>OU795039.1:61554741-62214266 GCA_917208275.1 Patella pellucida
TAAAAATGGAATATTAAATTTGGATCGGGGTTTGATGCCAAACATTTAATATGGACAATTACAGAATATCTCCATTTTTGTCTGCCAATGCTGGCTTGTAATATGGGTTCTTGGTAGAAGGGGACAAGGAGTTGGGCGAGGGTAGTAGTCCGTTTTAACCCGAACTTATAACCTGTATTATATTAAAATGTGTCAATTGTTTATGTACAATTTGTATATATACCGGTTAAGTTGAGTGCTGAATAACAGGCTTAGTTTTTAAAAAAACCCAAATAAACCTTAAGACTACAACACGTGGAGTTTGATCGCTGTTACATAGTATCTCTTTATATTATATAATGTAAATTACGTAGTCAAGGGAGTTCATTATCTCGACGAGGTGACGAACTTGCCCCTAGGGTAACACTTTGAATTTACCCGACTATATTGTCCAAGATCAAGGCAATCTGTAGAAAGAATTGTTTTTGAAATTTGACGAAACTGTGTAAATACAGTCGTGTCATTCTGAAAGAACGGCTGTCGTTCATGAATGAAGATATGTATACAAAGGAATACAATCACCTTGTTCACATCTATACGGTAAAATAAATGTTACAAACCAAAACACTCTATATTGTATTAAGACATCTGACAGGTATTTCAATTAACAGTCCCACGCTAATCTTTTATAATAAGTAATTAAACGAAATCATTGACATAATATCAATACTGTACCCATCGACACATTAACATGGGATTATCGTGTCAATATATATTACAGATTATAAACTCCCGTTGATGATAGAACATCAATATCTAACACAAGTCACAAGCTGATGCTTATCACCATTACTCAAATTCACATGTCCTCTTATAAATCATAATATGATACAATCTTTATAATAAAGCCATTATTATTGAAATATGATATTCCAAATGGTTTCTAAATTTCAACTAAATATCCATACCTCGATGTTATTGTGTATCAAATTCCTCCATGATAATATTAATTAACATGGGATTAGTCTAATCTAACACTACTTATTTTAAATTGTATGTAAACAAAAAAATATGAATCGGCTTAACAAAATGCTACCATAGAAATCTATTATAACCAGGGCAATTTCGACAGAGTGTCGCGGTTTTATCATTATATTTATAACTCGTTTGTAACTCCTCTATAATTCCCGAATGTAAATTTATGTTCGATTTTTCTACCCGCGATCACCAAAACCAGTTCTATAATCAAGGGTCTGGTTGTCATGATATGTAACCATGTCTAACATCTAACGTCCATCATCTGTAGAATCATACCTAACGTCTGATGGTCATGATATGTAACCATGTCTAACATCTAATGTCCATCATCTGTAGAATCATACCTAACGTCTGATGGTCATGATATGTAACCATGTCTAACATCTAACGTCCATCATCTGTAGAATCATACCTAACGTCTGATGGTCATGATATGTAATCATGTCTAACATCTAATGTCCATCATCTGTAGAATCATAACTTACGTCTGATGGTCATGATATGTAACTATTTCTAACATCTAACGTCCATCATCTGTAGCATCGTCTGATGGTCATAATATGGTTTAAACAATATTTTATTCAAATAAGATATATATTATACATACACTGACAAAAGTTAAGGATTCGAAAACAAGTCAAGGGCTTATATTAATTCGTCTCCTTATTTAATAAATATATTAAATACACATATCAATACAATTACTAAAATGTACATAATGTACAAGTATATATTACATATTTACATAAGTAAGTCATCATCATCATCATCATCATCATTATCATCATATTCATTTAATCAAGGGTCTGGTTGTCATAATATGTAACCATGTCTAACATCTAACGTCCATCATCTGTAGAATCATACTTAACGTCTGATGGTCATGGTATGTATGCCTAACCATGTCTAACATCTAATGTCCATCATCTGTAGAATCACGCCTAACTTCTGGTGGCCATGGACTGTAACCATGTCTAACAACTAATGTCCATCATCTGTAGAATCATACCTAACGTCTGATGGTCATGGGCTGTAACCATATCTAACGTCCACCATCTGTAACATGTCTAACATCTAACGACCATCAACGAGATGTAAAGTCTACTTGGGAACATGCATAGATCTAACATTGGCTGTAGTCTGATATTGAAGTCTGTAAAAAAAGCAATGCCTATTCTTCAATTGAAATGGAATGAAATGAAATGGGGTTGAACGTTCTACTGTTTAGCTCCTGACCTGGGCTAATGAAGACGGGCATTCTTCAATTGTCAACTGGGCGAAGAGTTTGTGATAGGAGTTCAGATGTAATGGGGTTCAAAGTAGCGCTTTACGTTATAAGGAAAATTTTGCCCCGATAATGGCGTTTACGACTATTCTGTAATTAATGTCCGGGCTTCCTTTATGAGCATGAAAGAAGTCAGACTGGAAAATTTCGATAAATATTCTCGGTCAACACAGGATCTAACCCGACACCTCTTGATTACAGATCCAGTCCCAGTGCCTTACGCACTGAGCCACCATGGCTCCGACATTGGAGTTAGGCTCCGATATTGGAGTTCAAAGGACTCTTTTTAATGATAAGACACATTTATACTAATCTCTTGATTATAACCTACCAGATTAAACATGCATAAAGATAGACTAGAAAAATATGGAAATGGCTGCCAGACATTAAAACGACCATTTAATCACAGCGATCAGAGGTCTGGTCGTAATAATTAGCATTGAACCCAGTCCATCTATAATCAGTTTCCACTAATTAGTCTACGGCTCGCCTCATTAACAGGCAGTGGGAAACATCAACTATTTCAAGGGTGGCAACTTTTACCGTTGTTACATACATGCTGCTTTGATGTGCCGATTCTAACAACTCGAGCATAAATATCTCCATGTGTAGCATTATTGATTGATATAACCTGCCTCTAATTAATGTCAGGTCAATGACCTGCTTATGTATGTTTACGCCAAATAAATGCCTGCCATTTAAAGATACGCCCACATTGAAAATAAAAATCAATTCCGTTTGTTTCTCAATTAACGCTACAAGATTCTCGAAAACATATTAACGTTTCGAATTATTTCTCTTTCTCTCCCCCCCCCTCTCTCTCTCTCGCTCTCTCTCTGTCTCTCTCTTGAGAGGGTGGGTATTAAATTCAGAACGAAGAGTATCAATAATAACTTGGAGATTTTCTCATTCGATCATCTCAGCGTGAAATCATACTTTGATCGTCATAGTAATCAATGCTTGTCTTGAAAAATCAAATGGAGTCATTGACCTAACTGATCAAAACTAGAATGCGAAGGGGGGGGGGGGGGAATTCTTGGGAGAATAAAAACACGACATCGGATGATATTTTTATTGTAAAAATCTTAGATTTTACTGGACGTACACAACACTAAAAATAGTTTATAATATTATGCCTTTATATATTCATCAATATTACAGAGGTGGTTTGTAAATTATTAGTATTTCAATAACCTACAAGCTGTCTGACAAATACCCCCCATTGGCCGGTGAACGTCCTGAGTAATATTATGAGCTATGTCGATGTAAGATTGTTTGTGTGTAACACCAACACAATAGGGATTACTTTAATACTCTGTGAAAATATCAATTCCTTGACTGGGTATATCCCCGACTCAAGATTACGGTCAAAAAGGGATTTGCTACTGTTAATCGCTCTGGTTCATTTAATTGGAGGTCGATTATTTCATCGTGGTAATACAAGATGAGTCGATGGAACACTCATGATCACAAAAACACGGGCTTTTATAGGACTTATACAGTACCATTGGGCATTAACAATAACTATTAACTTGGTAACTGGTTGATTAAACCTTTGTTAAAATACCGTTAAATGGCCACAGGAATGCTTGAATAGATGTATCCCATCTAAGAATTTAACCTCCGTCCATTAGTTGGCTATAAAATAAGTTTATGAGAGTTTTTACTCCATACAACCTGTTGTTTAGTATTAGCAGGATTGTTTATATTGGTCGTTCTGTACACGCCTTGGTTTACTAATTCTACCTACAATTACATTAACTAAATACATCGAATGTTTCTTCTGAAATAAAACATGAAAATAAAAAAAAATCTTGGATTTCTGCCATAAACCACCAATTCATCAAATTGGTTTCTGTTAGAAACATTCTATGATATTCTAAGCTCATGTTTTAAATATACAGAACAACAAGTTTCTATACCAGTCTGTTAAACCCCACCTAATCAACCTCTTCAACTTTTATTCCTTCTTATCCAGGCAAGGTTTTTCATAAAGTTAGGATATGCATACAAATTCTTGATCTGACAGAAGTCTGCTCTTTTGTTAACGTTTCTGATTTACTCCCAATTTACATAATGTTGGTTCTTTATCAACAAATTGAATGGACAAATATTAAGTGTTTTTTTTACAGATGAAAGTTTACAGAAGTACAAATATTATTGAGTGATTCTTATAAAAAATGGTTGATCTAAAGTTTAATCCCATCCTTTTTTTTCAAACTATATAAACTGTGTCTGATACCAAGAGGATGATAAAAGGGTCCATTAGATAAAGAGCTGACAGCTCTCGCTATAATAGTTAAAAACTAAGATACTGTAAAGGTAATTTGTTGAAAGTTTCAGTCAAATTGATCCACTATGAATCGATATATCAGCTTTGGAAATATCGCGCCAACCCGAATCCAACCACAAACCAAGATAATGAAATATAAATCACTGAAAGATCACAATTACGGTCTTTATTAACGATATTGCCCATTTAAAATATTTTCGAAGTTAGAGCGACAACTATTTAATGGTTAAATTGACACGAATAAAAGTATGTATCGTTGACGACCATAATCATGCTGGCGGTTCAGCCGCCGCAATAAATCAACTGGCAATCATATTTTTTTTTATTTTTAACATCTTGTTATTATTTCAATTGTCGTGGTGTATTATGAGTTTATTCTTTATCGTGATGGTGATTCAGCTGTATAAACAAATAAACTTGATGTTTTTGTTTGTTGTTTTAATTCACACTGATTGCATTGTCGTTGTTTACAACATGTATTGACATGTTTTACAAAATGTACTTGCTCCCAAGGACATGAAGCGGTGTTTGATTTATATCAGTGCATTATTACATAATGTTATAATGTCTTCTGCAGACTTTAATAGAGATAAACCCCCGTCAACATGAACAGATATTCAATTAGATTGACTTAGAGTCTGGGATAAGCCATACAGTTTAAGGAAGCCTGCTTAATCACGAATTTAGTTTCATTACACTAGCACTATCTATACATGTAGATTGACAATCCAGTGAAACTGACATTCTTTGAGACCCAAATCAAAAGGATGTAGCCATTTTAAAATACATTGATTCCCAAGGATGTTGAAAACTGTTGTCCCCCCTCCCAGGTTGTATTTTCAAGAATTTGTTATCATTTTATTATTAATCATAATGTTATTGACCATGATTTGACATGATCATTAGACCCGCCATCCATTATTGATAAATCTGTTATTAATGAAAAGACGAGTTTGTCAAATGTAATGTAAATGTGGATTTGACCGGGCAACAGGATAAAGACATGTAGAGATGATGTGAAGCTTGAAGAGTGATATGTAATGGTGCATTAAATAATTTACTACGTTTAACGTGTTTGTTATTAACGGCAGCTTCAATCGTAAACGTTGACAATTTTCAAGGCATTTACTTTAACCAGGGGGGTGATTCACAAAGTTGCTAAGCTATCAAGAGCAACGAGATATAAAACTGCGTGTGTTCGGTCGAAACAGCTGTGTAAATTATAACCTGCCGTGTCGCCTACTCAAATTCTTTAACGACTTTAACGACTTCAACTCGGCATCGCGGCATGTTTTCACCCCGGTGACAAACTACTGAAGTGACAAAGAAAGAAATTAGACATTTTAAAAGCCATTTGAGAACAACACTTTCCCAGCGGGGAAACGTTTTTATGCGTGGGAGTAAACATGCGTTTTATAACTTTCAAGAATAATGGTGATTAGGTATATATGATTGGTGTTATAATAATGACCCTCAAGTAAACAGGGAATACATGGTTATAATTATAAATCTATTAATAGTTGTATGTAACATTAGGTTACATGTTGGCATTCATTAGTTAAACCAAAAGGTATCTGGATTCAGGTGATTTGATAAAACGTTAATTACTATAGGTTTGGCTGCTAGGTTTCTATTTGAGGAATCTGTGTGATGCTATAAAGATCGGTATAATGTAGTTTCTATTTGCATGGTTTGATTTGCAGTTCAATCGGACATGTTTAAACTTGAATGTACAAATATTTCGATTGTTTTAATACGTGAGGCTATTGATATAAAATATTTTTTTGCATTTTTTATTTCCCGAAACCCAACTCAATCCAGATAAATCAAGTTAAATAGAAATAATCGATTTTATTTTCAGCTATTAATATATTGAAACTTGCTTTAATTGTGTTTTGAATTGTGTTCCATATATTCAACCTTGTGTATAGTTTATAATTATGCTCGAATATAAACATGTATGATCATGTTAATTGGTTGTGGATCATTTATTGAACACAAAAACACAGTATTGACATTAGGCCTACATACGTGTCCAAATCGCAGTACAAAACTAAGAGGTCACACAAAGGAGAGAGAGAGGGGGGGGGAGATATATACACGTAAAGAAACAAAATTAATAGATACATGTTTATAAAATAGCATGTTTATCACGTATATACAACCTTATCATTCTGCCATAATCGTGATTTTGTCCGAACGCCCGAATTTACGATATACATGTATATGATTTAAAAAAAAAAACAATTGTATTTTAAATGACCTTGTGCTGCTGAACACGAAATGCAAAGTAAAACATTGAATATACATGTATTTTGGTCTGTATCTGCCTATTTGGTAGCAACACCAATATTTTTATTGTTTACATATCAGAGGGAGAATCAAACACTAAAATATAGCATTGTTAATATGAAAAACACAACACAATATATATAGAAATGAAATAAAATGAAATGGGGTTAAACGTCCTACTTTGTTCCTGGACTGGGCTAATGAAGACGGGCATAAGCCATACCGTGTGCTATAATTTTGTCGGGTCAGCGCCGCCACGGCCTACTCTTATATCGAATTACAACTGCCAAGGGATCTTTTACGTACAATATGTACACAGGACCTCGGTTTATTGTCTCATCCGAACAACTAGACGGTTGTCTTTGTCAGCCCCTCCGTTTTGCATCACTGACAAGGAGCAACACGTCGGAAAATCTGGATGAACTTTCTCGGCCAATGCAGGGATCGAGAACCCGACCTCCAGGCTAGCGAACCAGCGTCTAACCCACTTGGCCACGTGATCCCCCCCCCCATTTCTTTTTTTTATATATATATAGAAAGCAATCACTGGTTTATATACATATACGGCGTTTCGATATAATGTACTCTCTTATCGTTTTGGTATAAAAAGCACCAACAATAATATAAAAAAAATTGCAACGACTGATTGTTTTCCATATAAATTGTGTTATGTGTTTTTAATTTACTGTACTCAATCGCTAAATGTCACTCAAGGATTATAATGTTTAATGTCATCTGAAAGGACCGTGTAGTTTTTTGGGGGAAATTAACGTGACAAATCGGTGGTCACATACATAAGTAATAAACCGTAAGTAAAATACCATATATATATAATAAAAATAATTTGTACACAACATATATTGTTTATGCTTTCCTGAATTTTCACAAAGCAAATTGTTTTTATCCATTCCAATATTTTGTCAACGTGTATGAAATTCGGATTTAAGGGGTTATTGGCCTAAGATTAGCTACCCTGTGTTTAGAATAATATTAATAAAAGAACTCTGTGGGGGACGGCTTAACCGACGGCATAAAAATATGTCACAACACAAAGGTTCATAGAAAGGTCAACATGCGGGCGATCGATAACAAAAATACAATCTACTTAAAAATTTACAGCCGAAAATGAACCGTCACAAAAACACGAAGATAATTAAAGACATCTGCAGAATGAAAATTAGAATTTAACGAAGCATTAACGATTAAAGAGAATGAATGAATGAATGAAATGGGGTTAAACGTCCTACTTTTATGCACTTAACCTGAGCTAATTGAAGACGGGCATACGTCATACAGTGTGCTATGAGGGAAATTATGCCCGGGCAGCGGCGCTACGGCCTACTCTTATATCGAATTCCAACTGCCAAAGGATCTTTACGGGACCTCGGTTTTTCGTCCCATCCGAACGACTAGACAGCTGTCCTTGTCAGGCCCTCCTTCTGCATCACTGACAAGGGGAAATCACGTCGGAAAATCGAGATGAACTTTCTCGACCAATGCAGGGATCGAACACCCGACCCCCAGTCTAGCGAACCAGCGCCTTATCCACTTAGCCACCGTGATCCTCCCGATTAAAGAGTAAAGAAATTAGTTTATTATAGTACTCGAAGAAGATTTGTGCTTAGTATATGAATCAAATTATATGAAATGGGGTTTAACGTCCCACTTTTGACTGGCTATAGGCTATAGTGAAGACGGGTTGGTCCATAGATAACTTTGATGATTTTTGTGGTTGTGGGGAGGGGCATTACATACACCCTAGACAATCTCCTAGAGGGGCAACCCGGATAGGGACCATGAACATATAATATAAAAGCAAATGCTTCGTTTTTATTTCAGATGCCAACAATCAACAAATGATTAGATTTAATTAGATATCTTATGTGACTAGGAATGATTACATTGGTATATAAAATACATATTAATCGTTAAATCAATCATATATAATTAAATCAACTTATTGTTTATCAGTTTCTTTCAATTTGCTACATGTTGTTGATGATTTCTATTGGCTTTTGTCCATAGATTACTTTACCAAAGAGATGGAAGGGTGAGCGGGGTATATATTTTTTTTTGAACAGTCGAGAATTTGAGAACGCGGCAAATCTAGTGCGAGATTATAACATGACCGCAATACATTGTCATAGTTAGAGGTGGGGGTGGGAGTTGGGCTCACAAGACAAAAGTTTCCGGGTTCGATCTCGTTGTGTCTTTTTCCTTCTTAGTGGCGCAGCCTGGCAAGGGAGCTAGTCGTTGGGGTGAGTCGTGTACATGAAGAATAGGCGGAAACTTCGCTGTCCGAGCATTATTTCTCCCCTACCTCACTGTATGGCGTATGTCCACAAAGGCAGGACGTTAAACCCCATTTCATATCTCCTGTTAACAGAAGAACCAGTACAGTATTAAACTTATATGCAAATCACGTTTCTACACATTGACAACCCACTACGAGTATTCCTTCATTCAAATTCCTAATTAGAAAAGTTCCCGATGGGAATACTCATTATCTATCGGCCATTGTAAGTAACACAAATATTTCCAAGGCAATGAAATGATTGGGGTTTTAACTATCTACTGTTCGGCTCCAACTGGGCTAATGAAGGTGGACATACACCATACAGTGTGTTATGAGGGAAACTTTGCCCGGACAGCGGCACTACGGACTAATCTTATACCGAATTCTAACTGCCAAGAGATCTTTTACGTGCACGCTAATGTGTATATTGGACATCGGCTTTCCGTCCCATCCGAACATCTATATAAAGCCAAACTGCTACAAAAACATACAAAGAGTACACAACCTTTCAACTTTTCTACTATATCTTTTAACACCGCGTTGCAATACATCGTATAAGTTAAAGGAGCTAAATCGCTAATATTTGGGACCTAGGAATTAACACAAATGGGTCGTAACGCATATAATACTGTAATATGAGTGTATATAAACTGATTTACATTCAATCGTTTCGTTTTTTTTACTTTAATATCAAATCAGTTATGTTCGGATAAATACGCTAGAAGTCGAAATCCAATGACAATCTTTAGAGTCTGATTATTCCAGTCTACACTGATCGTATTTATTGCACATACATGTACTCTCCAGATAAGAATATGACGTCACCGTTCAACATGACTTGTGGACTATGTCTGGCATCGTTCTTCGAGTCCCTTGTTACAAATGGCCCTGAAACGAATTATGATACACGATTCGTGTATCAATGGTAAAATGTGTATTGTTACATGATCAATTGGTCTTCAACAAGGAGATGGGTATAACAAAGAATAAGCATAATGATATTGAGTTAAAGACTTCGCTACTTTAAACTGTTGGCTATGTGAACCCCTGAGATCTGAGACCAGAAATTCGCGGGATCCACTAGTGTTTGTTTTGGTAAGAATGGGCATGCCCTACCTAGTACATGATACATATCACAACTAGCCAGAATTATTATTTTGTAACACTGGTCCAATGAAGTTTAGCATGCGTGATTGAATGATTGTCAATGCATTTCTTGATGATATAGCCTACCCGTTTTCAACAGTGTGTTTTTGCATGGTTTTCGTTTTGAAATCGAGATTTTTTGGTTTGTAATAATGGGCCTTGTATGTAGAAACTATAAACACCGTTATATTTTTATATAGGCTGTAATATTGTAATATGTATCATAGAAATACACTCCGCTGGGTCCCAAGTGACACAATCGTGTTACCATAAATGTGTATATAATTTACTATAATTATTCAAGATTTCATTGTTTACAACCGTGTGTTAATACCAGGCCCGTAGCTACCCCAAAATTGTTTAGGGGGCAAAGGCTTCCGGGGGCGCCGATGTACCTGCACTTGACCGTCCACGGGGAATGGTACCATGGACAAGTAAGCGGGTTAGAGTGCGACTTGTTTGGATTATAATATGGGCGCCAATTATAATATGGGCGCCCATGATGTCGTAGTGGGCAACCTACCAATCTCGGCATTGGGCGCCCAACCAATCTTTATCTTTTTACCTCTAACTCGGCATTATGCATTATGTGCAGCCCAAAAAGATAAGGCACCCCACAGATCAAGCCGCTTTGGGTGTTATTGTGAGTCATTTATATGACATGATTGGCGAAGCTTCCAAAAACAAATTGACATTGCTTGGGTGACCCGCCAATCTTGTCGTGGGCGCCCAACCAATGTCACTCGGCTTTCTGTGACGCCCATACTGATATGGACACGATGGTCGTTGACTTCGTATTGCGTCCAATGGAAAGGGCGCCTTCGACGCTTACCCGGGGAGCCGATTTCCCCAATGGGTAAAGGGCGTCGGGGTCGCAGAATTTTTCCAGGGGGGGGGGGGGCAGCTGTAGTTACCTCCCAGAGACTTCATGTTAACGTAAAAGACCGAATAATCTAGCCAATAACTATTCCCAATTAATGTTGACATTTTCGTAGAATAATTGTCTGGATGATAGAGACTAGACTGATATAAAATCTGTAAACGTCTATATTTCAGAAGTTTAATCTGACACGGAGTCTTATATAGCTGCATGATCAAATCACAGCGCATCTAAAAATAAATTACCGACAAGCGAAGATCTCACTAATGTCTCTCTATAAGCGATTTAATCACGCGGATTTAATGTAATCCATGTGATAGTTCATCATTTCTATTAGACATAAACAAGTTTCTAGGTCAAAAATTAAAAGGGAAATGTGGGATTATTTTACGTAAATGGACTGAATAGATCACGAGTTAGACAAATCTCTACTGTATTGTCTGCTTTAGCTTAGTTGGGAATTGCACCATATTCGACCTGCACACGTAGATTATGGTGTTTTCGACTTTACGAATTCATTTAGTCGTATTTACAATCAACCTTTGTCCAATTGTGCTGTCGTTCCTTTTTAATAATACAATTCCCTTAGAACAGAGAATAATAGATAGTTTTTAAAATAACAAAACGTGACTGCATGGCTTGAATGTATGCGTTGTTTATAAATATTATATTGCAAGTTATTATATTGTATATGAAAACGGGTGTATTGTATATAATGACTATGGTATTTTTATAGCATATTATTAATGGTATATATGGAATAAACAATCATGTTTTCTACCTTGTGTTGTGTATCGAGGCAATCAATTAATCGATTTCTATGAGAAAAGAGTGTAATAATCATTGGCCAAACCAATAGCCTGATGATCGTGACTAAATATTAATTCCCCAGAAAAAAAAAAAAACATTTTAATGTGATAAATAAGGTACATTGTAGTACTATATTTAAACCATCATGTGTAGGCCCTAATATCGTGTAATTTATTACTTAGGGGTGGGGGGGAGTAAACCATGATGTTTTTGCATACCTCAAAGTCACATTGACAGCAAAACATACATGTCTCTCTATAGCTAATTGAGATCATTTCAATAATATACCAAGCACAACAGTCGCTTTATTACTGGGAGAGATAATCGCAATTATTTAATTAAATTTTTAATCTACTTTTGCTTTTCTGCTTATTGTCGATATGGTGGAGGATCTACTTTTGTATTTGTTTATGAGATTTGTACTCGACCAAGCCTTAATGACACGCATTTGATGTATGGTGTGGTATCTTTCAAAATGATTCGCCGTATATTTCTATTAAATATATTCTCTGATATATAGATCGAATGTCAATTATCAGGTTCTTCGATGTAACACTGGCAGATTCTGACATTTATTAAAACTTTGTATGAAGACAGCTACTTTAATTCATTGGTATACAATGAAGTGTTGTCTATCATTTTAAAAGTACCCCTTCTTAAAGGGACTATCCCGACTTGAACAGAGTCTCAAAAATAAAAGTCCGAGTACGTGTGCAATTTAAGCGCCAAAACATACAGGAATAGTGTATTTACCTTGTCCCCAAATTTCGCCTCAAAATATTGAGTCGTTTGAACGTGAACGTCAAAAATGCTTATCCGGACAGTTGACACATAACCCTTTTAAGATTTCGGGTCAACTTTTTCGTTGGGTTACCTGATAATCGATCCCCATTCCTTTATAGGTCTATACAGTGAATGGCCCATGTGCTGTACTTGATAACGAAAGGTAAATTTCACCTACACATTATTTAAAAAATAAAAATAAAAGTCTGGTTTTATACAGACACATTATAATACAGCTTGGGACACCGGTCTCCATGTCAAGATGAAGACTGACGGGTTAAAGTAAATTGAAGACGGATCACAAATATTGAGTTAGTTGCCCGGCCTTGAAATACGGGTTTTTAACCCAAAATTAAAAAGTTTTATTATCCAAAATATTATCGGGGTTGGCCTTTAAGATACATTTCCAGATAAATCGCTAGAAAAGGGTGCTGCCTTGGCATCGATTTAATCGATGTTTTGACAACGGGTGATTACAATAAAATAGGGTTTGACGACTATCATTGTTACTGAATATTTGGAGAACACAAGAATAGTAAATTATACAATGATGCTAAATCCCAATCGCCAACTTAACGCCAAATGTGTTCATACTTCATAGGGGTTAACGTCCTATTCTTTAGAGAATCACGAGATGCGCTTAATTAGTCAACGTGCCAAAAATACTGCGTAAAGATTTAAACAATATCGGGGGATGTCACGGGATAAAATAGTCACATTATAATGTATACTTAATGCGTATTTATCAACAGTGGTTTTCAACTATTAATAATAAGCTTTCAACTTGTCATAAGGTTGACCACTTGTCAACGTGTAAATTACAGTATAATTATAATATTGTCGACGTTAAGGTTAAACAGTCTAAAGATAATATTGACAACCATGTATAAAAGAACAGATCGACTTTCATTTTTTTTTTTTAGCTCTTCAACTTTCAGCCTTTGTAATAACAACCATACTTTTCAATACGGATGAAATGCGCTGGCGTGTATTTTATTCTTATATTATTCGAATTTTAAATTTCCAATTAACGTAAATCATAATTATGCAAAGATAAGGTGAATTCGACGAAAAATAACTAAGCTGTTGACTCGCTAACCTGGAGGTGTTGTCAGAGAAAGTTTACCAGGCTCACCTTTATCAGTTGTGTAAGACAGGGGGCCTGGCAAGAGACAACATCTAGGCGTTCGGATGGAACGAAAAATTGATGTCCCGTTTACACCTTGGCGTCCATGTAAAATTACATCGGCAGTTTGAATTTGATAAAAGAATAACCGTAGCGCCATTGTTTGGGCGAAATTTCCCTCATAGCACACGGTTTTACTGCACCAAAACTAATAAACTGTCGGTTCCGTATTCCAAGTTCAATAAGAGGGAGAGAAATGAGGTTTAACGTCCACTCGACACATACTAGGTCATTTCGGGACTAAAAGTTCAATAAGAAAGAAAAGAGTTATTATGTATCAATCCGTACCCTGCTTTCTCACGGTCATATTTCACACATGAATGGTGTTAGCTTTCAACATCCATGTGACAGTTTGAAACTTGTCACTGCTGAATAGCTTCTATTATTTTACGACGTAAGCTGACCGATTTTCAAATATGTATTTTAGAGGGTAATTGGTTTGAGGAGCTGTAAACACGTTACAGATACTACAATAATATACTGGTAAGCTGTTTATAGAAATTGTTTGAACTGTCTGATCGTATTTCGTGCGTTTATTTTCAAATTTACGGGGTTTAAATAATACCACGCCCATCCTTATCTTTATTATTTAATTAAAGCCCCAACACATCAACATAAAATATATATTGAGACAAGACCATTTACAATCAACTTTGGTTTCTATTGATTTCACACCGCCATCTTTATGCGTCTGTTTTTAACAAGGTTATAATGATTATGCTATCTTGAAGATTTATTTTGCACTCGGACGTGCTCAATTATGCAGTAACATACCAACCTTTATATTAATTAATGCATATTTTGGACATGAGATAAATAAAATAATATGTTTTGTTGTGCCTTTAAGATAAATTTTAATTAGGTCATGGTGAAACGCCAGGAAAGAAGAGACGAAAGAATGAGTATAAATGACGACAGTGACCTTATAATCCAGAACAAACATAATTATATCAACAGTTTAAAGTGGCTACATTGTTATTACTTTCTAAAAAAAAATCAACCATGCCCAGTTTTTGCATTGACTTAAAACATACCTTATTGTAGTCATTTACAAACTTACTTATAATGTTTCTGAAAATACAAATTAAGTAAACTTAAAAGTATTTCCAAGCAGTAAGTAAAGTTATTAATAGATAAGACAATGGGCATTATTCAAGAAGTTTTAAATTAATATACGTTATTTACGATTAGGCTAATATAGACTTGTTGTCGCTTTCACTGCGTTTATGTTTTATCATATCACGGATAAACTTAAAATTCATAAATAATCGATCTAAACCTATTTAATAATTCGATCGATATAAAACCCGTGTATCATGAATATTTATGACGCGGCTCGATATTTATTTGATTGAATTTATTAAAATGTGTATCGTAATTATTAATCAAACTTTAAAATATGTATGGTTTTATGGGGTAAACGGATTAAAGATTATTATCGTTAAGATTGGATATAAACTAGACGAAAGGCTGTAAACGATTTACAAACTGATGTATTGTAGACACGTCCTCCAGCCTCGATGATAGGAATGATAGAACAACAACACGACGTCAATATTTGTATTGTTATCTTCAAGCCCATTGGTGAGGAGAACCGACCGACCGGGCAGGTTTGGTCCATACGGAAAATCCATCTGTAGGGAATTCTGGACAAGTTAACCCTTGGGATGCCTAACTCAACACTTGGGAATTTCCGAGAGCTACAATCGACCAGAAAATAGATTCTCTCCACATTTCAATGCAAAATGAGAAGTGATCATTGAAGCGACATTAATTAGTGCTTTTGGGTTCTTCACTATTTGGTAAATTAATAATTTCGCTAACCTACAAAGCTATCGTCGTAGTAAGTCTTAGCAATTTATAAGTGGTACAATGTGTTTATTGTTTTTAATTGTGAACCCAAGTCTGTTCTATATATTATTCAAATCAATTACATTTATTTTTTTGGTGGGGTTGTTAAAGATAAGATTCAAAAGTAAATCCATCGATTTATGTGTACGTCATTGAAGTCTCACATGTGCATTGTAAAATGTGACCAAGCTTTGTAATTGCCGATACAATTAAAGTATTCATACACTTGAAATATGACAAATAATCCCCTTTATATTATTGTCATTTAATTCATGTTCGTACGTAAAATACTTCCCCCTCTCTTTCATAATATTTAATGACAAACAACAATAAATCTGTACCTACATAATATCTGTATTGTCACAAAATCTTTTTATATGCTTCATAAAAAAGACTACATTCATACATACACTGGTTTTATAACATCATTCACAAAGATATAACAATATAGATTTGTCATAGAAAATATACCTTCACCATGCAGTATATAAAAGAAATACTTTATTTACATTATAGATTACAACCGTGTTCATATGCCATAAAACCATAGAATGATTTTAAAACAAAATAAATTGGTATGGCAATGAATCACGGGAAGATTGTTAAATGCCTTTAGCTAAGGGGAGGTAACTTATAATAAAATGAAACATGAAAATTTGTATATTATTTTTTACCCATTTTCGAACCTAAAATTGACTTAAATATTAAAACTGTTTAAATATACAGATACATTTGGAACTGTCATTTTCTACAGTCACACTTTTAAAACCGTTTATGTATAGCTTATGATGGCTGCCGCACACATACTGTGGATAAATTAAAATAACTAAATTAATAATTCTCCAAACAATAAAAAAAGCAAAACAATTATTCTACTGTGTGAATAAAATTAACAAGTAAGATTATTACCATAAACCTTAATACATGAGTATCTAGGATCAATTGACAATATTGAACAAGTCTAAAATTATATCAAATGGGGGATGTTTCATAAACTCTTTAATGACTAGCAATTAATGAAAGCTGTTATTACAAACATCCGGTATTATCATCATTTATATCATATAAAATGCTATGGATAAAAACCAAGCATGATTTAGCCTGGAGTAATAAAGACAAGATGCTATGAAGTTACACATATACATAACATTTGAAGATTATAAAATCTAAGTAAATTATATATAGGCTATATTATACTAAATACTGTCAATTGAGACATCTATAAACATACAAAAATAGCACAAATAGAATATTGTTAACCAGTTACCATATATATATATGATATTTTGATTAAATGTGATGTATTATTTACAATCAGGTGCATTTATTACCACTCATGAATGGCACTACCTAGGCACAATGACTCTCTATAAATGTATTTTTTATTGTGTACATAATTTATAGAATTTCTTAATGCTACTGTTTCTTTGTGATTATAGAAAAAGCTGATTAAAAAGTATATTTATGACTAGCTATATAATTGAAGCAATAACAGATTGTATAGATCGAACATCTGCGTAAGAATAACATATGTACTACATCATATTATAGTTGCCAAGAAGGAAGGCAATGAAAAATATATTATAAAAATGTCAATTAATTTTAGGGCAAAAAACGGCAACATTACAGTTTAATCAAGCAGGTAAAGGACTTTCTTCACACAATAATGATATAATTTGAATAGCAGAAAAAATAAAATTTCATTATTTTGAAAACAGGTTTTACTGTTATAAAATTAAAACAACATGAAGTAAAACATCAATGAATTTTGGTCAAACTGTTTACAAACTAATCAAATTTAAGATTACAATTTTTATTTATTTTTTTATATCTGTTAATTATAGTGTGTATTAATCCAATCAAATTCTAGGAAGAATTGAGTATATATTATCATATTTCATGATGTTATATTCTCTCAACCACTCTCAATTAATGCATAACAACATACAGCCTCGTACAACAAAACACAATATTTATTTAGTCAAGAAGATTGTGAGTGATCACAACGCGAACTCCAAACCCAATATATCAGATATTACTGAGTAACTAACATCAGTTGGAAACTATTCACATTATTGCATTATAATTACATGTATTAATCACCAGAAATTATTCACATAAAAACATTATTCATACTAAATGAAGATCATTTTAAAAATAAAACTCCTATCATGGTTTGACTCGGAATCAGCTTTGGTTCAGTTCCTTTTGAATGGAACTCATGTTAGGTATCAATACAGTTATATATTTCATATCATCTGAGAACGGATTAATTCCCTGGTTTCATTATATTGTATGGGGGTCTATTTTAAATGATATCATGGTGAAGGTAGCTTGTATTGTAAGTTACCAAGTCAAACTGGGTACTGATTGAAACCATGACACCTATAGAATTAGTCTATATATAGGAGTTGAAGACAGTCAATATTGTCATGTTTCTATATATCTGAGGAATATTCTATAACTTGGATTATTGCTTGCTATTAACTCTTAAATAACCCAGAGGTTTGACGTCCAAACCTCATAAAAATGGTGATTAGTACTAAAATAAAGATATACATTTTAAAGTCATTTCATTCAAACACATGTTGATAGACCCTTTATGTAAATCGATGAAATAATCTAAATTTCATGTTATTTTCATCAATATGAATTTTATACCAAATTTAATTTAGAGATTTCATGCAAAATTCATGCATATAATGGTTACTTCTATTCAAACAGGAAATCAACCCAGAAAAAAAAGTCTGTTCATAAGGGAAGTAACTCATTTAGCTAGAAAGGTTTCATTCGGCAAACTGGTTTTGTCAACAAAAGTCGCTGTGGGTACTTAACGGTAACTTATAGACGTTGACAGTTAAGAGAAAATACCTACAGCCTCTTATGAAATTTATTCAACAAATCTAGCAATGAATCATAAGACATGTCTTCTGTGTGCTATATCAATAATTTGATTATTTGTTTAAAACCTAGTTATTCTTGTGTAATTTCAATTAATCTGGTTTTAGGCCTATCTAGTTTTCAATGTATTTCAAAATTGAGTTCAATTGGTTTCTATCTGTGAATACATTTAGAGTTACAGACCTACTCTATTCTAAAATATTTCTCTAACACTCTATCAATCTTACAAATAGTTCTAAATTAAATTTGTATATGAACTTAAAGAAATGGTTTATATCATTATTAAACCCAATCACACAAAGGTTTTTGTTTATTTTATATATATTTGGAGAGTATTTTTCCTGTTTATAAAAAAGATAACCATATATTGAAATTATTAATGTATGATTGTTTTATAAATATATTGGCTGACATATGATGGGACCAATAACTTAAAATAAAGAAATACCAAAATTATACGAAATATAGATTTGTTATTAGTTTCGTCATAGAATACATTAATATTCCTAAAGAAAACACAGAAGCAAAAAGCCAAAAGGATATCTATCATAATATCATTGGAGACATTTTCAATATTGACAATAAAAGTAATATACATGTACTGTATCAACATTATTCTGATAGTGGACTATATGAACACTTCTTAATTTCTCACTTCCCATTCCCCTTCTTATTTCTTGTTTTATTTCCACTCACACAAACACACTAGTAGTTAAGACTCTGTAAAAACAAATAATATCTCATATTAAATTCTATTCATAAATAAAGCATCCTTATATATTTAAATTAGTTGACCAAATAAAGACATTTATTTTAATAACACTAGTTTTTTAAAAGGAACTTATGTGTCTAATGTGGTCAAAGGAGAGATTCAAAAATTCCATACACTGCTAATTTTAGTTGGTTATTTTTTTTTTAGTTCAATTATAACTTAAAACGGAACAAAAGACTGTAGACAACTAAACTAGATTGAGAGGGGGGTTTGGGAAGATAATTCAGAATTTGATATTGCCTGAGAAGCCGAGAACTATAGGACGCTTAAGGTGAGGTATGGTGTTGATGGGCTGAAATTTTGAACTTTCAGACAACGCTTAAAATGGCATCCATTGCAAATCATGAGAGACACGAACCATCCCTGTAATGGCCTGTATCTATAAACCTGCAACAAATAACAAAGTAGTACTGGGATGTAACTCACCATCATAAATCTTTCATATCTATAATATGACGATGTAAATATTTCATCATACCAAACATTCTTACTCTTTTTCTTCCTAAATATAACAACAAGAGAATAAATGAAATGAAATAGAGTTTAGTGTCCCACTGTTCTGCACCAACTGGGCTAATGTGGGTATACGCCATATATTGTGCTATGAGGGAAATATTGTCAAAACAGTGGAGTACGGCCCTCTCTATACGTACAGCCCTCTCAAACTTTCTTGGCCAATGCAGCGAGCCAGCATCCTACTCCCTGAGCCATGGTTGCCCCCCTCCTGAACAAGTAGCAAAATATTATAAATGAATTTTTTTATGTGCTTGTTAATTTAAAATAAATATAAATGTTTAATATGTATTTATTTAGTAGTACGTACACAAGTAAGTTATGTTAGTCCTATGATTGTCTAAAAGTTCACATTTTGGAGAGGATGCAGCCGACAACAAATGTTTATAGGATTAAGATGTCATGGCATGAGTACTACTTCACAGCCACACTCGGAATGAGATTCTGTCACATGAGTAGCACTCGTAGTCTATGCCTTATCACATCAATGACAATGAAAGAGTGAGAGAAATGGAATTTCAGGACATGCATATGGTTTAATTTTATTTCAATAATTCGCTTGACCGTAGGGGTCTTGGTCTTTAGCAGTGGGAGGAAACCGGACGACCCAGAGAAAACATAGGTCTTTGTTTATCTTAAAGCTATAAGTATAATACTTACGGAAAACCTGAAAAAGTTCTTCATCACATAACATAAACTGTTTATTTTTAGGATCCTGTAAAACAAAATAAAGTTGTAATAGCCCGGATTCTTAACTTTAGATAAAATTCAAATTATTTTAAACAAGTACCGGTATGAGCGTCTTAACAAAGAACTCAGCATGAAGTCATGTTGGAATTGTGACATTATATGTTAAATGTAGTATAAAGAAGAAGCATACCCATTAGTAGTGCTGGCCCGATATATCGACGATATATCGTTAAATCAATGTTTTGCGATTCCCCTTCTCACAATTTGTGTATTAAATTGCAACACGCTGAATCAATGTACTGAAAGTCTTTTTTATTTGTCGCTTTGGTAAGAAATCTGTCACTCTTAATCATCCATGTCACTCATAATCTACTATAGCATAGGTACACAAACACTCTTAAATTGTTTTCGTTCTTATTTTCATCCCCATCAATAAGGTGATATAAAACAGTTTTATTTCTTTGAAATCAGCAGGACTAAACTATCAATTATCCATTTATCCTGCTGTTTTCTTGATTTAGGTTATAAATAGGGATATGAATCATATCATAGCAACGAATCTCAACAGGTATCATAATCATGACTGCAGTAGCAATACCCCACACTAATACTAAGTCTTATGGTTAATTTACATGAATTGGTGCAGTCATAGCCCATTTTTTTAAGAGCGTCACCCTAAAACAATGACTAATTATAGCATGAATAAAATTACTGAGAGTATATATGTAACAACTTCCTGATTCCAACCTATTCAAATCAAGTGATATTTATCTGTGACTAACTCTGGTAAAATAGTTAGAGATTTCTTTCTATAAATGTTGTTTCTAGAGATTTAGAAAACTGTTGATCAGATGTTATAAAAGTAATTTTGTTATACTAACTGTGTTAGTATAACAATGTTTTATGAATGAGGTATTAAATCTGCTCAAGTGATCAAGTCTTACATATTACTGTTGGATGTGTCATTATCAGATAATGTTTCATTGTTGTCAGAAATTCTGCCAATGAAAAAATGGAAAAACTACCTGCAGATTTCTTGCTTTTGCTATTTCCCACATTTTTTTCACAACATCAGCTCGGGGTAGCTATAAAAGAATAAACGTAAAATTTAATAGCCAGAACAAGAAAAACATGATCATAAATATGCAAATGAAGTGATTGTAAAATTTATCTTTGATTTTATAGATATTTATAGTTTTAAAAATAAAGGATATTATTATAAGACCTGTTGGGGCTTTCTTTAAAAATTAAACAAATTTCAGGAAAGTGTGTTTGAAATTGGAACTAAAATCCTATCATATTTGTATAGACAGACATTGAATAAAGAATACCTGATCTGCCCCTAAAATAGCTCCCAATTCTGCTGATAATTGACATGGCTTGGAATATGTGCTGTTTCCTAAAATTACAAAACATGTGGACAAAGATATAGATAATCTCATTTGGACGAAATGTGACTTCGGTCTCGAACAGTAAATAAGACACCAGGTATTGAATGAATGAATGAAATGGGGTTTAACGTCCTTCGTTTAAGCACCGTACCTGGGCTAATTGAAGACGGGCATACGCCACAGTGTGCAATGAGGGAAATTTTGCCCGGGCAGCGGCGCTACGGCCTACTCTTATATCGAATTCAAACTGCCAAGGGATCTTTTACGTGCACTCCAATTTGTACACCGGACCTCGGTTTTTCGTCCCATCCGAACGACTAGGCAGCTGTCCTTGTCAGGCCCTCCTTCTGCATCACTGACAAGGGGAAATCACGCCGGAAAATCGAGATGAACTTTCTCGGCCAATGCAGGGATCGAACACTCAACCTCCAGGCTAGCGAACCAGCGCCTTATCCACTTAGCCACCGTGATCCCCCAAGACACCAGGTAAATTGAAATAATGATTTATGAAACTCTAATAAGACAATGTGAACAAAACAGGGATAATATATAGACTTGGTTTAAATGTATCTACGCCTGTTTTTGTTTCTAAGTCTCCAATGACTAAACAATAAATAATTACGACCTTGTAATAACAATCAGATCCATTACCAAACACCACACAAATTTCTTCTTCATTTCAGGATTGTCAGGTCTTTCTTATGTATCAGGTAATTTATGATATACAAAATGTAATATACCACTGAGCAGCAATTAGGTGTTGAGAGAGAGAGAGAAATGGGATTTAACGCCCACTCAACACAAACTAGGTTATTTCAGGACTAACATATGGTTTTTAATTTTATTTCAATAATTCGCTTGCGCGTAGGGGTCTTTTAGCAGTGGGAGGAAACCAGAGGGCCTGGAGAAAACCCACGAGGTTGGACAGGCGACCCAACTCCTTGTCACGTACAACAGTGGATTCGAAACCACGCGAGTTGACTCAATGACAGACTTCATAATACAGGGCGTGCGTGCTATCCATCGGCCATACAACCCCCGCAGCAATTAGGTGTTAAAATTCAGATGCTATTTATTAAATGTGACTGTAGTAATTTTACAGGTCAATTCTGGCTGAAATTCAGTCCTCCCCACTACCAATAAAATTAACCATTAAGGTAAGAAATACTTTACAATAAACTTTTACTCACTTTTCTTTTCTGATTTGACTTTTGGTGTCTTTGGTTTTGTGGGTTTCTGAATAAATTAAAACATATTTACATTGAAATACTATATATCGAAGTTGAATAATACCATCAAAACATTATGTAGAAGGAAGTCTAACCACTTATAGGTGGTTTTCAAGAAGTCTGAAGAATGTTCAAAAGCAGGTCAGTGCTTGGAGTTTTCATTTTAATTATAAGACTTATTTTAGATATTATATAAATATTTTGATTGGACATAATATAATGTAAATCTATTGAGGTTGCATTCTAGTTGTTATGTAAGGTATTATACATTGTAATTCTATTGAGTCTATATTCTAGTTGTCATGTAAGGTATTATATATTGTAAATCTATTGAGGTTGCATTCTAGTTGTTATGTAAGGTATTATATATTGTAAATCTATTGAGGTTGTATTCTAGTTGTCATGTAAGGTATTATATATTGTAAATCTATTGAGGTTGTATTCTAGTTGTTATGTAAGGTATTATATATTGTAAATCTATAGAGTCTGTATTCTAGTTGTTATGTAAGGTATTATATATTGTAAATCTATTGAGGTTATATTCTAGCACCTATGTAAATTATAATATGATTTTGTATTCTAGCATCTATGTAAAATATAATACATTGTAAATCTATCGAGTTTGTATTCTAGCACCTATATGTACATTATAATATTGTAACTCTTACGGGTGGTTTTCTTGAGCCTCTTGTTCTGCCTAATTCTTGTTGTTGTAATTGTTTAGCAAACTCTTCATCATTAACAGCAGTTATTTTCTAAAGAAAAAAATGGACAGCAAAGCACTGGATTATTTTCAGATTGGAATCAGTATTTAAAGATGCATTCGGATCCCACCATCAATTATAACATGTACATCGAGTACTGGCAGCCTAATTGTCCAGGGTTGTCAAAGATTGTAGAATGATGAATGCTAGTATTTGTACCCTAATAGAACCCTGGAAGTTATATTCAAATCAATCAGTAGCTTCTTGCCATTTCTTTACAAGGGCAATAACTGTTCAACAATCATTGAAGTTCTTAAATAGGGAGAGAGAGAAAAATATGGTTTAACATACACTTGACACAACTAGGTCATTTCGGGACATATGGTTTAATTTTATTTAAATAATTTGTTTCCGCGTAGGGGTCGAAACCAGAGGACCCAGAGAAAACCCACAAAGTCGAACAGGCGACCCTACTCCTTAACACGTACAGCGGGCATATGCCAACCATCCGTCCCTCCAGTCCCCAGTATTTAAATAATAAATATGGGAAACCATTATCTTTTAACAATAATACTCATTGCTTTATGCATGTTTATAAAATTGCTGACATAATGAAAACGACAGCATAATGAAATCTTATTGTTGACATAATGTACATGTATCAAAACATTTTACAGAAGTGAAAAAAGTAACGATACAAACAGAGAATAAAATCTTACCTTTGAAACTTTTTTTTTCTTTCGGACTGGTACTTTGTCAATCTGTTGAAACAAGGGAAACAATGTATAGTCAATAAATCAACAGTATCCCACCTCAATCCAAAAATAAATAGATGACAGTCAATAATTAATTGCACATATCTTTCTTATAAAGCATCAAGCAATCATATTGTTCATCGCTTGTCTTAATCTACTGTCATCTCCACCAAGTTTAAACATTCTATCTTTATTAGATACAGGTTGTTTTTCAAAGTTTATACATTCTATTTTTATTAGATATACAGGTTGTGTTCCAAAATATATAGAGAGTCTCCTACGAGTGTTTTTTTGATATCAAAAAATATCAACACAAGTTGATAAAGAAAAAAAACCTGAGGCTCTGCGGAGGTTTTTTTTACTTTATCAATGAGTGTTGATATTTTTTGGTATCAAAAAACACGAGATGGAGATTTTATTTATCACCCAATCCTTTCTTACATGCACAAATAAATAAATGTAATTCTTTGGTATAGATTTCACTTTTACTGAACGGAATAACATTACAGTGTAGTGATACATCATTTTTTGACAGCAGTTTAGCTATTGTATAGCCATGTATACTGACCCAGTTTTTCCCTTCAAGGTCAATTAAATAAAAGCAGTTTCTTTTTTTCTTTTTTTTAAAAAGTCACTCTTTACTTAAACTAAGTGGTTTCTTTAAAATAAAAGAAAAGTAGTTCCTTTTTGATTGACCAATCAAATTTATGTAAAGTGATATCACCACACTGTGTATATATCACATTTAACACACAAGCCATATCTACTGTCAAATGTATTATTGGGTGATAAATAGAGAATCTCCTACAAGTGTTTTTTGATATCAAAAAATATCAACACAAGTTGATAAAGTAAAAATAAACGAGGCTCTGCCGAGTTTTTTTTTACTTTATCAATGAGTGTTGATATTTTTTGGTATCAAAAAACACGAGTTGGAGATTTTATTTATCACCCAATCCCACCAATCCTTTCTTACATGCACAAATAAATAAATATAATTCTTTGGTATAGATTTCACTTTTACTGAACCTATAATTACATTACAGCAGTTTTGCTATTGTATAGTCCTATACTGACCCAGTTTTTTCCTTCAAGTTTCAAGGACAATTAAATAAAAGCAGTTTCTTTTTAAAAAAGTCACTCTTTACTTAAACTAAGCGGTTTCTTTAAAATAAAAGAAAGTAGTTCCTTTTTGATTGACCGATCAAATTTATGTAAAGTGATATCTCCACTGTGTATATATCACAGTAGATTATGTAATTTATCACACAAGCGATATCTACTGTCAAATGCATTATTGGGTGATAAAGTTGCTTACATACATGTAGGCAAGTTATTTATGTAATGAAATTAATGACCAAGTTTTATCACTCTCCCTCAATTAATATTAATGATAACCTACCACCATGTCACCATCATCTGATGAAGATACTATTGAATCTGCACTGTTGTTCTTTGATGTTCCGTTAGCAGCAGGACTTTCACTTGCAGAATCCTCTCCATTTTGAGTCTTTGATATTTGTTCCATTACCATTTTATCAATTTCTTGTTTTCTGTGACAATAAAACATTAAAAAGATTAAAATAACAACAAATTATTATGATTAAAATCAAAAATTTAAATTTGGAATATTGTATACAGACACCAGAAATAAATAGATCTGTAGGGTACATGTAACTAATGGATTCACTCTAATTTTTAGTTTTGTACAGTTTAAATTCTGATATGTATTCCAGAAAACAGGCTGATGTGACATTTAAATACCGGTACATCATAATGTAAACTACATTATTCATCATTGTGGAAACATCTACCACAACTGTAATGTTTCAAAGGAAACCCTTGAAGAAGTGATTTCTTATTTTAAAAATGTATGTACACAGCTTTATAACAATTTCTTTGTGTGAATTTCATTTAGTGCGTGGAACAGATAAACTCTCTCTTGGTAAAAGCAACTATCAAATATAAGCAGATTCATCACCTTTAAAGATACATTATAGGAGATAAGGTTACAAGTTGGCGGTTCTCACTATAATAGTTAAAAAATAAATATTGTAAAGGCAATTTGCTGAAAATTTCAAATTTATCAACTATGCACCGCAAAATAAGCGATCAAATGTTCTGCGTATCCTCGAGAAGGACAGTTATGCAGCAATCTGATCATAATCCAACAAATATCGCAGGCTAGCATTGACATCGAGGGTTGGTTATGGTCTGGATACTTTAATTAAAGATCTACATGTACAATAGACAGATTTAGCTCTTGCATAATATATGTTTAAATATTAAAACACTTTTATTGGACACACAATTTAGACCACCAGAAATATCTTGCTTTAAATAATACAATAATAAAAATTACAATGCAATCAATTTAAAATAAATGTTAATCTGTTTTTTCTAAGTTAAGGATTCAAGTTATGAACTACGACTTAAAGGTACATTAAAATTATGGGAGATTAGATGAACAGCTGGTAGTTTTCACTGTAATAGCTAAACACTAGATACATGTAATGTAATTTGTAAAGGAAATTTGCTGAAATTTCAGTCAATTGATCTGCTCTGAACCAAGAATTTGGCGGTTGAATTTTAGGCCTAGCCTCGGCCATCACTACTAAAATCGGTACAATTAAAAACATAGTCTTGATTATTCAAGTTTTTTATTTAATCATCGATGAGCATTGAGCAGCAGATCAGATTCTAATCCAGTAAATATTGTAGGTAAGCGATGACATCGAGAGTTAATTGTGGTCTGGATAAGTTAATTAATGACTCAATAATAATTTAGATAACATTTCTTGCCTAAAGAAAGACCTGCAATAGCCTCGTTCTGTGAGTTCCTTGTTACAAATGGTTCTCCAACACATTATTGGTACACAATATGTGTATCAATGGACTATGGTAAAATGTTTATTTTGTCTTAAAGGACCTAAGTCCGTAACTCAAAATCATCCCAAATCTTCGACATCGAAAACACAAACTATTGATCAATTTTTATCAACATTGATTATGTAAACTTACCGGGAAAAGATGAGCTTCTGATATCCGATATTTAAGATTAAATAAGTTTTCTAACATTGGTACACCAATCGTCTACCATAATGCGCTTCAGCCCTAGTTGTATTGAGAGACTCGAGGGGCGAGGCTAGACACATTGCACTGTATCACACAGCATATCTAGACTGGAATAACCAGGCGCTAAAAATGTGCACTGGATTGAGACTGAATGGCTAATTTCGCCGAGCATAACTGTTTTGAAATTGGAGTAAAAACAGAAACCATTGAATGTAAATCAGTATACATTCATATTACAGTATTATATGCGTTGCGACCCACTTTTGTCAATTTCTAGATCCCAAATGTTAGCGATTTAGCCCCTTTAAATATTAGATATCAAATGTCCATCTTTTCCCCGGAAAGATCACAACATCGATCATTCAATGTTGATTAACGTTGACAAATAATTCATATTTTTCATGTCAAAGAGTTCGGATGATACTGAGTCAGAGACTCAGCTTCTTTAAACTTTTTTTTAAAAATTGATAGTTGATCAACTTGGAGTAGGGTACCTTTTGTACAATTAGCAAAGCACAATTATTTAAAGGGCACATTATGATAATGTCCTTTAATTCTAAAATAGTAAGCAGCATGAAATTCATTGATTGATGGTATGATTTAAATGGAATGCACCCATTTAAATGTTTATGCATTAAATTGTTATGTTAAAAACAACAACATAGTATCTCATATTTACATTCACATGACAATGAAAGCAAAATCAAAATCACGTGGCAATCATTCCCGACACCACGTTTATTTTGGTTTTTTGTTTGGGTTGCCAACATCAGAAAACAATAAAAACATTTGATCAGAAATCGTCATGGTCCCGATTTTATAATCAAAATATGTTAATAACAAAAAGTTGTATTTAAAATTTATAAAATATTTAATGTATCAGTTCAATAAATAAGAAAAAAAATGAATTAAAAACCTGTCTGTTAGATCTGCCTCCAACTTGACTTCCAACATCTTTCTAACTTTCTTCGCTGAAAGAGTATCCAAGTCGGCATCTTTCAATATTTCTGTAATGCGAATAAAATATTCTATGAAATATTTGCAAAAAGAGCAATATGTATGTCGGAATACTTTCAGTGCTTTTGAGATTATAAAAGTAATACAAAATTCTCTAAATTATCACCTTTTATTCCTATTTTCAGATCGGCTGTATTAATTTCCGCCATGTTGAAAAATTCAGTAAGGGACATAACTCTAATTAAGGATCTGGAGTCGCACCACAATTCATTTCTACATTGCAGGAGTCAAATATAAATCCATCTAGATATTTTCTCACCATTCCGTGGATATAAAATTTAAACCCACATACCACGATTTTTTTTATAGTTTTTTCTTCTAAAGGTATCAAAGTAACGCAAAATGGGAATAAAAATAAAATAGTTATAACTTATATATACAGAAATGACTCTATAATAAGTCACGCAAGTTGATATAAAAAAATCATAGACTTTAATCAGGAAAACTGTCGGGTCGAGATAAAGATAAAAGCAAACGACAAGCTTCTTATAGGATGTGTATGCAGATCTCCAAATAGTGAAATTGTTAACAATGCTAAGATGATATCCAGTCTGAAGAAGATTTGTAATGAAAAGTCCTTTTCGCATTAATTTAATGATATGAAGAGATTTTAACCTGCCTGAAATGAACTTGGTGTATGGAAATCCACGGAGCCAACATGAAAATGAAAACCGAATCCCAAAGCCTTCTACAAATATGTAAGCAACAGCCCGAAGACTGGATCGGAAATAGCTGACCTTGAAACCGAAGATGTCTTGGCAACAACAGATACAGGCATAGCAGTAGCCTTAAATAACTTCTTCACCAGGGTTTTTACCAGATACTACAAACATTCCAACGGGACAGTACAGATATCGCCCTCCACTAAAAGACTAAATGTTGACTGACATGGTGGTACTAGAGAAACTAGAAAAGTTAAATCCGGTAATTTCACCCAAGAATCGTGGAGGAGCTCAAAGATGTCATCAGCAAACCAATTGCAATAATAATGCAGAAGTCATTCGATGAAGGGGTGTCGCCACAAGAATGGAAAGATGCTCATGTAAGTCCAATTTTCAAGAAAGTAAAGAAGGGCTAAGCAAACAATTACAGACCTCTAAGCTTGACTAGCATTATCCAAAAATGCCTGAATCTATTATCAGAGACAACCTTATAGATTTTGGGATAAAGAATGATATTCTAACAAATTGCCAGTACAGCTTCATACCCGAGAGATCATGTACATGTAGTACACAGCTACTTGCGTGTCTTGCAATACATATGGACAGAAGTAATCGACAAAGGCTCCAGTTTAGATGTTATATATCTCTACTTCTCTAAAGCATTTGACAGTGTTCCACACAGCAGACTGTACAACAAAATGGAGTCCTATGGTATCGCCGACAATGTCCTTAGATGGTACAAAGATTGTTGTAATATATGTTCATGAATCAGAATGACAAGAAGTACTATTGAGTGTCCCACAAGGAAGTGATAACGGACCCATCATGTTCATTCTGTTTATCAATGACATGCACAGTGTCATTAGGATGTTTGTAGGGAAATCTGCTCAAGTCAAGATCGGGAAATTCTACAACAAGACCTAAACAACATAGAGGACTGGGCTACAAAATGGCAAATGAAGTTGAATGCGAAACAAATCAGCTTCAGCTATCAAATGGACGTTGACACTACTCTTGAGGCAACCCCATTCGAAAAAGATCGTGGTGTTATAGTGGACAATGAGCTGAAATTTGATAAGCACACAGAAAAGCAAGCGCGAAAGGCAAATAAAATATTGGGTCACACTTCTGGTGAAGTCGCGTCAGGGTAAAAAAAGGCCACGGCATATTGTTTACATTTTCATTGAACACATACCCAAGGCTGCTCAGAAGTGAAAACATGGAAATCTTCTATAGACTAATTTCGAAAATATGCCAAATAAAAGAAAACAAATGTCTAAAGTTTACTTCTTTCGCGATATTCTTACATTCGTTCTTGAAATTACTTGACAATTGAAGCAATAATATAGTAAAATGCTTATATACCATTTATCACAAACGAGACATTATGTGAAAGGTGGATACTCCCTCCAAGTTCTGACGTAACTAGGAGTCCGGAAAATATGATTGGCACCTTTTGAGTATACGCACACGTTACATGTGCTGGGGACGATATGAAATCACACATTCCGATATTTTTTTTCGTAATCCTTATGAATCCGATTCCTTTTGTAACCGCTGCCAACCCACAAGGCTTTGAGGCCTAAACGTGCCGATTCAGATCGCTGCTCAGACCACCTGCCAAGTCTCTCCCAAGGGCTTGCTGATTGGCAATCCAAATACTGGGAATGTGGTATACCATTATGTGACATTTGCTTGTTCTTGGAATGTCCAGTGCACCATACACCGAAAACGACTCTTTGTAAGTACCGTCCTAATCATTTCAAAAGCGTCTTGCTCTTACCTCATCAATCGACCATTGCGTTGCACCATGAACGCCCCACTGGTGAAGTAAAGTATCTGCATTGGTTTCGAGCTCTGATGTGAGCGTATGTGACATGAAGATAGGGGCGCCTTATCAACCTCGTGGGTTTCCTCCGGGCATTCCGGTTTCCTCCCACTGCTAAAGACCCCTACGCGCAAGCGAATTATTGAAATAAAAATTGAAAACCATACGTTAGTCCCAATATCAGAGGCCGAATAGCAAGTGCCATTGCTATGTTGGTTGGGAATAAAAAATTCGCGGCCAGTCACCTCTGGCTTGCGGCTGAGGTTTCGAGCCCTAGTGTCAGCGTATATGACATGGAGATAGGGGCGCCTTCTCAACCTCGTAGGTTTCCTCTGGGCAGTCCGGTTTCCTCCCACCTGCTAAAGACCCCTACGCACAAGCCAATTATTGAAACAAAAATCGAAAACCATACGTTAGTCCCAAAAGGACCTAGTTCCATCCCCCCCCCTATAATGGAGCCCCACAGGTGGTCTTAATAGAGAGATTTCACTGTATTTATATTTACAGTATTTTTCATACAGCGTACAACGCAGTTAAAGTTAATGTCTATAATGGAGTATTTATATTTTCATTATTGTGTAAAAGTTTGATGGTTTTAAAATATCATTTATTTTGGTTTTGATTTGGTAAATTCATTTCTCAACCCTAGGTCACCATAACAGATGTTTATAAATGACGGGCGCCCATGCAGTCATCCCAAACTTAGGCTGCCTATAATCTACAGCTAGCTCCAGCTGAGAGTTCAATTCTCGTATGACGTAGGTGGAACGATGTGTGCAGTATGGCGCCCAGCTTCTAAAGAACAAAATAAGCTAGAAGCCGCGGTGGTTTTATGAGTAAGATGTTGGCTCGCTAGCCCTGGCAAGGAACAACCGAGGTCCTGAGTACACATTGACATTCACATAAAACCCCTAATGATTGTTGGAATTCGATATAAGAGTAGGCCGTGGGACCTAGGGCCGGATTAACCATGGGGCACAGGCCCCAGGGCCCCCCACATTAGGGGCCCCCACAAAAACTCTCAGTGGCGTCCAGCCACCTCCTCTAGAAATGCCATCATTTCATAGCACTCGCATGGATTGGTTCACTGAATTAACGCCAGAATGCGCTAATTTTGTGGCAGAATTTTTTTTTTCTGGGGGGGGGGGGGTACTTCTAAATGGCTCCACACAAGTGCCTGAAATGCCAGGAAATCATTTTTCCGGACTCCAATTTCGGAGGTTTCCAGAAAAAAAAGCGCTCCCTCTAAAAAAAATTGACAACCTTTAAATTTTAAAAATAATACACTTGATTATGATCAAATAGTGATGCTCCTAAGGCACTGATGGGTCGGTCGGTTTTAATGGCGCCTACACCCGATCCAAACTTTCTTATATTTCTTATTTCGAGGCTATCGGGCGCCACCACAGGCGCGGACCCAAGATGCGGACACCAGAAGCAAATGCCTCTCCCAAAAAATCTGCCATATAAAATAAAAAATTGCGACCCAAATGGCAGAAAAACGTGTTTCCTGCATCGTTATTTTCAAAATTTTCCGAGGGAGGACACCAGACAAGGGCGCCGCCCCCATAGGCGAAGGGCCTCTCCTATCACCTCTTTCTGGGTCGGCGTCTGACCCACCACCTGACATTAAAGGGTTCGTTTTGGTCGCCCTTATTCACTTGACAGGACCTTGTTGGTCTTTTAGGGCGACGCCACCAAATTAAATGATTAGAGATTTTCGTTCTGATCGCCCTATCCACGTCGCCCTATTTTCGTTCTGGTCGCCCTATCCACGTCGCCTTATGTTGTTTCGGACTAGTTCTTGTTTAAAGGATAAGGAGTTTCTCATTTTGGTGTGCTTAACATCAAAATGAGAAATAGCGCTGCCGAAATTGACACACGTGAGCGACGTTGATTGCAGCGCCAGTCTAATCCATACCCCCACCTCCACGTACACACAAGCACCGTTCCGCACTCAGTAACTCGGGCATTATATTGGCGTTCCCAACACTCTGCTCCATCTCCACTTTTACAATCCTACATACGGCCCTGCCCCAGACCCCCTTTGCGGGGCTTCGCGCCTTCGGCGCTCGTGGTCGGTGATCAGGCCCCCCCCACATGTTCCAGGCCCCAGGGCCCCAACCATGGTTAATCCGGCGTTGGAGGTACCGCTATCCAGGCTAAATTTCACGTCTTCATTAGCCCAGTCGGTGTAGAACAGTAGGACGTTAGACCCGATTTCATTTCATTGCATTCATATTTCACAAAGGAGGCAGTTAACTGGAACATAGACAACCCATAGCCAACATTCCCGCCCATCACTATTATAATAACGAGCACACATTGATTTCAGTCAGCATATTTCTATGACGTATACTACACAGTACTTTTCCATGGTTTTAATTTAATCAAGACTTTAAATTATGCTCTCATACGTTATCTGCGGAGCTACATAAGGTATGTAGGATATTATTTCATTGCATGTGATTACACCCCATTTCACAACAGAAGCAGTGGAATGGAACATATACAATCCATGGCCAACATTCCGGACAATCGCTAGTATAGTTTCAATAATTGTGCTCTCACACGTTACCTACCACATCGTTCTAATTTTTTTTATTTAGTCCTGTTTTTATAGCACAGGGCAGAAGGGTTTTAAAAAGCTACATGTAAATTGTAATTTTCCACGTTTGTTATAGGTTTTACAGCGATAACAACTTTTTATTACATTTTCTTGTGGCGAAAACTTCTTTAACATAAACTAAACAGTGAAAATTACAGAGGAAGTTGAATTCTAGAATATTACTTCAAGGAAAAATAAAACTCTCAAAGCTCAATTCCAGATCCATTTGTAATCCTGTTTAGTTTTCGGACTTGATGTTAGCTTTAAACAACTGAGGTTAGAATGGAAAAAGGAGACTTAAAGACGAACACAGAACTGAATGCAGAACAAAGAAACACATTACTGAACAGCAAATCGACTGAAACAGAAAGAGGACATTGGGGTAGCCATCTGGAGTTTATTTTTTCTTTGATCGGATGTTGTGTTGGCCTTGGTAATCTCTGGCGTTTTCCGTATATTTGTAATCGAAATGGTGGGGGTAAGTTTATAATAGTACAGTTATTGAATTCCATTAATTTCAGATCTATATATCTGCAATATTAAATAGTAGGGGATATTCAGAAACAATACAAAACTGCGGAAACGCACTACTGTTTTTATTAGAGGTAACCAGTGTATTTTGACAAGTGCCTACAAATGAACATAAACAGTTCACATGGGCGGCTTATCTGACGGCACCATTTCACTCGCTAAGAGATACACTACCAAAAGTGAAAATGGACGATTTTAATTTGTGTCTTATTAATGAGTAATTGCTCCATCAATCCTCAGACATTCAGCAATTCGTGGTGGCATGCTCTTAACCTACCGTCCAATCACGATTTGGAGCAATCTGACCCACTCCCCTTGGAGTGCCACGACCATTCCTTGCAGCGTTGTCGGTTGACGTTGACGCCGAAGAATACGTCTACCGATCAAATTAAACACATCAAAGCAAATATACGCTAAACAGTAAATCTTATGCAAGAACCGATAGGAAAGAAAACATGGATAGGATAAACCAGCACGCAGCAATTTTCTTATCTGATATTATTTTTTTTTTTAAAAAAAACCTACAAATATGTCGCCGTTATACCATAATGACTGTTGAGTTCGAATTTCATGAAAATCGGACCGAAACTGCCTGACAAACTGGTTGCCTCCCCGTAAAAGTATTTAATACCAATTTTTATCCGATTTTGATGAATTTAAATATATCAATTTTTATATCCCAAAGATCTAGTCTCTGTGCGATATTTGCGTGTATTCAACCGTAACTTTCTGGATTATGGCCCCAGATTGTTACAAAAAATCGCTCTTTTTTAACTTGTTATCTGTACATCTCTTGCAAAATGTGGGCGTATCTTGCTTGCATGGCAACCGCTTGTAGTTTTGTGTTATCGACGTCTACATTAATGGAGTGGATCGTTAAATTATTCAGGTTTTTTTTTCAGAAAAGAATAACCGTTGTGCTCTATATAATTTCAGTTTTCATATAATTTCTATATAAGGCCAATAAGATAAAAGACCACATCCATTGATATGATTTCATTTATAGGCCTATTGATATATAGGTACCGTACTTAGAGTAACAATTTTAAATATGTGCATTATAAATGTACATATATCCATATATACTTGTAGGCGGTAATGAATGGGCGTTATTGCTTAAGACGGTCCTATTAAAGATGCATTAAATGCATTATGCAAGGGCTAAATCTGCCTATTGCAGGTCTTTCGTGGGCCTGAAATGTTTTCTATTAGACATTAATTACCTGATCCAGGTCTTAATCATTTCTCGATGGCATCAGATTTCTCCGATATTAAACTGTTCAGCGATACTTTGATTAAATCAAATATGGCGGACCCAGACGGACCGAGACTTATCTTCGATCGTATGGTTTGGATTGTTCGTACTTGGTTTTTATTGTATTGGGTGCGATAGTGACACTGGGATTGACTTTTGGGCTGGTCTAAGAAAATAACATATTCAGAAGCATGCACACAATCAACCAATCCAAACAAAGAGTATTCGAGTCTCACCAGTGTAGTACTATCATGTATTTTCTGGACTTCTCTTGTTGTGTTCTTCTTGTGATCGTCAATAAATTGAAACTACAGTGGTTCACTTATACAACTTTATTAGAATGAATGAATGGAATGGGGTTTAACGTCCTACGCTTAAGCACCTAACCTGGGCTAATTGAAGACGGGCATACGCCATACAGTGTGCTATGAGGGAAGTTTTTGCCCGGGCAGCGGCGCTACGGCCTACTCTTATATCGAATTCCAACTGCCAAGGGTTCTTTTACGTTCACTCCAATGTGTACACGGGACCTCGGTTTTTCGTCCCATCCGAACGACTAGGCAGCTGTCCTTGTCAGGCCCTCCATCTGCATCACTGACAAGGGGAAATCACGCCGGAAAATCGAGATGAACTTTCTCGGCCTATGCAGGGATCGATCACTCGGCCTCCAGGCTAGCGAACTAGCGCCTTATCCACTTAGCCACCGTGATTCCCAACTTTATTAGAACTTAGAAATAAAGTTAGACATGTTCTTGATACAATATAACTGGTTCTATCGGCAGCTTCTGAGTATCTCTCCAATTAATATTAATCTAAAACCACAATATATACTTGTTCGACTTTTACATAAAATTACATCATAAGTTGCCGAATTCTCATGCAAACAAGTGATTAATAATACCTTATATGGATAACCACCAAAGGTTAATAAACACCCAATATTTGATTGAATTTTGACAATTTAACAATTTTAACTAAAACACTCTGTTTTTTATGTACCCATGTATAGCCAAGCCACTCGGTACATGTGAATCCAACATGAGAATGTATTTGCCTGGTCTAAACGAAAGACAATACTATAACATCTTGTATTGTCTTAGGGGCCAAAGTGCTACACCAGTTGGTACCAGAAAAACAAAGTTTGTAACAAGTTAATATCAAAATATCAAAATTATCAAGATGTATTTAAATATATCTATTGATGTGTCAACTTTATATTTCAGGCGCCTTTTTGATTCCATATCTCACGTTTTTGTTCCTTTGTGGTGTACCGCTTTATTTCCTGGAAGTATGTATGGGACAATTTTCTGGCCAAGGCGTTATCGAGTGTTGGGGAGTTTGTCCCCTAATGAAAGGTACTGTTATTTTTACTCAACCAAGGCCAATTGAATTGTTCTACTTGGTTCTCCTTGCCGTCCATCACGGTTTTATGGGTCATGCGTCGCCCGAGTTTCCCAGACAAGGCACCGATGTAACCTGGTTCTACCCATTAATGAGGCTCTAACTATTACTTCCCTATTATAAAATATATGGTTAGTTTTATCTTAGCCCGTTTGTTGAACTTCAAAGGATGCTTATGGAGGGATACCCAACACTTCCAGAAATGATTAAAGTCAATGAGCTTACTTGGGTGAATCGTCAGGGTATTGGCCTAAAACTATTATCTAATGTTAATATTTCTGAATTTACAGTAATAATCACAGTTGTGATTGTGGCAGCAACTCTGTGGGTCATTGGACATCAACTGTTGGGTTTATTTTTCAGTTTGCTCAAATATGCTGTTCAATAGAATCCATTAAAATCTCAGCCATCCAATGACTCACAGAGTTAATTATGATTAAATGTCTAAATATTTATATATGATTTGAAAAAATACCTGCAATAGGAAGATTTAGCTATTGCATAGTTTAATGATTATATCAACTCTTACTTTAGAACTCTTGCACACTTCTTTAGTGAATTTTAACGAAGAATCACGTTAAACCGTCGAACTTCTGGCGAACCGGCGAATCTGCAATTTTGACGAATCGGAGATTTTTGCGGGAAACCGTGTGATTTATCAATCTTAACATTCGGTCAAATTTTCAAATCCGATGCATTGTAAGTTTTGGAAATACAGTGATGAACGACTGGCGAATATGCGAATGGTCTCATTTTAAATTTCTGGCCAGATGGCGAATTTGACATTCGCCACTTTGTCAGATATTTTTTTAATAATTTCTGCTCACAAAAAAGGCGAATATGATATCATTTTCAAGGTCAGTATTGCCACCTGCAACAAACAATGTTTTAAATTATTAAATATTTATTTATATATTACTTAAGGGGTGCTTCTAATTAATTTGTTAATCTTTTCCTTAAAATAATCAGTATTCTAAGGAGAGTTATGCATCATAAAGTACAATAAAATTAATAGAATAGCTCCTTTAATTTTTTTATTTTTACAAAACTACGACATTACAAAATATGCAAGGTCACTTCGATCATAGAAGCAACACTCAGGCCTGTATGCTGGTCAAAAAGGTGAGTTTTTAAGCTACAAATATATATCATAATGCGAAAGCAATTAATTTGTTTCTATCAATAATATTATGGTCGCTTAATTTCTCGCACAGACATATAAAATAAGAATGGCCAAGTTACATATTGTGTGTGGATGAAATATATGAATATTTCGTTCATGAAATAGAAAATGTCCCTACTTACAGTGCATGTTTGAACAGTTTTATTTTAACCGAGGTCCCGTGTACACCCTGGCGTGCATGTGAAAGATCCCTTGGCCGCTGCCGGGGAAAAATGTCCCTCATAGCACACTGTATGGCGCATTCCCGTCTTCAATTAGCCCAGGTTAAGTGAAGAAGAGTAGGACGTTAAACCCAATTTCATTTCCCTCTGCTGAAATTCTTGTGCACCCCCCCCCCTCATTCTTTGTAAGGCTGGGACAATAGACCGTGGAAATGTATTAAATATTCTCTTGGAAATAGAATGGTGTTAACTATATAGTCTTACATTTTCTACACCGACTGTGAAGCTTACTGAAGCCAGGCACACTATAAAGATAGAGATAAAATAAGATATTTATTACATTAAAACACCCTTTTCGGGCAGCATGTAAATTATTAATTATGCATTTAAAAACATGAATCTTTGATCTAATTTCAGAAATCTACTTGAAATGGACGTTCTTGTAAAATGGGATGCAGATGGTTCCCAAAATGTAGTTAGTATTGAAGAGATACAAGTTACAGACGGATGTAAAGTTAAGAAAGGTGCCCGGGTTAGGATGTGGTGGGAACCCGACCATAAATTTTGGAATGGCATCGTGATAGCGTTTGAAAATGAATCAGATAGTGATGACGATGATATTCCATTGTCCCACATCATGAAACAAGCTCGTAATCTTATTGAAGATGAATTTCAAGATTATGATAATGACCGGGACGAAGATTATGTTCCACCCGCATCGTCTGATTCAGAAATTGAACAAGGTGTATTTGAAGCAGACGGGTATGCTACTAAGAACAAGCCCGAGGAGTTCAGTGTTGATGGGGTTGCTAGAGAAGAAAATGATGAAGAAAACGAGGCACCCTCAACCAAAAAGCTAAAGAAGGCCGAAATAAAGGAGAAAAGAAATAAAGGTCTTTCGTACCTTAGCGAAAAGTCCGGAAATGTTATATCTTCTCGTAATCATTTGAAAGATCGTTGCAGTTCGGAAATTTGTGAGAAACGAGGACTTTCCTGTAAGTCTGTGTCTGAGGCACGAAGAAATGATATCATTCAAGCATATTATGATATTCCTACAATTGAAGACAAGCGAAATTGGATAACAAATCATATTGTTGCTACAACACCCATTTATGCAAGAAATACAGACAAGGCTTGTCGCAAGAGTAGGACACTTCAATATTACTTACCTGGTGGAGCTGGAGGACGGGTTCAAGTTTGCCGCATTATGTTTTTGGCCACTACAGGTATTGCCGAAAGACAAATCAGGACAGCTCTAGGAAAGCTTTCGAATGAAGGGGTTATAGAACCAGAGAAAAGGGGTGGTAGACAAAAGGTTTTACAAGAAAGGGATGATGAAATTCGAAATGTTTGCAGTCAACACATTGACAGGTTTCCACGCACGGAATCGCACTATTGTCGATCGTCGTCGCAGTACCAGTATTTATCTCCCGAGCTAACAGTAGGTAAAATGTTTGAAATGTTCAAAACGGAAACAGGCCGAAGTGATATCTCACTTTCAACTTACTATAGAGTGTTCAAACAGATGAAATTAAAATTTGTACACCCGAAAAAAGATTTATGTGGTCTTTGTGAAGGTTATCGCTCAGGCGGAGAGGGTGAAAAGAACAATCTGAGAGCAAGATATCTAATACATATTGCTGAAAAAGATGCATCAAGACAAATAAAAGACCAAATTAAGTTTGATAATGACCCAAGTCACATTCTTGCCTCTTTCGATCTGCAACAAGTTATTTACCTTCCTAAAACCAATCGATGTGAGGTCTTCTACAAGAGACGCCTTTCAAATTATAATTTTACAGTGTGTAATATCAAAAGCAAGATCGTTCACTGTTATTTATGGCATGAAGGCATAGCCGCTAGGGGAGCAAACGAAATAGCGTCCCACGTCCATAATTTCTTACTGAAGTCTGATACAAACGGTGTCCAAAATGTTTCCTTATTTGCTGATGGATGTTCCGGCCAGAACAAAAACTCAATTTTGCCAGCAATGCTCTTAAACTTTGTTCAATGTTCAAACTTCATTAAACAGATAACCTTACATTTTTTTGAAACTAGTCATGGCCAAAATGAGGGAGATGCCGTGCACAGTACAATCGAAAGGGCTCTGAAAAGAGCTAGTGAGATAATGCTCCCATCGCAGCTCTCGACTTTGATAGGAATAGCAAGGCGGGATCCATATTCCATTGTTGATGTCTGCACTCAAGATATCATGGACTGGAAGGCTCTTTCCCAACAACTTTGCATTTTGCGAGTTCGTGTGTCCGAGGAAGGGGATCCAATTGACTGGACAAATGTAATGCAGCTAAGAGTAAAAAAAGATGAAGGAATGAAGCTTTTTTTTAAATTATCACATTTAAAACATGCATTTTCGACGCTTAATCTAGAAGGAAGAAGAAACTCCACATCTCAGATCATACCAGAGAAAGCTTACGTTAGTCCACCAAAACTCTCTGGAGAAAAATACTCCGATCTTAAAACCCTGTGCTCTGGCGATTGTCCAGTTATGCGATCGGAAGAAGCCAAGTCATTCTATCTTGGTTTACCCCACTGATTTAGGCAGCCAATGTTAATTATATTGCATTTTATCGTTTAGGTGTTATATTTTTATTTATGAAATTACAAAAGTTACATATGTTTGATATTGTTGTGCCTTTCTGTTCTGAAAGATTGATATAATCCACCATTTTACCCACTTCTATGTTCAAAAAAAGACAAAGTAAGCCTTTTGCCCAAGTGCGCAAAGGATGGGACGCATAATGAGATGGCAAGGATTGTTGGAGCTCAAGTACATATCGGTGTGTATATGAAATAGAATTCAGAGCATATCCGGAGGTAGGGATCAAAAGCACTACGTCCGGCCATCTTTCCGCCCCGGTTAGAAACCATGTATTACACCCGTTTTGTCAGCGCTGGGGACAGGTGTCTGTGTGTGTGTGGAGGGGGGGGGGCATTGTTGCAGGGCTGCTCTAATTTTCCGCAAAATAGTTTAAAGAAAACAAACTTTGGCAACATTTCATTGCCACAAGGTTGAGGGTGAGTGGACTAGATGTGGGAATGGAGATAGGATCCGGATGTTGGCATAGAATGAGAAAGTTGTACACTTGATTCTGACTACACTGTAAAACCTTTTCCGTAAAATTTACGGACAAATGGCTGGCAGCTAGGTTGCCAACCAATGTACGTAAAAATTACGACATCTACAGGAAAGATCATTTTTGGCATCTCTTTTCATAAAATTAGTCGCGGTGGCTCAGTAATTAAGGCGCTAGCTCGCTAAACTGACGGGCCGAGTTCGATTCCGATGCTTACCGAGGAAGTTCCTCTGTATTGTCCTTCGCGGTTTCCCCTTGTCAGTGGTACATGACGGAGGTCCTGGCACTGAACAGCGCCTAGTCGTTCAGATGGGGAAAAAAGACCGAGGCCCTATGTACACATTGGCGTACACGTAAAAGAATCCTTGACAGTTTGAATTCTATATAAAAGTAGGTCGTAATGCAGATGTTCGACTTCATTAGCCCAGTCAGTTGCAGAAAAATGGGACGTTAAATCCCATTACATTTCGTCTATACAAACAAGGCATTTGCCCAGATTCCGAAAATAAGAACAGTCCGCTAGCGGCCATCCTTGCGATTTCCAAGAATAATCAACTTTTCAGGTAATAATAATAATAATAATATTTAGTGTTTTAAGCCCATTCCATCCATAAGTGATCTCAACAGGCTGTGTAATTTGATGGTCGTCGCAGCAAAATATTAAGTCAAGTAGATCAGATCTTTTGACGAATGTACTTTTGTTAATTTATGTTGGACTATTTTGTGATCTTACAAAGTGGCGAATCCTGGCGAATGACATAAATTCTTTTTTATCTTTATCTTACAAAAAGGCGAATGTGTCACCCTTAACCTTTGACCCCTGTACAGGCTAAATTTACTGCGGTAAAATGTTAAAATAGTTTTGTATTACAACTTAATATATTAGTGTAAGTATATGATATATCACTTTATTTTCAAATGTCATTGTCAATTAACAGCAACTTTTCAGACTTGACCAACATTTTAAAGGCATATTTCTCGAAATCAATAAATTTCGGATTCGCCAGTTCGCCAGAAGTTCGACGAAACGTCAAATCTGCACAAAATTTTTAGGAGGAATTTAGGACATCTTTAAAATTGATGTCATTTGGCATAGCATTAACACCAGAGGTGTTCGTAATTAATAGTCATTTATTGATTATACTATAATATACGACTCTTACGCACTTCTTTAGCGAGTTTCAAGAAGTTTAATGAAGAATCACGTAACATACCTTACTCTTTCCATATGTAGGTGAGTCTAATGCTATTTTAAAAATTTAATTACATTTATTTTCTAACAGAAAGGTATAATGTTATAAGCTAGTTACTTATAATAGAATTTAGGCTATGTTAATATTTCTTTACCTGTATCTTGGTTTTCAACACATTAAACCATAACGAATATTTATTTATGTATGCATATATGATTTTTAGGTGTTGGCTATGGTATGACGGTAGCATGTACACTAAGCGTCACCTCCTATATTATGATAATAACCTGGACCCTATATTATACATTCAAATCATTTTCATCAACATTGCCCTGGACATTATGTGGTGAGTGGTGGAATACTGAATATTGTACAAGTTTGTTCTCGACTAATAAAAACAACGCATCACTCATGTCCAACCTGACGATGGTGAACACCACATTTATTAACGACGATGCAGAAACTAGTGAACACCAGATTTGGTCAAATCTTTCAATGGCACATACAGCCGGAGAAGAATTTTGGCAGTATGTATAATTAGTTTATTACAATGACATTTAGTGTATATTTGTTAAATTAAATAAACTAAATCGCTATTCTTCGGCACCTAGAAATAGACACAAATGAGTAGCAATGCATAATAATGTTATATGAATATATATAAACTGATCTACATTCAATCGTTTCTGTTTTTACTATAAATTGTTATCAGTTATGTTCGACGAAATACGCGAAGAGTGCAAATTGAATGTCAGTCTTTGTTCTTTGGCGTTTGGTTATGCCAGTATACTCTAAGATAGTCTTCCCCAGTCGACAAAGCTCAACAGATTCCAGTACCCTACATTTAGCCTCGACTGTGAGACGAAGTCTCCCGTCCGATCAGGCAGGTTTCCCCCGAGTTCTTCGGTTTCTTCCTGCAGTAATGATCGAAATCATTCGCACGATCTGTGCCAAGGGCCAAATTTGAAAAAGGCCTCAGGCCTAATTTGCTACCCTTGTAAAATGACGTGATTATTATTATTATTAAGTCCGCCATCGGGACTACTTTCAAGTTCCCGGATTATCAACGGCGTTGCCCGTGACGAAGCATTTGAAGAATGTTTTATCTTACCAAGATTTCAAAGTCTGAAACTATTTTACTTTCAAGTTTATCCGATTTTCTTCAGACAAGGACAAGTTTGCACATAAAGTTCTACACACTCTTCGAAGGAGACAATTGTGGGTACTTCTTTGTAAAAGCGACAAGTTTTCCTAATAAGTAAACCGGTGCTTAGCTCATGGGCTAGAATATCAAAAAATGCAGTTTTTTAAAATTAAGTCGGGGAGCAGAGGCCCTCATTTGCTGTATTCACGGGCTTGAATAACAGGACAACACATTAATTGCAACAGTTACATTTTCAAAATTTGCTCCCGTAGGTGCCATCTCCATGGGCTGTAAACAACTGATTGGTTAATTTGAATTCGAATCAGCCATACGTTAAGCTATATCAGACTACTTGCAGTATTCAGGGACTGGAATAGCAGGGTATCTCAGGTGCTGCCCCCCCCCCACAATCATCGTTTACGTATAAGAACCATTTATAATTGGAATTCCATGTAAGAATAGTGTCGCAGTCCCGGGCATACTTTTTGAACACTTTTTGTACACTTTTTGCTGTATACATGTACTATTCAGTGCAGAAAAAAATAGGACGTTATACTCCATTTTATTGCATTCAATTTTGTAGTCAGCCAAGGAACTACATTTTAAAAAAAGTACTCTTTTTTCGGGTTATTGCAGCCCCTGGACCCGCGCCTATAACGACCTAGAATGGAAGCCCCCCCCCCCTCTCAATCAAAAATTGCTTCCACCGGCCCTGAAAAACATATATAAAAATTAACGTATATGGATTAAAAATTGAAAGTTCAATAGATAATGGATGAAAACAGCAAAACAGAATTCAGACAAAAATTTTTACTAGATATATATGATACATGGAGAGAAACTAGGTTGGAAGTTTTCAAAATATTGCAGGTACAATACGCTAAGAATTTCTCCCGGAATTGACCACATTGGTAAAGCGGAATGGCATTTGGTTGTTTGTTTACTTGTTGCATGGACCTGCGTGTGCTTGTGTCTTATTAAAGGTGTACATTCTGTTGGCAAGGTATCCAAATTAGTTATTATTTATTTAATAATTTGGGTTATTCCGATACTTTAAAACTCAGATATTTAAAACTTAATCCGGATTACCAATAATGTTGTTTACATTTCACCCAAAGTCGTTTCGGAAGTAACATAATAGATTCTACTTGTATTTTTATTATTTCATCGAGTGGGGTTGGCATTCCCTACTTGTCATGTATAAACAAACGCATTGCTATAGCCGTATACGTAACACACCTAAGATGGCGTTTGATATATAAGACAATTAAAAAAACAAATGACAATTTATGGTATCGATAACAATATATTTTAATTCTTTATTATTCAACAGGTTGTTTATGTAACTTCCACGTTACCATATATTTTATTGGTTATTATATTAATTCGTGGAGTAACTTTACCTGGTGCTGTAGATGGTATTATATTTTATCTTAAACCAGATTTTAATAAGTTGAAAGAAGCCTCGGTAACTATACTATTAATACTTTATTTCTATTTCATCTGGTATATATAACAAGTTTAAAGGACTCTTTTTGATGGTGAAAATGCGTTTAATTATGCAATTCAAGAGCTGAAATATAAGATAACCGCCTGGTTCGAGAAGTTGAAATTGGTTACTTCCAGTGCGTAGCGTATAGTTGATAACGTGAAGGATATCTTGACGTTACCGGACCTGTCATTTTGGTAACAAACACTTTCAAGGCCGAATCGTTAAATTCTCTTGACAAAACATCAGATGAGATTAACCATTCTTTAAAAGCATTAAACTTAGCAACACGCGATCAGTTTGGTATAAATTTAATTAATGATTTAACAAGGCAGTTGTTTCGAATTTTGTCTAATGGTTTGGATTGTTCGTACTTGGTTTTATTTTATATCATAAGTATGATTACTATCATAATCTATAATTCTTCAATACAATAATGCGAAATATTAATATAGACAATCAAAATGGCTGTTCGATATAAAATATTATTATTAGGTTTGCATAATACGCTAAAATTGAAATATGTTCTATATGCAGGTATGGATTGAGGCAGCTCTACAGATATTCTATTCGCTTGGACCAGGATGGGGAGCTCTTATCACTCTGTCTAGCTACAATAAATTCCAGAGCAATGCTTACAGGTATCATTAAAACATGTTGTACAAAGTTGAACATGTAATCTTAATTAACCTCACAAATAAAGTGTAATTATTTGTAAGCTAGACTTCTGGACTTGAAGTCTGCTTTTGAAATAGTTACGTCTAAAACTCGTCTTCTGCAGTGATAAAAAAGTACAAGTTGTCAAGTGTTTAATTATAATATAACAAAAATATTTTTTTTCTCAGGGACTCCATTATGGTGTGTCTTATTTGTTCAGGAACAAGTATATTTGGTGGGTTAGTCATATTTTCTATATTGGGATTTTTGGCGAAGAATGTTGGTATCAGTGTGTCAGAAGTGGTTTCTTCTGGTATGTTCTTTTTTTGTTATATTGCTTTATAACTGACAAGGTATATTGTTTTCGTTTTCGATGTGCTTTCAGAAAATAACCCCCAGTAACGATTCAATTAAATAGTATGTGATACATAGGGATAATATGAAAAAAAAATGTAGTAAATTATCTGTCTTTCATCTAATAACTAATATATTTCGTTTCCATGTTGTTTATAATCTCTATTATTGTTGAACCCAAATACAACATCTGTTAACTATTTTAATCAAATAAAGTGTTGATTATCATATTATGTGAAAATATCATAGTTAAAATTGAAAAATTATCACAGTCAAAATGGCCAGTTTCAAGATTTTAGACTTGATATTAAACATCTCGAAAATCAATATTAGCATCAAAACAAAAATTACTGGACAAAAATTAACAATGTGAAAATCGAGTTATGTTGCAATTTTAACCATTATATCTTTTTCAAAATATGACAACGAAACGGCTCCATAAAATTCATGTTCTATAATTTTTAAAGGACAATATTGGTGCCAGTCATTACATGGGCGCAGATCCCGGTGGGGACACCGGGACGCGTCCCTACCAATAGTTTTAGTGGTAGGGACATGATATACTGTGTCCCAACCATTATTTCCGATGTTTTGCTGACTGTTTATTTTTTTGAAATTGTAATGATTCCAGAGCTTTTATTGACATTTCAGAAAGTGTTGGTCCCAGGTACTTAAGGCCAGGGTCTTTGAAGTTGTACAGCTGCACCCTTTGTCCGATTTTTATTTAACAGGGAATTCGTGATAATTCATATTATAACAGTAAATAATTGAATTATTCCGTAGGGATTATAATAATATGCATATGATGTAGGTGTGCAAATCTGATACGCTGGGTTTCCAATCCCCGGTTGTACGTAGAAAGAAGTAGGGTCAACTTTTTTAAGTGTGGAATAAATTTCACACGCTATATCATTTGGAATTTTGTCAAATTCATAACAAGTTCAAGACCCATATGGTACGTTATGTGAAATGTTAATGGTATAGGTACAATACGGTTTTCTCCCACTGCTAAAGACCCCTACGCGCGAGCAAATTATTGAAATAAAATTAAATCATGCTACTGAAATTACCTAGTCTATCGAGTGGACGTTAAACCCCTCCCCCTCTCTCTCTCTCCCCCTCTATCTCTCTCTCTCTCTCACACACACACACACACACCATCCCTCACACACACACACACACCATCACACACACCCGAACTCTGTGTAACATAGATCATAACTCCGGTAATGGTTAACTAAAAGGCAATAAAAAACAAGCGCCTTTACAGAAAATTATTAAATCTAGTCAAAATTGCGGGCTCGAGGTGAATTTCCGAGGGAAGGGGGGATCAGGGTTGGGTCTCTCTCTTGTACTACTACCTACTGAGCCATCGAGGTTGCCCTTTTGGGAACGTATATCTACATGACTATGACTCACTGTAAAATATATTAAATTTGGTTTTATGTTACGATTGATTACACAAGTTTAACTATCTTCACGGTCGATTTCGAATGAAATACAATTTCCGTTATTATCTTCTTTCCCGATCCAATTTTTTGAGCAAACATACAAAATATTATAAGTTTTTGTTGGTACACATTATATAGAATGTGGACAATGTTTTTAAAGAAATGTTTAGTGGGTGCCGAAGTAAGTATTCTGAACTTGGGTGGAAACACACCACGTGGTAGGTTATTCCACTTTGATGTCAGCAAATATGGCCGCCGACTTTATATCAATTTTATCCTACCTGCTCTAGTAATCTGTCAATTTCTATGAAATAAAGGCCAGAATGAAGCGGTGTCTGTGATCTTATTTGAAGAATACATGTTTTGGTACCAATGTGTACACGGAACCTCGGTTTTTCGACCTATCCGAACGACAAGACAGTTGTATTTGTGCGGTCCTCCGTCCTGCATCACTGGCATGGTGAAACGACGCCGTAAAATCTAGATGAACTTTCACGGCCAATGCACCCGACATGCAGGCTAGCGAACTTTCCGCCGTGTTCCCCCTTTAAAGATACTGATGATGGAACATAAATGGGTGTGTATTAATAAAGGCAGCTCAGAATCAGAAAAAAATGTTTCTGTCTAATGGACTAAAAAATATCCAGATAACACGCAGGATCAAAGGATGTAGAGTTTTAATTTATTTATTTGTTATTCATAGACATTTTAAACGTGTTTTAAAATTAATCATGTCCATATATATTTCAAATGTACAAAGCGAGAGAGAATGGGATTTATCGTCCACTTGGCACAAAGTAGGTCGTTTCAGGACTAACATATGGTTCAATAATTTTATTTTAATAATTCGATTGCGGGTCGGGATTTTAGCTGTCGGAGGAAACCAGAGAAAACCCACGAGAATGAACAGGTGACGCTACTCCTTGTCACGTACAACCGTGTAATCGAAATCACGCTAACTGACGCAATAGACATTCAACCCCTCTTTGCCGTGTAGGATGTAAGCGAGTAAATTGAGCTAAAAAAAATCCTTTGCGCCCGCGCATGGACTGTCCCCACCACTAATATGTGATACAGCTGGTTAAACACATTTCAAATATACTATTAACACATGCACAGAGATCATTGCTACGATAGCTGAGAAATACAGGTTACCGCAATCGGACGTGACGAACGCCAAAGGAAAACACGAGCCACCGCTCTATATAACTGACTGAAGCGACGAGTGATAACAGCTAGTCGGCCGAATTTCTTCTCACTATTAATTCCTTCGAAGACCAAAAGTGGTTATATTGGACCGTAAGAGAATATTTGACAATTTAATAAAGTAATTGAATGTCATCGGATAAGAGAACAATAGAAATAGTCCGTACATTGCCTTGTTTATATTCATTCTATTATTAAACATGGTAATGCACGGACTTTTTCTGTCTTTCCTTCGTGTTCACTCATCTAGTGGCAGCCAATTCTTTTTATGAATTGTCGGACATCCTCTCACAGTCTCACACAACAACTTTTAATCTTCGAAGGAATTATTAGTGAGCAGAAATTCGGCCGTGTTTTCCTTTGGCGTTCGCCACTTCCGATTGCGATAACCTGTATTTCTCAGCTATCGTAGCAATGATCTCTGTGTTAAAAGTATATTTGAAATGTGTTTAACTAGCCCGATCACATAATAATATGTGATAATGGCTGGCACCAATATTGTCCTTTAATAGTTAAGTTGAGTAGAGTACAAACCATTGGTTTCCTATCTAGGTAGCCACTAGTCGTGGGTACCAATCATTTGCATACTGTTTGAAACTTGAACGAAAACAATGTGAGTCATCTCCAATTGAACACCACTTTCGTTCTTTGGTGGATTAAGCTATGATTTCCCAGTGAGATGCGACCTTACCAGCCTAAAGGAATGTTCCATCTGAATATTACACCTATTTCTTTTATTAACGTTTATAATAATTGTATTCATTAAAGACATATAGTGACCATCCGTAGCTAACTTACATTTTATTACAGTATGTTTTGGTTATATTCTAGGACCTGGACTTGTTTATGTCGCTTATCCACAAGCCCTGGCAATGTTGCCAGTCCCCCAACTTTGGTGTTTTTTGTTTTTTCTGATGCTTATTTCTGTGGGTCTCGATACTCAGGTATGTCTTATTTTCTGAAAATGATATTTTGTTATTAATATTTTAATTAATACTCTAATTATGGTTTGTTTAAAGGGACAATAACACTCTAGCTGGTTTGGCAGCCCCAGAAAATAAATAATAGCTCTATTTTAAATACTAGATGTTTTGGTGTCCTACCTGTTGTGTAAATTATCCATTAAATCCAATTTTACGTGTTCAGAGGGTTCCAAAATATTTTAAATTACATTTTTTAATTAGGTGTGTTAAGATGAATTTGTATCATCAATTAATTGGAATATTGTAAAATAGTACAATTTGTTGACCATAATGAAGATTGAGACATATTATTATTCAGTTACAGCAAGAAGGTTAATGACCCTTTAAGTTCATACATTAATCTTACATGTTAATTATGGATATTTTTTTATCATTTCAGTTTTGTTTTCTGGAATTAGTAATATCCGTAGTTATTGATTCATTCCCTGCACAGTTGTCTAAACGACGTCCATTGTGCACTGTAATCATTTGCTTCATCATGTTTTTGGCCGCAATACCGTTTTGTACACAGGTTGGTATTATATAAGAACAATGTCCAACATTAGGAAATATCCAATAACTTCAATGTTAAGACATTTTCTTTCTTAAAAGATTAATCTTATTCAGGAAGTTACGATCCGATATTGGCAAATATCAAAAGGAACCAAGATCCTTGGGTTATAACCATGAATTTCAAGTTTCATCAAAATCGAATTGAAATTGTGACCTCTACAGGGTCCACAACCTAGACACACCATTTTTAAACAGTATTCGCGTTAAAAGAATCAAGAATCAAGATCTTTAGGTTATAAACATGCATTTCAAGTTTCATCAAAATCGAATTAAAATTGTGACCTTTACAGGGTCCACAGCCATGATATACCATTTTGTAACACTATTCGCGTACAAATGGCGGCCATTTTGTATTGCAATTTTGGTCCGATTTTCCCGAAATTCGAACTCAACCTTCCTTAGGGTGTAACGGTGATATAATAAAACGTTTTTTTTAAATCAGATAATAATTGTGACCTCCAGAATAGGGTTGCATAATTCCCGGGAATTTTCAAACATGGTAAATTTCCCGGGAAGTTTTGGAATTTTCCGGGAATTTTGGGAATTTTGTCTGGAAATGTGGGCGTATAAAAAGTACAATGTACAAAGTCCTAATACCGGTAATGATAAAGTCAAAATACCTCTAAGGCATCAGTTCAATGTAAAACGTCAAATGTTAAGTATCAACTGACAAATGTTTTGATTTTACATTTCTCTCATTTGATTTGACATTTGCCACATCTCGTATGTCCTTCACGCTCTCTGCATAGCATTTTTCGCAGAGTATCAACTCTGAAATGCAAATGTAGGATATCGCATGACTTATTTACATATACGGAAACATGGCAGGGCCGTGCGTAATCATGGATGTGTCATATAAACATACTTTCCAACACGATAACTTGAATTTCGTATCAATTCCCGTATTTTTGGCATTTTAAACACTCTCCCACCCTTTCCGGTGTCTCTATAAACAGAGTTGAGTACCGCCTAATTATCATATTTAGGGAAATTATAATCATTTTTAGAAAATTATTTACATCATATTTGGAAAGATGAATGAACCTGCTTTTCAATTGTAGGTAACGTTTTGGAATATTTTTTCTAATTAGACAAATTAACTTATCCACCAGACCATAAGCAGCTCTCGACGGCATAGTTAGTCTGTGATATTTATTGGAAGAGGGGGGGGGGGGGGGGAGGGAGAGAGCACAGTACCAGACAATATATAATAAAAAAATAACAGGAATGCAATGCCTTTTCAAGACTCGACTTTACCTGCCCTCTCTTTGACTCGTTTTTTTCCAACAATTCGTAATGTCAGGCAATCAAACCTCTGTCAAGTCACTCAGATATGTTTTTTCTTCAATCCAGTCCTTTTGATTTGCATAAATACTCCCGCGTCTATTTGTGTGACCGGTGACCTCTGACCTTCATGGTGTCGAGGACAGAATGACAATCGTCGAAAATAATGTAAATATTGGAAACAATTGGCTATGATATCGTTTTGTGGGAGTATTTATGCAAATCAAAACGACTGGATTGGAGAAAAAACATATCTGAGTGACTTGACAGAGGTTTGATTGCCTGACATTACGAATTGTTGGAAAAAACCGAGTCGAAGCGAGAGCAGGTAAAGTCGAGTCTTGAAAAGGCATTGCATTCCTGTTCTTTTTTTATTATATATTGTCTGGTACGACATGGTGTATGCATATATATACGTATAGAAGGTCAGATTCCTGTGGAGAGAGAGAGAGAGAGAGAGAGAGAGAGAGAAATGGGGTTTAACGTCCACTCGACACAAACTAAGTCATTACGGGATTAAATAGTGGTTTAATTTTATTTCAATTATTCGCTTGCGTGTGGGGGTCTTTAGCAGTGGGATGAAACCGGAGGACCCGGAGAAAACCCACGAAGTTGGACAGGCGACCATACTCCTTGCCAGATACAACCGGGGATTCGAAACCAAGCCAGTGCTAACTATTCGGCCATCCAACCCTTTGATATTTATTGGATTAGTTATGACGATCGAGGCTAGTATAAATTTTAATCGCTAATATCTCGATTCAGATTAAAGCTTTTTGACTGAAATTTTCAGCATATTTTTATTTGATTATCTATTTTTGAACTATTATAGCAAGAACTGTCAGCTCTTTATCTAAACCCCACACAATGCAATTTAATACAGGTTTGAAGCATTCAACAAAAAGAAAAGAACGTGCTTTTCACTAATATGGAACATGTTATCTGCAAATTCGTACGGGGACTCGTACTTTGACATCCCCACCCCCCACAACCACGTAATCATGGTAAAATAGTCAAGTGCCATCCAAATTTAATCTAAACCCAACACAATGCATCTTTAATACTGTTTTGAAGCATTCAAATGACCTTCTCTCAAGTTATGAAATACGATTGTGCCAGAAAATTATTTACCTACTCACAAAAAGAAAAGGACGTGCTTTTCACTAATATGGAACATATTATCTGCAAATTTGTACGGGGACTCGTACTTTGACATCCCCCCCCCCCCCACAACCCGCGTAATCATGGTAAAATAGTTAAGTGCCATCCAAATTTAATCTAAACCCCACACAATGCATCTTTAATACTGTTTTGAAGCATTCAAATGACCTTCTCTCTAGTTATGAAATACGATTGTACCAGCAAATTATTTACCTACTCACAAAAAGAAAAGAACGTGCTTTTCACTAATATGTTATCTGCAAATTCGTACGGGGACTCGTACTTTGACATCCCCCCATCCCACAACCCGCGTAATCATTGTAAAATAGTTAAGTGCCATCCAAATTTAATCGTTCGTTGTGTACCAGGCTGATTTCCTGTTATAGTGTGATGAACATCCTTATATTGCACTGGTTTATAGTGTGCCAGGTTTTCGTATAATATGTTAACAAATCACGTGGTATCCTACATTTGCATATCAAACTTGATGCTCCGCGAATGATGCTCCGCAGAACGCGGTTAGGACAAATGAGACGTGACAGAGCGCAAATGTAAAGTGTAGTCACGTCTAAAAGCAGCATTTTCCCACAAAACATTTTGTCATCTGACACTTAACATTTGACTGTTTACATTTAACTTTTGCTGTAGAGGTAGTCTGACTTCATCATTACAGGTATTAAGACTTTGTACATTGTACTTTTTACATACAATTAATGGAAAAGACATTTTAGCAGCTCATTTAATATTGGCGGCGATACCCTTCCATACATAGCTAGTTAGTTTTCTATGTTTTCTAGCATGTTTATTTACAGGCTGGGATGTACATATTCCAAATATTTGATTGGTATGTTGGAGCTTTTAGTTTGTTCTGTTTCGGTATCATAGAATGTGTTGTATTTGGTTGGATTTATGGTATGTATACGCTCTTAAATTTACATCCAATTTAGCATAGTGTCTCGTTTTAAACTTCAGTGTCCCTGAAAATTACTTGCCTTAATAATATTTCAGTGGAAAACAATTCCAGGCCAATGCATTCTGAGACTTAAGTTAAGAATTTACTCAAAATTGTTTGCCTCATCTTAACTAAAATACAGCCCTTCATAAAGCGTTTGTTGTTTTAACGTATCATGTACATGTACTTCAATAAGACTCTGCGTGCAAAGTTTTGTGTTTCTGGATCAAAGATATTTCTTATAACACGAATTATTGGTCAATTTAAATCAACATTGATGACGTAAACTTACCGGGAAAATGTGAGCTTCTGATATCCGATATTTAAGATAAAAAATTTTTTTTAACATTGGTACACGAATCGCGTACCATAATGCGCCTCAGCCCCAGTTATAATAAGAGACTCGATGCACGAGGCTAGACACATTGCACCAAATCAAACGGTATAATTTAGATTGGAATAACCAGACTCCATGGCTTATGTCGCCGAATATAACTGATTTGAAATTGGAGTAAAAACGGAAACCATTAAATGTAAATCAGTTTATATACATTCATATTACAGTATTATATGCGTTGCGACCCACTTTTGTCAATTTCTAGGTCCCAAGTGTTAGCGATTTAGTTCCTTTAGGTCTGTGAATGCTTTGTGAACTCGGGGCCGGGACTTTGTATGATAATTTTATTGGTTTTAGTGGGGGCCATTGTTGCTTTACAGTTTTAGTTTATAATGATCCATCTGATTATCGCTGCGTATGTTTTCTATACTAAAAGGTACTGATAAGTTTGGTGAAGATATTGAGATGATGATTGGACGTAAACCACCAGTAATCTTTAACATACTCTGGAAATTTATTACACCTGGCATATTAGTTGTAAGTATTCCGTGGAGTAAAAGTGATTTATATGTTCAATTGATATAACCTATGAAGAGATGATCACTTGTGCATCACTAGGGGCATCTCGACAAAGCGCAACATTGTCCTCGTTGAAAAACGGAAATTTGATTTCTAAATATCATTTGAACGGTAGGATATCATCCGTTGTTTTATACTGACATTGGAGAATAAGGGGGGGGGGGCGCTCTGCTTCTAATTTCAAATAAACGTATAATTCACACGGTTGTTTAAAACCATTCATGGATATACCCAGTTACCTAGTAGTAGTAACCACTGTAGCGCACGTAGCGACATATGCTTACCCTTTCTAGAACATATAAAACCACCACCCGTTCGAGGAGTTTAACTATTTAAACAATATTTATTCATTTAAATATACATAACTATATGTGTTTGTTTCAGATAATTATTCGTATATAAAAGTTATGTTTCTGTATACGTGTATGTGTATCTATAGTAGAGGGGTCAACATAGACCCAGAAAGTTCGCAAATCCAATTTCGATTGAAATACAGTATTGTTTATTAAAAAACGAAAATTTGATAGTTATAATTATTCATAATTTTGTTCTACTTTTTCAGGCCGTTTTAACTTCTTCCTGTGTTGCATTTAAAACGCCAACTTATGGAAAATATCATTACCCATTATACGCTTCAGCCATTGGTTGGTGCTTTACTATATTCTGTTTTCTGCCAGTGCCCATTTTCATGATCAAGGCCATGTGTAATGGAAAAGGTTCCTTAAAAGAGGTAAGCATGGCTAATCTGTAGTAAAATGTTGAAAAGTATGTTTATGTTTAGTTCCATATATCACATGGTATTTCTACTAGTTCGAAAGAGACACAGACAAATTTCGTCAACTTCAATAAATACGGTGGCTAAATTTTAACAGAATTGGTTCTCGAATCTTGATTCCTAATATATGATATGAATGATCTTTCACCTGTATGAGTAGAATTTAATTTATGTATATAATTATAAACGCCGCCATTTTGAGCTTTTAATTTACAACCGTTTCAATAGATGTTGTGTAACTTCCGATCGTCAGATTGAAAGCTGAAGCCATTTAAATGCCAAATTAGCCTTCAATGGAATCAATTCTTGTCAATCCACTAATTATTAATTTGGTGCTTTAAGATCATAAACCGAATTAATCCAGATATTGTATAAATGTTGTGTGTTTTATGTGAACCAGAGATGCTCAAATTAAATTCAGTTTGTTGTTTTCAGAGATTAGCGCAAAGTATTAAACCTACCCTAAAATGGAGACCTCAAGAACTTCCCGAGAAATTGCCTTGTCGATACCACGAAGAGACACGTGTTTGAAAGATAAACCACCTTGGTATTGTTTGTGTTTCAAATTGATTAATACCTTGCAATTGCTATTAAATTCATTAAAGTTCATTTGTTTATTCATATGCTGTAAAAAATACTGTGAACTGTCAATAAATGCGTTTGTATACAATGTTTTCGCTTTATACTAGGAAAATATCAGCTATACAACATGAATGAATAGTAAACTTGAAAGGAATTGACCGTTATTTACCAAGTAAACTTGGAAGGAATTGACCGTTATTTACCATGTAAACTTGGAAGGAATTGACCGTTATTTCCCAGTTTATTTAGATAATTATAGACGAAAGGAAAACATCAGAAAACAACCTGACATGCAACCTGACGTCACTCGGAGGGATATTTCGTTTCGTATGTTTCTTATTTACATGGTAGTTATTCTCGATACTGGAATACAAACTGGAAATACGAATTATTCTTTATACACTATTAAAGATGGGTTCCCAGCAAAGTATTTATCGGCTGGTTATTCCCAATAAAAGTATGGCAAATTTGGTATTTATGAAAAGTATAGACACCCAATCTTACTAGAAAAATACTAGATTACGCAAAAAAATCGCCCATTGTCAGGGAATCACTAACTGTCAACCCGACAGGATTTGCTGGCTTATGTCTGCTAACTTAGGTCAGGGAGCACTTGTTATTTCTTGCTCAAATGGTTAGGCGGTTTGGGGTACATTGCGGGGTGTCAACGTACAAAATACTCTGCAATTAAAAGGTGTAAAAATAAGTTGACAGAAATAATTAAGAATTTATTTAGGCATCAATAATATGGTAAATGTAAAGTAAGTAATGATAGATACATTTTGAAATATGGATCCTCCCACAATGAAGTTAAGTTGGCAGACATTGCGTTTAACAACAGCTTACTTACAGCTATAGGCATCCCCGGCGGAAACAGAGTTTTGAAAGGGAATTGAAGCAAATTTTTGATAGATTGGTTACTTTAAATATGTGTTTAGTCCAAATATATCGTCCAATCACAAAGTTTGTACCCGGGAATGCATCTTTAATAAATATATAGGCTTGATAACAGCATATCATCAGTTCTGATTTTTATATGCTCCCATTTTCATATGGACGTATATTGTCATCGCCCCTGTTCACACGGACGTCCATCCGCCTGTCCGTCCACAATTTGTTTTGTGGACACTCTACAGGTCACAATTCTTATCAAATTTTGACGAAACTCGGCTCCTTTCGATATTGGCATATATCGGATCGAAACTTCATGGATTATGGCCCCTGATTGTACAAAAAAACCGTACAATTTTCATCTGACTTTGATGCAACTTGAAATGCAGGTTTATAACCCAAAGATCTTGGATGAGTTCGATATTTCCGCATTTCGGATCGTAACTTCCTGAATTATGGCCCCTGATTGTATGAAAAATCGCGTTTTAGCTTGTTGTCCCACTGGAGGTCACAATTATGATCCGATTTTAAAAAAAATCGAATATACATGTATCACTGATACACCGAAATGACACTTGTCTATTTATTGTACGAAAAATCACGTTTTTAGCTTGTGGTCCCTCTAAAGGTAACAATTTTTTTCCGATTTAAAAATAAACGTTTGAATATACCACTGTTACATTATAATAATGGTACGCCTATGCCCATGCACCCCCCCCCCCCCCTTGACGCCGCCCCTGCTATGTACAGCGCAATAACATACATAAGAATCTTTCGGAGTAACTTTCCACTTGGCAACCATTTACCAGTTCGCAAATCATTCTACAGCAAAATAGACGAACATCACAACGGAAACAGTTTCCGGTTCGTTATTTACTTTACATAACAGAGGAATACTTAAATTTAATAAGTTATCGCAAAATATGATTTCGATTTAGGTTTGTGTATCAGTGGTTAAACAACGTATGTCAGGACTCCAAAAGAAGGTGTTCTATTCTCTTCCATTTATGTTCTTGTTCGGAAAAGAGATGGATACGCCTCTCAAAGTAGGTTTCACATATTTAAACGTTGTTTTACTAAAAAAAAAAGTAAGAACTTAACAAAGCGGTATGCCAAAAAGCCAAGCGCCTCAAATATATATTATTTGTATCGATCTGTAAAATCGACTTTTATTTTATTTGGACAAATGTTTGCATAGATCCCTTCCCGTGGTAAACGTAATATAATATTTTAAACTGTTGGGATATTGCTTATTGATTTAAAAACATCTTTATCTGATAGATTCGGTTACTTAAATGCAATTTAGGGACGCTAAATGTTATATCTGAATCACAAATTAAACAAAAAGGAATTAAAACCGCGGCATATTACAACATCTATAAAGTGGTTTCTAGTATGTGTTCCATTGCTATGGATATGGCTGAACGGTTCAACAAAATACATGTTCATATCGCTGAATATTAAATACATGTAGTTAAAAGCTGCCAGAATCATTTGGAATATATATCATACATGGAAGTGTGTTCTAATATAAAAGGAGATGTTTTTTTATATGGATAATTAAATTGCTCTGAAATTTGACTAGTTTGAAATGATGCGTCTTTTTGCAGTAAGTTTACTTGCCATTTGAAAGCTTTTAATGATTATGTGTAAAATTGTCTTCTTGTTAATCATAGCATCTCTGAATGTGACAGTTATCAATGGTTATCACATGTCACGTGATACCAAACACCCCGCTCTCAAAGTATATCCAACACCGAGATCAGATTTGAACAGTTCTACAACTTTCTTTTTGCCTTTATTAGAGATAATAAAAACAATGAGTTGGAATTATGTAATTTTCATTTATGACAAAGTAGATGTTGATTTGGTTAGAAATATTTTGGAATTTGTGGAAAGCAGACACGACAGTTTGAAGATCAACACTTATGAACTTACTGGAGGTAGGCAAGAGAGCATGCGTGATATTTTAATACAAAGCTATTCACAAGTATCACCAGTACCAATAATTCTCGTACTACGAAACAGTACCACCACGTTTTTAACAATTGCTAATGATTTGGATCTCGAATCGAACAAGACCACCAATTATCAAACCAATTCGTATTGGATTCTTTTGAATCTGAGTCCAGATATGATTGATAACTTACAGCTTCTGTTGCAAAATGTCATCTTTGTAAATGACACAGCTGTGTTTTCGACCAAAAGTACGCGGAATAATAAACAGGATATAGAATGCCTCGTACAACCATACGCTAGCGATATTCAGCATTCGAAATGTTCGATTACAAATTTGTATCCTCAAAGCAACTACAAACTAAATAGACGCAATCTTAAAATAGGAACCCTAGAATCACCGATTTGGTTACAGAACCACGTTGAAAATGACAGTAATTCTCATTATACGGGTGGTGTGGCAGACTTAACTAACATTTTATCAAAACATTTGAATTTTACGTACACATTTGTTCAACCAAATGATAAAAAGTACGGAGGGAAGCAAAATGGTAAATGGCGTGGACTTATGGGACTTGCAGAGAGAAGAGATGTCGATGTAATCATTACAGACCTAACAATTACCATGGATAGGTCAGAAGTTATTGATTACATATACCCAGCGTTTCACATGGAAAATTTGGGTGTTCTGTACAAAAAGGTATCGAGGCACAGCAGTGGCAGCAGTTGGTTTAAAATATTTTCACCGCTGCATTGGCATGTTTATATTTTAACTATTGTCAGTATCCTCATTGTTGGGAAGTTGTTGGCTGTTGTTGATAACGAGAAAACCTATTTAACAAAGGACCATATGGTAAGGAATAATGGCTGTGGTGTATCATATTTAATAATATCTTTACTAGGATTTGTGTCCGTTAGAGGAGACGGAATATGGCCAAATCGAGACGCAGCTCGGATTATTGTTGCCTTCTTTTGGATATTCTGCGTTGTAATAACAAGTGTCTACATTGGTAACCTCACCGCAAAGCTCACAGAAGTAAGAGAAAACCCGCCATTTAAAAGTCTGGAAGAATTGGCTGGACGCCCGGATTGGACAATAGGTTTTATCGGGGATTCGTTATCACAAGACATTGTGAGTAATTCTACAAATAGAATTTTACAGATGCTTTGGCAAAGGATTTTGGAGTGCAATAACACAGATTCTGGTGTGTTGGAACCAAACAAGGTTATTCAGGTTGAAAAAGTTTTGAACTCGGATAATTACGCATATGTTGTCCCAGATCCGTTATATTTTGTATTGAACAGAAACGATTGTGCCCTGGACACGGTGGGTGTGGCTATAACGAGTCAAAGCTTGGCCATCGCTGTAACTAAAAATTCCTATTTAAAACATGACTTTGATTCGGTGATGTGGAAATTATCCGACAACGGTTTTCTAAAAGGATTAAGAGATCGACATTATAAAGACAATCGACCCTTGTCCTGTAAACTAAAAGAAAGTAATCGTTCAATGCGACTAGAGGACATGCTAGGTTGTATCCTTGTTGTATCTGTCGGGATGGTCATGGCGTGTATAGTTCTTGCAGTGGAGAGGATGGTTAAACGGCAACACATTCGTGGAAGGTGCTGAACAATTAGTATCGAGACAAAATGACGTAAACAGAATAATTTTGTTTAAAACAATATTATAGCATACAATGCATTTAAAAATAGATATTTATATTGATGTCTATAATGGAGTATTTATATTTACATTATTGTGTAAAAGTTTGATTGTTTTAAATTCGCATTTTGGGGGGGTTTGATTTGATATGTCTTTCTTTTAAAATGATATTATGTAGCCTACAATCGAGTAAGATAATGGAAAACCCTTTGTTAATAACGGATGTTCCTCTTCTTTGAGCGGCATTTAGCCATAGACATAGGTAATAAACACAAACACATAATATGGAACACAATTACTATTTTAATTAGAGCGACGTTCCTCTAAAGTACAAAAGAAGCTGGGAGACGCGGATGGCTGGGGTGGACGTCAAATCGGATATAATTTCCTTACATCACACCTAATTTCACAACAGAAGCAGTGAAATGGAACAAATACAATCCATGGCCAATATTCCGACCCATCGCTGTTATAGTTTCAATTATTGTGCTCTCACGCGTTATCTACCTAGTACATTATCTACCACACGAGTTCAGTTTTGTCCTGTTTTGTAACACACGGCAGAAGGGTTTTAATAAAAAGCTATATTGTAATTTTCCACGTTTTATAGGTTTTGCTTTTTCTTGTGGCGAAAACTTCTTAAAATGACAGGCCTTGTTCGGTGTTTATTAAGCAGTCAAAGTTGAATTCTAGCATATTACTTCAAGTAAAATCGAACTCTCATAATTCAAAACTCCTTTCCAGATCTAATTGTAATCTAGTTTAGTTTTTGGATTTCATGTTGGCTTAAAACAACCAAGGTCAGTATGGAGAAAGGAGACTTCAAGACCAACATATAATTGAATGCAGAACATAGAAACACATTACTTAACAGCAGATTGACTGAAACAGAAAGAGGACATTGGGGTAGCCATCTGGAGTTTATTTTTCCATTGATCGGATGTCGTGTTGGCCTGGGTAATCTATGGCGTTTTCCGTATATTTGTATTCGAAATGAAGCGGGTAAGTCTATATGAATTATATTTAGATAAATAATATTAATAGCAACAGTGCCCTTAACCCTTAAACGATGTAATGTATCGTTCCTATGTAAACTGTCCCAAAATTATCAGACTTTCGGTGCCGTAGTTATTTTAAATTATTTACTTAATTTAAATTTCTATTCTTATTTCCAAGTTAATTAAGAATGTGTTCGCGAGAACAGAAGATGCCAGAGCTGCATTTTTAGATTTGGACCAAACTTGGTACATAGGTGTGTGTGTGTGTGGGGGGGGCGGAAAAATGTAAAATATCAAGCTGGTCTTCATGTCTGGAAAAATAGAGAAATATAGATTTTATGAGGAAAAATATTTTTTTGAAACGCATGTAAAGAGAGCGGTATGAATTAAATATCATAGGTCAATGCTAAGAGAATTTTAGGGGTCAGTGTTATGCATCACTCTGCCTTAGTGATGAACATCCCCCCCCCCCCATCGTTCTCCCCATTTTTCTTAATTTCAACCAAATTATAAAACATTAAGAACTTGTTATTACAACGCAGGATATCCAAAAGGCAACAATAATTTGAGCTGCGTCTCGTTTTGGCCATATTCCGTCTCCCCTAACGGACACAAATCCTAGTAAAGATATTATTAAATATGATACACCACAGCCATTATTCCTTACCATATGGTCCGTGTTAAATAGGTTTTCTCGTTATCAACAACAGCCAACAACTTCCCAACAATGAGGATACTGACAATAGTTAAAATATAAACATGCCAATGCAGCGGTGAAAATATTTTAAACCAACTGCTGCCACTGCTGTGCCTCGGTGCCTTTTTGTACAGAACACCCAAACTTTCCATGTGCAACGCTGGGTATATGTAATCAATAACTTCTGACCTATCCATGGTAATTGTTAGGTCTGTAATGATTACATCGACATCCCTTCTCTCAACAAGTCTCATAAGTCCGCACCATTTACCATTTTTCTTCAATCCATACGTTTTATCATTTGGTTGAACATATGTGTACGTAAAATTCAAATGGTTTGATAAAATGTTAGTTAAATCTGCAGCAACACCCGTATAATCCACATTATCGCCAGTATCAACGCGTTTCTTAATCCATGTCGATTCGAGAGTCCCTATTTTAAGATTGCGTCTATTTAGTTTGTAGCTGCTTTGAGGATACAAATTTGTAGTCGAACTTTTCGAATGCTGAACATCGCTAGCGTTAGATGAACGAGGCATTCTATATCATGTATATTATTTCGCGTATTTTTGGTCGAAAACACAACTGTGTCATTAACATTCACAAAGATAACATGTTCCAGTTCAAGCTGAAAGTTATCAATTATTACTGGACTCGGACTGAGAAGAACCCAATACGAATTGGTTTGATAATTGGTGGTCTAGTTCATTCGAGATCGAAATCATTAGCAATTGTTAAAAAAGTGGTGGTACTGTTTCGTAGTACGAGAATTATTGGCACTGGTGATACTTGTGAATAGCTTTGTTTTAAAATATCACGCATGCTCTCTCGCCTATCTATATTAAGTTCATTAGTGTTGATCTTCAAACTGTCGTTTACATCTACTTTGTCATAAATGAAAATTACATAATTCCAACCCATTGTTTTTATTATCTCTAATAAAGGCAACAGGAAAGTTGTAGAACTGTTAAAATCTGATTTCGGAACTTGAAAAACTTTGCGAGCGGGGTATCTTTTACCATCACGTGAGATGTGATAAGCATTTATAATTGTCACATTCAGGGTAATTACAAAAATTAACAAGACGACAATGTTACACATGATCATTAAAATATTTCAAATGACAATTAGATTTATTAAAATGGCTGATATTTCACATATTTTAAGATGCGTCATTAAAACTACTTTACATGTAATTTTAGAGAACTTTAATTTTCTAAAAATTAAAACATCTTAAGTCCTCCATTTTTACAGATCAATGAAAATAATGTCTTCGAATTGAATATAATTGAGACGCTTGGTCTACAATATCCTCACTTTATGTGATACTCCATTATTCTGTCATCAAAACAGCTTTAAAATATGACACTTTCTTTTAAATATGACATTCTTTAAAAATGGTTATCCATTAATGTTTTGAATCAGAACATAAATGGAAGAGAATAGGATACCTGCTTTGGGTGACCTGGCATGCGCAGTTTTGGTGGCAGCAGTTTCAGAAATTACAATCTTCGGGCAATCTTGCGAACCTATCCAGTTGAACGATTTTCGATCTATATCGTCAGCACTTTATCCCTGTATTACATCACTACATAGATTACATACTTGTGACGGAAATATGTAAGAGTGAATGTCACATTGTGTGGTCGAGGGTTGTGGAAATTCCAACAAAGAAAAGGTACATAATGTGCCGTCGACACTCTTCCGATCGTGAACATACCCCATACTGCAACAAACATGAATCACCAACGAACTATACCCAGCTAATAAGTTTGACAGGAAATAATTCCAACTCGATTATACTGCCGATGTCAGATAAATACAATTAGTCCATGCCCACGCCACTGTCATCATATTCCCATTGACCAAATGATGATATTGTACCCTCTTTCCCTGCTTCCCTCTCCAACCAATCCTGTGACACTAATATAAACCAATCCCATTCAAGTTCAAGTTCGTTATTCCTTTAAGTCAAAAACTTATCAGGTACAAGAATAATTAGAGTACAAACAATTAAATAAATACAGTATGTACAAAAACAATATCAAGCACATATATACAACAGTGGCGTGAGCATTTCAATGTAGGTTCAAACAAACCTAGTAATGTTGACCTTACAACGTGATAAATAATATTAAATATGAATTAAGATCTACATGGACTTATTGTATATCAATAACAAACTTAGCGTTGTGGTCAGATGTGTCTGTCCTACCGTCTCGTTTAAGGGAGGTAAATCGCTAATATTTGGGGCCTAGAAATCGACTCAAATGGGTCGCAACGCATATCATACTGTTATATGAATGTATATAAACTGATTTACATTCAATTGTTTCAGTTTTTACCTTTCAAATCAGTTATGTTCCGCGAAATAAGCCAGTAATCTCAATCGAATGTAAATTTCTAGCGTCTGGTTATTCCAGTCTACAAACGCCGTTCGGTTTCGTGCAATATGTCTAGCCTCCTTCCTGGAGTCTCTTGCCAGAACTGGGGCTAAAACGCATTATGGTATACCATTCGTGTACCAATGGTAAGGAAAATTTATTTTTTCTTAAATATTGTATATGAGAAACCCATCTTTTCCCGGTAGGATCACAACATCAATGTTGATTTAAATAAACAAATAATTCATGTTTTCATTGTCGAAGATTTTGGGTGATTTTGAGTTAGAGACTTAGTTCCTTTATTCTGACATCAGCAGTCAAGTCGGGCTGGAATTGTTTCCTTTCAAACTTAATAGCTGGCTATAGTTCGTTGGTGATTCATGTTGGTTGAAGCATGGGGTATGCTCATGATCGGAAGAGAACCAACGGCACATTGTGTACCTTATTTTTGCTGGCATTCCAAAACTCTCAACCACACAATGTGACATTTTAAAAATTCACTCTTACATATTTCAGTCACAAGTATGTAATCTATGTATAGTGATGTAATGCAGGGGATAAAGGTGCTAACGATATAGAACAAAAATCGTTCAATTGGAAAGGTTCGCAAGATTGCCCGATAATTGTAATTGCTGAAACTGCCGCCACCAAAACTGCGTATACCGGGGCCCTAATAGCAGGTATCCTATTCTCTTTCATTTATGTTCTGATTCAAAACATTTAATGGATAACCTTTTAAAAGAAAGTGTCATATTTTAAAGCTGTTTTGATGACAGAATAATGGAGTATCACATAGAGTCAGGTTATTGTAGACCAAGCGCCTCAAATATATTCAATCCGAAAACATTATTTTTATTGATCTGTAAAAATAGAGGACTTCTATTTACTTGGACAAATGTTGGTATAGAGTCACATTTTCTCTCGGTAAACGTAATATAATATTTTAAAATGCTAAAATACTGCTTATTGAGTAAAACACATTTTCTCTACTTGATTTAGTTACTTAAATGACATTAAGTGGCATTAAATATTCTATTTGAATACTAAATTAAACAAAAATGCTTTTTGTTCCGTTTAGTTCAAATTTCCTGTATTGATTAATTGATAATATTATATTCCCAAGTAGTATATCACCAAATTGTAGAATGACATGATTATCAAATAGTTTCTAGTATGTATTGCATTGTTATGAATGAGGCGGAGTGGTTCAACAAAAATATGTTCATATTGCTGAAAATTTAATATTTAAAAGCTGTCAAAATCATTTGGAATAGATATCATTTATAGAAGTGTGTTCTAATATAACGTGAGATGTTTTAATTTTTGGATAATTAAAGTTCTCTCAAAGTACATGTGAAGTAGTTTTAAATGACGCATCTTAAAATATGTGAAATCCCAGCCATTTCAGTAATTCTACTTGTCATTTGAAATATTTTAATGATCATGTGTAACATTGTCGTCTTGTTAATTTTTGTAATTTCCCTGAATGTGACAATTATAAATGCTTATCACAACTCACGTGATGGTAAAAGATACCCCGCTCGCAAAGTTTTTCAAGAACCGAGAACAGATCTTAACAGTTCTACAACTTTCCTGTTGCCTTTCTTAGAGATAATAAAAACGATGGGTTGGCATTATGTAATTTTCATTTATGACAAAGTAGATGTAGAGTTGGTGAAAAATATTCTGGAATTTGTGGAAAGCAGACACGACAGTTTGAAGATCAACACTTATGAACTTACTGGAGATATGCGAGAGAGCATGCGTGATATTTTAATACAAAGCTATTCACAAGTATCACCAGTACCAATAATTCTCGTACTACGAAACAGTACCACCACGTTTTTAACAATTGCTAATGATTTGGATCTCGAATCGAACAAGACCACCAATTATCAAACCAATTCGTATTGGGTTCTTCTGAGTCTGAGTCCAGTAATAATTGATAACTTTCAGCTTGAACTGGAACATGTTATCTTTGTGAATGTTAATGACACAGTTGTGTTTTCGACCAAAAATACGCGAAATAATATACAGGATATAGAATGCCTCGTTCAACTATACGATAGCGATGTTCAGCATTCGAAATGTTCGACTACAAATTTGTATCCTCAAAGCAGCTACAAACTAAATAGACGCAATCTTAAAATAGGGACTCTAGAATCGACATGGATTAAGAAACGCGTTGATACTGGCGATAATGTGGATTATACGGGTGTTGCTGCAGATTTAACTAACATTTTATCAAACCATTTGAATTTTACGTACACATATGTTCAACCAAATGATAAAAAGTACGGGAAGAAGAAAAATGGTAAATGGTGCGGACTCATAAGACTTGCAGAGAGAAGGGATGTCGATGTAATCATTACAGACCTAACAATTACCATGGAGAGGTCAGAAGTTGTTGATTACATATACCCAGCGTTTCATATGGAAAATTTGGGTGTTCTATACAAAAAGGCATCGAGACACAGCAGTGGAAGCAGTTGGTTTAAAATATTTTCACCGCTGCATTGGCATGTTTATATTTTAACTATTGTCAGTATCCTCATTGTTGGGAAGTTGTTGGCTGTTGTTGATAACGAGAAAACCTATTTAACAAAGGACCATATGGTAAGGAATAATGGCTGTGGTGTATCATATTTAATAATATCTTTACTAGGATTTGTGTCCGTTAGAGGAGACGGAATATGGCCAAAACGAGACGCAGCTCGGATTATTGTTGCCTTCTTTTGGATATTCTGCGTTGTAATAACAAGTGTCTACATCGGTAACCTCACCGCGAAGCTTACAGAAATTACGGAAAAACCACCATTTGAAACTTTGGAAGGATTAATTGGACGCTCGGACTGGACAGTTGGTTTTACTGGGGATTCGATATTAAAAGCAACTGTGAGTAATACTACTAATAAAATTTTACAAAGTCTCTGGCAAAAGATTTTAGAGTGCAATAACACCGACCCGAGTGTATTGGAATCAGACAAGATTATTCAAGTTGAGAAAGTGTTGAATTCTAATAATTACGCATATGTCGTTACAGATCCGTTATATTTTGTATTGAACAGAAACGATTGTGCCCTGGACACGGCGGGTGTGGCTATAGCAAGTCTAAACTTGGCCATCGCTGTAACTAAAAATTCCTATTTAAAACATGACTTTGATTCGGTGATGTGGAAATTATCCGACAACGGTTTTCTAAAACAATTAACAGATCAACATTATAAAGATAATCGACCCTTGTCCTGTAAACTAAAAGAAAGTAATCGTTCAATGCGACTAGAGGACATGCTAGGTTGTATCCTTGTTGTATCTGTCGGGATGGTCATGGCGTTTATAGTTCTTGCAGCGGAGAGGATGGTTAAACGGCAACACATCCGTGGAAGGTGCTGAACAATTAGTACCGAGATAAATTGACATGCACAAAATATTTGTTTTGATCTAGATATTATGTGGACACCATTTATTTTTGTAGCAAGCTATTGTTTTGTGTTGTAATAAATATTAAAGCAGAATATACCTTTTTTTATATATATACACTTACAGTTACACCTATGTCTATGTCCCTAAATAATACACAATATCAATTATTTCTTAATTTTGTAATTTTTTGTGTAAACAATTTGTGGCACGTAAATATTTAAATAATGTATTACCGGTATTTAAAATGTTGGTTTATATTGCTCCTACTAGTAGGCTAGGTTAACAAGGAATTTCAAATTGTTTGAAGAAATTTAGCCTATGTCATCGAAATAATATTGTAAGACAAAGTAGCTAGCATAGCCTATCATTGACCTTGGGCCTACCCCTCATTTACTCCACCTCAAATATTATTCCTTCCAGTTCCAGTACAAAATGATTTGTCCTGTGCATATAGCTAATGACTTGCACACGAAAGAATTCAAACAATTTATATTCGTTTGGTCATACAGGATGTGACATAGGGGCAATTGGCAGCATCTTGCACCCTTAAAGGGCTAATCCCGATATTTGTTTTGGGAATAAAACTGCTTAATTTTGTGTTAAAATCCCTAAAAATATTCGAGTCAAGGGCCGAGCAACTACTTCAGTATTTATGATACGTTTTCAAACGACTTAATTCCGTCAGTCTTCATCTGAAATTTGAGAACGGTCCCCAAGGTGTATTTTGTGGTATTTGGATTAAACCAAAAAATGTCTTTTTATAAAAATAATGTGTAGTTGAAATTTGCCTTTCTCTATCAAGTACGGCACATGGGTTATTCACTGCATAACCCTCTTAAGTAACCGTAATCGGTTATAAGGTCACCCAACGAAACAATTATTGACCCGAAATCTTAAAAGGGTTACGTGTCCGGATAAGCAGTTTTGGCGTTCACGTCCAAACGACTCAATGTTTTGAGTTGAAATATTGGGACAAGGTAAATACACAATTCCCCTATATCTTGGCGTTTTTTTTTCATACATTCTCAGACTTTTATTTTTGAGCCTCTGTTTAATTCGGGATTGTCCCTTTAAAGATGCATTCCCGGGTACAAACTTTGTGATTTGATGATATATTTGTCTAAAACCATATTCAAAGAAACCAATTTATCAAAAAATTGCTTCAATTCCCTTTCAAAACTTTGATTTCACCGTGGATACCTATAGCTATAAGTAAGCTATTGTTAGACGCAATGTTTGCCAACTTACCTTCATTGTGGGAGGGTCCATTTTTCAGAATGTATCTATCATTAATTACTGTACATTTACCATACTTATTGAGGCCTAAGTAAATTCTTAATTTTCTTTTTCAGCCGTTTAATTATAGAGTCGTTTGTACGTTGACAACCCTCAATGTTCCCAAAACCGCCTAACCATTTGAGCAAGGAGTAACAACTGCTCCCTGACCTAAGCCAGCGGAAAATAAGCTAGCAAAACCTGTCGGGTTGACAGTGTTTGCCACATGGGCGTTTTTCGCGTAATCCAATATTTTTCTAGTAAGATTGGGTGTCTATAGGCCTACTTTCCATATAAACATTTGCCATACTTTTATTGGAAATGACCACCCGATAAATACATTGCTGGGAACCTATCTTTAAGACAATTTTAATACTTGCGATTTAATATATTTTGGCTTTTAACGCATTTGCCTAGGTTCACAGATAATGCCATATGGTACGTACGAGTTAAGTTTATTATATTAATCAAATTTATCTGTTCTTTTGATTGACCCTATTGGTCTTCCGTAGGCCTAGGCCCACTAGTTAGTACTACAAACGTTAGTTCCTTTAGGAACTGTCTCTGAGCGAACGATGTCTCGCTAACAGTTCCTCACGGGCCTTATTATCAACTAGTATGAAAATAAAGCTTTACCCCATCTCGGTTCTAAGGCTATTTTAGATCCTTACCGTCTATTTTGCACCGTGAAATTTTTTTGATCACCAAAAGAAATCATTTCCTGACACAACCGAGACAGATTTATAATAATCCAACACTATTTTCGTGTAGAATTCTATGTTAGAAAAAGACCGGTCTGCGCTGACGTCAGTAAACAAACATGGCGGCCAGATTTGAACGATTTTGTTTATCTTTTTCTAACGTCGAATTCTACATGAAAATAGTGTTGAATTATTATAAATTTGTGTCGGTTGTGTCAGGAAATGTTTCCTTTTGGCGATCAAAGAAGAATCACGGTGCAAAGTAGACGGTAAGGATCTAAAATAGCCTTAGAACCGAGATGGAGAAAAGCCTTATTTTCATACTAGTTGATAATAAGGCCCGTGAGGAACTGTTAGCGAGACATCGTTCGCTCAGAGACAGTTCCTAAAGGAACTATACAAACGTTAAAAACATCATTTCCGTATCCCCAACATTCTCATTTACCCCCCCCCCCCCCGATCTGAATCTGACACCATTGGCCTGTTCCGTGAAGTAACGTTTTAGAACTGTGGCCACTATTGGTAAACAGTTAGCCATAGAAATAAATACCGCACTGTATTTGTACATAGGCTACCGGTGAGAAAAGACCTCTTAATCTCGACTAAAATGGCTGCCTCCAGAAGCTGTCATATTTTCAAGGTTTTTACACTTTATGTAATGCATCAACCCATTGTAGTGTTAGCCTATAACAATACGACCAATGACAATGAATAATATTTGATCGTGTTAAAATCTATAGGAAAAGGACATTAGTTCTTGGTATGGAATGATGGACGTGAACCCTATTCCAATCCGGTGCGGTGAACAGAACACTCTGACTGTATGGAGCCGAATCGTTGCCATTATCATTAAGAGAAAACATCATGGTTAAATTTGCTAAATTACCATTGTCAAAATGGAATTTTCGACTTGTAAATATCACATAACATAACACTTAATACATTTTAATGGATATTTAACATCATGCAAATCCTTATTACTAATATAGTATAAAAATGAAAATTGTTCGACAAAAGTTAATATGGTACCGGTACGGTAATGTAATAATCTAGTTGTTTTTTTTCCCTCTCTACTTTTCGCCTGTGCAAATTCACTGTAATTTTTTCATCTTTGCATTTTCAACTATTAGATTTTGTCCATTGCATTTCCCACAATCACAATTTCTCCATTTAACTGAGCATATAAATTTTAAAAACGTGAAGTACTGCCGCCAGCTAGCTGACGTCACGGTTTATACAACGACATTGCATTTGATCACGTCACAGCACAATCTTGACGTCATCGACCAACCTGCATAATTTGGCCAATTTGAGTGAATTAGTTCACTTTTAGATCAAGGCTTAATTGTATGATTAAGTTTGTTTAATTAAAAACAATCTAATTAAAATATAGATCTATATTTTGTTTTTGTTTTTTTTTATACTTTGGATGGCCTACACTCATGTAGATCTAACAAGTTATAGTAGAAGCTCACGTTCTATGACGTCAGGTATCAAGCACGGGCCAGTTGACCCGATAACGTCTGTCATTCCAAGCGACCTCCATGCTTTTAAAATCTACTTTTGTTTTGTTTTGATTACTATCGCTGATAATGTCTACCCAGAGTTCCGCGCATGAAAAGGTCAAACGTTCGATTCGACAGACCATTTGATTGGCTGACCTCTCATTTTAGGCAGAACGTGAGTTAAATAACAAATCCTCCAGATCCAAGAAAAAGTAAAACAAGTAAAAAGAAAGTTTTTAACTATAAAAAAACGAAACAAAATTGGATCTGTGTTTTAATCAGATTGGTTTAAAAAAAAACAATAAAAAGTGCCAAAATGTCATGAACTTTCAATGCTGGCTTGTCAAGTTATCATAATTATATTGCAACATTCCTAGCACCCATTTTCAAGGCCAGGTACATGATTTCAATAAACAAAGGGCCAGCCCATGCTGTATCAAGATGCTCACTTCAGCTCAACCCTAAACTTAACTCTTTTTTTTAATTTAATATTTCTGAAAAAAAAGAGAAATAAATGTTCTTGTGTAAGTTTATATCATTTTATTTCCAGTTTATGAGACAAAACACAAAATGTCTTCATGGTATAAATTCTATTAACCACCAGAAGTGTCATTATACAACCACTGCTGATAATTTGATAAATCGTGATGAAGGTATTCTATATAGATCAGCACCACTGGATTTACTCAGCGATGAAGAAAAAATGATGAGAGAAACAGGTAAAAGAATATTTGGATAAACTGATGACTGAGTGACATGTGTAGAGGCCTTATATTTAAGATTTAAATAGGGTCCCCTGTCCAACCTCGTGGGTTTTCATCGAGTCCTCCGCAATAACCTCCCATTGATAAAGGCCCCTATGCGCAATAAATTATTGAAATAAAATTAAACCATGTGTTAGTCCCGAAATGACCTAGCTTGTGTGGACTGGACGTTAAACCCCATTTCTCTATCTCTCTCTCTCTCTCTTTCAGATTGAAATGATACTTTTTTAAGCATAGTATTTGATTAGTAACTAGTCAAGTAATTACTCACTTTAAGATAAAATTGATTTTAAAAATTGATTTACTAAATGAATTACTGGTAATTACATGTAGTAGGCTACTAGTGGTTTACACAAGTAAAATGGTTTTGCCGCAACACACACACACACACTGTAGTTTTACAAAAGAGACATTTGGGAAAATGTGTGTTTAAAAATTGGTTCTATTTTTCAACAGTGAAATTAGTTGCTTCAAACAATTAACCTACCAAATCAGTAATTGGTTAATCATCATAGCCATAGAAATCAGTCTGTGAAATCTTTATCTTTAATCTTCTGTTTAGAATGAAACTAGCTACACAATGTTGCCTCCTCAGGTATTATATTTTGGAATCTTCAGCTATAATATAATTGATATGATATACCTGTTGTTTTTAATTCCAGTTTCAAGAATGGCCAATGAAAAAATTAAACCATTTGTTAGAGAGATGGATACAAACAGTGATGTCAATCCTTCTGTAATGGATGCTTTATTTCAAAACGGGGTAAGCAATCAAACATATACATATCAAGGACTGACTCTTTTAAATCCCCAAAAATGGATTGTGATGTCAATCCTTCTGTAATGGATGCTTTATTTCAAAACGAGGTAAGCAATCAAACATACATATTAAGGACTGACTCTTTTAAATCCCCAAAAATGGATTGTGATAATATTCACAGCACAAGCCCCTAGTCTTAAAATCTTTCGCCTACTAAACAAATACAGCGGAACGATCATTAAATTAAAGATACATTATGTTAGATTTAGATAAAGAGCTGAACATTCTTGCTATAATAGCTTAAAAAATATAATGTAAAATGAAAATATTAAAAATTTCATTCAATTTACCTCATTCTGAGCCAAGTTATTACTGTTTGTAATTTTGACCAGATGTGTGCATCGTGGTAACCAGGGCAGGACGTTTCCATTTTTAAATTAAATTTTTCAATGGCGATCCATTCTAATCTAGTTAAAATCTTGAGTAGGCCTATCCAATGCCATCGAGAGTGGATTATGGTCTTGTTTTGTTAATAAATGTCTAAGTGAAATAGTTTATATAACATTTCAGGCCTTCAGAAAGACCTGCAATAGGCAGATTTAGCTCTAGCATAATGTATGTTAAGAATCTTATAAGAATGACAAAGTTACTGTCTTAGCTAGCAAACTTTAATCTGTAGAAACTATTAAAGCCTGTGTTTTTAAACAAAAGTTGTTTTGTCTTGTATAATATAGTTAATGGGAGTGGAAGTAGAATCTGAATATGGTGGAAGTGAATCAACATTTTTTAATATGACATTAGTAATAGAAGAACTAGCCAAGGTTGATCCAGCTATAAGTGTTATTTGTGATGTACAGAATACATTAATCACGTCTTTATTTAGACATTATGGCACAAAGGAACAAAAAGCAAAATATTTACCACGTTTATGTGTGGATATGGTAAGTAATTAACACAACCCACACAGCTTTTATTATTGTATACAGTTGATTCTTTCCGTCAGCTTCCCATCTATGGTTAGATTGGCTATCGTTTACTTGATTTTGATGGGCCTCATTTTAATCAAAGTAAATCCATGTCAGGGAATTATCTATGATTGATAATTTGATTTTGTCTTGCTTCATTTAGTGTTAAATAATCAACTTGACATGAGTCCTTTTTAGCATTGATAAAGAAGTGTCATTTGATATCGGCCAAAAATCTTAAAAATGTCAATCAGCGGTTTATTATTTAAGGTATGTTGATTCTGTTTATGAAGTTGTACCATTACATGGATACTCTGATATCAAGCCGTAGACATTTGTTGCTTCCTAGACTTTTTTACCGGTAGTCATTTTGTTTGAGCATCTGCGTACACATTGCCAGCATAAAAACTTCTATCCCTGGTATTGCACGAGTGACAATTGAAATGAAAGTTGCTCCATGTGTGTCTAAAAATAAAACAAAGTATTGTATGGATGATGTGTTCAATTCTATTCCTGAATTGGTTACAACAATTTATAAAGATATTATAGTTTCAGGATTGTAACCTTTTGTAGGTTGGAAGTTTTTGTCTCTCGGAATCTGAATCTGGTTCTGATGCGTTTGCTTTGAAAACAGCAGCAGTAAAACAAGGGGATGATTATATTATCAATGGATCTAAATGTTGGATAACCAATGCCACCATGGCTAAAGTCTTTCTGGTAATGGCTAATGCTAAACCTACTGATGTAAGTATATTAAAATATATCATGTTAGGCTGATGGTTGAATTGATCTTATTACTAGAATGTAGAATGGTTTTTACAATTCTCAATTATTTATGATCAATATTTTTAAGTTGATGTATAATCAACCATAATCTCAAGTATTTGCTGTACGCTTGACCTACTCCTGGGTAACTCACGCCCATTTTAGACAGGCATTGAACTGGACACAATAGCATGACATTGAAGGGAGATACTACCAACTATGTGGTTTGGGACATATGAAATGAAATGGGGTTTAACATCTTACTGTTCCATTCCTAAACTGGGCTAATGAAGACAGGCATACACCATATAGTATGATATGAGGGAAATTTGGCCAAGGCAACGGCGCTACAGCCTACTCTTATATTGAATTCTAACTGCCAAGGGATTTTTTACGTGCACAGGTCCTATTTTTCATCCCATCCGATGATTAGACAGATGTCCTTGTCAGGCCTTCTGTCCTGCATCCCTGACAAGGAGAAACCACGCCTGAAAATCTTGATGAACTTTCTCGGCCAATGCAGGGATCGAACACCTGACCTCCAGGCTAGCAAACCAGCATCTCACCAACTTAGCCCAGTTTTTGGAAATAACATCATTAATAGCAAGTAATGATATCAATCACAAACCAAGCTACATGTATATTACTTGTGTCTGAAACACTTGATGCCACATTTGTATATTAAAAGATAAAATCCTTGTGACTCTACTGATGGTCATTGTGAAAGAGTTAACTCCTAATTTTCAATTTCCGAATGTCATTATATTTAGGCAGGATATACTTAGTCTTTTCTGTACACTTTGTTTAATAATATTTTGTTTTCAGGGTTATAAAGGTATTACATGTTTTATAGTAGACCGTGATACAGAAGGTGTTAGTATTGGTAGGAAAGAAGATAAACTGGGAATTAGAGCATCACAGACAGCTACAGTGACTTTTGAAAATGTTAAAGTAAGCAACCATTGTCTTAATAAAGAAATGTCTTGTCAACATAATACTTGGGCACTTTTCAGACAAGTTAATGATAATTGGGGGTTGGAATGGCCTATTGGTCTAGAGTGCCGCGCTTCGACCTCTAGCTGGCCGGCCACCTCTGGCTGTTGGCTGTGGTTTCAAGCCCTGGTGTGAGCGTATTTGGCATGGAAATAGGGTCGCCTTCTCAGCCTTGTGGGTTTCCTCCCACTGCTAAAGACCCCTACGCGCAAGCGATTTATTGAAATAAAATTAAATATGTTAGTCCCGAAATGACCTAGTTGTGGTGAGTGGACGTTAAACCCCATTTCTATCTCTCTTATGATAATTATGGTGAATTATTCAAGTAATATTGTTTTTCTCATCAGGTACCAGAGAGTAATATTTTAGGACAGTTTGGTCATGGTTATAAATATGCTATAGAAATGTTAAACGAGGGAAGAATAGGCATTGGTGCTCAGGTAAAAATGTCTCATTAAGATATAAATCCTAAACAGTTTACATCTAAAGTAATCATTTGTCTGGAAATTTGTTTACTTTTGTAATATTTTCTGCACAAATATTCAAATATTCAAATATTGACATTCAAGTATTCACATTCAGAAAGGTTTCAAAGTTGTTAAAGCATGTGGAATTTGAACGTTTTGTTGTATGTTAGAAACTATTTCATAGATTTAATTTGTTGAATCAACTAATATTCACTGCTGAAAAAAAATTAAATTAATATTTGACTTGTTTTTTCTTACAGATGTTAGGTCTAGCTGAAGGTTGTTTTGAAAATACCATTCCTTACTGTAAAGAAAGAAAGCAGTTTGGTAAAAGAATATTTGATTTTCAGGTAAAAAATATAAATATTTAATATTTTCTATCATATACATTACACATTAAAATCTGAGCTATTCTAACTTGAAAAGGAAATTCTTGTTAAAAACCACATTTTCTTGTAGGATGGGGATTTAATAATAGGGAAAATATGGTAAAGATGTGTTTTATTGCATCTAATGTCTCTTTATCAGATGACATAGTATGAAATGGGACCATCCATAAAGTACGTACGCTCAAAATGGGTAAAATTCAGACCCCCTGTACGCTCCTGTACGTACGTTTTGCCAATGAATTTACTCACCTGTACGTTTTTGGCGTGACCCCCGGTTCCCCCCTCCCCCTTCAAGCGTACGTACTTTATGGATGGCCCCAATATGGATCGGTAAGGATCTATTTTTAGTTCGCCTTACTGTTACTAAAGAAGTAATTTAACAGTCTTTTCATTGATATATTCAGGGAATGCAGCATCAGATATCTAATGTAGCAATGCAAATAGAAGCTGCTAAATTACTGGTTTATAATGCTGCCAGACGTAAAGAAGCAGGTCTACCATTTGTTAAAGAAGCTGCAATGTCGAAATTATATGCATCAGAGGTAAGTGTGATTTATTTCATAATACCGGTAATTAGGTTGGTTTTTAATTTGATTGTATGTTCACATTGGCAAACCTTTGGGTAAAGCGTGGCATGATTTCAATTGATGTCTTTTCACTGAATATTGAAGCGCAATCCCAAATATAATTGATTGTTGCAGGGGAATGAAACTATCATTGACCTGATATATAGTAATTGATTTATTCTAACTAATTAAATATTAATACGTAATTATTTTGTTAGCTTGTTTTAAGAATAAATAAAAACTTTTGAAAATTTTAGGTGGCTACGTTAACGACTTCTAAATGTATTGAATGGATGGGTGGAGTTGGTTTTATTAAAGATTATCCTATAGAGAAATACTACAGAGATTGTAAAATAGGTAAATATATGTAACTAACTTGTGTCTGTTTGAAACAAGATAGCAGGGGGGTTGGGTAGCAAATGATTTAACACATGCAGATTAGATCATAAGGTCTGTCATTGAGTCAAGTGGTGTGGTTTTGATTAAGTAATATTTTAAACTTGATTCACTGTTGTCCTGGGAACCAATGAAGATTTTTCTGGATTGAGGTGATGTTTACTGATGTTTGATGTGGGAGCTAGAAGACATTGTGGAATCTAGAACTTTACCAATATTTTAGACTTCTGGAGATTGAGCAAGACTTTTGTGTTCAAGTTTAAGCAATGAACACTGCCGCAGAAAATTGGAAGAGGGAGGTTATTGTTGTCTTTGACAATTGTGGTTGGTATTGGATCCAACTCGCAAAACTTCACTTTGGTTTGCAAGTATAGATATGTTCATATATGCATGGAAATTCATCCATAGCGGCATAGATTTTCTGTTATGATTCTAAAAGTAGTCATAGAAGCTTGAACCTCCATGATATCAGTTCTACTTCAGAATCTTATTCTTAAAGTTGTTAACAAACTTGTCTGTACATTCATCAACAGAATTATTAGTTGAAAGGGACTCTTGAAGTTTTGCTTATCCAATAGATTGTCGGTGATGAAGAATATCTTCTTGTGATCTTTAAATTTATTGCATTCGTTTATGGTATAAGTCATGCTTTTTTGAATAAACAAGTTTGGCTACCATTTTGGATTCTGTCAAAAATATTTGTTTTTGTTTTTCAAGTTTAGTTCTGGGTCATCCAATTTTGGCTTTATGCCTGATCCTTCTAGCATCCCTGATGGAGACATCAAATCATGCGTATTAGGGCTTGACAATTACAGCTCAGTTCTTTTCCGAGATGTTATAATTGTGTTTATTTTTTTCATTAATAAGTGCATCACATGGTAATATTTCAAGAGATGACTTGATTGAGTTGACTTTCTGTGATGTGTTCTTAGAACATTTCAGTATTGGTTTGCACGGCTTGACAAATCTTTTTAAAATATCATATTTACGAACAGAAAATCTTAAATGTATATTATAATGGTCACTTAGCCATGAATCTCAAATTTGAATATCGGAAATACTTAATTTTTTACCTTCTAGTTTAATACAAGGTCTAAAGTAGGACTTTTTCAGTAGGATTCATTGATTAACATATTGAATAATACCAAGTGTGTCTATAATATCCTTAAATTGGGTATAATCTTTGTATTATCAACATGAGAATTAACATCTCAACAGATGACAAGTTCTTAAGCATATTAGTGAGTAACACATAAACACAGGATTTTTTATAAGCACAGCGAAACATCATTCATACAGTAGACAGAAAAAATTGAAAGTCTTTCACTGGTCAAGGGAGATTACTCTATCACTGTGATGTTTGGAATGAGGATACTAATTATTTCCTACATGTACTTCAGTAATAATAAAATCTTGGCCTGCTATAAATTTACAAAAATAGCATAGTGGGAAGGAAAATGAAAAATATTGCTCTAGTAATAGAACTGTAGTGTTTAAAAGAATAGAAGGCTACTGATTTTCTCATTGACTTTAGTGTTGATTGCATATGTGGGTCTATAATAACAACTGTTTTACTAAACATTCTGCTTAGATCAATGTGTCCAACATATTGCAATTATTTGATCAAAATCTGGCACATTTATGTTTTACTTTGTTGATGACAAATTGGCCTAGAGTGGAAACATTTTTTTTACAGGGAATGCCTCAAATAAGACCTGTTTATCTTGTAATCCTTCTACCTCGAATGAATATGCATTCTAAAATTTCCATCAATTTTAGACCCAAAAATTAAGAAAAATGAGCATGCCATTTAGAAGAAAAAAAGAAATTATTTATCTATTAATATTTAGCTCACTGTACATTTTTCTATCATCAACAATTAGTAGACTGTCACATGTCTTGTAAAATTAAACAATTATAGTTTAGCTCTAGTCCCATTATGTATTCCCTATTATTTGATATCCCTGAAAAATATCTTTAATAATGAAATGAATTGTATATTTTCAGGTACGATATATGAAGGAACCAGCAACATTCAACTTAATACTATTGCTAAATGTATTGATCAGGAATTTAGTTAAATTACATCTTACAATATTATTATACATGATATCTGAATGGGATTGGGGAACAGGCTTAGTCTATGTAAAACCCCTCTCTTTATGATCAAAACAAATAATATACAATAATGTATATTTGAGAATATACTGTATTAAGTGAAAGTGGACATCAAGGTAATGTCTGGTATATCCTGTATTTCATGTTTCCGGTGATATCAAAATAACAAATATATAAATATATACCAGTGTGTGCATACTATTAGGAATTATAAAATCGAATCAGCCTACTCTACTATCAAAATTAGGTTGGAAATTATTAGTTCTCTCCCTGTCAGAATGTTTTGAAATGTCGCAGTGAAATAAACCATAGTGTGTTATTTTATGTTAGTAACATATCAATTTGTTTTAAGAAATGAGCACTCTGTCAAGAGATATATAATTATTACAATATCTTTGATATAAATCCTATCACTGTGCATGTATAATGTCATGTGAAGTGTTCACTAGGGGGTGGGTTGGGATGTACATGAATTTGAGATGTATAATGTCATTTGAAGTGTTCACTAGGAGGTGAGGGAGATGTACATGAATTTGAGATGTATAATGTCATGTGAAGTATTCACTACGGGGTGAGGGAGACATACATGAATTTGAGATGTGGCATAGCTAATAATTATTCCACCGGTTTGTTTTGTTATATGAGTGTGTATGTATGAATGAATGAATGAAGGGTTACATTTTAACTAATAATTTATTTGTGATTACTATTATGTATGGAAGAATGTGACTTCTAGTCTTAAATGATCTTGTACAGTGTGGTTTCTAGTGTGTTGTTTTGTTTATAGTATATGAACCACAGACTAGTTTTAACTCAAAAAAATGTCATTGAAAAATGATGTCAATAAAATAGATAAGTAAAATACTCCGAGTTGTTTGAAGTTTTTAAGGTCAAGATTTCACCAATTAGGTGATGTATTGTCAATCCATGGTAAGTCATGATTAAGGACATACATTGATTTGATAATCCATTCAACTATTTGAGCACCAAAACATGTTTTTATCTGAAGAAAAATATGCGAGTATAACTATCTTCAAACGTTTGAATTTGAAGTTGAAAATGATATTTTTGCCAATTTCTCAACTGGCAATAGTGAATTATAGGATAAATAGGATTATTCTTTAACAAGATTTGGTAGGACTGCTTATAGATACCATCTATTTTAAGGCTTTACTTTAAGTCTTATACGAATATAACTTAAAAATATGAAATTCTCGTTTTCAGGTGGTGGCTAAACAAAAAACCACATTTTTTCTTTGAAGTTTAATATTGTTTAAGCCAAACACATACTTCTCCATGTACAACGCCTATTTTGATTTTGGTTTTTGGTTTCCTCCAACGGCTAAAGACCCCTACGCGAATCCATGGTTGTACGTGACAAGGAGTAGGGTCGCCTGTCCAACCTTGTGGGTTTCTCTGGGTCCTCCAGTTTCCTCCAACTGCTAAATACCCCTACGCGCAAGCGAATTATTGAAATAAAATTAACCCATGTGTGTCTTTAGGACGTTAAACCCTATCTCGCTGTATCTCTCTCTCTTCTCTCTATCTCTCTCCCTTTTGATTTGAACAAAAGGTTTTACGTTTTCGTTACCTTATCAATGAAGTTATACTAACAGTTAGTTTTTTTAGTTTCATCTTCAGTATAAGTTCATGGTAGCCCGGGCGAATTTAGGAAGCAATGAACTTAACAATTGACAACGAAATACATCGCGGGACCTATAAACTCTTTCACACAACATCCCAAAATGACAAAGCAAGCGACAGTGCCCTTCGCAACACAAAAGTTTCAAATTGATGTTCAAAAGAAGACCACCATAGTGGATATTTGCTAAATATATTTTGTATTATTAGGTTTATGTTGAAGTTTGTCAATTTAAAACATTTAATTAATAGTCGAATCTATAGTCACGTTTACACTTGGTCGCGATAAGCGCGCCGTACTGGGTACCGTACCAGGCCGCGATAGATTTCAAGAAATTGACCCGTTTACATTACTCTAAAATAACCGGTCTCAGAACCGTGCCAAGTAAGCCAAATGTGGAACTTATCACGGAAAAGTTAATTTCAGTCCCTGTACATATTACCCAGGTGGAAACAATTATGACGGTTGATTTAGTTTGAGCAGTCATTTTGACTTAACTGATGACAGAACTGTCAAAGTATGAGGGTAAATAAGTCAAGGTTTGTTTCGCGCATGCGCAGTTATTAGTACTGAACCGTGCTCAGACCGGATAGCGTTTACACTACGAAAATTTAAAAAGAGCCGTTCCTGGCACGGTGCTCAGACCACATCACTTCAGTGGGCCAGATTGGCACCGCACCAGGTACGGCGCGCTTACGTTTGTCCCGTTTATACTACAAAAAAACGAAGCGCGCCGTACCTGGTACCGTTCCTGGTACGCTTAAAGTTTGTAATGTAAACGGGGTTTATGAAAATACCCAAATTAATTTAAATTTTAGTTATAGATTTTACCCCTACCCCTTGAACTTGAACCTTTCAATATGGCAAATTATTATATTATAGATTACATAGATGACTTATAACACATCATCAATCTAGAAAAAGAACAATTCCCACTTGTTTAAATTAAGAGATGTGTACTCCATACCCCCTATAAACACGTATAGGAGTTCATAACAAACTTCTTGTATCTGTTTTTCAAATTAAATAAGATGATATCCACACAACGATTATAGCCAACAGTTGCTGTTTTCTTCATTCCTATACACAAGGGGGTTTTGATTAGTTCAACATAATATTTGGTATCAACATATTTTGGTTTCATGTAGGCTATATACACCATATAACTGTACTAGATTATATTGTAAACACCAGCCCTCTGAAAATCCGCCATTTAAAGGACCTAAGTCCGTAACTCAAAATCCTCCAAAATCTTTGACATCGAAATAACGAATTACAGATCAATTTAAATCAACATTGATGATGTAAACTTACCGGGAAAAGATGAGCTTCTAAAATCCGATATTATTAAGATAAAATAACCTTTTAACATTGGTACACGAATCGTTGTATTGAGGGACGAGGCTAGACTGCACCAAATCGCTGAACACACCCCTATACACTCTGTATCCAAATTTTATTCTGGAATTATGTTCCGTTACATTGCATTGTATGTATTTTAAAACCTACTGTAGAACTAAGTGTATATATACATTAAAGTCATTTCGCTTTAAACATGCATTATTCAAGAGCTAAATATGCCTAGTGCAGGTCTTTATTTGGGCATGAAATGTTTTATAAAGTATTAATTAGACATTAATTAACTGATCCAGGCCTTAATCAACTTTGGATGGCATCAGATTGCTCCGATATTAAACAGATTAAAACATTTCAGTGATAAATCAAATATGGCGCGCCCAGGCGCTTCGAGTCTTAGCTTTGATCAACCAAAACCGTGGTTGAAATTATTGCACAGATCGACCAAATCTTAAAATGCCAATATCTTCGCTTGCAATAGAGTAATTTGAATGAAATTTTCAAATTATTCATTTTATATCATCTACTTTCGAACTACTATAGCAAGCATGGCTAGTTCTTATCTATATCTTGAATAATGTAACTTTAAGAATAGCCTATATTGAGGTTATGTAATGAACGGATATATCTGTTTATATATAATGAAAAGGCTTTACATTTATTTATATCGTGTCTAATATGAGTTGAAAGCTTGGACTATTCATATCAACACAATATCACCTATAGTGTAAAGACCCTCACTCTCTACCAGAATAATAGCTATATGATCTATCTCTACTCACTGGTATGATTGACTTGCTGGGATTATAGACGTTTTTTATACGAGGGAAAGTCGTATAAAAGTTTGGTGAGAAAGTGATTATATATTTGAAATCAGAATGGTGGAGATTGGACCATGGAGTTGAGGATACTGTTATACTGCTACATTACTGTAGTAGTACTTGTCCAAGATGTGGTCAGCAGTGACCATTCTCTAGCTGTAAGTACATTATACAATAATATTTACATTCTTATAACAATACGTCAATTAATGAACATCGAATGGTCGACTTCACTCGAAAGTTTGAAGCGAGTGATATGATTATCCTCTACGTAATGCTTAATATTTAAAAAAAATAGTTTCTAATGGAAACAGGATAGGTAATCAGATAAATCAAAATTAATAACGTTTGTTGATTTACAAATATAATATAAGCCAGGAAGTGTTTATTATAGTTAAGTTCATCGTTTCGGCCAAGAAGGTTAAGGCGAAAGAGGTTAAATCAATGGGGCTAACTTATTAGGGTTAGGTTTGGTCGTAAGGGTTAGTGCCAGGGTTCGTTGGTCTATATGCTAGGGTTAGCCGCTACGGCTGCGTTTTAAATCCCTTGTGGACGATACGTTGGAGACCGAAACGTCGTCAATATACAATATAACCTATATACAACCATTTGAACAAGTTCGTGAATAACCACATCAAACTGAATATACACTTGTATAGTATGTCAAAATGATGACTAAGACGGATGCGATATTTAAGAGGTGATGAAGATGAAATATATCCATTGCTAATATGTAATTAATAAGTTCATCAGTATTTAATGAGGGGATGTTTGGGGTGCGTTAACGATGAATAGTCAATATCGGTTGACCTTTGCAAGTATTATTAGAGATATCAACAATGTCACGGGGAATCCTTTTACATTTCTCTTCTGTTACTTTTAATTTAAGGGTCCAAAATCTGGCCAACCTATAAAATTCTTACTTTATTAACTGTTTGTTAATGATCAAAGTATGTACACCGCCCCGTTATTGCACTTAAAGACGGTTAGCCCGACTCATTATTTAGCATGCATGGGTTTTTGAATAGAAGTAATGTCAACCCAGGATTGTATTACAGTGTGATATTGTTAGTTCTATTGTAAAGGTTCAATAAAACCAGTTGCTCTACCCAAATGACTCAACTAAAATTGTGGGGTTGGGATTATTATAAAATATATAAACATATTATAATCTTTTTATGTAGGATAATCGTAACATTAAAAACAGCAGTCGATAGTCTCAAACTAGCAACACTTTTCTCATCAAACTAACACCCCAGGGTAGTAATAATATGGAGCTAATAATATTAAGCATGTTCCTTATATATATATATCATATAAATATCTGTGAACACAGTCGAGTTGAGATTTTCGATTTTTTCGATCCTATCGGAACTAATAATATTAGTCATGTTCCTAATATGTATCATATGAATATTAGTGAACGCAGTCGAGTGGAGATTTTCGATTTTCTCGATCAATTTCGGTAGATGAGATATCTGACAAATTCAAAACAGATAGAGATTCGTCAATCCTTCACGAATGTATGGTCCCATTCCGATGTATCTTTTCCCTTTAATGTCTTTTTACTGACCGTTTGTGGCAGTTTTATCGTTTTCGTTAGTCCGGTTAATGCAAGAAAGTAGTAAGTTAAATCCCATTTTATGTTGGCATATATCGATACCATCTAGAGTACGGAGCTTTTAAAAAATATTTCAAGTGGAAGTTTTCCACTCTATTGTCCCCTTGCCGCCAACCACCATGACTATTAAAAAGGCTATCAAAGCACATTGCGGACTAGTGACACACCTTCAAACATATCTTGTGATCGAATTGGATTCTAAATTTGTATCCGATTTCTTTAGATCTCAAATGTGCCATTATTTCCATAAAAACTTAGAAGTTGTTTCTTCCCCTAGATTCTAGGGGATATAATTATGTTGCGGTCCTATAATATGCATGCATATCGAAAGGAGCTAAGATTTTGGATACAAACTTATAGTTTAAGTTTCATTAAGATTGGATAAAGGGTCAACAACCTTGCTTTTACATACTTTTACACTATTTGCGTACAAGTAGCAACTATTTTGTCTAACGGTTTCGGTCCGATTTTCACGAGATTTAAACTTATTAGTGTGTAACGGTGATATATTTAAACAGTTTTTTTAAAAATCATATGTAAGTTGTAACCTCTAGAGGTTCCAAAAGCTGAAATAAATTCATTTTTCGTACAATTCGGGGGCCATAATCCAGGAAGTTACGGTCTGATAGGCGCGAATATCGAACGGAACCGAGATCTTTGGATTATAAACACAAGTATAAAAATTGTGACTTCTAAAGGGTCAACGGTTTTTTAAAATTGAATCCATATTGTGACTTCAAAAGGGCCCACGAGCTAAAAATGTGTTGGGTTTTTTTTTCTCGAACAATCTGGGGCCATAATTCAAGAAGTTGCGTTTCAATATGCGTAATTATCAAGAGGAATCGAGATCTGTGTGATATAATCGCATCAAAATTGTGACCTCTAGAGGGCCCACAACCTTGATATGACATACATTTACATTATTTGCGTTCGAGGTGCGACCAATTTTGGGCCGATTTTCTGAAGATTCGAACCCAACCTCCATTATGGTGTACTTGAGATATATTTAAACGTTTTTTTTTAATCGGATGAAAACTATGACTTTTACGTGATTTATTATACCATCCAGGAAGTTATGGTCCGATATGCGCGAATATCGAAAGGAATCGATATTATTTGGTTATACATGTATACATAATTACATTTCAGGGTTTCATAAAATCGCATAAACGTACAGCAAGGGGCCATTATCCCCGCATTAACTGCCCGATACATGCCAATTGCGAAAGTAACTGAGATATTTCAAGTTGTGTTAAATTCGGATAATTAAATTTTTGAACGATTTTATCATTAACAATTTCTGGGATGCAATTAATATAACAGTTGAAACTTAAGTGTAATAATCCATGATATTTCGTATAAATATTCACATCATCTGTTAAAATTGATCTAAATACAACACACATTTTTTAACTTGTGATTTTTCTTCAAGAAATACAGCATTCTTCTTGTTAGAAAAGCAAACCTAGCAGGGAATAATTAAAATACTATAAATAAATTGATCTGAAAATTCACCTGAACCATGTAATAGTTATGAGCTCATGTAATGATTTGAGATATTTACAGTAAGATGTGCCGTAAAGTTTCAACACATTGCGGACATAATGTAACTGTCATAGTATATATCTTGCAAAACTAATTTGTATATAAAAGAACTCTTTTGTCATACATTCTTATTTCGTGTAAAAACTAACATTGATGATACTTAAAAGTTCTTTGACAATTTTAGAGGTTTCTCTGAATCAGCTGTATCATTATGAGTTTTGATAAATGCCAGTTTTCGTTATTTATTAGGGTTTCAAGTATTTTATTATTACAATTTCTTTTTTAAAAAAAATGTAGGAGATCACCGTGGCTAAGTGGATAAGACGCTGCCTCGCTAGCCTGGGGGTCGGTGTACTGTTTGATCCCTGCATTAGCCGAGAAAGTTCACCCAGATTCCCCGGTGTGGTTCCCCTTGCCAGTGATGCAAGGCGGAGGGCCTGGCAAGAACAGCTGTCTTGTGGTTCGGATGGGACGAAAAGTCGTTGGCGTGAACGTAAAAGATCTCTTGAAAGTTGGAATTCGATAAAAGAGTAGGCCATAGCGCTCGCCGCTTCCCGGGGTAAATTCCCCTCATAGCACACTGTATGGCGAATGCCCGTCTTTATAAGCCCATTTCATTTCCTTTAAAAAAATGTTACCAGGCTTTTATTTACATTTAAACTTAAAAGAATGACTATTGTTAAATAAAATGTTATATTTCTAAGATAAAAAAAGATGGAATATACGCTGGTTACCTCTTAGATTGAGCGGGAAGTTTTTCAAGGCCACAAAGATTCGGCAGTGGTTAGCACAATTCACCACAATCCCCCCTGGACGTAATATTATATGTTTGTCTTTCCCAGAAACAAGATGACGCGCCATTGGTTCGTCACAAACGAATGTTAATCAAGGACAAAGAATGGACAAATGGAATAGTTCCTTACATATATGATACGGATATTGGTATGTATCAATTCTAAGTAAATAAAATAAAATCCATTATTATAATGACAATCGTCACAGGAATTCATAATTTAACTTTGAAGCGCAAAAAGTAAATGGTCGTAGCCAGACTTTATATTAACAATATTCGATCAGGGCGATTCACCGAATACTATCCAATACTACCCAATATTAACTAAATACTACCAAATACCACCACAGCATATTTACACTAACAGAATAGTGGAATTATACAATATACAATAATTATATTCAAATCTGTGCATCTCTTCTTATGCATGAAATTCAAATTATATAAAGGCAGTGATTTTGGTTGAACAAGTATAAAGAGTTAACAATAGCTATACTGTATTTGTAAAATCAGTACTGCGTGGTTAATACGTATACACTATTCACATATTAAACTTTATTTTTATTGTTCAGGCGAACTGATTTTTGTCTGCATTTATAATAAGATTTCACCTGTAAACAAACAATAGGTAATGCACCTAACGATTTGCAGACAGGCCGTGTGAAAATATAGATTGTTATTGTGCATGGTATTGACACAATGGCAATCTTGTCACAATGATTTTTTAGTATAAGTAATCCCTGTTTAGTTGAGGAATATTGGACAATATCATTCTCGTTTTAGTATATTTTGATTTATGTTTAAATTATATTATTCTTGATCTGAACTTCTTTTTTAAAAAATGCATACATTTACATATATTATTAGAGTTAATAATTTATTAAAGTTTTACATCTTGTCATTTAATGTCTTTACAATAAGATTCTTGTTAGGAGTTGTGTTATTAAGCTCGCTGTTGGTTACTGATGGGCGGTATATAGCGGTTTTTAAAAAATTTATTAAATATTTAACTAGGATTATCCATCTAGTCATAACATTTATTTTCTGGACTATATAATGTATTTTCAAATAGAAGTATTTCAAAAATCTCGGATTGGCTGTTTAAATCCATAAATAAAGATATATAAAGATATATAACTTTTTTTGTTATCTTAATACAATAAACAATTCGTTTAAATTAATGTATGAGGTGGGTACACACAAACACGGCCTTTGTCCGGTTAGATCTATTTCACAAGGCCACCTGCAGATTTCACCAAAGTCACAAGATGTAAACAGGGTTAGGGTGCGTAATTATTGCACAGGATTGTGAGTAAGTATTACTCCAAGCCTTAGAGCTAGGTCTTGGGTCAGGGTTAGGGTTAGAGTTAGCGCTAGCACGGTTTACGTATGACGAAACATGCAGGTGGCTTATGAATTACAACTGTTTTGTCCTAGTATTGTTTTTTCATAAGGAAGTGTCGACTTCCCAAGTCGGTGCACCAAAGACCATAACTCGACTGAAGTATTCTGTTATTTTCATTTTGTTCTCCTAACTTACTGAATAGTATTTTTTAATATGTTTTTTTTTATTAGATGCAAGTGCGAAAAATGAAATTCTTGCCGCCATTGATTACGTGCAGAAATATACTTGTATAACGTTTGTGCCACGGACGAATGACACTCGTTCAACCTATAACCTAGACCATGATGGTTATGTTAGATTCATCAATAAAGCATCGTGAGTATTTGTAAATTCAAATATAAACTGTCTTAAATAAATGACTTCAAACTGTCTCCACAATGCAACTCCACCCCTCATCGACAGGTGTTTAAAGTTCTCTTGGAGATAGCAAGGTGGCCACAAAAGCGCCACACATAATAACCACTCATTCCAGAACACAATTAAATCTGGTCGTATTAATAATTTTGTAGACAGAATAGTAGATGTGCTTCATCACCCAATAACACATTCTACAATAGATACCGCATCTGGGATAAATTTCACATTATAATGAGCGATATTTACAGCGAAGATATCGCTTTACATGCATTTGGTTTATACCCGTAGAATTATATTTATTTGGGTGATAAATAACATCTTCTATTCGCCAATTTTGATATAAATAAAATATCAACACTCGTCGATATAGTAACAAATAAAACTTGGCAAAGCCTCTGTTTTTTTCTTTTTACATTGTCGACTTGTATTGATATTTTTTGATATCAAAAATGATTCGTAAGGAGATTCTCTATACCTAGGCTTTCCACAAGGTTCACATCTCTTACTGGTACTTTGTATTGTTAGCACACATGAATACTAGTCGATCATACACTAGGACCTTAAAACTGAATACTGATTCTTTTTTTGGTAATATTACTATCATGGTGTATATTTTGTAGGTGTTATGCTGACGTGGGTAATAAAAGACATCAACAGGACTGTTCTTGCTGCGATAGGGTAAAAGTTTAACATAATAATATTTGTTGTGTTTTGTTTTATAAATTTAATTTAAAAGTCAAGCAATAAGCAGAAATACTTAATTTAAGATTCCAATCAGTGCTTACAAAATAAATTAATATTCATTTCAGTATTCTTGTGTTCACGAGCTTGGCCATGTTCTTGGTCTGTTCCACAGTCATCGCTCCAACCATGCAGACGGTTGGATTAGAATTAACTGGGAGGAGATTAGACCAGGTAAGTACATGTATTGCCGCCAAACCAAAAGGTAAATTCAGGGTTTTTTTTAAATTTAACAGAACTAAACCTGGGGTCAGAGGTGACAATCGAATGGTAAATATAAACTGATAAACAATATTTATTTAAAAAATAATTTTAATTGTGAGACAGTTACCCAGTACTTGTTTGTTTGGTAACATTAATGTGATTGTGTATTTTTGTAGATTACCTGTATGTCTATAGGATAGAACCAGAAAGCAATGTAGTTGATTATATGTATGACATGACGTCTATGATGCATTATCCAGTTTATGTAAGTAATACATATATCAACATTCTGTTGTTACTTGGGGGAATAAATTATGTGGTGAAAAAACTCAAATTGAAATAAAAAAAACCCTGCTCTTCGATTTCACGACATCGTGTAATACAAAGTATTGGAATTTTGGAAAAATGGATTTGCAACAATCCCAATTCTGTGTGATTTGCAGGACGTTTCATTAATTCATATGCATTTGATAAACGTTTAAGTTTAACCTTTCTTTTCAGATGTACAAAAACAGTTATAGACCTACAATGAGTAATCTAATTCGCGGTCTTACTACTGGAACAAGTAGATTTTATCCATTACGTGATATCAATTGGTATCATAGGTGTGAAGGTAAGATACATAATTATTAGATGATTAGATTTGACGATTAGATTTGACTATACGGTTTAGTTATGTATGGCAGAAAAGAAGGGTATCATGTGGTCGAGCGGTGTAACGTGTACTGTGTGAACAACTTGCCCCCCCCCCCCCAAGCTAGTGCCGTACTCTATTTTTGTGTTTTCCTGGTTCCTGTCACGCAATCGAATTATTCCAATAGTTCAATTATACCATAATGGTAGTCTCCTAGAAAAATAGTTTATTTTCTGTGGGCGTTGACACTTGCTTTTCTTGCTGAGTGGACGTTAAACGCTGTCGAGATAATATGCTCCTTCAGAATATGTGTGTATATATAGTGGTTTTGAAAGGAAACGTTTGGAAGGATTCTATAATTATATGAGTCTAGATATTAATTACCCTTATTCCCCTGTTGATCCCTCTTCGTTAGCCCAGTCGGTACAGAACAGTAGGAAGTTAAACCCCATTCCATTTCACATGTTGAATGTGATTGAACCCCTTTAAACTTGGTATCAGTCAGAAGTCTACTAAATTGTATATATAATGAACGTTTATAATAATAATAATAATAATAATCTCGTCATTTTACAAGGGTCGCAAATTTTTCAAAACTTTTCAGCTAGAATGTGTAATTGGTTAACTAAAATATGTGCTAATGATGGTTTTATAACAACCGTAAATGGAGAATGTGACTGTATGTGTCCACTGCATTTAGATCCCGCAACCAGCTGTAATACCTTCTTGAAACGAAGTAAGTCCACCAATAACATCTTTCCCTATTTTTAACACAGATATTGTTGTATTTGGTTAAAGGACTCCAAACATGGTTTCGAAAAACAAATAATAATCTAGCAGCTGCAAATGCGAGAGGAATAAAATGTTATATTGGGCCTCATGTGCTCACTTTGTCAAAAAGACTTAACGATCATCAATCAGAATCGAAGGATCTTCCGATTATCAAATCTTAGTAGGTTACTTGCTGCATATCTTTAGAACACTATTCTTTCACCATGTTAAAGATACTTTCTAAGAAATACATTTATCGGGTGTTTATTCCCAATAAAACTATGCCAAATTTGGTATATACAGCAAGTGTAGACACCCAATCTTACTAGACAAACACTGGATTACCCGAAATACGCCCATGGGGCAAGCACTGGGCAAAATTGCCAGGATATCACTAACTGACAACTTATAGTGTACCAGCTTAAATGAGGGAACGATGGTTATTTCTTGATCAAAAGACTGGGCGGTTTTTTTAACATTGAGCGGTGAATACAAATTTTTGATAGGGAATTGAAGCAAAGTTTTGATAGATTGGTTACTTTGAATATGCTTTCCATCCAAATATATCATTAACTCACAGAACTTGTACCAAGAATGTATCTTTAAATTTGTTTTTTAATTTCAAGGAAAAGAATACAAATGGCCTTCGGGTTCCTATACACTTATAGCAGCACACACTGGATGCCCAGACGGTCGATTTGACGAAGGATCTCTGACACAATGGAGTGATGGAAGGAATTGGCATAAATATACATGGTCTAATCCGAAGGGTAGACGAATTCACTTAAAGGGTGCGCACACGTGGTTTCGCCACACCTACTACTTCTGTACGAGTAAGAATTATTCTCCATTAGGTGGAGAATGGCCGAGAGGTTCCTATTGTATATTGAGAAAAAGTGGCGAATGTCCAATAGGTGAGTTAATCATGTTGCTAATAATGACAACAGACTCGTATCACCCCCTGACAGTCTAACTGATAGGTTAATCACCAGGATTTGTTCAGAACTAAACTCAGAGAACAAAAGCACAGTTCTCAATAACATCTTTAGTCTCCTCTTGTATTCCAGCAATCATCAATACTGGGATACTAATGTTGCATCTTCCAGGACTAGAGTCATCATCTACGGGAGCTCAAACACTTTCACTAATTCACCGATGCCTTCTAACCTAATCTTTTCAGAACGACACTCCGATTTAGGTCTTCGTGTTCTCAATTGCCATATGAATTTAGAAAAACCTTGGTTTGAATTATTTGAATGATTTTATTCTATTAGGTTTTAAGGGTGGATTTATTCAGTTTGATAATGAGATACGGTCTAGAAGGATGAATAACAGTAATCACGGTGAACTTCCAGACGGTGAATATGGAGCGGATACATTAATTCAATTTTGTTGTCGTGACGATGGTCTTGAATCTCAACCAATTGAATTGCCTAATGATAAACCAATGATCCTGTTTCAAGCTAAATTTCTTGGTGGTGATTCTTGCCAAGTAGTCAGTGGTATGTAGCATAAAAATATACTTCCTTTGAATTCCAGCTGCTAAAAAGCTCAATCTTTGTGTGGTCTTTACATCTTGATATCATGTATTTGACAGCTGCAAGGTAGTATACACCGCATGATTACTCCTCTATCTGTTACCCGGTACCGCTTCTCGTTTGACGTGTCCCTGGCTATACATGTACTTCTATTCGCGGATCTATTGGGTAGGTTCTCGACCGCCTTGGATTACAATAGTAGATACAGGTTATGCTTTCTGAAACGCATGGTATCATTTTTATGTCGATTTTTTGGCGAGTCAGAAACGGCTGCCTACTCCTCGTCGAATTTCCACAATGTGCCTATTTGACTGGGATTGGGATTTAAAAAAAAAGTTGGGTTTGATTTTTATGATAATGGGCGTTGGTTGTGTTCATTATTTTCAGGTATGTCGTATATGTTGGAGTTTTTCGTGTTTGACAATATTGATACTGGTATATCTCAGTTGAATGAAAGTATACCCAGAAGTAACATCTATAGAGGCCGTGAATTTCTCATATATTATTGTTACTACGAACCATTAGACTATAGTAAGTAAATCATAAATATACGTCTTGTACGTCTTTTCCCAATTGAAAATACGGTGTAGAAACATACAAATAATGATTGCTACCCATATTCTTTCAAAGATGTTTTTTCTCTTTATATTTACACCTCAAGCAAAGCACAATAATATGCCCTTTCTTGTTAATTAATTGTTACCATCTTATACTAATATTATCTTGTAAATATATTGAGTATTCGTCAGTGAAATTCTTGAATTGTTATACTTATCAAATTGGACATATTTCTAACAGCACGGGTCGTTTGTTTATAGAAACAACACAGAGTGATGTAACATACACTATTTGTATTTTTAGATTGTGGCGAGGTAATTAATCTAGACGAATTTACAACAGAAACTTTCATAAACTCACCAAATTACCCCGGGAATTACAGTAGAAACATGGAATGCCATTGGCTTATAAAGGTGTGTTGTTGAATTTGTTACAGGGAAAGTTTCAGTTTTGAGTGGCAAAAGGGTCGCTTTAGCAAATGAAATGAAGAATAACCCGCTGCGCTTTGTAAACTCACAAACTTACAAACGAAGTGATAACCTTCTCAAATCTTTACAACGAACAGCTAAATATCGAAATGCTGTCAATATGAACGCATCTGGGTTGTAGACATGTTTATCCAGACATAAGGCGATTGCTAGTCAAGACGTTGGTCTTCACGCCCACCATCTTCAATATAAGGCTTGATCTCGCTTTAACTACGTACATCTTATCTAGGCCTTCATGTAACACTCTGTATATTTCGGTACTAAGTTTGATTGGGTATAAGCCCAGCTTATGATCTAATCAGATTCCTTGGTCGTCGCGAATACCAAGTCTCACGCTTTCAAGCTAAAATGTATACCTGTGATAATCGAGTTCTAAAGTTCAAAGTTCGTCCAATGTCAAGGTTTCCGTGGCGCTCGCCATGTCACAACCTCTGATTCGATGTTACTGTTGACGTGTCTGCAGATAATGTAGCTATAATGTCGGGAATTGCACAATATTGAAGCAACGGCCAGATGTTGTGAAACTCACAGTCGTTGCTTCAGGACAGGTATATCCACCTGATAACTGAACATCGGTATCAGCGACTTATTCATGGTATACCGTCCCTACATGTTAGAAATTAAATGTCACCAAAATTTACTTTCCGATGACACATGAACAATAAATTAATGTAAGAACCTCTCGATGTAGCTATATTTAGATTTTTCGTGTTGTGTACAGACCAGAATATCTACCAGACTACCGTGAATGATACAGCTTCTTATTTTCGGGGCTAATATTTTATTTTTATTTTGACGAGACGGTGAAGAGTATGGTTACAGGTTAGATGTATTACCCTATGACATACTGACCATTATTGTTCGTAATCATGTTAAAGCGGAAAGGACAATATAATTTAATCCATTTTGCAGGCCCCAACTAATAACAGACTTCTTCTAACATTTGAAGATTTTGATATTGAAGAAGGAACAACTGTATTAAAGCCATGTATAGATACATTATCTTTAGGATTAGCACATACGGGACAGACTGGCGTTGGGTAAGTAGCTAAATATTGTCAGATTATATATGTATACATTTTAAGGAATCATTGCAATGGCCCTTTCATGAAAAACATAATTTGAATGGAAAATAGTGTTGAACCTTCTAATTAAGGAAAACCAATACTCTCGATATGATTCGTAGCAGGTATTGATGCTGCAATAATTGGTTAACCTTCTAGTTTCAGTTGTATTTGTTTTAAATTTAATTCCAGTATGTGTGGAACGTGGGAGAGAGGAAATTATCAGAGTATATTTAATACTATAAATATTATACTATTGACATCTATGACAGAACAGAGGCGTGGGTTCAAAGCTAAAATATCGTTAATAACACGTAAGCCAATGTTTATTCTTTCTATGCATATAATACTAGTTAGACTGGCCCAGTCTCTTCTATTTATTTTACATTTCGATTTATATAAAAGTATTAATTTTTAGTAAATCAACACTTCCGTTTCCATTTGTATAAAAAAAACTTTGAGTAAACCTGTAACCAGCACCCCAGAGACTGGACAATTTGCGAACTTCTTGCCATGTTTTTCGTCCTACCTTATTTGGAATGATTAACAGTTATCAAGCACGCCCCGAGTCACGTGACATGAATCATGCGTCTCGACTGGAGTGCAAAGCAGTCATGCTGAGACCGTCTGAGGGTTGACGTCACGTTGTTGTTAGATATGTCGTGATCACGTGCACGACGTCACACGACCTACATAATCCAGATTGACCTACTAGATGAGATTGAAGCTCTATTTGCCCAGTCTCTAGAGATTACCGGTTTTTTTTTTGGGAGGATTGGCCAATTTTTGGTGTGTGGAGAAGACTGACCACCAGTCTAAATATTAGTATATAACTCTAGTTCTTGTAACAGATTATATAGTCCCACGATTTTGTCATCAAAAGCGAAGTGTTTTTTTGTCACCTGATTAAAGCCTGTCATTGTGTGATATGTTGTTGCCAAATATTTAAATGAATGTATTTGGTTTGGGGTTTTTTCAGCTGAAAGTATGTGTTATGATTTAGAAGATAAAGGACTGACATATCGGGGTAAAGTAAATGTAACTGAAATGTTTGTTCCATGTCTACCGTGGGCTGAAGTAACCGACTGTCCACATCATCCATTTAAACATGGGTAGGTTTGATCTGCTTCCTTCTGACAATTAGAGCTTTAGTCAACTACCTCGATGCATATATATATATATCCTATATCTCCCAGCAATGTCTGACTGGATAAACCTCGCTGAATGAAACCTATTTCCAGGCAATAACTAACAATCGTTGATAGAGGAATATATTTAATTTTCGTGACGACTTTAGAATTTGGTACGTTTCAATTATTTTACACATCAAAATAAGAACAGATCTCTGTCAGATATGTACACCGGTGTTTTCACTAAACTAATCTTATTTAGAAACAGGCAAAATGCATTCCTACTTGAAACGAACAGATGGAAAGTTACTTATAAAATCATATTTTAAAAATTGTTTCAGTGATTTCGACGATGGTTTGGATGGTAATTATTGTCGTAATCCAGGTGATGGATTAAAACCTTGGTGCTACATAGAAAAAGATGGCTGCGAACGCCAATATTGTGACGTCTGCTTAAAAGGTATGAAATGATGTTTATATATCTACATATCGGGTTCATTTCCTCTTTGTTATGTCATTTATTGGTTGTTATGTCATGATTTGGTTCTATAATTAAAATGGTAAATTGCTATATAAGCTGTGACGCCACATTTATCTGTGATGTTAAAATAGTTATATATTGGTACAATATAAAGATCATTCACATGACAGATTGAAAGAAACGCAATTTTAAATAAGTGTTATAATAAAGCATTCATTTACTACTGTGCGGTTAATAAATTGGATATTACGTTATATCCTAGAACAATAATTTTGTAATTTTATTTTAGGTCCAGTTTATGATAATTTGGATAATTGTGAAGAGCTTGTAAAGCAAGAAGAAAGATTTTGTCTAGAAGATGCCAGAGCAGCTTCAAATTGTGCTAAAACATGTCAATCACATTTACCGCCTTTACCACCAGTTACTGCAGGTAATTTACATATCATTTAATGTTGAAACATACCATATTAATGTACATCATACCATAGTTATGTAGAAACATCAATTACAAATACAAATCATGACACAAAATCGAATTGATCTTTAAACCAATTCTGTAAGGGAATAGTCGGACAGATATGGTGTTTACGTCTGCTCGGTACAAACTGGGTCAGTTAGGGTTTATTTTATTTTAATATATTTTGCTTCTGCCCATGGGTAATTGGGAGTCGGAAAATCAGATTAACAGAAGAAAGATATAAAACCTATTCCCTGCTGTAGGTGCCTTTATTCCTGAGCATACACAGTTCTGTGATCATCAAGATAATAAACCTTGTGATATATACCACTCTCAGCACCTTCTCCCACACCCACCCCCAACCCACTATCCGGCCTTAGCCCCCCTCCATCCTTATTTACTACCCCATCCCCGAGAAAATACAACAAAAGGCGATTTGGAAATAGAAATCGTTTATACATTTTTGATCTTGAAGAATTGCTTTGATTTAGTCATTCTTTAATGGGATTCGTTAACTTTTTCAGAAAGTGAAGCACGATGTCTTCTCCCATCTGATCTAAATGATTCTATTATTGTCGGAACAATGAAATCGTCCTATAATGTCGGAGACACAATAACGTACAGATGTAGACAACTTAAGCGCGAATTCAATCTGGAGTGTTTAAAAGACAGTAAATGTAAACAAACCATGGAAGAATTGCTGCAGACGTGTATCCATGACAGTAGATGTGATGATGGCGAAGAAGCGTTAACACTGCGCTGTTTGACGGACAACAGATGTGATTTGACCCGGGATCACGAGCAAGTATCGTGTTTAATCAATGGGACGTGTGATAAAAGTAGGGGTATATGTTTAGGGGAAAAGTATTGTGTCAGTAAAGGGGATTCCATAGAAACATGCTTGGACTTACGCGAGTGTCACAATGAGACGGAGGCCCATTTACGGTCTTGTTTGGGCGGAGATGCTTGTAATTATTCCTCTGTAGAAGCAGCTGTAGAGGAACCATGTCTTTCTTATGGAACGTGTTATTTTCCCCAGGCTTTAAGACAGTCATGTTTGGTTGATGGTAGGTGCAATCATGCAGAGGAAGTTTTAACACGGTCGTGTTTGACGGATGGTAGCTGGACATCTGGTGGATTCGTATGTGGAGGTAGGAGTTAAATTCTTACTTTTGATCGCTATCTCAAGAATGAAACGAAATCATCCTACTATTCCGTCCCGGTGCGGTTTACCCTTGACACTAGTGCGGGGCGTAGTTACTCCCAAGAAACAGCGTCAACTCGTTTGGATGGGATGAAAATCCAAATTCCCACGCATGCCTTGCATGTAAACGAACCTTTGGCACTTACTGTCCGGGCAAATTACCTTTATAACATAACGCTGTAGCGAACTAATATTAGGTCTTTTCACCCTTTGGTTGAATGTATTTAAGATTGTGCCACCAATATCATATCTGTTTTTCATACAGCATGTCCAGATGGATGGTCTATATTCAGAGAACAATGTTATAAATATTTTAACGATGGAATGTTCTGGGATGATGCCAACCGATTCTGTCAACAGCAAGGTGGTGTATTGACCACGGCAAAGGATAAATTAGAAGCAGAATTTGTCATATCTATCAGGTTTGTATCAACATACTATACTACCATCACACCAGGACATGTAGTGATGATAGTATTTTACAGATACTTTAAGTCTCACAGTAACATGATTGCTAATTAGAGAAAATCATAAAATTTTATATCCAGTTTACCTTGATTAAGTTGTTAATAGTTTAAAGCAACGGTCTCGGGTGGATATGTTTTAGAAAATGAAATTATTCAGTTCACAGAGAAAATACTACTGTTTCCACGAGCGGTTGGTGATAATTCCCACAATGTCATGCTGAATAAGTTAAGTGCAAGTCTTGCCAAAATGAAGGTTGTTATTCATTATTGATCATTGCTTGATAAAGATACCTGTAAAAGTAAATCCATAAAGTTGTGTTATTATGAAACTTTAAATGGTTTATATTATAATCTTATGTGCATGATTCGTGCATAAGTTACCTATATTTGAAAAAAACTATACACGCTGTTTATGGTTAAACCGCCATTGCCTAATTTTTTGTTTATTTGAAATTTTACAATAATCAAACTTTTTACTCTAGAACACCGTTAACGGCTATATGGATTGGATTGACGGACTCGGAGAAGGAAGGAGAATATGTGTGGTCTGATGGTACACCGGCAACATGGACCAACTTTAAAACAGGTTCGATTATCAGTTTATCAATTCAATGTATAAGTCATGGTTAAACACGTAACAGTTGTCAAAAAGACCTGTGGATTTCAACCAATTGTATTTTGGGCGTCGCTGAAAATAGGAGACATACTTCGGAAACCACTAATGCAGACATGGAAAAGATTATTATAGTACTATGTGTATACGTTTTAATGGGATTTGACACAAATTGAAAATTATATAGTTAAAAAAAAACGAAACAAGCAAAGAACGTCTTGAAATTTTGGGAAAGGGGCAATATTCCCAAATTCATTGTTGGCCTTTTCTCACAATACCATTCTGCTGTAGCTTATGTTTAATGAAAATAAGTAATCAGGTGGCTTGCACGAAATAATAAGTTCTATGAGCATTGCGATCACTATATGTACCGTAGTTATTTATCTTTACGTTGTTATGACTAAACTAGAAACGTGGGAACAGAATATCATGGAAAATATATTGACCCATTAAAAGATTTCTGGCACACATTTTAGGCAAGCAATTATGTCACATAATAAATACTAGTAATTTTGATGTATTCCTTTTATTAAAATAAGTATCAAAACAAACACCATTTTAACCAATATATATATATTTTAGCTGTATTTGCTATTTGTTTTAGGTGCACCTAATAATGCCTATAATCAAGAACATTGTGTGGTACTATTAGGTGAAGAATTTGATAGTCAATGGGAAGATAATTTCTGTGGTCATCATTATAGCCATTCATTTGTATGTAAAATTAAACCACAAGGTAAGAAAATATCACCCTATGAAACCCCGTCTTCAATTATTTGGTAATCCTGTCTATATACAGTCTGGTCGTTAAAGGTCATACTGATATCATCTTGGTTGAGAGGAAAAATGATCTACGTCATGTATTTGAAATTATGTAGAATGTAATTTAACAATATTAAAATTGTATTCAATAAATTTACAGAATTTATATAATAAATTCAGGATAGGATAACAAGCTTTAAATGTTTATAAGCAATCGCTTCCCTGAAATGAATCTTTCAGGGATGTTCAACTGATTTCGATATCGTATCAATATTTACAATTTAGATGATGATTTAGAATTTCTTAAAGGGTCAATCACACATTTTCACCGATGGAATACCCAATTATTTATATATTTTTTTAACGATTAATATTTTGTTTGCTTTTGCTCAGTAATATTATTTTTAGATCAAACACATGGAAATGCCCCTTTAAAAGCACAGACAAAAAAAAGGAAGAGAGAATGTAATCAACACCACACTGACAAAACGCTTATGCCAGTCGGAATAATAGAAGTAATTGCTAAATATGACGATTGATTTAATTATTATGACACAATTAAGCTTCGTTTAAATAGTATGTAGAATGTGTTGTCAATTAGTGGATTAAGGCATTTCCTATAAACCGTTTTCATTAGCTTCGTCTGGACAGAACATTAGGACGTTAAACTCCATTTCATTTCATTTCATTTCCTATAAGGCGTTATATGAACCGTATCGTATATTGCGTGAGCAGCCAGTCGGTGGTTACCATAAACAACTGCTTTTTTGGTCGTCGAATCGAAGACCAAATGGGCTGGATTTATCGAGAATAACCTCAATTGCAAACTCGTTTTAGGCGACTAAGTCCATTTGTTTATGACCGCTCAATGTTCGTCAAGGTCTCTGAGATGTATATAAGGGTGTTGGAGATATTGTAGGTTAGGGCTAGGGCAAGCGTTGGGGCAAGGTCCGGGATTAGAGTTGGAGTTGAGATTAGTGCTAGCCCTGTTTTACATCTCGTGACCAAACTTGAAGTTGACCTTATCAAATAAATCTAACCATTTTAGACTTGACTACAACTGTGTTTGACCGAAGACATCGGAGATGCGAAGCTACAGTTATCCGACCCTCGTAGTCTCGACAAGAGGTCTTAAAAAATCAAGTATTATTATTCCAGATGATTTTAAGTATTGCATATTAATTGTTTATATATATATACAGACATATTTGTTTATAGTATTTTATACACAACCATATTTTGTTTATTGGTCTGTTTTAGAAAGGTCTGTTTGTGCTGATAGATTAAATAATTGTGAGAAAATACTACTAGAAACACCAACTATGTGTACTACACAATCAGCATTTGCCTGGGCTGAATGTTCTGAAACATGTGGTATGTGTAATAAAGACACAAGTAAGTACTGTTTTCTCAACCTTTATTCCGGTTTTCTTTCCAACAAAGGTCACTAATCTGAAAATCGGCATGAATAATCTCTTTATTTGCCCCACCAAGTCAAATACGATCGACGCATGCTACTATTCCAAGATGGCTGCGATGCCCCATCAATTCAAATATGATCACTGTGTGTTACAATTCCAATGTAATTTCCTGGTCCATTATTTACACCGGTACTGCTTGTGGTACGATCCTCCAAACTGAAGATTACCCTCGCTTGTGTCATGTTCGTGTGTTTGTCGTGTGTATTTTATTTATTTGTGCCCCCCCCCCTGTACTACCTATTGCTACTAACAAACGTAATTTATTGAGGAACAAGTACATGCATGTCGCTACTTAAAGATGCATTAAGTAAGAACCAAATCTGCCTATTGCAGGTCTTTGTTTAAGCTCTAAATGCTATATTTTATTAGTAACATTCCAATATCACCAGCTTATGGAGTGTTTGTGTCTCAGCTAATTCGTTACGCGAGAGCTTTTTTGAGTAGATCGAGGCATTTGTCATCTAAGCTTCAACTACAGGGATACTTGCGAACTAGACTTATTAAAGCCTTTAAAAAGTTTTATGGTCGTCATATTGACTTGATCGGTAAATATAACATGTCTCTCTCGACTATTATTATAGAAAATTTTATTGACGGGTATACTATCTCCCTGATAATATATGTGTACTACATCGTTAACACTGTTCATCACGTGCATTTTGCATACCGATAGTTCATTGGTCTATCACGCTATTTTGCCGAGTTTTCGCCTAATAGATTGGATGCAGCTATGGCGGGTGTGGCGCGCCAGGCAGGGTAAGCTTACTCTCCCTAGGACACCTGTTACCACCGTTCGTCGTGTATTTTGTACACGATGAACAGTCCATATGCTGATTACACTATTTTGCGATATTACACATTTTTGCATATACCGTTTTTAGGACTTCGAGTTTTGTCTAATGGTTTGGATTGTTCGTACTTGGTTTTATTTTATATAAACAAATATTTAAATATTAAATTATAAGCCCATAATAAACTCTCTATGTCATTGGGTGGCTCCGATTTTAAGTAAATTAGATCACTTCGACAAGTACCGTTGTCACGATAATAAAAACGCAGCCACATATCGTCCAAACTCCAAACACTGATAACTTCGCCCAGAATAAAGTAATTTCAATGAAATTATGTAATATATTCAACTATTTTTGAACTATTGTAAATGAAAGCTCAATCATGGTGACATGCCATCATAAAGTCTTTGAGAACTGTACGTATTATTTGCAATACCATATTTTAGCTAGACGATGTGATATGCCACTGACTCCGAAGAATACAACCTTATATAGTAGACGTAGATTATTATATCGTGGACGTACTGTCAGATATGAGTGTGAAAAGGATCATGGATTAATAGCTGGTAATCTAGAGAGAGTCTGTAAAGCCGATGGTACATTATCAGGCTCTCCACCTGTTTGTGTCGGTAAGTAAAGAAGATCGTTATAATTGGTTACTCCATTCGGGGCTCTAGACTTACTCTGTCTGCTACCAATCCTAGATCTTGAAAATGCTATCAATACAAGAACGTAAATGATTGAAAGGGCATTTTTTTTACGAATTTTAATTACCTGTCTGTTGTTGGTATCTTTGCTTGAGTCGAGTCCGCAAAAATATTTTTAGCAAAAAATTATTTGTTTTTGATGCGAAGGATGGTGCCGTGTGTGTGTGTCTAATTAGAGCGCCTGGCATAGCATGTTTTAATTTGGGAATGGGATTGTGTATTATTATATTTTTAATACAGGATTTGGGTATTTTATTATTATTATTATATTTTTTAAGCCAAAGAGAAAACTACAACATATAACAATCAAGTTTATATAAAGGATAGAGCTGAATATGCTGGAGTTTCAAACGTGTTTACTGGAACAACAAAGGAATTGTTGATTCCAAGACGAGGTAGAATCTTAGAATGGCATTTTTATGCTGGTAATCCTGGTGAGATAGCACTACAGATTTACAGACCACCAGCGAATGCAAATAATTATAGGTACATGTAATTTATATTGAGGAAGATGGGATTTACATCAAAAGAAAATCAGTTTATAGATGGGGCATTGCACTCTTTCTCAAATTCAAATCACTAAAACGTGCAGGCTAAAGTACCATTGTGAATACGGCAGTCTTATTAAAAATCACATTAATTTCATTTGGAATAGGTGGGGGGGGTATTTGGGTATATTTTACACCAGAAATGCTGTTCTAACTCTAACAAACCCGAAACATAATTCCCGTAATTCACCCCAGAACGCAGTACGGCTCACCAATACTCCAATTTGATAGATCAGTCAGCACACATGACTACATGACCAGAACACCGACTTCAAAACATTTGTCAGTTGTCCTTGTATCTCATTTTTGCGGGAATGCACCATTGCATAATTATTTAAACACTAGCTTAGTCTTTATTCAAAAACATTTATTCCAAATACGTACAAAATGTATCTTCCCCATTCCCCAAAGATACATCTTTAACATGCTCCATTTATAATTCACATTTCTAAAGTGCAATACATTCAACGTATTTTCTTTTCAGATACACTTTAATAAGTTCGCTGTCTTTAATAACAAAGACACGAAGATATGAAATAATCAAATTACCAGCAGTAAATCAAACCTTAGTTGAAGAAGGTGACTTATTGGGCGTTTGGTATGGTAAACAGGATGCAGGAGTGTCTTTCGCTAGCTGTAATGGTAATTTCTACAAGGAGGCTAATCTCATAAGAAAGGCCGCATTTACAAATTCCAATTCTTTTGTTCCCGGCCTGGAAGTTACCTTTTCTAATACCACCACGTGTGGCATATTCTCATTAAAAGTATTACTAGGTCCGGTAAGTAAATTATATAATGAGATGCACGGGTGTTAAACGACGATTGACAGATATAACTATGATGTTGAGTCGGGAACTCTAGGTTACTTTTTCTAAGCAATACAAATTGCAAGTTTCATGTGGAGTTTGCCTTGATTCCAGAAATGTACGAGTCTAAGCTTTTATGGTATAAAGTGATCTTCCGAATTATCAAGTCACCCGGGCAGTCAAAACTAGCAAGGATCCCAATTCCTGAATGTTTTGCTTTGAATCCCATTTTGGCGCTTGGTTTACATTCTTTTAGTTTACAGAGGGAGTGCGAAATTTTTTATCAAAATGATGTGCTAAATAATCGGGTTTATTTACCCGGAAATGACTTATTTTAAGAACCTACATCCAATTGTCCACCTCTATTTTTAAAGTTATTCAGTTTCAAAATCATATAAATATAAGAATCCCCTAGACATACAGTATAGTGCATTTCATTTAAATAAATGTCACCTTTCTATTTTACAGATTTAAAGCACGGAAGTTCAATAGCACGACTTAACTATTTTACCTACACGTAAGCCGGATAACAGATATCAAAATGCGTTAACGTAATCAATAATTTGTTTATAGTTTTAATACCGGTGAATTTCTTGGGACTGTTCTCCCGTCAAAAGTCAAAACATATAGTAACTCACATTTTTATCAAAATTGTTGTACTAGTTATTCAAATCTGTTGATTTTGTAAGTTACAGTACACCCATGACACAACCTAGAAACTTCTTTCATTTGCCAAGAATACCACAGCAAAACCTAGTAAGTCAATAGTGAAATCAGTGGATGAGCTGGGGTCTAATATTCATTACGTTTTTCTCTTTTTTTTTCTCAAAATTAGAAAAAAGTGAGTTACTAGGTTTTGCATTTGGACGGGACTGTTATACTAGTAGATATTGTAGATGTTGGATATAGTTTCATTATGATATTCAATGGTAACTGCTCTCGTAATTTTAAGGGGTTTCACAAATGTTTTGATTGTACATAATATATATTTCGTCCCTCCTGTCTGTATCTTGTCTACGATGTCACCCTTGGTGGTAGTGGACGTAAAAATCCAGGAACGAACGAATCTGGATCAATATTCTGCTTGAAAACGACAAGCTCTGATTTAAATACAATAATTGTTTATCCATAGAACTTTAGTGTTTATTCTATTGTGTTCAGTTATTTAATGTCATTCAAACAGTATACATTTTTCTTCTTTCATACGGACTAGTGGAGTTTAGATGTATATCTAATACGCGGCGGATTCTGTTATATTGTTTATTTCTATGTCAGTGGTTATGGTGTTAGTGTAACGGAACATTAGAACTATAATTCAGAAAAGAACATATTTTCCGACCTGAAAATCGTTACTGTAGGCCTACGGATGACAGTGATTATAGTGGAGAGTGCAATGGCATCATCATCAAAACATTTATGTCTTTTTTTCTCTTGAGAATAGACTATTAATTATAATTTTCTCAACAGACACTGACAGGAAAATAATAGCCGTTTCTAGAACCGTATATTTTACCAGATATTTCAAGCCAATCGGGTCACAAATATCACCTGTAATAAATGAGACGACACTTTAATTATTAGGTGGTTCTAATCTCTGGCATTAATCACCATGCACAAAGCATTCGCAATTTATGCAAACCATAGTATTGATGTGCCTTTATTTTTCGTTGTTTATTGTTTTACTAGATAATATTATATCCCTATATTTTACATCATAATAGTGCTTTGTATAATTATGTTATTTTAGATATGAAAAGGAAACCTGACTGTTAAAGTAGGCCTGTTTAATGTTTATATTGTTTAACGTGTTATTAAAATCAAATCATATTTATAATGTTTATCATGTTGTGTAATGCTAATAAAATTATTTCTGTGCTTATTTACCTGAATTGTTTCACGAACAATGAAACCAGTAGGGGGATCGCGTGCTCGCTAGGTTCGATCCCTGCATTGGCCGAGAAGGTTCATCTTGATTTTCCGGCGTGGTTTCACCTTGTCAGTGGTGCAGAACGAAGGGCCTGACAAGAACAGCTGCCTAGTCGCTCGGATGATACGAAAACAGAGACCCCGTGTACACATTGGCGTGCACGTAAAAGATCACTTAGCAGTGTGGAATTCGATAAAAGAGTAGGCCGTAGCGCCGCTGGCCGGCAAAATTTCCCTCATAGCAAAACGTTTACATTAAATGTACTTTGTGAGATGTATTCGAGTAACTTTAGTACTGTCCCCAACCGGGTGATCGTCTGCCATTCGGGAATTGAGCAAATTTAAACACAATGCATGGTTTTTCATCGCTTGAGTGCTAAATGTCATCGTTTACCTCCACATTCAGTCAGTTCTTCCTGTGCCACGATTTTAAATACAAACTCTAAGATCTAAGCCAAATTAAAACTATGTTATGAGGAAATCATTCCAGGATGTGTCAGCTTGGAGGCAGACCACAATTAATTTCTCCATTGACTATAATTGTCTATAATGTTAATTTACTGGCGTACTTCATGTTATAGCTCATTTCCTAACTTTCGTAACACCACCTAACCAGGATGAAAATAGAAATGTAATGTCTCTATATCAGTTCCATGTCAATCAAACAACACATATAGACATGCAAAATAGGTAGCAAAACAGAGAATTTGAAAATCACTGTGGCCTGCATCCGTTTTGAACTATTTCTATATCAGAGTTATATCCCTTTAGTAGCCAGATTAACTACCAAACCAACTGGACGACCACCACCGTCAGACTGCCGATCAAAAATGTCAAATTAACATATTGGAAATTATTGTGAACCAAGTTTTGCGTGTATATATAGTCCGATTACCCAGTTTTATATTATAATATTAAATGGCGATCGTGATTTAAACCACTGAAAATCACGCTACGACCACCCGATGTTATCCTAATTTCTACCATTTATAATCACATAATGAACTAAATGTTGTTTAATAAGTTACATAAGTTGAAAAGTGGATATATATTATACGGAAACCCTGGCCGCAGTCTTTTCCTTTCAGTTATTCCAACCACTTAGGGGGGGGGGGCGAATGGTTATAGACAGTGCGCGATGTATCATTAAGACTGTCATTGAGTCATCAATTACTGGCGTGGTTTCGAATCACCTGTCCAACTTTGTGAGTTTTCTCCAGACCCGCTGACCCCCCCCCCCGCTAAATACCCCTCCGTGCAAGCATATTTTTGAAATAAAACTAAACCATATGTTAGTCCAGAAATGACCTAGTTTGTGTCTAGTGGACTTTAAACACAACTTCTCTTTCTCTCTATCCAACCACTTTGAAGTTGAAGAAGGGTGTTTATATCTACATTGTCCCGGATGGTGCATAAAGGTTTATTTTCAATCCCCTGAATGCGATTTTTTTTTACTAAAATATAGGCTATTATTGGCTTCAGTGTTCTATTTTTTGTCTTTTCTACAATATCACAATTGTTCAAGGTCAGTTTTTTGTTGCGCTCTTCTCTTGTATTAGTTCTACATTAAATTTCTGCTATCTTATAAACAGATAATGCCCTTCGGCTAAATTAACTTAAAGCTGCTGACCTTACCGACTTACAGGATAATTATCCACAGCTCGGCTTCCATTTGTTATTAAAGGGAAAGTTCCAGATATATTCTAGTGAAATAACGAGTTGGAAGATTCTTGCAAACCTTTACCTTTGTCATGTGATGCTAATAAAGAAGAAATTCCACTGTTTAAATGTCTGGTTGCATGAGTGACTTCATAAACGTGAAAATAGGTGGTCACAGTTATCTAGTCACTCATGCAACTAAAATTTTGAAGCTTTTTAAATAAGTTAAATAATGCCGTTAATCAGATGTTTCCGAACGACACGATTCTTGTAATAATTATAGATGAGGTAATTATTGTTTTAAAACTAAAATTAATTCACAGAGAGTGGATTGGAAAACAGGCAGAAGACTAAAAATACAAACATAAATATATATATTGGAAAGAATATTATAAAATTATTAGATTGCTATCTGCTTTAGGTATATAAGGTATATTACCATAATTTGGCCTTTGATATATTTTATTTATGATGACTTGGGGAGTCTGAAACTGTCCCTTTAAACTATTAATAGTTCCATGCAAGGGTCGCCATGAACTGAAAGTACAGGAAAGCAGAACAGGATATTGCTCAATCTGTGGGTCAGCTGGAAAATATATAAACCTTAGAACATATATTATATAGAAATGTCATTTTGACATTCTTAAAAAGGTCGAATTTTAAAATCTGGAAGTATTTTTTTATTGTTAGTCTTAATACCATTTGAAGGATAAATGCACACAATAACCAAAGCTATAAGCAAATTAGATGGGAAATGGTATTAGATATTATAGAAAAAGTTTGTTTCGTCGAATATAAGACATCGACTTCTGCGAATGTCCGAGTTCGAAGATATGCATAGTCCTGGCATAAGGGAGGCATGTAACGCACCATCCTCACGATTTCATTAGCTACGCCTGTTAATTCTACGAACCATTAAATAGGCAGCTATGTAGTACTACTGTTTACATTCACCACAATCAGCTTGTACACTCGATTATGCGAAATTTGACAAAAAATTTAATATTAAAAAAGTGACACGCACATAAAAAGCGTTCTAAAATATTTGGATAAAGTTTAAAACAAGAATTTGGAGATAAAACATCTTGTATTTCTGAATTACACAATCCAAATAAGACCCGTGGTTTTTAAGTTGATGAAACAATTTAAACCATTAAAGGACAAGAAAAGTCGTTGGGTGTCAATTCTAACATTGATGTGCAAAAGGTTTAAATCTGATTAAAATAAAGAGAGGGAAATGGGGTTTAAAGTCCACTCAACACAACTAGGTCATTTCGGGACTAACACGTGGTTTAATTTTATTTCAATAATTCGCTTGCGCGTAGGGGTCTTTAGCAGTGGGAGGAAACCGGAGTGCCCGGAGGAAACCCACAAGGTTGAGAAGGCGCCCCTATCTCCATGTCACATACGCTCACACTAGGGCTCGAAACCACAGCCATCCCAACCCCTCTGATTAAAACAAAGATCATATTTCGTTTCGTTTTTATAGTTCAATTTTTGTATTACATGTCTTTACTACAGTAGGATCTGAAAAGTTGATACATAACCCGCCTTCTGGATGACATGATTAGGGCTTAGCTAATGAAACGGCCTGTTACGAGGTCTGACGTCGCCATCCAGTACAACTGGTCAGATCTCCATGTAGTGTAGGTCATCAAAAGTATAAAAAAACGAAACGAAATATAGATCTGTATTTATATCATATTGAAATCGTTTGATCTTAAACTGACACGCCGACTGTGACGTTCTGGTGGTAACTGTCATCTACTGGAAAGAAACAACGCAGTTATCGTACTATAAATACCTTCGAAATAACGCCTGATTTAGAATCAAGTTATTACAACCGCGTATTGCACGGCGATGTTATATGTTATGGTTTTGTATATAAGCAATTTATTGACATCACAGTAGGCGGCTTAATCTGTTAATTAATGGCAAAATGAGCTGTATCATGGAAATTAGAATCGAAGTACAAGTACGTTATGCCTTTTAAATCAAGTGCATAAACAGGTGAATACAGTGCAGGCACCAATTACTGTATCGCCCATCTCTCCAGAAACCATACACTTGATTTGACAGTAAATATAACGCGCGTGTTGTGGAATAAAAGACGGAAAGAATACTATTGTTATCCTTTTAAACAAAAGCTGAAAATATAATTGCTATTGAAGGTTGTCAAAGTATATATCCGTTGTTTTAAACGATTTTGTCATATCGTAAAAAAGAATGCACAGTCTAACCCATAGAAATGTTCAATCTTGTCTCCATGACAACGTAATAACTGGCTGTGTCATTCCGATTTCATAAAAAAATGCAAATTAGATAAATAAAGGTCAAACGATGGCTAAATGATGTACATGTATGTGGGACAAATTGCAACAAAGGGTTTTGTGTTTTCTATTGACTCATTATGGTGTCTTAAGTAAGGAAAAGAAAGTTTACCAAAATCAGAGTCCAAAAAGGGAAAGGGGCGTAGCTAAATCCAAGATGGCGGCAGGCGAAAAATCGGAAAAATCTTTAAAACTGGATTTAGACACCATAAATGTATTGCGGACAGACAGAAAGTCGGTACCAGCCAGTCTAAAATGTGGACGTTACGTCTCTTTGACGAGATATCAAAATTAGTCCATTTACGCAAGTTAACAGTAGAAACGAATGCTGATGCAGAGAGGAGTTATGCCCATTATGTTGGGTTCCTAAAAAAGAACAATTTATAACAATAACGCAGGAGGAGGCTAAAAGTAAATAAATATTGCTGCATTGTCGATAGGTGATACTATTGGAGTAGCTGAGTGAACACAGATTCATTTCAATTGTTGAAGAAATGAAAAAAAAATGTGAGTTACGCATCCTATTGTTCTGCTCCGATTTGCCCTGCAATGGCGAAACGGCCTACGCTCGTATCGAATTCCATCTGCCCCAAAAAAAATTTTACTAGAGAAGTGCATCATTTTTTATATTTGGCCCCAAAATCATCAAAAAGATGTATACTTTGACACAGGTTTCGTAGACGTATCCAAGACATGTTACAAATCAAATTTGGGCGGCAATGTGAAAAGCACCCCCCTGGTGGTGTCCCCAAAATCATTAATTAAAAGTAGCGTTTAGAGGGTCCAGATCATAATGTGGACAGACGGGAGTCTAAAAAGGTGAAAACCGGTAGGCCTTGTCCATGTAACATTCAATGCACTTCCCCAGAACAAGCACAAAATCTGTGTCAAACATGGACTCGCTGAGCTCCTTGTTTTTATCTTAATTCTACCGTCTTTATACTAGTTATTTTAGGCCACATTTTGAAACAGTTCTAATATTTGTCATCATACATTTTGTCGTCATTTATCTCGGACGTTGTTTTTTTTATAAGAAAACGACTCACTGAATCCAAAGATCTTTGGCATCCCCCGTCCCTAAAAGTGACGGCGAATTCTGCAATGAAGCCAAATTTAAAATGGGGCTTATTTTTTTTTAGCGAAAATCATAAAGCTCCCTGTAGAGGTTTTCGTGGTCCTTTGATTCAGATATTAACATAAAATATGCTCCACCCGAAGGTACTCTAATATGAGCACTATATTCGAATTGCTGGGACATTTCATGGGTTTAACGCCCTACAATTCTACCCCGATTGGAATAATAAGAAAGGAGAATATTTGGATGTTAGGTATAGTAATGTGATGGTGTACTACGTTAAACTGGAGATTTTCGAGGTCGCCGAATTCATATATGAACTGCTAATTAATCTATGGTCTCCTGGACGTAAATATTTTGTCGATTTTGAGTACCATAATGGTGTTTTGTATTATACCATCACATTGCTAACATCGAAATTTCCGGCAAACGTGGCCACGTTTTGAATAAAGCCGTCATATTAGCATCATTCGGATTCTGAATCGACACATATTAAAACAAATATAATCCATTTTATCTCATGGCCCTACGTCAAGCAACTCGGCGAAACGTTTTTAAAGACACATGGTCTCTAGCGTCACTCGGCATAAGGGAAACTGGAAGTCACTTTACTAAAGCGAAGTTTCGCTTTCGTTTATGATGATACCAGTCAGCCTACCTAGAGCGTTTATTCATTCATTTTTGCGGTATTCAGGCCCGGGCTTGGTTTGTAACCCTGGCGATATCATCAAACGGATCGGTGACGGGTCGGGGCCCTGTTCAAATTACAGCCAACGTACAACTGTGTCAAAATATAAATCATTCTGATGATTTTGGGGATTAACCTACTTCTGAGTAGGTCAAATGTCAAAATTGGTCATCCCTGCACATTCAACCTTTAAAGAACCCTTGGCAGTTGAAATTCGATATAAGAGTGCCGGAGCAGAACAGTAGGACGTACATGTATAGCCCCATTTCATTTTATCTCTTCTTATTGGCGTAGACTATTAGTCAACAATTGAAATGCATCTGTGTTCCTACGGCTACTGTAATAGTATCACCTTACGACAATGCAGCAATTAGATCCCGTTGCGACTCCTGTTTTTAAGGACTGTCTAGACGAAGTTATTCAAGTTTTTACCAATATCAATTCTTGTATATCATCCTCTACTATTCCCAACGTTTTCAAACAAGCTTATGTTACTCCTTTAATTAAAAAGTCTACACTGGATCCTAATATTTTTAAAAATTACAGACCTGTCACTAACTAAAATTTTATTTCTAAAATATTTGAAAATGTATTGCTTCTCAGATAAAGGCCAATCTAGATGATAACTGTTTGTATGAACTATTTCAAGGTGCTCGTTGAAACTGAGACAATTTAGGCTACAGCGATCGGATGAGTCTACGGTCTCAAATAAAAGGAAATTTTTCACATGTTAATAAACTAAATATGTTTCACCAGAGGAAAAAGAACACTAAAACAACCATTGGTCGCATATGATAAATGTATTTTAAAATTAAAAGATATAGTGGGTCCAAGGGAATCAAGATGGCCAGTCGGATCTTAGTACCTCGGCAAGGCACAGTCGCTTCTTCCTGTAAGGTTTGCACAACTGCTGTATAATGTTAAACATTAAGCTTATACATCAGAAATTTTTTTTTTTTTTAATAGTTTGATGTTTGTATACAGTTTTAAACAGATTTCTTTAAACAGATAATGAAATATGCTCTAGAACTGAAATCGGGACAGAAGGAAGGTTATCAAAAAATAAAATATATATAGAAGTGCTATAAGGGTATCTAGAACAGTTTTTGATACCAAAAAATATATACCAAAAATTAATTCAAATGTGTTGTAATAAAATAATATGAAAACCAAGTACGAACAATCCAAACCGTTAGACAGAATTCGAAGTCCTAAAAACGTTATCGGCAAAATAGTGTATTCAAGCAAAATAGTGTAATCAGCAAATGGACTGCTCTTCGTGTACACAAATACACGACAAGCAGTGGTAACAGGTGTCCGGAAGAGTAAGTTTACCCTGTCTGGCGCCACACCCGCCATAGCTGCATCCAAACTATTAGGCGAAATGTCGGTAAAATAGCGTGATTGGCCAATGAACTATCGGCATGCAAAATGCACGCGATGACGTGTTTTAACGATGTAGTAGACATTATCAGGGAGATTGTAATAGTATACGTGTCAACCGAGATTTTTTCCCATGGAAATGCAAAAATCATGAAATCCGACAAATAAGCAAAAGGCACAACTACTGTAATAGGATGATGTGTGTTCAAAGTTTCAAAAAGTTATTTTGAACGATTTACAAAACACAAAATGATTAATTCCCAGAAATTCCAAATTAGCAAAAGGCACAACTAATATAATAGGTTAATGTTTGTAGAAAGTTTCGTAAAGATTTATTGAATGGTTTATGAAATATGCTCTGTAACAATTGTTTCCATGGAAACACAAAAAAATATAAATCTCAGAAATTCCTTAATAGCCAAAGACACAAATGCTGTAATAGGTTGATGTGTGTACAAAGTTTCAGCAAGATATCTTGAACGGTTAATGAGATATCCTCTGGTAACGAAATCTGGACGGACGGACCTCATTTCAAGATCCCTGCCTAACTTCGTTCGGCGCGGGATAATAAATCATGATCGGGTGCCTTTGTGCACTAAGTAATATTATAATTTCATTGATCACATTGTTAAAGCTGACATTGAATCAATTCAGATGACAGTCATGTCTAGTATAGTTATTTCAGTTTGATATTGAATCAATTCAGTTGACACTCATGTCTAGTATAGGTTATTTCGGTTTGATAGAGAATGTCAACTATGTTGGGGCTTTTTGAATAACATAAGAATCAAACTAATATGTCCATAAGTAACAATTCCAAACACCAGTGTTCCAAAGGGGGTTGGTGCAACATTTTAAAACGATAAACTTGATATTATAGTAGAGTGAGAAAGATGCACCCCCTCGCAAATGAATTTTTGTAACGCTAATTGGACAAATGTGTAAGTTCTATACGTCCATCTACCCAGAAGAAGTCTGGCATCAATCCCTAATGACAGGGCTTTGTAAACCTGAACTAATCCAATAGGCGCGATATAATGTAGAAACACCATTTTTATGTCCCAGCTATCGGCTTTAGAGAAGGGCAAACTTAAATCTCCGTTGTAAATGACGTCCTCAATCTGAATATTTGTAGGCCGCATTGATTTCTTCAGTACAAGATTCTATTCTAGATCAGACAGGCATCTTATTATACGTGAAAGAAATAAGTAATCTCTTCTGAGCTTTACCAAATAACATGACCACGGAAACTTGCAGACAATTTAATGTGTGGTTAATAAAAGGGTGTAACACTATCTTAGTGATAACAGTTGGAGATCAGCGTCGTATATGGTGGGTTTATTTACACCGGAACAGAATATAAAACAGCCACATAAATACAACATGAACATAAATTAAACAGGAACTAAACTACATCAGGAATATAAATAATAACATGGACACAGAACATGAATAGTTTGAGATAACCCTTCCGCCCCCTCCCATGTATACAATATAATTTTAATCCCTTAAGATATAAGTGACGGAACACTTGCCTTTGTCACACAGGCTGATTATTCTGGTACTGGCCATATAACCCTAGGTTATCTCAAATCCATTATAAACAATGACTGGCTTACATTTATGGCAATGTGTGTGCGCTCCTGGGGGAATTTTTATAACAGTTCTAAAATATTATATTGCCCCATGATGATAAAGTACTAATCGGTGTCTTAATTTGATAAAATAAAATAAATGTGGGTTTCACCGTTGGTTCTTCATTGCAGACTTGTTCAGTACCACATAATGAATTATGAATTGGTAATGGCTGGATTTTATACTTCAGTTTTGAACCCTGTCAAACGGACAACCTATTAAATTCCACAATAAACCAACACTATGGGTGAGTATAAGGATGTGTGCTACACTAACAAAATAGTGACCAATTTTAAACATTTCATCTGTTTCCTCTTCAGTATAACAACTTAAACCTCGAAGAAACAGTCTTTGGTTTTGGTAAAGTTTGAAGGTATTTCTCAAAAATAAACAATTATTAAGACTATGATGGCTTGTCTTCGCTATTCCACTTATCTCTCCTTGTAACCAAATACCATCAGATGCAACTCAAAACTACAAAATAATGACCCACCTGCGATCAATAAATAGTACACAGTAGTATACAGTTATTTTATTAACAATACGTTAACTCCTAAAGTTATTTCGCCTCTGATGCTCACACTGTTACTGATGGGGCACGTTCTTTTAGTTATCAAGCGCCTATTCCATGGAATCAATTACCTTTAAATATTCGAATTTCATCATCACTAGTTACTTTTAAAAACAGACTAAAACTTTCTTATTTTAAATGCTTATAACAAATTTTAACACCTAATATTTTATCTATCGTAGTTATTTTATGTATTTTTAGAAATAATTGCTTATTTAATGTATTTCTAACACTCTTTATGTTATTTACTTTTTGAATGTATGTTTTTGTTACACTGTAAAGTGCTCTTGAACACACCTGTGAAAGGGGCGCTATATAAATTTTGTAATAATAATTGTAATGTCTAGGGTCTACAAGCCTTTTTTACTTCTAAAGTCCTTTATTATCTTTTCATCTTTAATTACAAACCCATAAGGTGAGTGGGGTAAAAACAATCTGTGGGTAATCCACATTCCTTTAGCTGAACAGAAAAACATAATGACCTACTAAACCTCTAATATTCCAGAGCTACTAAGGTGACATAATTAATTTTGAAAAATGCAAAACAAAGGTTACAGACCACAATTACTTAATTGTTTGAAATAAAATTATTATAACATGTAACAACACATAACCCGGGTGCTTTCTATTCTTAAAAGTCCTACCAACATGATTAAAGTCTCTACAAGTGTGGAAGTCCTATTCACTGGTTTATAAAACCAACTGACTTATTGGTCGTGTATATGTTGCACGTTTATTATTCGTAAACATTCTCATGGATGCTTTACGGACTATGCCATTCGCACTAGGATAGCCATTTTCTATTATGCCCAGTGGCCAGTTATTCCTATGGGACTCTGAGCCCTTTACGAGCACGACGTCCTTAACATTAATATTTGGGCGTTGCTGATGCCACTTACTTCTATATTGTAAAGTTGGAATGTATTGTTGATGCCACTAATCCCAAAATTGTTCAGCCAAGCTTTGTTCATGGCACCATTGTGTCTTATACATATCTTTCACGTCTATGTGTTGAAAAGGTTCTACATCTTGTTGATATTTTTGATAATATTGAGGGGTTCTCTGGATATGTTGAAACAGCTACGAGTGGTCTTGCATTCATAATGGCACATACTTCTGCCATAAACGCAACTAAAACTTGGATGAGGATTGAGCAGCAGTGCATCTAACACCTTTCTAACAAGGCCAATCATTCTTTCCCATGCACCACCCATATGTGATGAATGAGGAGCATTGAATATCCATATAGTTTTATTATCAATCACAAATTGACTGATCTTCAACATAAATTACATTAACATCCAGGTCATCAATTGCGCCTATAAAATTAGTTCCACGGGACCTCTAAGAGCTATAAAATGGCGTAATCCATTTATAAATGACGAAGAAGTCATTTATAAATGACGAAGAAGTCATTTCCTCTTTACTTCGATATGAATACCACGAGTGACAAGACACGAACAGATCAAGGCACATCGCTTCGAGTTGGCCTGACCACCTCTAGTTCTCATAGTAATTATTGTCCATGGTCCAAATGTATCCACTCCTACGTAGGTAAAAGGAGGACTTGGCGTTAAGCGATCACTCGGAAGATCGGACATCCTTTGATATTCTAAGTTTTCTACATGTTACACACGAAAGGGGTATTGAGTTTATGAGTCTCTTACTCCCTGTAATCAAAAAGCCTGCAGAGTGAATAGCTCCTTCGGTCAGATGTCTATTGTTTCATGCAAATGCCTTACTATTAGAGATGCTTTATGACTTTTGCCTGGAATAATCTCCAATACTAAGTTGAGAATTGTTGATTCGACCTTGAACTTGTTAAGTTTAGGCGAAAGTTTTAGTATAGTACTCTCCCGTAGGACTGGTCTGTTGTTTTTAAGCAGTCTATCACCTTTGAATAATGTTCTATCTGAATTTCCTTGAGAATCAATTGTTCTGAAGATTTGTTAAGATCAATTTGGTTTTCCATACCAAATAGTTCTCTGGTTTGTCGGTGAATTGTGTTATTCGTGATAGCAGCAGGTCTTTGTTTACAAGATATTTTGAGATTATGTGTATTTGGATTGAATTCTAATGCCTCTGGCCTTAAAGCAGTTGTCTTTTTGTAAGATTGTTCAATATTGATGCTTGGGACATCATGAAAGTGCTTAGGTCTAACTGAGGTAGGGGTCTTCACAAATTCACACGGTGTGGGAATCTCTTTAACATACTGTTCTGTCTTCTGTCTCTTTAAATATTCAAAAAAATTACCGCATTGTGATTATACATCTGGAAAGAGTCCAAAATTTCTTTTCTCAAAGATGTTAGGGACCCTCCATCTTGATCATACACTACTTGTCCTTTATCTGTCTATGTCCATTTTACGTGATTCCGCTAGAGAAAAATTACTCGCCAGACATTCTAGAGACAATGTAGAAATTTCATCATCATTACAGGGTTGAATAACCATCTTAATATATTGGATGTGCTGACGTCTGCCACTGTATGGTATCATACTAAGGTTAATCTTCATTCAAACGACAGTCTAAGACATACAATAACAAATGATTCCAGAATATAGCCATGAACATTGGAACGTCTTTCATATTCGATTTGTCCACTGCCTATTACACTTCCTTTCATTTATAGATCCAGAAATAGACTGCCCAGTAGGATGGATAATACGGTATGTCTATTTTTTTTATTTATTTCATGTTCTATGTGATTTAAAATCTTCTTTAGATTGATCTTAGTTTAACCACTGTCCCTAAAATAATAATATAATGTCCTAAAGCAACTTGTATATTATGTATTATATAATCACATCACAGTCAAAGCCATCTTTCAGGGATCAAGTGAGTTTTATGTTTTGTGTAATATTATGGTAGACTGTATGAGATGGTAATGCCAAGATGCTTAATATTGTACACTCTTTAAATCCGAGAAAGCCCATTTCATTTCATTTCCCAATATTCAGTAGGTTATAGGACATCTTGACGTGATGCAAGGCATCCCTGTAATGAGTCTCTAGTTATTAAAGCGCCAACGAATCTATTCAACTTCAAGTCAGAATGGTCTGTCACCGTCATTAGCGTTTAGTATACCAATTGTTTAAAATAATTTAGAAATTCCAATTGTTTAAGCTGACCTACTTGCATTATTATCCAATAAAAAAAACCCAAGTACGAACAATCCAAACCATTAGATAAAACTCGACATAAACGGTTTAGGCAAAATAGCGTAATCAGCACATGGACTGCTCACCGTGTACCCTTTATCCCTTCACACCACCACCAATTTTCAGAATTAGAGTTTATATAATCGTTGGAGGTTTGTAAAATTTAATAAGCCTGTAGATGGCCAATAAATGGTTTGCTTTGGGCAATGACTGAACGTGGTTTGTTTTGGTTGCGATGTTATAAATGAATAATGCTACTGTAAATGCATCAATATTAAGCGGATGTCGGCAGCATCTCAATTTTGATGACATGTTAACAAGCATTGTCCAAAGGACCCAAATACCGGAAACCGAACCATTTTCATGGGATCAAAATTTCAAACTTATTATGGATGCCGTGGAGGACTACGCTAGATCATGGGCTAAGAGGGAAGATGTTATCTCGGATACTCTTTCTGATTGGACTAAGTCTATCAGTCGTTTACTTAAACGAAGAATATACATGCAACGTTTTTCAGTTGACACTAGGCCTAAGTCTATTTTCAATGATGTTAGCATTGTTGAAAATCTGAATGCCTTGCATGACAATTATGTCATTGTGCCAGCTGACAAAGCGTCCAATAACATAGTGTTTATTTGTAAACGACATTATTTTGACTGTCTGTTCAAAGAACTTAATTTCGGGGAACCAATCGACAGCGCTACATATAAACGATCTACTTTTAGTAAGGATGAAATTATATCCAATCACAAATCGGTACTCACTTCATTTGGTACTCCATGTGGAAATACATATACAGATTTGCCCTTGTTGTATTGGATACCTAAATTAAATATACCACTGACAGTGACAATTACGCTTCCTACCTGGATCTGCGTCTCGATTATGACAATTGCCATAAACTGAGTGTTAAATTAATTGTACGATAAACGGGATGACTTTGACTTTCCGATTGTTAACTTTCCATTTATTAGTAGTAACATTCCAATTTCACCAGCTTATGGAGTGTTTGTGTCTCAACTAATACGTTACGCGAGAGCTTGTTCCTTTTATTCTGATTATTTAAGTAGATGGAGGCATTTGTCATCTAAGCTTTAACTACAAGTATACTTGCGCACTAAACTTATTAAAACCTTTTAAAAGTTTTATAGCCGTCATATTGATTTGATTGGTAAATATAACGTGTCTCTCTCGGCTATTATTCTATATATTTTTAATTGACACGTATACCGTTACTATCACCCTGACTATGTCTACTATATCGTTAAGACAGTTCATCACGTGTATTTTGCATACTATAGTTCATTGGCCAATCACGCTATTTCACCGACATTTCGCCTAATATATTGGATGCAGCTATGGCGGGTGTGGCGCCAGGCAGGGTAAGCTTACTCTTCCGGACACCTGTTACCACCGTTTGTCGTGTATTTTGTACACGGTTAACAGTCCATTTACTGATTACACTATTTTACCTGATTACACTATGTTGCCTATACCGTTTGCTTTAGGAACACAACCGGTTTAGGCGTTCATTGATAGTCCATTGGCCAATCACGCTATTTCGTTTAATGGCTTGGATGCAGCTGTTGCGGGTGTGGCGCCAGGTAGGGTAAGCTTACTCTTCCGGGCACCTGTTACCACCGCTTGTCGTGTATTTTGTACACGAGGAGCAGTCCATTTGCTGATTACACTATTTTGCTTGAATACACTATTTTGCCTATAACGTTTTTAGGACTTCGTATTCTGTCTTATGGTTTGGATTGTTCGTACTTGGTTTTTATTTTATTATTACAACAAATATATGAATAACCCAACACCTGATTGCTCTATTTAACGCACGCCTCTACAAGTAAGCAATATAATGGACAATATCTTTAAATGGGATGTAAGTATCATTTTACCTTTCCTACTAAGAGGTGGTATATTGACGGACAAATCGTGACGAATCATTCCAATTGATGATTATCTTCGTAGCGTATACTATTCCAAATGATCTGAATATAAAGTATAGTCAATTGACCTGCTATACGTGTTCATATTTCATTACTATTGGTGTATAATTGACCATTATGAAAATGGAAATAGATATAAAATATGCAGCCGTGTTTAGAAGCAAAGACTTGTGATCAGATACTTATTGATTTATCTCATATTAGTAATTTATCCGTATAAACTTCTACCATTATATACAAATGAAATGATTTAAAACCCTGTAATTTAATATCGAACGCTCGGGTGTTGTTTAACATCCTTCCAATACAAAGGACTGGACGCGTTTCCTTGCTATAGGTTCTCCACCGTGTAGCACTTACCCTTGCTAGGTTCTCCACCCTGTAGCACTTCTCTTTGCCAGGTTCTCCACCCTGTAGCACTTTTCGTTGCCAGGTTCTTCATCCTGCAACCAATCAATAAAATTAAAGATACACTTATAGTTTTCGTATTTGGTGAAATTAAAATGATTTGTTCCGTGTTCAATTCTCGTTTTTCATGTTTTGTTGATTAGCGACATTAGGGATTATTTTGTTTTATTTTAATTCCTCTAACCATTAACATGGTACGTTTCCCATTCTGGATTTGGACGGCTCTTACCCATCCCGTTTAGTAATTGAGCTGTCTTATCCCGCCAGTAACTGCGACGTCGGTCGAATAAACAGTTTTGAAAGGGTCATAGAAATTTATATGTTATCCACTTGTGTTTGAACTCCTGAACATTTGACGTTGCCGTGACATGTTATTATTGGTGTCAGCAATAATAGAGTTGCTTGTCATGATGCTTATTTTATTCACTGCCCGTGGTCAATTAATTATAGGTGTATAAAAATATTGTCTTGTGATGGAACTGTATATTGTTGATATGACATGTTTATGTCCCGAAGCAATTAGTTAAAGGGCCAATCCCGATACTATTTTGGAGAATAAAACTGATTATTTTATGTTAAAATCCCTTAAAATCCTCTACCTAAGGACTGAGCAACTAACTCAACAAATGGGATACATTTTCAAACAACTTATAAAAATAGTGTGATTGGATATTTACATGTTGTTATCAAGTACAGCACACCGACCAATCATTGTATAGACGGGAAGCTTTTATCAGGTCACCCTACGACAAAAATTGACCAGAAATCGGCTAAGTGTCGGGATAAGAAGTTTTGACGTTTAGGTCCAAACGACTGAATATTTCGAGCTGCAATTTTGAGACCAGGTAAAAACACCATTGTAGGCAGTCGCGCAGGAAGATAGGGTTCCGACGCCCCTGTGTGTGGGGTTAGGTGGCTAACCCAGCATGTACACTAGTCATTAGACCATAAGACTCTCTTCCCCCTTTCCTTCCCCATCTCTCTCAATTTCTTATTTTATTTTTTATACATTCTTTCTAGGCTATATTTTATTAATATTATCAACTGAGTTACTACACGTGTATTGCATTTACTGCAAAAAGGCAAAAGTCACACATAATTTTAAAATATTCTTACATGTTAATAATTATCTTCTAAAAAATCAATCATAGCTTGTTGGGTTATTTAGATCGTAATTGATTATTAAACCACGGGCGTGTTGTAATCCATAACAGTAGGCCCGCAGACATTAATGGTATTTCACATAATTGAATTCTATACTGTTCGACTTTTTGCCGGAGTACAACATTAAATGTTATTACAGCTGTGTTCATTGCAGACAGAAAATTAAAAAGCCATACAAAGCACTTGTAGGGTTTTTTTTATTTTTGTCGAAGGCCCTAATTCCCACAAGTGAATTCTGAAAACGATCTAGTTTCTAGTAGTAAGTGCAGGATGACAACACTACACACAAAGTGCATTACATTAGACCATAGATTACCATGATCACTCGACTCTCTAGCGTTTCATCGTCTGTTTGGTGTGTTTAACATAGTTAAAATGGCATCATTTCGTTTTTCTGTAGTTCAAAATTTCGTTTTATTTGTCTTTACAACATTTCGTTTTACTTGTCTTTACAACATTTCGTTTTACTTGTCTTTACTATACAATGACCCGAATGAGTTGTTCTATAATCCGCGGTGTGGATAATATAAGGGATTAGCCAATAAAACGGTTTTGGTGTGAGTTGCACGGAACTGTGGGTAACCCACTTGAAAAATCAACGCTGATTGGTTAATCAAATGTGTGATTGCCAAAAGCCGCTCGTATGACCTCTGACGCGACCTCCCACTGCCACTAGTCAGATCTTCATGTAGTCAATACCATCGAAAATATAAAAATCAGATTGAAGTATTTTGAGATTGTTGAAAATGGGATATTTGAATAGTTTAAAACCTTTGCAAAGTGGGTAACAAACTTCTAATTTTAGTTATAATGATAAGCACGAAGAAAAATGTTCACAGTGGGCACACTGTACTCTTTAAAAGTGAACAATTTAATACGGATTAAATCATCCATCATCTCAATAAGAAATAACGTCATTAGACATTGCCCAAACGATGTGATTGTGTATGACGTCTGCAGACAGTATATGATAATAAGTATGTAATAAAATGTTGACTTACATGCATGCCAGCAGGGTAAGCTTACTCTTCCTGACACCTGTTAGCACTGTTTGTATTTTGTACACGGGGGAACAGTCCATATGCTGATAACACTATTTTGCCAGATTACACTATTTTGCCTATACCGTTTTTTTAGGACTTAGAATTTTGTCTTATGGTTTGGATTGTTCGTACTTGGTTTTTATTTTATTGCAGAATCGTCACCTCATAAATTTCCATAGTCAAGTTCAACGTGAAATTTTAGATCGAACGAGCGTTATGTCGAAGGAATAAAATCGCACAGAAATTAAAAATGTCACAGTCAGTTCACTAATATGTCGTCATCCTGTGTAAATTATCGAGTCTCCTAAGGTGGAAAACAAATTTCCAATGCCTAAATTCGCGCATGAATTTTCCAAAATCCGACTATGTCTATTGTTCACTCCCACTATACAGTTAAACTACTATTCAAACGATTATTTATACCTTGCACTACTAATATTCACTGAAAGGGGAAATGATTGACCTCATCCATATTCGGATGATGTTCATTTTGCATAAATTATAAAATGATTATTCCATCAATTTTTGGATATATTATATTGGAAAAAAACGAAACCTTATGCCTGAAAATGAAGTGTATTTGTATTTTTCTGGACCGTTAAACCACGGATAAAGAAAACATGTCGCTTCTACTGGTACCCTCGTTTTAAATATAACAGTAACATATAAAAAAATCATGAAGCTGTCTAGTGTAACAATTTTATATATTGCCTATATGTAGACATTATATAATCGTTTAATTCTAGAGTGCCCTTGGGAATAAAGGTTATTAATGGAAATATTCATTTACCTTCAGGCTATAATTAGTTTTGTTTACTTTGTTTTTATGTATTTATTTTATAGTAATGTTTCATATTAATCTATTTGTAAGCGAAAAGTTCATATAACTCGATATATTATATCGAATTCACCTTTTATGATACATACCACAACCCCCCTTGTATTGTCTATTGTAAGCCCGTCCATTCTTTAAGCGGTTACTTCTGTGCATGTTTTGAGAAATTACTGATATTTGTAGTTTGTAAATTAACCGATATAGAACATTCCATAGATTTCTTAAAGTGTCAAAATATAGGTTTGCTCCCCTACACCTTTCACAAAATATCCCCACTCAACTAACGAAAAACGTATCTTTGTCAATATTAAATATATATTTCTGAAAAAAAAACATAAAATGGGGTTCAATGTCCTACTTTTCTGCACCGAATGGGATAATGAAGACGGGGTTTTAAAAGAAAATACAATTAAGTTATGCACTTAAGTGATAATTGATATAGACCAGATACTGGATCAAACTGTCATAAGGCGTATGAATTTAAATAATCATTCATTTTAATTTCAAAGGAAATTAAATATACACTTTAAAAACGGACTTTTATCTTGCTTATAAACCGTCTATGTTTACAGGTACGCAAAATGAGAACATCCCAGAATTCCCGAAAGAATAAATTCAAATTCCCCTGTATATATCCAAAGCCGCCCGGGTGACTCTTTGAACGCAAGTTATTCTGGGCATAGAATATGCCCCAAAGATCAAAGAGATTTACCGTTATAGGTTTATAATTTGTTTGAAACAGTGGTATGGAGTTGATAAGTCAAGTGCACGATGTTTTAAAATGGAACGGCAATCAAACCCCTAGCAAATAAATTTCTTAAGGTGTTTAGGGGAAATGGTTCATCATTTCCGAGAAATTGCCCAATTTTGCACCTGGTGTGAATATCGAAACTTTGAATGTAATAAATGTAGGTCGATTAATGGTTTGCGACTGACATAAACTTTGATAATGAAAAAGCCAGAGAAATTCTTGGATATAAAAGCTAGAATGGAGGATTATCTGCAATAAGTTCTCATCGCTATTAAAGTGTTAGACATGAAAGTATCTGAATCCAGAAGGTACAGTATTAGCATATTATATGTACATTAATATATCGGAAGTGAAATGAAATGGGGTTTACGGCTTACTGTCGGTATACGAAGGAAGACGTTAACATGGGCCATGGGGGAGATGTAAAAGTTTGGGTGAGACACCTTATAGACCACGCATTATGAATCATGTACCGTTTTCAAAACGCTGTCAGCCAAAGTTTTTCCTTCAGCCATGTTGATGTCTGGCTATGTCCAGACGCGTGCATGTACATGTGGTTACAGTAATCTACCCCAGATCCATTCATACCTAACAATAACATATTTACAAGATTCAATTGCTATCGATTTTAGAAACCAATTATACGCTGGATTAATGTCACAATTTATTATCTAATCAGTTGGTATCGGATGGTTCAGCAATTCACCGCCAATATAAACTAAATGGTGTCTTTCCTAATTCTGAAGGTGCTACAAAGAGGACTGAGTATGTCTTTGTTTCGTATTGGTGTTGGGAGGCATCGACGCCGATTGTAAGAAAATTGCAGCTTTTCACCTCCAACTATGTGGCACATTACATGTCGGGTGTACCTACCTACGACCTGCAGACATAATTGAGTGTATGGCGCTCTTTGTTTCCTTTCGTAAAAAAATATGATCGCACATCTGCACCTCAATACAAGAATTCAGTGGCAGATCCTGGTGGTACTCGTCTTCGGAAGCCTTTTTGCTTCGGTTTATTGATGCTTTGCTTCCACAATTAGCCTTTTCTACGCATGGGAGAGAGAGAATGATGGGGTTTGACGTCCACTCGACACAAACTAGGTCATTCTGGGACCAACGTATGGTTTTCAATTTTTATTTCAATAATTTGCTTGCGCGTAGGGGTCTTTGAGTGAGAAAGCGCCCCTATCTCCATGTCACAGACCACTAGGCCTACCCAACTCCCCATTTCTACGCATGGGACAGCCAACACGTTGCAATATGCTTTTTATTGTAGCAAACCTTAGTGAAGCTAATGGGTATCTACAACCTCCAGAGACAATCAAGGGTGACAGTTCTAGTGAAAATAACTCTTGCATCTTCAATCATCGCGATATGATACAGTGTTACTTCAACCCTCAATCTTCGATTTATTGATGCTTTGCCTCCATGCTTAGCCTTTTTATACGGCCACATTTTCATGTTGACGTGTATTGTCGCCCGTCAACGGTTGTTTGTGAACTCTACAGGTCACTTTTTTTTATGAAACTTGAAATATAGGTTTATCACCATTAGATCTCGGTTCCTTTCTATATTGACATGTATCAAACAGTAACTTCATGGATTATGGCCCCTGATTGCACAAACAATCTCGTTTTTACCTTGTAAACACTGTATATAAAGGTCGTAATTTTGAACCGATTTTGATGAAACTTGAAATGTTTAAAACCCAAAAATCGTGGTTCCTTTTGATATTTGCGCATATCAGATCGTAACTTCCTGGAATATGGCCCCGGATTATACGAAAAATCGCCATTTTTAGCTTGTGGTCCCTCTGGGGTTCACAATAATTATCCGATTTAAAAAAAAAATATATATATATCACTTTTACACCGCATTGACAGTTGAATTCAAATTAAGTGAAAATCGGACCGAAAATGTCGGACAAAATGGCTGCCACTTGTACGAGTATAGTGTAAAAAAAATATATGGTATATCAAGGTGGTGGACCCTGTTGAAGTCACAATTTTAATCCAATTTTGTTAACTTGAAATGCATGTTTAAAACGCAAAATCTTGGTTCTTTTCGATATTTGCACATACCGAATTGTAACTTCATGAATTATGGCCTTGATTGTGGGAAAAATCACTTTCAATTTAGCTTGTTCTCTATCCATCTTTCGAAAATGTGGGCGTATCCTGCCTGGCAGCCACTGGTTTACACGTGCAAGACAGCCAAAGGCGTTGCAAGATATAAGTACTGCTGCAAATCTTCTTGAAACTAAAGAGTATCATCGACAAGCTAAAGAGATAACCAAGGGTAAGCCTAGTTCAATCATCGCGATATTATACAGTTTAACTTCAATCCTCTATACTTTAAATCATTTTATTAACGAATGCATCCCAAAAAAACGTGTTACAATACGACCTTCTGACAAACCGTGGTTTAATTCCGAAATACGAAAAGCGATTAGAAAACGTGATAGATTACGAAGAATTTCTATTCGAACAAAAAAACAGAAGAATCTCATTAGGTTCAAGAAACAAAGAAATAAAGTTAATAATTTAAAAAAAACAATTAAAATCTAAATATCATGATAAACTTGTTTCAACTATTACCGATCCAAATAATACGTCTAGTGATTTTTGGTCCTCAATGAAAAACTTATTTGGACAAAATGTTAAAATCGTTACATCCCACTTCTACCTCGTTGCCATTGGCAACCTTTGATAAAACTGGCCTGTTTATTTCCAATACAGGCTTAAAAGTATCCGTGTATCAGAAATAAACAGTACACTTTTTAAAAAAAAGTACTGTTCATTCCCGTCAAACGAACACTTCGACAGTGTTTAAGATACCATTCAAGCAATAAGTAGCGGACGTTTAGTCCGGCCCAGATCGCAATGATAGCTATGGCTCTATACAATGCAGCCGGACAAATTACATGAAACAACTAGTCAAAATCACAGTAACAAAACAAACCGGGTGGAACAAACTGGCAGTTCAAAATATATACAATGACATTAAATTAACTAAACATCATATTACACAAATCAATTATTATACATGTCAATTGGCACGTATTCCATAATTTGGTTTGATTTATATTAATATGCAAAACATATAAATGAGAACACTGAATAATTATTGTAATTGTGATGATAAAAGGCGCAGTTCTCTTGCTGGGCACTTCACAGACATTTAAAATAAGCAGGATAAAAACAAAAACGCCTAGAAAGACAAATAATTCGTTGATGCATACTTTCACCAGGAATGACCCACGTTTCGCATTTCCTTCACACTACATTTAATAATAATATTATTAATATTGCGGTCTTCTACGATGTGGTCTAAACAAACATGTGGTTGTTTTACGCCCAGGGTATAGCTAGACGCACGTGTAAATACTACTCAGCTCGTCTCTCGACTGCGAAATCATTCTACCATGAAATGTAACGTGAGGCTCAGAAAGGGATAAATGAAATAACATTTGTCACTTTTTGGTTGAAACGACTCGATAGTAAATCATATTTTTTACATATCGCTTCAAAATACTCGATAGAAATGTGATGTAAGTGACTTATTAGCACCTTTCCTCGGTGTATCAGTGAATATCAGGACAGTTTTGGCCGGGGACCGCCTCGGCTGATCCCCCGACCAAAACTGTCCTGATATTCACCGATACACCTCGGAAAGGGTGCTAATAACTACTACATAACATTTGTCACTTTTCGGTTGAAACGACTCGATAATAAATACTATTTTTTACATATCGCTTCAAAATACTCGATAGAAATGTGATGTAAGAGACTTATTAGCACCTTTCCTCGGTGAATATCAGGACAGTTTTGGTCGAGGACCGCCTCGGCTGATCCCCCGACCAAAACTGTCCTGATATTCACCGATACACCTCGGAAAGGGTGCTAATAACTACTACAAACAAGTAGTCAAAATCACAGTAACAAAACAAACCGGGTGGAACAAACTGGCAGTTCAAAAATATATACAATGACATTAAATTAAAATAAAAACATATTACAAAAATCAATTATTATACATATCAATTGGCATCTATTCCACAATTTGGTTTGATTTATATTAATATGCAAAACATATAAATTAGAATACTGATATATCAATTGTGATGATAGAAGGCGCAGTTTTCTTGCTGGACACTTCACAGGCATTAAAAATAAGCAGGATGAAAAAGAAACGCCTAGAAAGACATACACTTTATTACAAATAATTCGCTGATGCATACTTTCACCAGGAATGACCGCATTTCCTTTACACTACATTTAATAATATTATTAATATCGCAGTCCCCTTCGCCATAGACAAGTTATTTTGACGATGTGGTCTAAACAAACACGTGGTAGTGTTACTCCCAGCGGTATAGCAATACGCACGTGTAAATACTATTCAGGTCGTCTCTCCACTGCGCAATCATTCTACCATGAAATGTAACGTGAAGCTTAAAAAGGGATAAATGAAAGAGCATTTGTCACTTTTTGGTTGAAACGACTCGATAATAAATACTATTTTCACATTTTCCTTCACAATACTCGATAGAAATGTGATGTAAGTCAGTTATTAGCACCTTTCCTTGATGTATCGGTGAATATTAGGACAGTTTTTCTCGGGGACCGCCTCGGCTTCGCTTCATCGATACACCTCGAAAAGGGTGCTAATAACTACTACTTATACCGACCTTAATATCAAATACAGATGGGAAAGTTGCATACACTGACTGCGAAAAGGCCGAATTACTAAATTCGTTTTTTATATCAGTATCCAATAATGAATCACTAAACGACTTATTAGAATTTCGCTCTAACACAAACTCTAGGTTTAGAATGCCAGATATACAAAATTCTGAAATAACTGACTTAATTTTAAATCTTAATATCAGAAAAGCAAATGGCCCTGATAGGATAAGTAATCTCCTCGATTTCAGAACTTACATTACACTTTGTCAAATCTCAAATTTCAAAATTGTTGGAAAAACGAGGTGTGGATGAAGAAGAAACTTGAATAATATTATCTCTAGTGTATGAATAAATACATAGACCTAATTGCTGATCAAATTTGATGATATGCATAGCTGCTATGCCCAAAATTAATGTTGCTTTAGCAAAAATATTATCTAAATTGAGACTTGTCTGTACAGTAACTGTAACATTTTGCATTCCATCGGCTTCTTTAAGAAATGTGGAAGCACTAATGTATCTGATTTTCTAGGTAATACTTAAAATCCAAGCTTATATTGCCTCAATCGTCGCGCTTTCAAGCTTATAAGTCTACCTGTGATAAGCAAGTTGCAAAGTTCAAGCTTCATGGAGGTCGCGATGTTACAACCTCTGATTGGACGCTACTGTTCACGTGTCTGTATATAATTTAGCTATAAGTCAGGGAATTGTGAAGTAATCCAGCAACGCCTTCATATTACATACGTGTTAACAATTTGCATACAAGGGGTGACCATATTTTAGAGTGTAACGGTGGTACATTTAACTGTTTTTGTTTGGGGTTTTTTCAAGTTGTGACCTCTAGTGGTACCACAAGCTAACAACGCGATTGGTCGTACAACTAAGGGTCAGAGTCAATGAAGTTTCCATCCGATCAATGCCAATATCAAAATGAACCGAGATCTTTTGGAAGATAAACCTGTATTTCAAGTTTCATCAAAATCGGATAAAATATTGTGACCTGTAGAGTGTCCACAAATGATAAGCAACATTTTCTTTGGTCAAATTCAATTTAAGTAGCCTGTACCCATATTCTGATGGGAGTTGCGTACCCGATTTTTATGAATTGATACTTTCCATAGAATGGAACGTAGATCTTTGGGTTATAAATTTCAAGTTTCACCAAAATTGTGGCCTCTTGAGGGTCCACAACTTTAAAATACCAGATGTTTACACTATTAACGACAATTTTGGTCCGATTTTCATGAAATTCAAAAACAAAATTACGGTCTAACGGTGATATACTGTATCGGGGTTTTTTTTAAATCAGATAATAATTGTGACCTCTACGATTTTTCGAACTATCGGGGCCATAATTTAGTAAGTTACGATTTGATATGTACGTAAATTGAAAGGAACCAAGATATTTGGGTTACAAACATGCATTTCAAGTTACATCAAAATTAAGGTCCACAACCACCCTGATACACAATATTTTAACCTTACTTGCTAACAAGGGGGGGGGGCATTTTGTCCGTCAGTATCAGTCCGTTTTCTTTTAAATTCGAACTCTAATCATCCTTAGGGTTTTATAAATCGGATAAAAATCGTGACCTCTATTGGGTCAACAAGCTAAATACTCGTTTTGTCATACAAGCAGGGGCCACAATTCAGGCATTTATATCGAAAGGAACCGAGATCAGAGAGTTATAAAAAAAATTTTTTTTAGGTTAAAACCAAATCTGTTACCAATCAGGGGCCACAATCCACGAAGTAACAGTCAGATACATATGGTGATAAACCTATGTTTCAAGTTTCATTGAACTCAGTGGAAAATAGTAATTCAACGAAGGACTTGAACAGCCAATGTGAAATGTGCATGATATTTAAACGTGCAAACATTGTGTTGAAATTTGCTGTTGAGCTACAACTTAGAAATAGATAATGACGACATTGACGTCAACAATGTTATTATAGTTCCACCTAATAATTTAGGAAACCTATCAGCTAGCAAGTAGTGGCTCAAATAATTCATTTGTTTAATATATTTGTTGTTTCTAAATGACGGTATGATAAATTTGATCGTAGATGAAACAAATAGATTTGCAAAACAGAAAAAATAATCAGTTGTTCGAGTTAAAATCTGTCGAATGTTTGCACTTTATTGGCATCTTGCTGCTGAGTGGCTATCACTCTCTCCGTCAACAACACTTGTACTGGGAAACAGCAGATGACGTCAGTAGAATACCTATTTGTCAAATAAAGAAGTATATCCATATAGCTAATAACGAAGCTGTATAAACGTTAATGACAAAAAGCTGCAAAGGATAGGTCATTCATTGACACAATCAACCAGGGATCGGTGCAGTTTGGCGTATTCAGTAAACATTTGAGTAGATATGGAACAAATGGTGCCATATTTGGGTAAACATAGCGCTAAAATGTTCATGCGTAACAAACCGGTCAAATTTGGGTACACATTTTGGTTTCCCTTACAAGATTTTTCTTTATTGTGGAAAGAAAACCAATAAATCTAAAACTGGTACTGTTGCAGTGTTGTTGCTTCGGTTGTTTTCAATTTGTTTACCGTTTTTGAAAATCCCAAGGCACACACCATTACGTTTGACAATTTCTTCACTGATTACGATTTGCTCAAAAGTCTGGCAGACAAAGGATTTTTAGCAACGGGTACGGTTCGAGAAAACAGAACGAAGGGGGTAATTTTACCTAAATCTATCAGCATGAAGAAGAAAAGTGTGGGACAACGGAGTTATACAGTACTGGATAAATTGTGACATTTTGTTGGAAAGATAATAAACCGGTAAACTGTATGAGTAATTATCTTAGTGTAACCCCAATGGAGAAAACGCATTCAGATCGAATGTCCACAGATGATAGCCAGTTATAACAAAACCATGGAGAGAGATGATTTGTGTGACCGATTCCTCAGTACGTACAGACCAACCATAAGACGTAAAAAATGGCATTTCCCTATCTTCACACAATAGGCGATTTTTCGGACAATCAGGGGCCATAATTCAGGAAGTTACGATCCGATATGCGAAAATATCGAATGGAACCAAGATCTTTAGGTTATAACCATGTATTTCAAGTTTCATCAAAATCGAATAAAATTTGTGACCTCTATAGGGTCCCCAAATCTTGAAATACCATTTTTTAACAGTATTCGCGTACAAACGGCGGCCATTCTGTACGGCAATTTTGGTCCGATTTTCCTGAAATTTGAACTCAGTTCGAATTTCGGAAAAATTTCATCAAAATCGAATTAAAATTGTGACCTCTACAGGGTCCACAAACCTAATATACCATTTTTAAACAGTATTCGCGTACAAATGGTCGCTATTTTGTATGGCAATTTTGGTCCGATTTTCCCGAAATTCGAACTCCACCTTCCTTAGGGTTTAACGGTGATATTATCAACCGATTTTTTAAATCAGAGGTACCACAAGCTAAAATAGGTGATTTTCGGACAATCAGGGGTCATAATTCAGGAAATTACGACCCGATAGGCGCAAATATCGAAAGGGACCAAGATCTTTGGGTTATAAACAGGCATGTCAAGTTTCATCAAAATCGGTTTAAAATTGTGACTTCTATAGGGTCCACAAGCTAAAAACGTGTTTTGTCGTACAATCAGGGGACATAATCCATGAAGTTTTGATCCGATACATGCCAATATCGAAAGCAGCCGAGATACTTTGGGGATAAACCTATATTTCAAGTTTCGTCAAAATCGGGTAAGAATTGTGACCTGTAGAGGGTCCACAAACAACGGACTGGGGCGACGACATAATACGTCCACATGAAAATGTGGGCGTATAAAAATGATATTTTTGCCAATTTATCAGCTGGCAATAGTGAACTATAGGATTATTCTTTAACAAGGTAGAATAATATCTATTCTAAGGCTTTATTTTAATAAATTTAAAAAATATAACTTAAAAGTTTGAAATTGTAGCTTTAAGACTTTATGAAAATATGCTTTACAAATCGCTTATTGGTAATGTGTCATATATTTATTATGGGATTTCAGCAGGGGACTCCAGCCTCACTGTTGGGTTGTTACTGCTGCAGGAATCCGAAAATTGTAAAGGAGTCTTTGTTAATCCCATTTGTGATAATATTTGTTCACTTATATACGCTGATGACATTTCCGGTATTTCAGATACGATATTTGGTTTACAAAAACAAATTGATGTTATTGCTACATTCTGCTTTAAGTATGGTATGAAACTCAATCTTTCCAAAACTAAAGTAATTGTCTTCAGGAGAGGAGGCAACGTTAGAAAAAGTGAAGTTTGGAAGTACAATGGGGAAATACTAGAAACTGTTTCACACTATAAATATCTGGGTTTAAAGTTTACGCCTACTTTACCATGGTTTCTCGCAACCGAAACACTAGCTCAGCAAGCCAGGAAAATCTCAAATTTGTTGCTCGCATTTGTACATAAGTACACACTAAATATTGTAAATCTGTAATGCAACTTAAAACATCTACATGTAATAATAGTGTGTATGGTGAAACCGGGCGTAGCCCAGTATATATTATGTTTTTTGTAAATGTTATTAAGTACTGGCTATCAATATTAACTATGCATAATAACAGATACCCGAAGTCTTGTTACTCAATGTTATATTGCTTGGATGAAGCGGGTCGTATAACATGGGTATCACACGTCAGGAACATTCAGTATGGATTCGGATATGTTTGGCAGCAACAAGGGGTCGGAAATACTAAAGTGTTTATAAATATATTTAAACAAAGAGTACATGATAACTATGTACAAACCTGGTCGTCTGAAATTAGTTCAACTACATACGGTGTATTTAAAAATCAGTTCATATTTAAATCATATTTTAAAAAAACCATAACAAACGAATATAGATCGGCACTACTACGTTTTCGGTGTAGCAATCACAGGCTTGAAATAGAGACCGGTCGATGGCAAAATATAAAAAGAATAAATAGAATTTGTAAATACTGCTCCTCAATAGGCATTGAGGTAGTTGAAAATGAGGCCCATTTTATTGTTAACCGTCCTTTATACTCAAATCTACGAACAAAACTTTTACCAGAAATTTGCAACAACCGAAAAGATAACATTAGTCAATTTAAATATGTTATGTCAAATGAGAATATGGGTGAAAATCTTGGAAAATACGTATTAAGGGGTATGAGATTAAGAGAAAAATTTATAAAACAAATCTAAAAATTTATGTATATTATTTATATTTAACAACCTATATTATAGGCCGACTGTTTGTATTATATTGATGATATTTGATGTCTGTACTCTTATTTAAACTATTTTATATGAGTAACTTTTTTATATTATACGTGTACTTTAGGCCGGAGGCCTTTGATACTGAATAAATTATTATTATATAATTAGTTTCTGTCAAAAAACTAATCGCATCTAGTTTGTACGACCAAGAGGTCGCATAGAACGTCATGATACTTTTTATTTTAGAGTATGTCTCTATGAGATAATTAACGTAACAATTACAATACGGATTATCACATATACTTAGTTTCTGTCAAAAAACTAATCGCATCTAGTTTGTACGACCAAGAGGTCGCATAGAACGTCATGATACTTTTTATTTTAGAGTATGTCTCTATGAGAAAATTAACGTAACAATTACAATACGGATTATCACATATGAACAAAATTGATATTTCCTAAAAGCCTCCAACCCCGTGGGTTTTCTCCGGGTCCTTCGCTTTCCTTCCACTTCTAAAGACCGCTACGGGCAAGCGAATTATTGAATTAAAAATAAAAAAAACATTTTAGTCCCGAAATGATCTCTCTCTCTTTCTCTCTCTCTCTCTCTCTCTGTCTCGGACATGACCTATTGACGCACCAGTGCTGAATTGAGCAACCGACCAGTAGCTGCAAGTTGCCGAACTTCAACCGATCAGTTACACTTTTAGTGGCTGTATATATTACTCCTGATGTTGTGGGGGCTTTTAAAATGGTGGCAGTTTTATGTAATCGCGTTAAATGGTTATTTTTAGGTGTTGTTTAAAAATGGACATGTGAGAGCAGAGATCGGGAAAGAAAATAAAAGCAATGATTGAAGAACCACTAAACAACACAATGATTTCTTTAACAGCGCCAGCAGATCCACGAAATTAAGGTATTTAACAAGGGGCTTATTATAGCTTAGGGTCTCACCAAGTCTAAATCCAGCAATGACAAATCTGTCAGCTGCGTCATTCTGCCCCGGGACAAAACTGTAACAGTATTTAACGCGATGGTGCCGCCGGTACGCTCATTGCGATAACTCTCACCAGATTCACTTGGCATCTTAATCCATTGGCGAAATCTCTTAACAATGGAATCTATACATATCTCTTTCGTCAAAAATAGAAGTTTTCGAGTATCTGATTTTAGAAGTACCATCGATCTTGCGCTCGCTCCACGAGTCCTATAGATGTAATCTACCTGGGTGATCAACATCCGACCATTCGTGACGTTACATCACTAATCGATTAAGGTAATCGATAACTCATGAGTGGCAGATAAACAATTCAGTGAATAATAAACTCATTAGTACCTTGAAAACTAAAAATAGACAGATTTATTTGTCAATTGCAAAACTAAAACGCCCTCTGTGTTTAGTAGGACGGTTGTTTGTGTTGGCTTTTGAGAAGGGGCTCAAAAACTCTATAGTTCCAGAGGTGAGAAGATGCCGGGGCAAAGCTGTTCTGCATATATGACACTTGTCTTTGCTATTTTATATGTTTTATAATTGTACAATTCGCCTAGTCTTGAAATTTTGACCAAGACAATAGTAGAAACACTTAACCCAAATGGTAATATAAAACCAAGGTACTAACTAGCACCAATTTATTTTATGCTCGATATCTAGTCAACATACCTAACAAAGAAATAGTGACACAACTAGTATCTGACTATAGTATTCTTGTACAAGAATAGAAGTTATTTCTGGCCAATGGTTCACTAACAAAATCACTTAAGCTATAGTGGTAACGAGGTGAATCTGTCGGCATTCATAAATGCTGCTTGATAAAGCCAGTAAGACATGAAGGAAAAATAATGGGCTTAGTTAATCGAAAGGAAACCGCTGGAAAAGCATGAGTTGGATAATGAAAAAATATGTTGTAACTTAGTAAGTCACAAATTTTCTATTATGTCCTATATAATAGTAGTTTTGTGTCACCAGAAATTGTACTCTTCTCACGGAATGAATGAATGAATGAAATGGGGTTTAACGTCCTACGCTTAAGCACCTAACCTGGGCTAATTGAAGACGGGCATACGCCAACAGTGTGCTATGAGGGAAATTTTGCCCGGGCAGCGGCGCTACGGCCTACTCTTATATCGAATTCCAACTGCCAAGGGATCTTTTACGTGCACTCCAATTTGTACACGGGACCTCGGTTTTTCGTCCCATCCGAACGACTAGGCATCTGTCCTTGTCAGGCCCTCCTTCTGCATCACTGACAAGCGGAAATCACGCCGGAAAATCGAGATGAACTTTCTCGGCCAATGCAGGGATCGAACACTCAACCTCCAGGCTAGCGAACCAGCGCCTTATCCACTTAGCCACCGTGATCCCCTCTCTTCTCACGGTGGCAATTATGTCAATAAAGCCATCAATCGGAAAAACCACATCAGTAACTATGGTGATTACAGTTGAATTTATATTAGAAGATTTGTGTACTTTAAACATTATTGCTATTCCTTCTTATCACTTTTTGCAGGACAGTTGTCTAGTCGTTCGGATAGGAAGAAAACTTGAGGTCCCGTGTACACACTTTGGCAGTTGGAATTTTAAAGAAGAGTGGGCCGTAGCGTCGCTGTCCGGGCACAATTTCGCTCATAGCGCACTGTATAGCGCATGCCCGCCTTCATTAAACCCCATTTAATCCTCATTTCCTTCTAATTACACATAAAAGGGGAACTCTTCTTATCGAGGTTTCCGACTACTATAATACCACGTTTAGTAATGTCTCATTAAAATGTGTTCGCTTTAGATCGAAATGTAGTATAACCTCTTTAGATCTTAAAGTAACAGCTCGAGTAAATTGGCTATACGTTGTAAGTGTATGCGTTTTCTGTAAGGTCTATGTTTAATTTAAATGAATAATCATTTATACTGTGATCAGAAATATACCTCTTTGAGAACTTATCCCAACCTACATATATATTTAACATGTTAGGATAGTCAAATGGAGATGCGATTTTTAAAGGAATATCATGTGTGAACTTACATTCACTGTATGTATAACAAATTTGCTCAGAAGAACCAGTTATTTAGCTTGAATATTATGCCATAAAAAATCTTTACATTTGAACAACTTTCATGAAAGCTTTTTTAGAGATTTTCAAACACTTATATCCGAGGGAAATAACCATGTGATTATTTTTAAATCTGTCCATTACGTGTTGTGATTTTAAATGTTGTATTAAAGAGGTTATTAACGTAAAAAAATATTCTCATTTTTCGCTGTTCTGGGGACATATTTGCTCTTTCATGTGAGATTTAATTTTGCGTGATAAATAATTTCTGGTGAAATGATTTCATGATTATAAAACATCTTCTATAGTTTTGCTACAGGCTCATTATAATTAAGGCACTTAAAACCTTATAGCAGAAAAAACTAATGCTAGTTTTCTAGATTTCCAAATTGAGGAAATAGATAAGTAGCGATTGTTTAGGTAAATTACACGCAACTAATATGTCGTGGCGTAATTTGTCTTTTCATGCAAGGTAATATTGGTGAATTTTTTTCATCTTCGGAATGGACAACGTATATACTGGGAAACAATAAAAACGCACCAATTACACAAAAGAATGCTTTAGTCGTGTTTAGGAGATATATACGAGGATAAAATGCATCTGAAATCGCACCACGGATCAATTATCTTAAACATAAAAACTGAATGGGAATGTTGAAAATCACAATTTACGGTGGTTTTTAAAAAGCCAGAGCGGTAAAATCCTTATAGACCTGCGGAAGACGCACACCATTGCATTAATTCAAGAGGGCATATGTATCCGAGCGGTTTTGATGTCATTACACTACAGTCCTGAGACTTACAGATCGTTTCCAGCAAATGTGTGGCTAGCAGAAATCAGCCAAAATCTGGACGGCAGCGATTGGACAAGACCGGTACATTAACTGGCAACATCAGCAGTGTTCAGTTGATTGGTGCTGATACATACTGTTAGGTGCGGACATCGTTATCTGAAGGGGTGGACTTTGATCATGTTTCTGTTTACCCTCATGGCCCCAGTACCAATCTCTCATATAGCAAATTGGTTTTTTTTATTCTTGTCTGTCTACTACATCGTGAACACTGTTCATCGTGTGCATTTTGCATACCGATAGTCCATTGGCCAATCCCGCTATTTTACCGCGCCAGGCAGGGTGAGCTTACTCTTCCGGACACCTGTTACCACTATTTATCGTGTATTTTGTACACGATGAACAGTCCATAATGCTGATTACATTATTTTGCCTATACGTTTTTTAGGACTTCGAAATTTGTCTAATGGTTTGGATTTTGCAGGCACATTTTTAAAAAAGATTTTTTTTTTTTTTTAATTTTAAATTTTTGTATTACTGTCACGTAAATCATGTAAAATAAAGAATTAGTTACGGTGCATGAATATCTTGTAATCGCCAAAGGAAACAACTCTTGTTAGTATCCGAATTATACCGGAAGTTAAGTTTAACGAATGGCAACTTGGCTGCGCAAAGGAATTTAATGAACTTGTTTGAAGCCGGTAGATATCTATTCTATGTTTATATCAACCCCAAACAACAAAAATATGCACATCAAACATAATCTTCTTTATTTAAGTAATCTATAATACATTAATACAATTTAGAAACCATAATAAAAAACGTACTAAAAATTATTTATGATTTCTTCTTTCCTAAGCCCCTCCCCAATCATACTATATACCGGCAGGCAAATTTTCAAGTGTGTGCGCAGACACGCTCAACTTTTATAGAGCCCTGCATATCAGTATCATTTCAAAACTGCTTCCTCTACTTTCCAATCGTCATAAGTTTGCCTTGCTCTCAATATTCATACGACCTTCATTAGCCCAGTTCGGAGCAGAACAGTGAGACATTAAAGCCAATTTCATTTCATTTCTCAATATCATCACTTTCAACAATTAATTTATCTGAGATGATAACGAGGCCCCATTCTTTGTGTATTAGTGAGGGGTTTAGATATTCAACGAAATTTGAATATACATGTATAAACAATTATTTAATACCGGTAAACAAATTGATATAAAACATCTACTGGTCAGAGTGACACAATTTTAAAGGACGGTGTTGGTGTCAGTCATTATCACATGTGATAGAAAAGGTAAAACACATCCCAAGTATAATTTCAACACAGAATTCATTGCTACGATAGATGTGTTGTGAAGATTTCAAGAAAGGGGAGTGACGAACGCAAAGGGAAAATACGAATTATTCTCTATGTAACATTACTGACGGGTGATAACAGATACACGGGCGAACGTCTGCTCACTAATGGTTCCTTCGAAGACCAATAGTTGTTATGGGAGGCTGTGAGAGGATAATTGAATGTCACTAGATAAGGGAAAACGAAAAAGTAGAAATAGTCCGTATACTCCCAGGGGCTGTTTCTATTCATTCTAAAACATGGTAATGCACTGACTTTTTTCTATCACAATTTTTAGGTTTTGGTCTTCCAAGGAATTATTAGTCAGCAGAAATTCGCTCGTGTATCTGTTATCACTCGTCACTTCAGTTAGTTATATGGAAGGATAACTCGTGTTTTCCTTTTGCGTTCGTCACTTCCCTTTCCCGAAAGCTGCATAACGCATCTATCGTAGCAATGATCAGAGGCGTAACTACCGGGGGGGGGGGTATGGGGGGATATGTACCCCCCCCCCCACTATTTTGCATTCAGTCGGTAAATTCTCGTGTTTGTCGGTAAATTGAAACTGTCAGTCGGTAAATTTAAACAGTTATATAGAAAATGTTTTTATCATGATTTACCGACCAGATTCTTCGGTATTACACTGTTTCTTTACAGCAATTTGGAAACTGTCAGTCGGTAAATTTCAAGAGTTATATAGCAAACATTTGTATCATGATTTACCGACCAGATTCTTCGGTATTACTGTGTTCTATAATTATATTACAGGAATTTCGAAACCGTCGGTCGGAAAATTTCAAGAGAAAATATTTGTATCATGATTTACCGACCAGATTCTTCGGTATTACACTGTTTCGTTACAGAAATTTTGAAACCATCAGTCGGTAAATTTCAAGAGTTATATAGCAAATATTTGAATCATGATTTACCGACCAGATTCTTCGGTATTACGGAACTGCTCTGAATTCTAAATAAATCTTATATGAACTAGAATCCTTGAAAGCAGGCGCGGATCCACGGGGAGGGAGGGGCAAGCTGTAAAAAAATTGTATCGACAAAAAACACTGAAAATAGGGTGGGAGTTGTGTTTAATATTTGAAGATCAGATGCCAGGAAATCGCATATATAGAGTCTTATCTTTTAAAAAATTCTGGGGGAGGACCCCCAGACCCTCCGTAGTTACTTATATACGTAGGCTAAATGGTACCTAACCAAATTTGACCGATCATGGATATACATTACCTCACAGAATTTTACCTGTCATCTAGTTGTCCCTTAGTAAGCGAGCCCTTAGAATATATATGCATTCTAAGGGCTTACTTAAGGGACAGGTACAGTTCTGTGAGCAGCATGATTTCTGCATCAGCTTGACCAGATTCTAAAAAAAAAACATAAATCCTTCAAACCGCGTGCCTTTCCTTCATTCGGACTTTTTTTTAGAAATTCTTCAGGCAGTAAGCTACCGATCTGTTCCTGATGATTTTGCAGACAAAAAACACTGAAAATAGGGTGGGAGTTGTGTTTAATATTTGAAGATCAGATGCCAGGAAATCGCAAATATGGAGTCTTATCTTTTAAAAAATTCTGGGGGAGGACCCCCAGACCCTCCGTAGTTACTTATATACGTAGGCTAAATGGTACCTAACCAAATTTGACCGATCATGGATATACATTACCTCACAGAATTTTACCTGTCATCTAGTTGTCCCTTAGTAAGCGAGCCCTTAGAATATATATGCATTCTAAGGGCTCACTTAAGGGACAGGTAAAGTTCTGTGAGCAGCATGATTTCTGCATCAGCTTGACCAGATTCTAAAAAAAAAAACATAAATCCTTCAAACCGCGTGCCTTTCCTTCATTCGGACTTTTTTTTAGAAATTCTTCAGGCAGTAAGCTACCGATCTGTTCCTGATGATTTTGCAGACAAAAAACACTGAAAATAGGGTGGGAGTTGTGTTTAATATTTGAAGATCAGATGCCAGGAAATCGCATATATGGAGTCTTATCTTAAAAAGAAAATTCAGGGGGAGGACCCCCATACCCCCCGCAGCTGCTTCGTACCTGAGGCGCTCATAATTCGAGCTTCGCCCTCAAAGTACGCCCCCCTTTCGTAATTTCCTGGATCCGCCCCTGGATAGTGTAGTCATTATATCTAACCCGCTTTTAAAAAGCTATGTAAAATAGCACATTTTTCTATTGATCGACCCGTCGGTAAAATCGGCATTTGGATACCCCCCAAAAAATTTATCCCTAGTTACGGCACTGGCAATGATCTATGTGTTCAAATTATATTTGGAACTTGTTTAACTAGTTATATCACATATGTGATAATGATTGACGCCAATATTGTCCTTTATTGATCTTACTAAGTTAACATCCGTTGTAATTTTCGCTAGTTGCGCAAATCAAATCAATAGAAGCAGTTTTAAATTTGTAAAAATTCGGTATGCGATTCTCTTTTAAAATAGTCTAAATGGTGTATCTTTAAACACTAGAATTTCTAAAAATAAATTGATTCTTCGACAAAAAAAATACGCAACACCAACAGAGTAAACGTACAAAAATCAATTTCAGATTATCAAATAAGACTATTTTTGTAAGAAGACGTGATATACATTTTGATTGAACAGGATGTAAATGACACGTGTGGTTATTTAGAACTAGTGGCTTCCCACTGTTTCGCACTTTTCACGGGTCTTTATTGTTCTGAAAAACTCTGAGTTTCATTATTATGTTCTGGTGTCTATGGTAACCGTGTCCCTTAACAATTGGAAAGGAGCGTATATTACCAATTGGATTAAGCTAGTTAAGAGTATAAAGAAGGTTTCATAGGGTTAATAACAGAGAAAGGAGACAATAAGAATGGGTGTTTATGTCTTACTGTAGCGATAAAAGACATTGACATTCATCACTGTCGACACTAATATAAACCGATGAGACAAAAACATCAAAAGATTCCCAACTCGACTTGTTCTAATTATCACTCTAAAATATTAATGGACTGTATTTATTGAAATACCCTACTAAAACAGAAAAGGGTCCGCCTGGTCTATGATACAACTGCATTTTATATTCTACTGTTACGAAATATCTTCATTTTAATATCAGTTTAAATGTAATTTAAACTTATCCGTATGTTATCGTGCAAATTGCCATTATTCTAATATAAGTGGTCTAGAATATTAACAAATCGAACAAAGGATATAGAAAAATTGACATGGTGGTTCAAGGGTCGGATATGACTTCTTAGATTCTCAAGTAATATTAAAATTAAATCATACTTTATTTTCGATTCGCTCCGTTTCTCTTTGGGTTGGTTTTGACGCTATAATTCCAAACTATGCAATGTAACACAACAAGTTCTAAAGCCAATACAAAATTCGAAACCCTTGTCCTGTTTTCGGATTTTCCCCGCGTATCAAAGAGTTTATGTTTCCTTAAAACCACACATCGAACTAATTTGTTCGTTTCATTTGCAAAACACGCACAACGGTGATTCAAATATAGAACTCGTCAGTGTTATATATCGTCGTTCCGTGACAATGACAGTGTAGGATGGATTTAAGGACCGCAGAGCTTCACTCATCCTCCTCGCAGTGTTCCGTTTGAATAGAGCTAATCCCAATACTCCCTGCTGGACTGAGTGGGTATTATTGTCACTAATTATGACTGGTCAGTGGTCCTATTACTGACCAATCACTGACTTCGTTACAAAGGTATTACCTTTAAAACGGGACGTTCAATTAGGGCAAATGTGTTTACATAACGTTACGTCATGGCTGCACGTTTTTTATGCTATATTAACCAGCGCATAGCAGGTTATTGCAGTAAAACTAATTGCGTAACAAACGAGGCTATCGGTATTGACGTAAAGTAAACACTACTGTATGGTAACGAACAGACTTTCAACGTTTTTAATATCTTAAATCTTTGTCCAAAATATTAAGGAAGACCCAAGATTAAACGACGGACTGTCATGTTACTGTACGTAAGTGGTAGATTTGATTGAATGGAAAGAATAGACACATTCCCGCGTAAGTTCAAGAAACAGACGCCATTCCAGCAATGGCCAGAGAGGGATTTCTCGGGCCGTTGCTTCAAGAATATGAGCTTCACTATGTATGATTGAAGATGTTATCGTATCTATCAAATAGTCAACCGCGAGGACAAACGTACACATGATAGAGGACAACCCTTTTGTCTGTAAAGATTTGGTACAACTCCATCGAACCTATCATATTCTCATATAAAAGCATTTTCTGAGATTGTAATAGCCCACCCCATTACAAACTAAACCCAGATAGAAATTGATAGTTTTAACAGCAAGTGATGCTTATCGCATATAATCCTCTACGATAAAGGCACACAACATATAATTTCGCACATGCGGGTACCTAAACGATTCTACACGGAAAAAGGACTGGACTGCGCTAAAATAATTATTGAGGTGTGAAATCAATAGAAACCACTGCAGATCGATTTTGACCCAGAATTATGGCCTCTCCTTTATTCTGATATGCCGGGGCTTTGATGTTGGTATGTTTGTAACTACATGGAAGTAAATTTGCACACAGAGTTCATTAACGTTTTCCTTAATGACGTTCATAACCTTTTCACTTGATAAACATGCGAGTACGACATCATTTACTTCCATCTCGAATGATTTCATCAGGGACCGAGTACTAATTAAACTCCCCGGTCCTCCATTTCACGGATAACATGTTTAATTGGAAATTTGGTGGTCATCAAATGGAGTATGGGAGGTAGAGTCAGTTTAGCGCTAAGGATAATTTTAATTATTAGACACCGCGTACTCAAGAAACGAAATTTCTTGGAAATATTATTACTCAACTGACAAGGCTATCCCCTCAACAATTTACCCACGTTCTGCTCGACATGTTTACTCTTTACTTTGATTTAGTAATGGAGAACTGTCATTTTGTTTGTCGGGTGTAGCAGTTTCACATGATTCCCGGTTTCACATGTTTACTCTTTACTTTGATTTAGTAACGGAGAACTGTCATTTTGTTTGTCGGGTGTAGCGATTTCACATGGTTCTCGGTTTGACTCGATACCCTATATTCTTTTAGCCCCATTAAAAAACTTGAAAGTCTCGACATGTGTGCAAGTAAAATGTTAGGCATACATACTGCAGTACTCGGCAGTTAATACCAATCCAATGACAATGTAAATAAATTAGAATTACAACTTCAGGTCAACGATTTATGCTAATTATAAACAGCTGGGGTGCTAAAAGGCTCCATGAAAGGGTGATTTTTTTAAAGTAAAAAAATCAAACAAAATGACTAGTCATCAACATCCCGCGCCCTTGCACATGTTTGGAAAAGATAAGGAAAAATGACTTGTTTATGCTATTGGTAATCAATATAAAAATTATAAGATTTCGCAAACGATGTTACTGGTCCCAAAAGTTTTGCCCTGTTTAGCTACGCATGTCGGGGTTGTACCATCAGTTGTGGCAAGAGTCTAAACCTTTAGACAAATCTCATATTCCGACACATGGAATATTATTCACAGAATTTCATACTCTGATCATAGTTGTTCGGCAAGGCAGGGTCGCTACTCCCTGTAAGGTTTGCACAACAATCTTTTTCTACCTTACCTCAATCATCTGCTGTATGTTTAACAATAAACTTATAAATCTGAAAACAAAATACTATATATAATAGGTTAATGTTTGTACAAAGTTTCAAAAAGATTTTTTTGAACAGATAATAAAATATGCTCCAGAAACAAAATCAGGACGGAAGGCTGGATTTCAGAAAATAAAATGATGGGTTGATGAATGTAAAATAATTTGAAAGGTATCTTGACCAGTCAAGTGTGTTTCCGTGAAAACACATAAAATGATCAAATCTGAGAAATTCAAAATAAGTGCCAGGATGATATCTTAAAAGATTAATGAGATATGACCCGGAAACAAAATTGTACACCAAAAACTAAGTCAATTCCAGAAATTCCTAAATAGCAAAAGGCACAACTACTGTAATGGGTAGATGTCTGTACAAAGTTTCAAAAAGATATCTTGAATGGTTTATGAGATATGCTCCGGAAACAAAATTATACACCAAAAACTAAGTCAAATTTGTTTCAATGGAAACACAAAAATTATAAATCCCAGAAATTCCTAATAGCAAAAGGCACGACTACTGCAATAGGTTGGTGTGTGTGAGCAAAGTTTCAGAAAGATATCTTAAACGGTTTATGAGATATGCTCCGGAAACAAAATTGTACACCAAAAACTAAGTCAAATTTGTTTCCGTGAAAACACAATAGATATAAATCCCAGAAATTCCTAAATAGCAAAAGGCACAACTACTGTAATAGGTTGATGTGTGTGCAAAGTATCAGAAAGGTATCTTTATGAGATATTCTACGGAAACGAAATCGGACGGACGGACGGAACCCCTTCAATATCCCTCCCTAACTTCGTTCGGTGCGGGATAACAATGAAGCAGAATGTTAATTCAAATCTTATCCAGGTAACCAAATAGCTTTGTTTTACTCTATTCTCATGCACAGGGAACCCTGCCAAACCTGGTACCAAGTCAAACTCGGCAATATAATATCGTAATTTATTTCTAACTTGCAGGTCTACTTTTCTCCATTTATTTTGAAATAACCGCACCACAGGAAGGATATGGAGCCATTTGCATTTACATACAAATTTTTGAAGAGAATTTAATAGGATTTAATTATATGGAAAAGATATGAAACCATAAAAGAGCAAGGCCTTTGTGAAGTCATGACATAAATAATCCATACGGATGTAGGGGTGACTGGTCTTAGCATTGATATTCCGAGAGGCTTCTTCGAGAATTATCTAGCCTGGAGCCAAGTATCTGTCAGGGTCTAGCAATGACAGTGTCAACTTGTTTCTTTTTATTCTTGTTTCTGGTGAGGCTAAGTTTGATCAATCGATTTTGTAAACTTGTAAACGACTTTTATTTGATAAGAAGGCGTGTGCATTCAAGCAAAAAAAATTTCATTGCTTATTATAAGGAGTTAAGTCTCCCAGTATCTTTTACTTCTACCAATGGCGGTGTTAATCAAACACGTCTTGTCAGACATGTGTAAGAATGACTAGGAGCTATTTAATATTCTAACCTTAAACACCCTATTCTACTTAAAATACTGTAACGACTTTCATTAGCACCTCTATATTACTGTGGGGCGTGCTCACTTGATTTACTTCACTTACTGGCTGACTCGCACCGTCGCTCAGGCTAATTATCGGAAAGCAATCAGACATTCTCTGAATTAGCCTGGAGGAGATGGTAGGTGTAAAAGACGTCATTTGTCCACTCAAGATGCTTTAGAAATGAAATGACTGAAGCGTCAATTGTCAATCTGCCTTAATTGCGGTCACTATCGTGTGGCAAACTAGTCTCGACACCAACGAGGCTGCACGAACATAATATTATCGGGAGCGTATCGTTGTGTCGCCGTGCCGCTATTCCGCCGTCCTTTATTGTATCGGGTTAGGGTACCCTAACCCTAACCCAACTCTAACGGCGGAATATCGGGTACCTCCCTTATTTTCCAACACAGAATAGTGGCCTCTGCGTACAAAACCCAAAACTATACTATATTACGCGCAATACACTATTTCATTGCCAATAGCCATTTAATCAAACACCCGCGTGTGTTCACATATCAACTAAAATTGCGATTTCTGCATTTTTTTGCCCAATTATAGGCTGGTAGGAGAATTACTTCCGATTTTGGTGAGCTGGGGAAAAAAATCCGAAACAAATGATGCTTGCATTTTATGAAAGGTCTATATGAGTACAACTTCAGGGGAAAAATCCTTCAAAATCCGCCTTGGGCAAAAAAAGTTACAGACGTCTTGGTTTTCGTGTCAAATCGTCTTATAAAATCCACAATTTTCGGTATGCTGATAACAAATTCCATAATATACAATGTTACATATCACTTAAAGGACGTTCATTGATCTTTTCAAATATGTAAATAATTTTCTGGCACATTCATATTTACTTAGTTTAAAAAACGATCAATGTTGGGTGGTCATAACTCTATTACAGTGATTACGGGGAAGGGGGGGTTCAAGGTAAAAATACGTGTCTTAATAACAAATTCCAGGTATAATGTTACATATCACTGAAAATCACGTTCGTTGCTCTTTCCAAATATGTAAATTATTGTCTGACATATATATATTTACTTAGCTTACAGAACGATTAATGTTGGGAGTTCATAAACTCTATTACCGCGATTACGGGGGGGGGGGGGGTATTCAAGGTAAAAGTACGTGTCTTAATAACGAATTCCATATACAATGTTACATATCACTGAAAAGCACGTCCATTGATATTTTCAAATATGTAAATAATTTTCAGGCACATTCATATTTACTTCCCTTACAGAACGATTTCATATTTACTCCGCTTACAGAACGATCAAAGTTGGGTGTTTATCAACTCTATTACCGTGATTACAGGGGGGGGGGGGGTATTCAAGGTCAAAACAAGTGTCTTAATAACAAATTCCAGATATCATGTTACAGAACGATCGAAGTTGGGAGGTATTAAACTCTTTTACTAAGATTATGGAGGGGTAGGGACAGTGCCGGACTTGTTGGCCGATGTCCCACTTGCCATACCTGTGACAAGGCCCACGAGCAAATGGCGGACGAAGCCCGCCTACGACCGCCCCTGTGCGTCGCGCCAGCGCTCGAGGGGGGTCTGGGGGGGTTCTCACCCCAAAATTTTTTGAAAAATAGACAGCCGCAAACCCATTTTCCAAGCACCTCAGACCAGAGCAGCGGATGGAGATATATGGTTACATGCGAGCCCTTTAATCACACATCCTCGAATACGAATAGAGAAATCTCCTCCCCTCTTTTACTACCTTTTCTTTTTCTTTTTTTTACTTTTTTCTTTTTTTCTTTGAGGCTTAGGCCCATATTTTTTTTCGGCTTAGGCCCACTTGCCATTGGGCAAGTGGGCTCAGTCCGGCACTGGGTAGTTATATTCAATGTCAAAATACGTTTTTCTTATGTGAATTCTGGGATATTCTCATTTTGCTTGTAAACATAGACGATGTATAAGCAAGATAAAGTCATTGATTCGATTATGCTTGGGAAGAAAAACTTCAGAAAAAAACCTGGGATATTCTCATTTTGCTTGTAAACATAGACGATGTATGGATTTTGCTCGGGAAGAAAAACTTTTTCTTTTACCTGGTCATTTTCTTCAGCCTTTCTTTCCCCAACATAACCCTAGTCTCGTGCTTTATCATACACATAATGCAATCTCAAACAATTGTTTTCGAAATTTAACCAAAATCCTGCGACTCAGCACCACAAAGTCAACAACAACTGAGCCATCACCAAACCGCGTCTGCACACAATTTAATGACAGTTCATCGAGTATGTTGGATATAAATAGTTGCGCTAATAATATTTTTTAAAAAAAAAAATCACCGTGTTGAGTGTGTTTATGGTTACTTGCAATTTGATAACACATTTAGAGTGCGTAAAGTTTGGGATAATCTAAAAAATGTTTTTTACAAGGATCATTCATTCTGAGGTCGGAAACCAAAACTAAATCGTCCATAAAAAAAATGGCCAAGGTAGATTGCGGTGGATTTTTTTCTGCGGGTACTAGATACATACCTCTTTACACAAAAGCAAAAATCATTTGTTTCGGATTTTTTTCCCCAGGTCGGAGTGTCTCCTACCAGCCTTGATAAAGCGGTGTACGGTCATGAAGACCTACATTTTCGGGTGGCTTTCCCGTGTGCATGAGGTGTGAGATTTCCGCGTCCTTGCTACAGCGCGGTTGGCGGTTTGTCGGGAAGCGTCGCGCCGTCTGTCGGGTTTTTAAATTTTTTTAATAATATGGAAGCGGAAAGAAAGCAGTCCAGTCAATGATGAACACGTACGCCATCTAAATAGATCTAGCACGAACACATGGCCTTTCTCAGTAAGTGTTCTTGAGTGCTGTGTTCCTGTATATTGGATGGCGAGCTAAAAAAGTGTCGTCGATTGATTAATGAATTCGGTTACAGTACAAGATAACTGTAAATTTTACCCATCATCTTTCTTATAGTAACTCATTAATCTCATTTCCAATTTTATATGACTTTGTTACACAATCAATTTATAAGAATTAAGTTCTCGCGCGCTTTTTGTCAGGTTAGTTGTGAGCGGTACCATATTTATACAACTAAGGGACACTTGGTGAGAAAACTGTCAGAATTTGTAAAAATTGTTTGTTGTCAAAACTGTAGTGAATTAAGTCCATACTTAATTTGCTGTCAGGGCGGATGCAACACTTTCTATTGCTGATATTTAACATCAATTCGATAAAAAAAATTCAAAACTATTTTCAGTACTAATTTAAATACTGTTAGCATAGAAGATTACTTATGCTTTAGCTGTACTGAAATCAGTATTGAAGATTTGAAAGTTTTCTGCAGTACTTCCGTGAAATTTAAAGAAAACGTATCTACTAGGCCTACGGAGTCACAGTCAAATAACCGAAAGAAAAATCACGGCGGCAAAATACAATATATGTCTTGTCAACAGATAAATTGCATGCGATAGAAAGCATGGTCACAGCACCTCTGACATTAAATTCAATAGGATATTAGAGAGCAATCAGAAAACGTTATCATCATTCTTTTCTGCTACGAAACAGCAAAACCCGGATAACGATTCTACTGATGCTGCATCATTGCGCACCAAATGTGAAATGAGTATTAATCGTTTGACTTGTTTTTCTTTTGGTATAATATAGTGCGCTAGATGTAAATAAACTTGAACTAAAATGGTAATTCATATATTAAAAGTATATAAATTTTACAAGTTCAAAAAGTCTTCCATCTTGATTCTAGATCTATCTATCTTAGATATGGATAAAAAATCCGAACTGTCATATAATAAAAAACGTGGCAAAAGTAAATCATAATACGAAATATATAGATTGTTAATTTGAACTCTTTTAAAATGGTCATTCAGAAAAGTAGATAAAGTATAAACAAGTCTTCTATTATACATTCTGATATCTGGATAAAAAATGTGAAGTCTCGTAAAATAAAAAATGTGGCAAAATTAAATTGTTCGACTTGTTCTTGTTTACGTAGTAATAGAGCTTGTATTTTAAAGACGACTTTTTACCACTTTTTATGCTGCAACTGACATAATTTACTACCCACGTCTACGGCCGTCTGTTCTTCAAAATTTTCTGGGGGAGCCCCCCCCCCCACACACACACACAGCCGCTTCGCGCCGCCCGCGGCTCCGCGGACTCTAAAGAAATATACTTGTCGGGAAAATATGCTGGCCCCCCGAACAAGTTCGGTCCCGTACGCCTATGGCACCCACTTGAAAACTACCCTACATATCTCTAGACGAGTGATGCGAATCATCGTTAAACTAGCAACGCTTACCGTAGCATTATATCGATAGGTAAAGGTTTCATTTAGGGCACCATATGCTTTATTCGTTTTAATTTTAAAAAATCACCGTTTTATAAGCGTAAACATTGTCTTTTATCAGGGCCGGATTAACCTTGGGGGGGGGACATACCAACTGTGCGGGGCCCCATTTCAAATTGTTCGTACTGACCGCGGATCTTACCAGTATGTACTCCGCCCCCTTGAGTGCCTGGGGTGTTTTCTTCCAGAGTTTATTTGTTTAAAATAAAGATTAATTTCAGTACATCTGAGACAATTTAGGCAGCTATTTCATTGACGTTTAGAACGCGTTGACAATTTGATTATTTTAAACCTTTCTCTCGTGATGTTTTCATTTACTTTATTTTAGTGAAATTTTTTTAGATGGCATAAAACATCAAACTCTGTTGTCTGAACTACTATATTATGATTACACTAATTTCCCGGGACTGGTGGGGCCCCAGCAATCACATCGCGGGATGTGGTCCCCGGAACTGGTTAGGATCTATTAATTGATAGAACCTCTAAATTATGTAATTTAGTTAATTTTAGGGCACAACCGATCTCTGGCCCACAATATCCCTATCCCGGGCGGAGCTAACCAGTACATGGGCTGAGGGGGCGAGGATTGGGGCCCTAGGTAGTAAGGGAAAAATATTAGCATGACCCACAATTGTGGGGGGGGCCTAAATGTGGGGGGCCCGGGTCATTTGTTCCACTTTGCCTCCCCTAGATCCAGCACTGTCTTTTATTAGATAACTATCGCCCAGACTTTTTACTTGCATCAATGAGCAAAGTGTTAATTTTAAATACAAATTTTTAATTTAAACAAATACGGAATAAGATTAATTCATATCAACATACAAATGAGGTGTCATTTACAGGGATTAATATATAAAAATAAGTCATGCATGAACTTATTGATGTCTGCAGCACTTTCGATAGAGAGGTAAATCGACACAGCACGGAAAATAAAGATGCAGTAAATACTTTTTGACTTATACTATCACAATTAATTATCGATAAAATCAGGTGATAAATCGTTATATTATGTCTTTTTTGAGGACCCTCCGTTTCGGGTGTTGTGACAATTTTTGTTACGTTAATTGCCATTTTAGAAGCATATTACCGACTTTGCTAGATTTTTAGGATGTGTATATTTAGGGCAACGATATCCCTAGGATATATAGAATAATGGATACAACAAAATTGCACAATAATACTTACATATTGTATTAATAGGACTATTTTGTGTCTGTAATCTGTAGTTTATTCCTCGCTTAAATCATGCCAATGCCAGATTCACTACATCTATGTCACACAGAAAAGGGTGAAAACTAGACGAAAATACATTTTTTTGAATTATTAGAGCCATTGACAATTCCAATAAGACCTAAAATATCACCCTGTATTTTCGTAACGTCATTAAAAGGTGTTACTTTTTATAGTATCAGGGTTGGTGGACTGTAAAAGTCTTTGGAGCCGATTCGCAATTTTGAATTACCGTACTGAAATTAAATTTTCCTTATGACTCAATAGACATTTCATGTTAGATTGTAATGGTTGTAATGAATAATATGTCCTGTGTGACGTCAGTTGGATCTAAAAGTAAAAATATTAATGGATATGTCACTGTTCTATAAGCTATTGAAGTCTGAAAGACGTCATCCTGTGACTCAATGAACAAAAGAAAAATTTGATACAGGTATTTTACTTGCGTCACTACGAACAGTCATAGTTGTTATTTTCATATAGTGAATAATCTGTTTTTCGATAGAATTCACAAGCTTTAACTGTTGTCAAAATGTAAGAGAATGCGACTTATAGCGACCCGTGGTTCAAAACTATAGTGGATTTCAAGGCGATTTATTTTTGGTAGGGGTTTGAGATAATTTCCATTTTTCCCTTGTAAACGTATGGATTAACCGAGACTGTAATTCTCAAAACTCTGACTATAAGAAAGTCATTGATTCTCCGCCTCTTCTTGTAAAAAAGAATGATAATTGTTGCTCTAATTCTTTTGGTGTAGTTAACTAAAGACATCTTCCATCAACTAATTAATTTATCAATAATTTGCTTCAAATGTCTGTCAAAACATTGTATTCAGGAGGAGGAAATACCCCAAGCCATAAACAATCTTTTTTAAAGAAGCCATGTGTGTTTCATGAGACTTGGTGACGCTGAAGCCGGCGGCCAAGTCAAGGGAGAATAAATTGCATATAAGGGACTATTTTGTTTTTAATCGCTGTCCATTTACCATAACATCGAATGCCTAAGTAAATTCTATAATTATCCCCATCTCACCTTTTCCACGACCGCTCACTATCATATTTATCAACATAAATACCAAAATTGCGATAGTTTTATTGGATATAATTACCCGATAAATACTTTTGTGGGAATGTATCTTAAACTTAAGTAGACCGAAAACTAACTCTGTATTGAATCACCCATAGATCAGTCTGCAGAAGAATCATAGACACGATTGTATTACTTAACCCATGTTGGGATATTTAACATCTTTTGTAACTGGTTCATGAAAGGTTGGCGAAAATTACTTACTGGTGATATTGTTTTGATCATGGTATGTATGCTAGATTTAAAAACAAATCCTAAAATATTTTTCTTAATTTGATTGATCATTCTAGTCAGTACCCTCTCACCCCCCCCCCCCCATAGCTACAAAATGTTTTTCAATTGATTCTGGTGGGGTTTATTGTACTTTATAACATACTAAAAGTTTATCAAAGTAGGACCACGAGAAAAGTGTGGGGGGGTCAAGATGGCGTCAAAGAAGGCTACATAACATCTTCCAATGATCATAACTATGTAACTATTAACTCAAATTTGACGACTTTTTTGTCTATTCCTAGGTTGTTGGGGGGGGGGACTCATTAAAAGTAATGTTGGCCTATTTTGTCAACAATGGCCGCCAACACCTCCAAATGACCTCAAGTCCATGACTGTTGACTCATATTCGATCTCTATCACCAGGTTTTGGAGGACAAAGAACACATTAACCCTTGTACGGACACGTTGCACGAAAAACGTTGTCGGTCACAAGGGGTATTATAAGACCCCAGATAAAAATAGGTTTTTAAATGCATAATTTTATTCAAATACGATCAAATTACAGTTTCATATCAAGTCTGATAATAATAATCGACCAGTGTGAAAAAAAACCTTTGAGGTATTAACTGTGACGATATGAATTATAAGATATTTTTGAAGCCATACAAATCTACACATAACGTAATTGTCATTTCTATGTAGAATCCGTCTTTTGATGGGGTTGGTAGAGTACCCAAATTTTCTCTCAAATCTAGATTACTAGAATGACCAAAATAATATCATCAGTAAGAAAGAATCCAAATACAAAGCTAGCACCGAGCTCAGAATATGTTAGACACTTTTAACCAGAAAGAAAATGAAAGGAAAGGGGAGCGGGGTCGTAATATTCGAGTTTCTTGTCAAGTGATGAATGTTGCCACAGACCCACATCCATTCTATTTACAGCATAATACTTGAAATTAGGTAGCTGACAATGTATAGAATTAACGCCAGACAATAATGAATCAGTTCCTCACAAACGTTAATGATATAGTCCCGGGGGGTCCGAAATACCCGTTGTATACGCACAAGGGTTAAGAGAACTTTGGATATCACTGAGCTGTTGAAATATTATGAATTTGAATTCATGACCTTCAGCTGTCCACTATTATAGAATACGTTTCAGAGCGTTTGGTTTTGGGTGTCACCCCCCCCCCCTCATTATCGGCCTCTTGAGTGTTATTTGAATTGTCTCAGATTTGCTAATCTTGCTCCTTCATTACCCCAGAACCGATAGTGAGATCATCTACTTCCGTTCAAACAAGCCGTCAAAAGAACACAACGTGTACAACATTAACCTGTTGCAAGAAACTTTAGGAGATGCGTACAACGAGTTGCTCTTTGTACATGTCTAATCAGGCCGCGATTCAAATTCCATGATTTAAGACATCGGGAAAAAGTCCGCCTTCCGGAAATTAGTGAAATCTGATCCTGTCATGTGCATTCACCCTTCAAAACAAACCCTTCAAGAGGACATATTAGATCTTGGCAAAGACCTGATGGTTGATCATTTGGTGCCATATTATTTTCACCAAGAAAGTGGCAACTGCTGAAGTATCTGTCATTCCTAAACGGCTTCCCCCAACATCACCTGCAGCAAGATTTCATAGCTAACGTGTGAATTTTCAAATTATGGTATGGACGGGGATGGCGAATAAAATGAACCTAACTGAATAGGGGTGGAAGCAGGAAAATGATCAGTTAATTTCAATTATGACCCAAAACAATGCTGCGCCTGGCGAACTCTTGAAAATTATCCGTAGCAACTGTTCGGGGATGCAAGTCCTATTGATGCAGCTGCAGAAGCTATGAAATCCCCTACACTAATGTTTGTGGCTCTTGTCAAACTGAAAACTGTGACAATTCAAACAAGACTCAATATGTCGATACTAAAGAACAAACCTAGGAATAGGCCCCAAGATCATCCAATTTGAGTTAATAGCTACATAATTATGATCATTAAGACGTTTCCGTGACCATCTTTGACGCCATCTTGAAGGACAAAAACTGTCCAGGGGCCCTACATTGGTAAACATTTAGTATGTTGTAAAGTACACTAAACCCTGCCAGAATCAGTTGAGAAACCTTTTGTGGGGAGCGTGACACGTAAAAGAGTAGTTCGTTGTTCATTATTTGGACCTGACTATTCTTTAATCTCTACACAGAGATCTGGTGTGATCGTATTTGAATAGAATTAAACATACAAATTATACATGTGCTGGAGTCTTATAGATTATCACTTGTTTCCGACAAGGTTTTACGTGCGACGTGTTTGCAGTACAATCACAACAGTTTTCATTAATTCACTTTTCTGCTAATCCAAAGCATTCATAAGCAATTTGATTGGTCTCAAGACTTTGGAACGCAATAAATCTACTTCTACTTAGGATAGTATGTTAAACTTTGGTGTTAATAGTACATGTATGTACAGATTTCTTTTTCAGACTTGGTAAAGCATTGAGGTCATGGGGAGAGAACCCCTTTTGGTATTTAGCTTTCAATGTTGCGCCAGACAGGGTAAGCTTGCTCTTTCATATACCTGCATACCACTGTAGTCTATTGGCTGATTACACTATTTTGCCATTACCGTTTTTTTAAGACTTCGAATTTTGTCTAATGATGGTTTGGATTGTTCGTACTTAGTTCTATTTCATTTTTTCTATAGGTGCCCCCTTTCCTGAAAACCCTTTGACATCAAACTTATGAACCGATTTAGTCGATTCCCACGTTTTCACAAATTGCTGTTTGTAATGGCTTCTTTTTTTCTCGAATCATAGCCAAACTTGTGAAAGGGTTAAGTCGATTTCCAAGTTTTCGCAGAGTGCTGTCTGTAATTGCTACTGTTTTTTGAATCATAGCTGCTGTGTGCTGTGCGAATGGCAACGCTAACGTTTTTATATTGAAAGTTTCTGCCATTAGCGAATAACGTGGGTTACCTGGCAAATTCCCATCTTTGATTTAATTAACTGTGTCGCTTTGCCCTAATGTTTCAAATAAAGTTAATTGTGTTAGTTTTGTTGAATATAATGTATGAACCAATACCCTCTTTGTGCCTCTACATGGACATTGTCGTTGAAAGGTTGAAGTTTGCGTTTTTGTGCATGTAAATATTTAATGATGGTATTGATTTATTTTAAAAGAAGTTACTTTGTTGGGAGATTTTCTTTAAGTATATAAAAGATTCTGGAAATTCTATTCTTTCCTAATTAATTGATTCTTTCCAGCAACGTGCGTCACATGCTGGAAAACAAATAGATAATACAACTTCCAACCAATTAAATTCACGGGAAGCTATCTTTCTATTTGCATTACTACAGATGAACCGTTTTAAGGTATATATGGTGAATTTTAAACGAGTTGTACGTGTAATACAATGCCCACCTTTTCGTATTTTGAGTCTGTGAATTGTCTACTTTATTTTATTTTTTGTTTTAAATAAAGCCTTTATCACGGGAATGAAAAATAAATTGGACACCGGTCCATTCCCTTAATTTCATAATATCTGTGTCCGTGTGCTGTTTGATCTTTCGGTCCGGCCTGCCTTTGTCTGTCTTGTTGGTATGGGTGGGGGGATTTGACTGTACTTATTACGAATGCCGTAACCTTCCGTCTGGAAACAAACTCGGTGCACATGATAAAAATATCCACATGTTACGTGACATGCATCATCCATCCATTCGTATTTCAAGACATAACAGGCTTCGTTAGTAAATCTGATTAAATATAATGATATGTCAAATGAAAAAAATTACAATATTAATCTGTTTACATCACAGTCTATGGTTTACGGGTATTATTTCCATCTCTTAAAAATATATATAAATGATCCAAGGCCGGATGTAGGTTCTGTTATACACAGACATGTTTGAGAGAAAAGTAAAAATGAAATGGGGTTTAACATCCTACTGTTCTACTCCGAACTGGTCAAACGAAAACAGGAATACGCCATGAGAGAAATTTTTCCCGGACAGCGGTACTACGGGCTACTCTAATAATCCGTCCTGTGTCACTGACAAGCGGGAACCACGCCGGAAAATCTGGATGAACTTTCTCGGTCAATTCAGGGGTCAAACACCAGACCTCCAGGCTAGCGAGTCAGCGCCTTACCCACTTAGCCATCGTGATCCCCTTGACATTCTTGTATTAACGCTTTTCAATTCCGATTTTCTTATTAACTCTTTCGGATTTAGATATTCTTATCTCAATCATTTTTCTTTTCTATTTTATTGATCCCAAACACCTGATACTAATTAACCATAATATGTATACGCAGGTTGCCACGACCCTATCTGACAAAGATCAATGAAATAGCTATTACATGCCATTGTCATTTAATATTTTTGAATTTGAATACACTTTAAGGATGTGGCTCTTTATTTTATGAAAGAGGTTGTAAATTTAATATAATGTCCCGAAATAATTTCGAAGAAAGACTGGACTATTAAATGAGTTCACCCTAAATATCTCAGTCCATTTCAATAATCACACATTTCATATCATACGTTCCAGGATTATGCCCCCTGATTATACGTAAAATCGCTTTTTGTTTCCGCCTTTCGAAGAAAGCAGGGGACTATTAAAAATGGGTTCGCCCGTCTGTCAGTCTGCCTGTCAATTTTTCTTATTGAGCTAGAATGTTCAAACTTGGTGTAGGGGTTTATTTGATCAATGCCTCGATGAAGTTCGAAGGTGAGCATTTTCTGCTAAGGGTAAGCAAAGATAAGCAATTTGATTGGTTGATGCTTTGGGACACAATAACTTTAGTTCTAATTAAGTGAGAGTGACGAAACTTTGTGTATAGTTCTAAGTTCTAATTGGGGAAATAAAAAGTAAGTTAGCCATCGTACGATATTCAGTAACTCGCCTCAAACATCGTTAGCTGTCTCATACAGCACACCGGCTTTTACCAAATACACACCGCTCTGAAGATATCATCCTTCTCACACCTCATTCATCCCATCCCACTGTTCACCTTTCGCCACACTGCTGCCAGGGTATTGCTGCCATTATTAAATGCTCTGTCAAAATGTATGTTCCATTGATTAGTCTTAATATCGACAACGATACAGTCAAAATATCTCGACAGGTGATACACAGTTCAGCTAATCTAGCCTAGCTTTGGTCTTGAAACTAGATAACTCTTCTCAAGGATACTCCCCCACTACAAATATCAGGGAATTAAATATCAGGGGTACCCCACCACTAGAAATGTTTGTGTGGATGTTTGGTAATACCTGAAGATGTACGGTACACTGCGGTCGATTTTCATGTGGTACACTTTTAATCTAATCTACCCCAAGAATTCACGCCCAGAATCACAATCCCAACAGCCACACCAACCATCAGAAACATGGCAGATTTACATGCTGATGATACCAGATATTCAAATTACATGCATTGATACAATATATATATGAAAAATTTTGTACACTTTACAGATATAAACGGAATAAATTATGCCGAAGTATATTATTCTTAAATCTATGTAAGTGCATGCTTGTGAATTTGGGGGCTCTTTTCTCGGACTCTTGTCTCCTTTTATAGAACTGATTTAAGGGTAGATTTATTAATATATAGAGGTGTAATCACCAGTTTACCCAATTGCCTTACATAAAGATCGAAAACACCTTGAAGTTACATTCTGGGACGACATCCATTTTTTATATAGAATTATGAAGTCAAAGTCCGTCAATCGGTACAAAGTTGTACAAGGTACAAGCAAAGCATGTCGGTCGTACTTGAATTGGTCGAGCTTTGGCCTTTTTTCGAACAGCGTAGACCCCGAGAAAAAAATCTTCAACAATTGAAAAGCGCTTGGAGTACAGCTTCTGGTCCAATCAATCAGACAAATACAAGTACATAAAATTAGAGCACACGATACTTTAACAACAGCAAAGCAATATAACAAACCAACTGATATAAACTAAATGATTTGTTTACTTATTGTGAAATTACCAAAAAACTTAATGTCACCATCGTTTACAATTAAATGTCTAGATTTAATCATGGTTTGCCATAAGCTATTTTGTCGTTGATTCCTTTTTGTTTTCGGTTTAAATAAAGTACAAACCTTCAACTAATCACGCGATTATTCTCATAATAATTATATGCAGCGATAATCGTTTTCGACTCTAAGGGCGTATGTACTCTTTGGAAAAGGTGAACAAATCAATGGTTTTCAAGTTACTTCAGACATTGCTTTATTTACTGTTTTTCACCAATTCGATTTTGATAAATTTTGGTATCAATCAGCGGGTATGTTTGAAAAAGAGCGATAAATTTGAGTATTTGTGTTTGGTGATGAAAACAACATTTCTGTGCATTTTTGATCGACACGATTGCAAAATATCCACCTATACATAACTACCCCCTCTTTTCAAAAAAAAGATAATAGACGATGTATAAACCACAAATATATATATATATATATATAGGAAAAAAACATCGCTAACGCTGCGCTATACGTCCACATTCTGCTTTGATTAATATGGTATTTTTTTTAAATGAAGAGAATGAAATGGCTGTAATATGACAAGAGGGAAAAAAGGCTAGACGTTGGGGTTGTTTTAGCAACATTACAGGCATGGGGCATGCACCAAAATAAATAGTTGTTGTCTTTACGGTAAGGAATAAATATGCAGAGTTCCAAGATGATCCATTTAGAATTGCATCCTGTACACGATAAATACACCAATCGGGTGTGGCTCTGTCCTGGGGGTTAGATATGGAACAATATAAATAGGTACCATCCTGTTGTTAAAATGATTGATATGCTAAATTTGAATAAAATCTCTTATTTATTGCAACTGAAGGGTATTTACAGGCACATGCAGCAAGACAAACGGTTGCGATCCTTAAATTCATGCAGCATGATCCATTCCGAATTCCTGACTTAAAACAAAAAACGCAAAAGATGGCCGATGCTCTGCTCCTGGGGGTCGGACATAGGCCAATAAAAATGGTACAACCCTATGATGGATCATTCCGAATTGGATCCAAATCTGTTAATAATCGCAACCTGTTTATCATTTACAGACACAATATTAGCAAAACCGAAAGTGGGTGTGGCACCGCGCAAGGGAAAGTCGGGGGGGGGGGCATGCACCAAAATCAATAGTGACCGTCCTTAGGGTATAAAGAATGAGTATACCAAGTTCCAAGAATATCCAAACACAAAAAGTGGGCGTGACTCCGCCCCTTGGTCGGAACATGCACCAAATTAATGGTTGTCGCCATTGGGTTGTTCCTTAGGGTATAAGGAATACGTATTCAAAGTTTCCAGATGATACGCTAAGAAAGCAGTCTGTCGACGACAAATACGAAAACGGATTTGGCTATGTCCCTGAGGGTCGGGTATGCATCAAAAACAATAGAGATCATCCTTAGGGTATAAGAAATAAGTATGTAAAGTTTCAAGACGATCAGTAATAATTGTGGCATGTAGGCGACACACACACACACACATATACGTCCACGTCATAACATGGAGGTGTAAAAATCCCCGTATAGGTTAAAATGTAAAAAGAACGACAATTCTTCGACTTCTGGCATCCAGGTCCAACCTTTGCCATAAATGGCTTGACGGGTATCGTGTATTCTAGGGGAATTCTGGTACTTTCTATTTTTTCAGAATCAAAACGGTTGAGAATGCTGTCAGGTTTTGAATCTTCAAGATGTCATCGGTTTGAACGTAAATAAGGATATAACGCCACGATTTGCTATCGAAAAATACTGATTTTTGATAGAGTGTTTCCTTATGACCAAATGAATACTTCCTTAAGGGAAAATTTAATTCTGAATATTCAAAAGAAATTGAGGATGGGTCGATGGACAACATACGCATATGACGATTATATGTGGACGAATCTAAACTTTTAAAAAGAATTTCCGGCAATATATGTTGTTGATGAAATTGACAAGAACCTTATCTCAGTATGGCTTGACATTTCGGCAATCTACTCGCCCACTATAATTTCGAAGAACTCCGTTATCAATATTGCGCAACGTTATCATTTGTATTAATGTCAACTTCCATGGTGATAACTTAATCTTAACTAAAAGTTTTAGTCGTGTCAGTAAAAGGGGTAGTAAGTTTATTTTATTGTAAATTATGGCATGCATGAATTGGGGAAATGAAATAGCTAACGACCCATTGATATGATCTTGTGGCTTTCATTTTTTAGCAATAATCAGTCATCTTGGAATTATGACATATCTTATCAATTGGCCTTAGAACAAGCTGGTCAAAATAGGAATTGTCAGGGCCTTGGGCATTATTCGAAAGGCGTCGCCCAAAAGCGGAAGAACAACACGGTCGGTACCTGGCGTCCATTTGAGAAAAAAAACACGTAGAGCAAAAGCAACAAATGAGTAGTGCTTCGGGTCAAGCTCACAAACAGAGGGCACTTTCATCAAAAAACAAATTGAGTTTCATATAATATGCGTTGTAAGCATACGCGCCTTCGGTGAATAAGTAACTTTAAAAGTATCTCTCATCAGTTTTTCAATTCGAACGTTCAACAGAAAACAAGATGATCATTTCACTATCCTTTTAACCCCATTTTGAACAAATGTTAATGATTCGGAAACTGAACTTTTTAAAAATATTTTTACCTACCGATTCGTCTGAAAAGAAGGATGAAAAATGTTAATGGAATACCAAATGGTATTATCAATAGCTATAACTGGAAAATTTAAAAGGCAGCGTCTACATTAAGACGCTAATGATCGCATATTCATAAAAGTAGTCTTCGTTGTAAATTCCGGTTCTTACAATTATTGCTGTCTGTGAATTTTATGTTCTATCTAACGAAATCATAAAAATCACGCTAATTGAATTTATGTAAGTCTAGGCCAGCCACCTATATAATAATAATTGGAGACGGTGTATATTATGGTTTAATTAACACCTATATCCATCTTTGTATTCTAAAATTCAATTTACAAGGTAAACATAACGTTGCCATACAACGAATATACGCCCAGTAAAACTATTTTGTGTTTAGGTTGTGTTAAATGTTATGTTATGGGGCAATAACTACAGTGCACTCTGTCACATCCTTCATCGTACGGGATCGTTACAATATGTCGGATCACACAGAGTGCCGGAATACCAAATTTTCTCAAAACCGGAAATGTTGTAACTTCGAAAACCGGAAGGTTTTGGGGCAATAACTACATATACCTATAAAAATTGAATTTCGACACTGCTCCACTTTATGACAAGCCAAGCGATTCTTTCAAGCTTTAAAATTCTAAAAAAAAATTCTACTGGTAGATCGCATTCAACATGTCGATGTCAAAGGCACTAAACTCTTTCTTAAAAATCGGACGTCAACAAAGATTCAGTTAAGCTATTCATAATTTCGATAAACTTTATCTCCTAAGGACTAGTTAAAGGACCTAAATCGCTATTCTTTGGAACCTGCAAATTGACACAAATGTATCGCAATGTATATAATAATGTAATATGAATGTATATAAACTGATTTACATTGATTCCTTTCCGTTTTTACTCTATTTAATTTAAAAAGTTATGTTTGACGAAATACATGTACGACAGAAGTCTCAATCGAACGAAAATCTCTAGCGTCTGGTTATTCCAGCCTACACCGAGAGTATTTACTGTGCATGCTCTTCAGATAAGAATATGACGTCACCGTGTTAAATGACTTGTGGAATATGTCTAACCTCGTTCTTCGAATAGCTTGTTAAAAAAAGCACCGAAACGTATTATTGTACACGATTCGTGTACTAATCGTAAAATGTTTATTTTGTTTTAAATATAGGATATTAAATGCCCACCTTTTCCAGTTAAGATCACATCATCAATGTGGATTAAAACTGACAAAAAGTTTGTGTTTTCAATGTCGAAGGTTTTGGATAAAATAAAATAAAAACCAAGTACGAACAATCCAAATCATAATTCAGAATTCGAAGTCCTAAAAACGTTATAGGCAAAATAGTGTATTCAAGCAAAATAGTGTAATCAGCAAATGGACTGCTCCTCGTGTACAAAAATACACGACAAGCAGTGGTAACAGGTGTCCGGAAGAGTAAGCTTACCCTGCCTGGCGCCACACCCGCCATAGCTGCATCCAATCTATTAGGCGAAATGTCAGTCAAATAGCGTGATTGGCCAATGAACTATAGTATGCAAAATGCACGTGATGAACTGTCTTAACGATGTAGTAGACATTATCAGGGTGATAGTAACAGTATACGTGTCAATTGAAAATATCTAGAATAATAGCCGAGAGAGACACGTTATATTTACCAATCAAATCAATATGACGGCCATAAAACTTTTTAAAGGCCTTAATCAGTTTAGTGCGCAAGTATCCTTGTAGTTGAAGCTTAGATGACAAATGCCTCGATCTACTTAAAAAATCAGAATAAAAGGAACAAGCTCTCGTGTAACGAATTAGCTGAGACACAAACACTCCATAAGCTGGTGATATTGGAATGTTACTACTAATGAATGGAAAGTTAACAATCGGAAAGTCAAAGTCATCCCGTTTATCGTACAATTTAACACTCAGTTTATGGCAATTGTCATATTCGAGACGCAGATCCAAGTAGGAAGCGTAATTGTCACTGTCAGTGGTATTTTTAATTTCGAGCTCATCAGGATATATGAAGTCTACATAATCACTAAATTTAGGATTATTAAGGGCTAAAACATCATCAATATATCGATAAGTGAAATTAAAAAGTCTGACTGATCGTTTATTAGTTTTTACGAGCATCTGTATGTACTCGGCTTCGTACGAATAGAGAAACAGATCAGCAAGCAAAGGTGCACAGTTGGTGCCCATTGGGATGCCAACCACTTGCTGATATATTTCCCCTCCAAATTCAACAAAGATGTTATCAATTAAAAAATCCAACATCTGAATTATCTTGATGGCTGTGTATTTGTTTTTTGAATCACTGTGATACTTAACGAAATATGTAGAATTATAATTTACAACTAAATATTGATATCGAGCAGTACCCGATTTAGACGAAAAGACACTGTGAATAATGTCTTTCAATCGGGCTTTTAATTTACTATGGGGAATTTTAGTGTACAAAGTAGAAAAGTCAAACGTTTGAATAGATGAGACTGAAGCAAGGGATCTAGATTGCAAACCATCAAGTAATTCTTTGGAATTTTTTAATATCCACATTTGATTTATACCACTTCGAGAGTATACTTTGTCACAGTATTTTTGAATACCCTCTTTAACAGCTGTAAGTATAGATGTCAATACCTTTGAAAGTGGTTTTGTGGAACAACGGGATGAACCTGCTATAAAACGTTGCTTGTAAGGATTTTTATGTAATTTAGGTATCCAATACAACAAGGGCAAATCTGTATAGGTATTTCCACATGGAGTACCAAATGAAGTGAGTACAGATTTGTGATTGGATATAATTTCATCCTTACTGAAAGTAGATAGTTTATATGTAGCACTGTCAATTGGTTTCCCGAAATTAAGTTCTTTGAACAGACAGTCAAAATAATGTCGTTTACAAATAAACACTATGTTATTGGACGCTTTGTCAGCTGGCACAATGACATAATTGTCATGCAAGGCATTCAGATTTTCAACAATGCTAACATCATTGAAAATAGACTTAGGCCTAGTGTCAACTGACAAACGTTGCATGTATATTCTTCGTTTAAGTAAACGACTGATAGACTTAGTCCAATCAGAGAGAGTATCCGAGATAACATCTTCCCTCTTAGCCCATGATCTAGCGTAGTCCTCTACGGCATCCATAATAAGTTTGAAATTTTGATCCCATGAAAATGGTTGCGGTTCCCGGTATTTGGGTCCTTTGGACAAAATTTCACGTAGCTTATTATTCTGGACTATGTTCAAATCACCAGTGACCACATGTCCAGCTGGCGGGTAAAGGAAGGACGACGTAGAACAAGAACATGGTAGAGGGTTGTTGTATAAGTCTTGAGCATTGATGTCAGATAATGCGTTTCTGTAATTAAATATTTTGGATGCAATGGGTTTAGTATAAGTATAAGAAATCCTAGGAACAGTAACAGTTTTGAAGTAAGGAGGGATGTGTGCTGTGACTTGCTTATGGTGCAATATTTGGCTTAATCCGATAGCATCAATGCCTTTATTAGCAAATTTCAATTTTAGAAATGAACTATTTGTGGTGTGTGACGCATCAGACTCAGTTGCAATGTCCAGACGACGGTGGGCAATGTCAAGAACAATTGATACAACCCTGTATTCAGTGGATGCAGGGTCAGTACAATTTGAATCCAAACATTCAGCTTTTAGTAATTTCAAAATAGTAAGTGGAATGGCATATTGGGTTAGAAACTTAGCTACTTAAAGCTAACCAATCTCAGCAAGTTTGAAGAAATGAATCCCCAAATCCCTGACCTGTCGAACGTTGTTCACAATGTTCTAGTCACAGGGGATGTAAACTCTGTGGAAAAAAAGATTTGTGAAATGTGTTTTTGTAAATATTATTAAATTTTACGGTCAGTTTATAAAAAACAATTATGTAAGTTGGCAATTTAGAAACTTTACAACGAATAACCACAAACATTTTTCACTAACTATAATTTATTAGTGATGTATACTGTTTTCAAATGTTATTATAATAGTAGCAGTTCTTCTCAAACTCATGATAAATCGCCTCAATACTTTTATTCAACTAATATTTTCTCAAAACGTCTAAACATACACAAGATTCTCAATGTCACTGACATTTGAACAGTTTTCTTTGCCATTATGTACGTTTTTTACTTGCACATTTTATGATCATGTAAAGCTGAATATTAAACACTATAATTAATCGTAAATGTATAGTTAGATATTAAAATATAACATATTATAAAAATAATACTCATAAATGTATAGTTAAAAAAATTTTTTTTAAAAAAACACATTATAAAAAAAAATAGTCATAAACGTCGTCTCCAGTAGCCCAGTTGGTGCAGAACAGTAGGAAGTTAAACCCCATTTCATTTAATCTCACAGGTCTAACATACGTTATACAAAGATGCTTAATAATATTATGTGTTGTAATATTTATCTCTGTATTACTAGGATCTAAAAATAGCACTAAAAAGAGCATATATTAAACTGTGAAAATAGGCATACCACAAACAGCAATATTTACCTTTGATTGAAAGTAATTTATATAGTTTCGAAAATGAGTCACTAATTAATATAAATATATTTTTAGATCCTATGTAAGATAATTATGGTTTGGCCTTTAGGGAGAATACGTTTGTGTAAAATCCAATAATTGACCTCACGTAACTTGTTTATCGCATCTGATCAATCTAATTATACCAAATTAGTAATCTTTCAGACTGGCAATTACGTACATAAAAGTGTAATTGTTGATACATTGAAAAATTATATCATCTTTAAGTTATGAATGCGGATTAAGTGGCGTTATCGGTGACGTGGGTATATTTAACGGTTAATACATTCGCGAGAGGCTTACGGCGAACGTCCGGTATTCTCCTGTTCTATATTTGATATTGGCCCTTTAAAGTGGCAATGGCTAGTCAAATATTAAATGTATCCTATAAGAGGGAATGTATGTATACTTACCTTGGGATTTTATAGTGTGGTTTTCCCATGTCAGTCACGGTCAAAGACATGGGACCTGGCATGTAAAACAGTGTTTAGTCGTTGGGATGGGACAAAAACCAAAACCTCGTGTACATGTTGGCATGTAGGCAAAAGAACCGAGGAAAATTGGAATTCAAAATTGTAGGCCGTAGCGCCGCTGCCGAAGCAAAATTTCCCTCTTCATTATCCAATAGGTGCAAAAAAATAGGGCGCTGTTAAAACATCATTTTATTTTATCACATTTATGTTTAAAAAATAAAACTTTTAACCTATGTCAATATCCATACTAGTGATAATGATATACGTTAACTCCATTTCTCGCCTATCATAAGATAAGATAATCTATTTACAAGCATACTCTATCATGTTATCTTGTCTTTTTAACTTTATAGCCTATCTTCTTGGGGGTCATTTTTTGTGGCGTCGTTATTTCTGCTTTTAATGTCCCTTTAACGACACAGTTAAACCGTGAACACCAAAATGGACGGACTCTCGATCATACAAGTCAAGCGTTCACCTATTGTTGTTTAGTATAGATGAATATTATACCAACGCTACAATACTCATGTTTAAAAGATAGACTACGCTGTACTGGTTCACTGAATAAGTATCTACAACAGCATAATTTTTTGTATTGGCCCCGATGTCTCTACAGGCGAATTTATTTAACTATAAATACACGTTGTTGTGGACGTTGAAATATTTTCTCCAGTAATAGGTTTATCGTATGGTGACAAGATTTAAAGGTAAGCCATTTAAATTTAACTTAAAGCTGTATGCTATATATAATGCATTATATACAATATGACGTACCGTTATTATTGTACGTGTATATACATTGTGTAGTGTTATACGACACTTCAAAACAGGAACTAAATCATTATACATATAGGATATTATTTTCATTTACTTACTTCTGGTTTCAACAGTGACTTACATAGTAGTATAAACTATATTATTTACAAATAAATCAACAGGATTGTTTTGACGTCATTTTAAGTAGAACGGGATAATGGTGTACATGTTCTGGTCATGAACTAAATTCCAGTAGCTTAGGCAAAGCCTAGCTTAGGCGTGGGCCCAGGGCTCTGCGGCCAAAAGAGAAAAAATTCAAATTCCAGATGAAAGTTTCACTGTAACGCGGTGGCGGAGACTGCATGAGCAATCCCTCAACCTTCTATGCCAAGTTTCCAACCTCGTATTATTGAAATAAAATTAAACCATATGTTATTCCCGAAATGACCTAGTTTGTGTCGAGTTGACGTTAACCCCATCTCTCTCTCTCTCTCTCTCTCTCTACTCGGTGATCGGCCTAGAGACTGGACGGAGAGTGCTTGAGTCTGCAATCACTCAATCAGTGATTGGTCAGATTCTATTCAAATAATCGTTTCGTCGCGATAGGGGCCCCGCGATTCTAGCCGGACCCAGGACCCCCCCTTCGGTTAGGCTGGTCTTTGAGCTTGGGGATTACATGCGCCATTGAGTAAAGCCCTGGTTAACTAATCCGGTGGTCCTGATTCGACCGGGTGTTGGCCGAGAAATTTTCCCTTGATTTTCCCTCGAGCTTTTCCCTAGGCAGTGATGCAGGGTGTGGCGCCTGGTAAGGCACCGTGTCTAGTCGTTTGGGTAGTAAGAAAACCCGGGGTCACATAAAAGAACCATCTACAGTGGGAATGAAGAACAGATGAAATGGGGTTTTTGGTCTCCGCACTTATCTGCGCCAACTAGGTTAATGGTAGACGGGCATTTGCCGGCCGTTATTGTATAATGCCCGAGCAACAATTGAATTCCAACAGTCTAGATTCCTTATTAGTGCATCGGACCTCGGTTGCTCGTACCATTCGAATTGTTGGACGCCCTTCCTTATGACAAAGGGGTGTCCACACTTAAAAACGACGAGAACTTTCTTGACCAACACCTGTTGTCGAGAGTATTAAGTGTGGCAGCGCCTTACTCACTGAGACACTGTGGCTCCCCTTGACACGACTTAAAAGCAGGCTATAGTGTCGATGTCCGTGCAAAATAAAAAATATCCGGTATATGACATACATAATCTCGGTAGGTGAAGAAAGTAGGAAGCTAAACCTTATTTAGTTGTTTAATACTACATTTGAACTCGTATGTGGCAGTTTTTTAAAACAATAAAATAACACTTCCCATTTGAGTTCACACAGCTGGTGTGAAACAGAAATTTGTGGGTCCCCCAGTCATGGACTTCACTGTAATTGAGACTCGAGGCAAGCTCCTGGTTCCATTCTGCTCTTATCTTTTGGTCCTCATATTTTAAGTTGTTCAAGTCTTTGTGTATAGCGTTGTCCTACTGCACTTACTAAATAAAATATTATATAATTTAAGTTAAGACAGGTGTTTAGGGATCACGGTGGCTAAGGCGCTGGTTCGCTAGCCTTGAGGTCGGGTGTTCGATTCCTGCATTGGCCGAGAAAGTTCATCTCGATTTTCCGACATGATTTCCCCTTGTCAGTGATGCAGAAGGAGGGCCTGACAAGGACAGTTGCCTAGTTGTTCGGATGGGACGAAAAACCGAGGACCCGTGTACACATTGGAGTGCACGTAAAAGATCCCTTGGCAGTTGGAATTCGATATAAGAGTAGGCCGTAGCGCCGCTGCCCGGGCAAAATTTCACTCATAGCACACTGTATGGCGTATGCCCGTCTTCAATTAGCTCAGGTTAAGTGCATAACAGTAGGACGTTAAACCCCATTTCATTCATTCGTGTTTAGGGCACTGTTTTCTTACACAGCTGTCGGATTATCAAATCTTATATAGCCTAGAGTGATATACGGTATCATTCACAGTGTAGTTATTCATTTGACGTCACTATATATCTCACATAGTAAGCTGTGTTTAGTATACAATTACCGTATAATGTAGAATATCATTTGTATAATATACCAATTTCACTAATAATAAACCCCCGATCTATTGAAATTATGTTCTTAAATTTACCATATGCATCTCTCCTTTCATTCGGATACTCCCCTTCTATTCAGTCATTTTAGTTTGTGAATATTGTCGAACTGCTGTTACGTCACCGTAAATATACCATTATGAGCAATATAAATAATTACCGTTGTTTACAAATAATATATTTGTTTAAAAAATGATTCACGCTTAATTTATCTGATAAATCCAACGGCATTGAGCAAAATTATGACCCTCGATCTATTGAAATTATGTTCTTAAATTTGCCATATGCATCTCTCCTTTCATTCGGATACTCCCTTTCTATTCAGTCATTTTAGTTTGTGACGTACATGTTAAAATTGTCGAACTGCTGTTGCGTCACCGTAAATATACCATTATGAGCAATATAAATAATTACCGTTGTTTACAAATAATATATTATCAGTTGTTTAAAAATGATTCACGCTTAATATATCTGATAAATCCAACGGCATTGAGCAAAATTATGACGCACAGGTGTAACAATACAAACCATTTTAATAACTTTAATTGGTGTTGACAGGTAAATTGATTTTAGTAAGACGTCGCGGTGATTTAGAAATATGCTACTCTCCTGCATCGTTTTAGCTACAGAAGTCTGACATAATATGATTCAGTTATGTTCGACTTTCCCTAATCAAAAAGAACCTTTGAAGTTATCGGATGTTTGGGTGTATATAACAGGGTTGATTGGAAAACAGTTATTGTGATATACGGTAATAATTAATATTTCTTATACTCGTAATGCTGTTATAATTTAATATACTATTTGTTATAATACGTCTACATGATATACTATAAAATAATAACATATTATACTATCTGTTATAATATGTATAAATACATGTATTATAATATACTATTTGTTATATATATATTACCTGTAACGATATAATATAATTTGTTGTAATACTTATAATATACCATTCGTTATGTAAACATAATATAATATAATATTATGTTATAATATGTCGTATACATAATATAATAGTCTATTTGCTGAAACAAACTATTTGTTATAATAATAGTATTATAACATTATATTTGTTATAATACATGTATGTATGTATGTATATATTATACTTTGTTACTTATATATACACGGATTATGGTCCCTAATTTTACGAAAAATCATGTTTTTAGCCTATGGAAACTCTTTTGATCCAATTTTGATCAAATTTAAATTGTATTCATTTTATTACCCAAAGATCTCGGTTCTTTTCGATATTCGAACATATTGGGCTATAACTTCTTGGATTATAGCACCTGGTTGTACGAAAAAATGCGTTTTTAGGTTGTGGACCCTCTAAAGGGCACCATTTTTATCCGATTTATAAAACCGTTATCACCGTTACACCATAATAATAGATGCGTTGCAAGTTCATGAAAATCGGACCAAAACTGCCGGACAAAATGGCCACAACTCGTAGTCACAGTTTTGATCCGATTTTGATGAAACTTAAAATGCATGTTTATAACTCAAGATGTTGGTTCCTTTTGATATTCCTGCATATCGGATTATAACTTCCCCAACTATTCCCGTTGATTTTTATGAAGAATTGTGTTTTAGCTTGTGGTCCCTCTAGAGATCAAAATTTTTATACGATTTTAATAAAAAAAAGTTTGAATAATATATCACCGTTGCACATTATTGTAACATGCTTAAGGGTGAATCTTGCGTTTTGATTGGTCAATTAGACACTGCTATTGGAGAATACCCCCACCCCCCTGTTTAGAAATCCTAAAAAAAGAATGTTACAATGTCGATAAACACTTTCTGTTTCGCATTTAGGGGGTGCTATTGATTGAGGACATAACACCCTCTAAATGCGAAACAGAAAGTGTTTTATGTTTATATCACGAAGACTTTGTTTCCTTTCGATAATCGACCATGTCCGAACATAACCACCTGTATTAGGCCCCTGATTGTTCGAAAAATACCATTTTTTGATTGTCGACCCACTAGAAGTCACAATTTGTACTCAATTATAAAAAAGACGTTTTTAAACATATATCTTAGTTACATATGAATGTGATTCGATATAAGGGTAGACCGTAGCGCTGGCTGCTCGAGCAATAATTTCCCTCGTAGCACTCTGTTGTATTCCCGTCCTAATTAGCCCAGTTTAGGAGCAGAACATTAGGACGTTAAACCCCATTCAATTTCATTTTATAATAATATACATAGTATAATATAATTTAATAATACATAATAATATGATACATTTTATAATTTTCATATTATTATAATATATTTTACTTATATAGATTATATTTGTTATCCTTATAATACTAATATACTTAAAGGACACTAAGCCCTTTGTTTGTTGTAGTTAGATATACAGCAACATGAAAATATGTGGATACCTTATTCTACACGTAGTCTACCATAAAAACATATTGATTACATACTCAATATATATAGGGTGGAGAAAAACAAACGAAAAATTCAATTTTGTTATTTCCGTCTAATTCCCTAAAACTTTTAATGTGTTCAATAAATTACATAAACCGATAGTTGAAGGGTTTGATAAACAAAATTTGAGTTCTAACATAAAATATAGACCTGTAGCTATTTTAATTCAAACATAAATTATAAATTTGTAGCTTAATGGTTTGCTGAATAAACTGTTAGTTCTAACATACCATATAAACCCGTAGCTTAAAGAAGCATTATGTAAAAACTTATTCTGCCTAAATTATGCAGACCTTTCGCTTGCCCTCCAATGTTACATAAATCATAAATTGGACACTTATTCACATTTCAAGCTCTTAATCAACACAATAGCCCATCGGATGCTTTTGATTTTCAACGTATTTAACACGATTGCTAGTTAATAAGTTAATTAGAAAGTGACTAATCGAAACTTTGTTTATTATCGTAACTGCGTAGCAATGACAATCGAGACTAGACTGTTCTTCAAACAACAATAACTCCGCGCAGAAAGAAGTAATTTTACTGACATTGCCAACATATCCCCTTTCCGTTATGTATGATTTAAATATTATTATAGTGAGAACCGTCTGCTCCTTTTTTAAATCTTACATAATGCATCTTTAATGGTTTGATAAATAACTTTGAGTTCTAATGAATCAAGATTTTAAACGACAATGGGGCTTTAAAATTTGCAACTTACGAGTTTAGCAAAGGCAATTTTCGCGACGTATGTAAAACCAACAGGCTCATATTTGTATATACAAATAATAATAATGTATGCCATTTAGTACCCACAATACTATTTATGCTAAGACACCGACTATAATAAGACATGTGTTGTGAAAAATGGCAAGTTTGTCACACTACCTTTATAAGGCGATTAAATAGTTAATCTCCTATATCTTATCAAGGTGTGAATACGTACTTATATTAAAGGGACGGTTTAACTAATACGAAATAAATGATGGTTATGTGAACGATTATTTTATAAGTGGTATCAGAGTGGTCATCATGTCAACCCATCCCTTAAACCAGAATTTACTTTCTGGAATTTTTATTGGCCCTTGGTCTTACCATTGAAAGTCAGAAAGAATAGACACAGTTTCGGGGATTTTCAGTCCCTCATTTGCTTCTTAAACATTAATCTGATACATATTGCCACTATTGATTATCTTGAGACTGTTCATAGGCACCGGGTTGCCATTGGCTCTGCGATTAGGTGCAGAAGGCGAGGAAATCGAATCTCATAGGACGCAAACCCGAAAAAACGTTTTACTTGGACATCGATGAGGAAATACCCTCTAGAAATATTAACCAGGGTCTCATTAACATCATTAAACTGGCGAAACTCTATCTATCCTTAAAATAAAGATTATGTTATAATATACATGTAACTATATCATTCGCAGATTGAGAGAGAGAGGGGGTGGGGGGTACGTCCACTTGACACAAACGAGGTCAATTTGAGACTAATATGCAGTTCAATGTTTTTTCAATAATTCGCATGCTAGTAGGGTTATTTAGCAGGCGCAGGGAGGGGTGGTGCGGAGGACCCGGAGGAAACCCGCGTCCCTACTCCTCGTCACGTACATGCGGGGAATTTAAACCTAGATCTTATCATTTAACGCACTAGCCTTAGAATGTTACATACACAACAACACGGGGTGGAGGGTTAGATACAAAACAACATAAATTACAATGTAACATACAAAACAACATAAATTACAATGTTACATACCAAACAACATAAATTACAATGTTACATACAAAACAACATGAATTACAATGTTACATACAAAACAACACATGGCGGTAGGTAACATACAGAACAAGGGGTGGGATGTTACACACAAAACAACACAGAGTGGAATGTTACATACAAAACATAGAGAGTGGAATGTTACACGCTAAACAAAAAAAAGTGAAATGTTACACAATGTCTATGTATTCTTTCTTGTTCGCAGGTTTATCTTGTAGATTTTGTTTTTTGCATGCAGTGTGGTCCTGCTGCACTGTGGCCTATTTGCTAATAGATAAGAATATTACATACACTACATCAAAAAATACTTATCTCATTCATAACGTGCCAAGAATGTGATTTATAAATGACAGTTAATATGTGTTTGTTTGTTTAGGTGACAAAACGGTTTATGAAACATGTCCTAATAGATTGTATTAAAGAAAAAACCCTAAGTATAGATATAACAACAAATAATATATAATACCATATATATCTAATTAAGTAACGCGAAATAAAATGCCCCTTAACCTCCTACCTTTGTATACCGATCCGGATAATGAATATGGGCATACGGGGGGAACTGTGTCCGGGCAGTATAGCGTTTCTGCCTGCTCTTCGTGAAAATCAAATTGCCAAGGTTTCTTTCAGGCACACAGACAAGAGGCGCCAGACTGAAAGTGTCCGAGGAACGTTTTCCACCAACATTGGGATTGAACTCGAGACCTCTTGGGCAGTGAGTCAGACTATATTCACTGGGCCATCGCGGCGTCACTACATAACATAACAGAACAGAGAACCGTGTAATGTTCAAGTCCGGTCAGGGGCCGCTTTAGCCCCGGCAATAATTTTTAATAGTGAAAATTAAATGTCGCCAAAAGCTCAAAAAAGCGAAAAAAGGTTATGTGGGGGGGGGGGTATGGTCATTAGCCCCCCCCCCCCCGAAATCGGGCCCGCTCCGCGGCCCCTGAGTCCGGTTCCCACTTTTCTTGGACTGGGGCTGCTGGGACGACACGGACAGTGTTACCTGGTAGTTCGGGGTGTAGAGAATAAAGCAACCCCCCCCCCATCTGTGAAGCAGATTCGGAAACGAACATTGCACGCATGATCACGGGAACCGTGATTGTACGTGTGTATTCATGTAACGTTAAAGATACATTCCCACTAATAAAAATATGACAATTTTTGTACATTATGAATAGTAGATACACCCAATCTTACTCGAACAGTACTGGATTCCCTGAAAAACACCCATGGAGCGCGCCAGGACAAAATTGATTAGTGCTGTCTTGCGCAAAAGGTTGAACGCGTAGACCGCTTTGAGCCATCCGTCAGACACTCATATTCGCTTGATATTGCATACAGAAGGGCAGTGCTCACTCTTGGTTTCATTTTTTTTCCGCAAATTTTTCATTTTAATTTATTAGCCATATATTTTTTCCGCCAAGAAAGAACAAATAGCTATTATATTTTTGGAGTAATTTTTATGCATATTATATCACAGTTTACAAATTCTTTATTGCTTTGCAGAAGCCCATTTTCTGTTGATTCGGGGTAACCACTATTAGTATTAGTAGCATTAAATTACACAGTGTATTTGTTTTTAATGAATAATTAAATGTTTTGTCTCTTAATGAGTTTATTACTACTCTAACTGTAAATACTAATCAACACTAATCCGAGATTGATCAAGAGACAAAGGATTTGTACGTAATTGATTGATAACTGACTCAGCCAAGCGCATTAGACTGTAATGTGTTTGCACGGCGTGGAAATCAAAGCTTTGTCGCAAGAAAATTTTATCATCAAAAAAGAATCGCCATACAGGAAAAAGTTAACGCCCAAAATTCCGCCAGATTGAAGATTTTTTCGCCAAAATTATATTTTTATCGCAAATGCCGGAAATGGCGATCGACAGCGTGAGCGCTGCACGAGGGCACTGGCTGTCCAAGGGTAACTATTTGGATCGGTTTGTCGAATTGTATGATGCTTTGGGTGAGTTTCTGGCTGATAAAGACGAAATGGCTGTCTTACAAGGGGCTGAAACAAAAGCACAAGTCTGTGACATTGTTATCTCACCGATGTTTTCGGAAAGTTCAACGAATTGTATGAAGAGTTGCAGGGTGCAAACGAGATTCAAAAACGAAAATATTCGTTGACAACTATCCAAATTTGAGTACACTTGCTATTACTTTTCCTCACTTCGTATCTCGTGGAGTGTGCATTCAGCGCCGTAGCGGATTTATTGACCAAAAAACGAGACAGTCTTAACTTTACTGTATGCTGCTGTCTACGCCCGAAGTTATGCCCCTGTCAAACCGAGTGGCTGCGACTAGAAAATTTACAAGGTCGTCAGTAAATGTAAACACAATGCGAGAAATTTTCCCAAAATTTCCAAACTAGAAATAAGTAGCGTTCTTTACCCAGTCAAACCGGGATGGCGCCTTGACTGCGCTGCTATAGCGTCGAAATATGGCCCCAGAGCCCGTCAAGAATGCCATAAGCGTGGTAAAGCGTGGTAAAAACGCCAGATATCGCGCTGTGGTCTCGGTTGTCGCAAATGATCGCCGAGTCACGACGTTTGTTTTGAGCACATTCAAAACAAACGCCATGGTTCTGCGATCTGCACTGGAAAGATCTGAAATCAAATTTTTTTTTTCAAGTTTGTGATATTTTGGGACATTTTCGTAAGTTGTGTTCACATTAATTGTGCATTTTCTTGTCGCCGTACCCTATCTGACGGTAACAAGGCGAACATTCACGACCATGGAGATCACAGCACGGTATCTGGCGTTCCCACCACGATTTTACCGCGCTTATGGCGATCTTGACGGGCTCTGTGACCATTTTCCGTCGACGTAGCGTCGCAGTAAGGGCGCCAACACAGTCTGACGGGGGTATTAGATCGCAGAACCTTGGCGTTTGTTATGAACATGCTCAAAATAAACGCTGTGACTCGGCAATCATTGGCGACCATGGTGACCACAGCACGATAGCTGGCGTTTCCACCACGCTTATGGCGACCTTAATGCGCTCTAAACTCATTTCCAATCGCTGTAGCAGCGAAGTAAGGTTTTAACAAAGTTAGTTCCGGGTGTTAAGATCTTTGTTCAAAAACACCAAGCACAAGGTGCTCACTAAACAGGGGCTATGACATCTCCATTGTGCTTTTAATGTGTAAATCCATGACATCTGTTCATTAAATATGTGTTTGAAACAATACATAATTATCATGTTTCAGTTTTTAGTAATTTGATGTTTATAGTGCCAGGGTTAAATAGCGGAGAAATTATTTCCCAAGTGGGGAATTGTATCATAAAGGTTGAGAAGCACTGGTATAAAATAATATGAAAATAAATACATGTGGGTACTAGCTTTGGAATTTGACTTTGATGTGATATTTGGTTTTATAAACATAACATCAAAAAACGAACTGGGTTACCTTTATACTTTAAAACCTGATATTCATCAGATTATAGAAAATGGATAATTGGGTTTACTTTTATTAGGGTTTTACTTACACAACATACCGTATTTCCTCGAATACGACCCCGGGGTTCTATTTCGTTCAGCATCTCCGACCCCCGGGTTCTATTCGAGGCCCAGGCTATAATCGAGGCCGGGTTGTATTCGAAAAATACTGTACTATTAAATCTGCTGTCGCGTATTTACCAAAAATTATATTTGTAGCGCATGGTATTTAAAAAGCAATTTATTGGGAAATTTCTAATATATTAGGTCTGAATACATCACTGACAGAAAATACTGTCGCAAATCAAACAAGCTTCATTCATACATATTTCACATTTATGAATTTGCTCAGTAATTCTGCTTCCTGGTGTAAGTTGCATAACTGCTTTGTGATGCATGCTGTAACATTGGAAACGAATTGGACATTACTTGATATATCCCGGTAGTTTCCATGAGTACGTTTGAATTCCCCCCAAAATATATTAATCCAGAAAGTAGGCGAGGCTTTATCCAATGAAAATTTAGGATTTTATAACCCTCGTGTAAAGAGAGGGGGGTACTTCTTATCACGTACAAGCGGGGACTCAAAACCACACAACATTGACTAAGTTACAGACCCTATGGTGTAACCACGAGACCACCCAAAAACCTATAGACCACAAAGCCATCCACTATATATGGTATAATATTAATTCTTAGCTACATACGACTTTGCTTAAAATACGTTACGTATTGACTTCTAATTGAAAGGAGAACAAAGCCGGGGGCATTTCATAATACGACCCTGTGCATTCCGTCCCATGTAACAAATGACGTTTGCACATAACGGTACATGCTATAATATATGGTTGTCGGGAACAAAGAGTGAATTGTTTTCTAAAAATAAAAGTGCTAGAGGATCGCTAAAAGTTTAGATAGTATAACATCGCCAATTAGGACACAGACGGTTCTCAAAATTACCTAATCTAGTTTACTAAATCAAATTAAATTCACTGCTATTCTAGGTCAATTTGGTCAATCTCTTAATCTTAAGTAGATCGAACCCTATTATTCTTAATACCAGTACCCAAATTTTAAAAGGTTATCAGTCAGTCCTATTAAGAAGTCGGTATATTAAGTCCAGAAGAAATGTCACAGCCTTAAATAATCACTGGCTAAAGTTTAACTGAGGCAGTCAAGAAGTGAATTAAAAAACGATGTCTGTAGGTTTAAAATTTATAAGGTTATTCGAAGGTTTAATTACTGAAAAATGCAATTTCCCGGATAGATTTTGGTCAAAATCTTTTTTGCAAGAACGGATACCAATACGTGTCATTACTGCACTGCTCCCAGCTCCCGAAGAATTAGGGACTCTGAAAAAGATTCCTTTCACTTTGCACAAATGGATTAACCCATAACTCAACGTTAATACGTTTCGATTTGTAAGACAGAGGGCCTGACAAGGACAGCTATCTAGCCGTTTGGGTGGGTCGAAAAAACTGAGGTCACATGTACACATTAACGTGCACGTAAAATATCCCGTTGCAGTTAAAATTCGATATAAGACTAGGTCGTAGCGCCGCTATCCGGGCAAAATATTCCCCATAGTACACTGTACGGCATATGCTCGTCTTAATTAGCCCAGTTTCAGGTCAGAACAGTAGGACGTTAAACTCAATTTCATTTCATTTCATTTACATTTCGATTTGCAGCTCTTTCACTAAAATTGAACATCCACGGTGTAAAACAATAGCAACGCTGCGCTGCCTAATAGAGCTCATTGGTAATATCAAAGAACGCCAGAAAATATCGAGTAAATAATATTCTCTAAAATTAGAGCATATTTGAAGATTGCCTTATATAAATAATCCTCTACTCAAATTTGTATTACGAAATAATATTTAATGAACATTCCAATAAATTGCGTTAGCGAATCCATTGTCGAAGTCGACATTAAAAATAATAGGTTTCTGTCACCGTTATTTACAAAATGAATTATTTGATTCTCGATCGGTTTTCAGTTTTCAAAACGTTACTAATTATACGCTAGAAATCATTGTGTATAATGTATCTTGGGAAAGTTTCAGCTGCCTTTAAACCACTTTAACGTGAAAATTTCAAACTACGGATTAATAATTTACTTTTTTGGGGTAAACAAAGACAGGAAAATTGATCGTTAAAAGACAGCATGGCATCAGGTTTTGTTTTGGTTGAGAGTTATTTTTCTTCCTCAGTAAATTTAGTTACTAAAAAATATTCTTAAATCCTTCCTGGTCATTTGACATTTGGATTAAAAAAAACTCTCGTGAATCATCGATTTATTAAGAATCTGAAAAGCGAACTTGATTACGATAACTTTATTGAAGCATTAAATCTTCTTGTTTAAAGGCACACTTCAGAGGCAAAAGGATTTTCTGTGAAATGCAAATTATTCTTATTATAGTCTTATACAAACGGGATATATTAAATGTAACAGAATATTCGAGACCTTTTGGTACGACCCTATGATTAAGATTAAATTAAAATTATGCTTCAAAGAAAGAGGGAGAGAGAGTTGGATAGAGAGAGAGGGAGAGAGAGAGGGAGAGAGATGGGGTTTAACGTCCACTCGATACAAACTAAGTCACGAGGTTGTACAGGCGACCCTACTTCTTGCCACGTAAAACCGAGAATTCGAAACCAAGCCAATTGACTCAACGACAGGCTTTATGATACAGCAAGCTCACGCTAACCATTCAGCCATCCACCCCCACCCCCTTTCATAAGAAAAGGCTAACGATTATCACAATAAGGATGGCATATTACGTTCCTAATGAAATTGGTGACGATGTCCTAACAACCCTTCTTTTCTTTTCTGGTGTTTTATTACAAAGATCGTCACTTTAATCATTTATTAACTATATGCTCCATAACGATGGAACTAAACATAGGGTCTTTAACAGTTACTTTGTTATTCCAATTAAATTGAGAGCATATCTCTACATCGTTAGTTAATTAACTAACCTAGTGGAAGTATTATTCACACCGCTTGTTAATTAACAATATATATTTGTATTATATAACTTGTAAAGGATTTCTTTTAATTGACACATATTTCATTGCGTAACATCTGCTGGGTGGATTATATTTTGTGTAAAATTGCTGCAGATGCGAAATAATGTCATGAGTTTAGCATAACAAATAAAGTATATAGAACAAGAAAGTAAATAACAATTAAGACACTATATTGCAGGATTTGCAACTAGACCAAAGACAAATCATTGAGATTGACAAGGGACCATAATAAAAACACACCGTGATTAGAAAAGTGCTCATGGACGACACCCAAAGGAAGAATAACACCGCTTTCCCATTCAACCAACCAAAATTATCAGACTAATCTGCTTTTTAAATCTTATTTTAATTGCCATATTATTGTTGTAAATTGTTAGTGTATTGGCGCCCTTATCTGTGATATTTATATTTCTTGATTGCTAATGTGGACATTAAAGGAGCTAAATCGATAATATTTAGCACCTAGAGATTGACACAGATAGGTCGCAACGCGTATTACAATCATAGAGACTGATTGACATTCAGTCGTTTCTGTTTTTACTATAAATTCTAATCAATTATGTTCGGCGAAATACGCAAGAAGCCTCAATCGAATGGCAATCTCTAGCTTCTGGTTTTTCCACTATACACTGATAGTATCCATTGTGCATTGCATGCTGTCCAGATAAGAACATGACGTCACCGTATGACCGTCCTCCTCGCAGTGTTCCGTTTGATTAGAGCTAATCCTACTACTCCCTGCTGGACTGAGTGGGTATTATTGTCACTAATTATGACTAGTCAGTGGCCCTATTACTGACCAATCACTGACTTCGTTACAAAGGTATTACCTTTAAAACAGTACGTTTAATTAGGGCAACTGTGTTTACATAACGTTACGTCATGGCTGCACGTTTTTTTTATGCTATATTAACCAGCGCATAGCAGGATATTGCAGCAAAACTAATTGCGTGACAAACAAGGCTATCGGTATTGACGTAAAGTAAACACTACTGTGTGGTAACGAACAGACTCTCAACGTTTTTAATACCTTAAATCTTTTTTCCAAAATATTAAGGAAGACCCAAGATTAAACGACGGACTGTCATGTTACTGTGCGTTAGTGGTAGATTTGATTGAACGAGAAGAATAGACACACTTACTTAAAAGTTCAAGATTGACAAGAATCCGAAGCCAATCCAGCAATGGCCAGAGAGGGATTTCTCGGGCCGTTGCTTCAGGAATATGCCGTTTGACATGACTTCTGGAATATCTCTAGCCTCGTTCTTCCGAGTCCCTTGTTACAAATAGTGCTGAAACGTATCATGGTAAACGATTCGTGTACCGATTGTAAAATCTGTTCCTGGTAAGATCACAACATTAATGTTGATTCAAATTTCTTCGTTGATTGGCAATTAGTAATTAAACATAATAACACAAGGTACAATTTGATAAAGACGAGAGTATCCTCGTCGAAACGTCGCTTAGTATCAAACTCAGTAATTGTTTATCCATAAAATTGTACCTTGTGTTGATTCAAATTAACAAATAATTCGTATTTCTAATATCGAAGACCTTGGACGATATTGAGTTAGAGACTTGGCTACTTTAAGATACCAATAGAACCATTCATAGACATACGGGGCCGAATTTGTTTGGGGGGGGGGCAGCATATTTTCCCGACAAATATATTTCTGTCCGCGAAGCCGTGGGCGGCGAAGCCGTCCACCTGTAAGCGCCGGAGGCGCGAAGTGGCCGACGGAGGGTTTGGGGGGCCTCCCCAAGAAAATTTCGAAAACAGACGGCCGTATTATGATTTACTTTTGCAACGTTTTTCATTATATGACGGTTCACATTTTTTATCCATATCTAAGATAGATAGATCTAAAATCAAGATAGAAGACTTTTTGAACTTGTAAAATTTATATACTTTTAATATATGAATTACCATTTTACATCTAGTGCACTATATTATACCAAAAGAAGAACAAGTCAAACGATTATTACTTATTTCACATTTGATCCACGATGATACAGCATCAGTAGAATCGTTATTTTGTTCATCATTGACTGGACTGCTTTCTTTCCGCTTCCATATTATTCAAAATATTCAAAACCCGACAGACGGCGCGACGCTTCCCGACAAACTGAACATTCATTCCCGACAAGACCATGTTTTGTTGGGGGTTTTTTTGGGGGGGGAGGGGGGGCAGGGCCCCCCGCCTCGTACGCCTATGGGATCATTCACAATATAGGTTATCTCTAGAAATATATTATACTTATCCTTTCTCTGATGCATAAGTTCTAACCATTATTGATAGGGTATGCTTACTCCTGAATATTTGGTACCACTTATCAATGAGCTCATTTATGGGTGGCCTAGTCAACACTGACGCTTTATTCACTTTAATATTTTGATTTAAGGTAATTTTAACTCAGATGTGTTCCGTATCTAAAGTGCAATCCTGTCTAATGAGGTAGAATCATTTCTATATATCGTGTCTTAATGATTATTTCAATTCCAGAAAGCTTTCACCTTTTTACCCAAAGGTCTCGATTTTCTCAATAATTAAATAATAAAGAAAGAGAGAGATAAAGATAATGCTAAAGAAGCTTGACTTGGAAATAGAAAGTGATTTGTTATCATTCTTTTTAAATCAAGACAGAAAATTACATAGACACATGCTGGGCCATTACCCGTTCATAATGGAGACTTATTGGGGAAAAGAAACAGGAAAGGAAATTTGGTTTCACCTATCAGTTAGAACAACAGTAGCCGCCATTGGACGATGCAAGTGATCGAATTGGCACCACACTGGGATCTTTCTGTTTATTGCGTTTTTCTTGACATATCCACGGGTGGAAAGTTGGTTGATTGATTTGTGCGTGCTGGGTTTAGAGGAAGACATGTAATTAACAAAAGCCATAAAAACTTGGCCCTGATTATTAATTATTGACCTTATTTAGTTAAGATGGGGATTCGCGGCGACTGTTGTTTACAGTTGTTAGTAGATAATGAATATAAATATACGTGACAAACAATCAGCATGCTATTTGTCTATCAATATCCTTCAACTGATTTAATATACAGTTGGAAATAATAGATAACATCAGTCTTGTTGGGTTTTTTTTTAATAAATGGAATATTTCTTGTTCGCGTAATAATGAAACATCCACTAGCCTTTATCTATGGATAGAATTTAGACAAACGTCATAGTTTTAAATTAGGGCATATATGTTTCTCGTACATGTAATAACAATTTATTTTTACCCTATTTTTTGTATCCAAAAATTGCAACCTTTTCTTAATACTGGAAGACTGAGCTCATCAGATTAAACTAAATCATGGACGGAATTTTGGGGACCTAACCGTAGACTGAGCCCTTGACAAACGTAGCCTTAAGGTCATTCATACTGAGCATGACCGCGACCGCGAACTAAACTCCAAAACCGATTACTGTCCCTTTCCATTATGAAATGGTCGGAAACTCACAGAAGAAACTGCCGCATTAACGATTTGACCATGTATGCTCTTTTTAATCTCGCATTCTGATTGGCTAATGACAATCGTTCGATCTCATTCTCATTCATTTTCTTTACTATTTTGACATTTGACGATGTTCAGATCGCATGATATAATTATCAGTATTAAGTATGAGCTTGGCTTTGTGATAGATTGTGGGAATTGTAAACCAACTGACAGAATTCCAACTGTTAATTAAGGATATACAAGCTGGCTAGTTGACGTATTGAACAATTAACATACTATTGTTTTAATTGGTTTTATCAAATTAGCTATAATAGCCACAGTGGCTCAGTGAGTAATGCGTTTCGGTCCAGAAAGCGCCTTGGATTTCCAGACTGTTTTCCATATGAAGGTCAGGACAAATTGGATTGAAACCCGAGGTTCTATGTCCGATATTAAAAACGTCCAATCCGTGAATATTATAGGCGTAGAAACGGCACTGTTCTGATATTTATGTCCGCTCACAGTACACCGTATAACGTAATATGTGCGTCTTCATTATATACGCTTGTGGTTACCAAAAACTGGGATATTAAACCTTTTCATTTTATTCACCACGATTATATATGTAAAAGATTACTTTTGAAGATGGATATGTTGAAGGCATAATATACTATTTAAAAAAAGTAGGGGATATTTGATTTTTAAGTGTTATTAAAGTCACCTAATAAACTGACGGAGAAACAAATGACAAAATGAAATGAAGTTAACATTCATCGATTTATTCCAAATGATCGTTAGACTAAGTAAGGCACAGAATGACCATTATAAGGGTAAAATGATACCCGGGGTCAAACAGCAAAGTTACCACAGCATCAAAACAAAGTCAGTAACGGGTAAATCCTCCTCTGTTTGCCAATCAAGCATTGATCTGACGTGGCATACTCCTAATGAGACGTCTAAGGTCATTTTGGTCCAGATTGTCCAATTCCTGTTGCAACGCAGCAGCAATCTTGGACATTGGCAGGACGTTGTTGACGTTGACGCAACCTCTGTCCAAGCATGTCCCAGAGGTGGAGAGGTCGGGACTCGGTGCTTGCGAAGGTTATGTGGTGATGTTCTGTTGTTTGAGGTAACCTGTAACGATCCTGGCCCTGCGACATCTTGCGTTGTCATCCTTGATGACACGGCTGCCATGACGTCGTGCGAACGGCACAACATGGACTGCCAAGATGTTGTCCCGGACCCGGTAGTACTGGCCTGTAACACGCCCTTCAATAACATGTAAAGCCGTTCTTCTAGCAACAGTGATGCCTCCCCACACCATAACAGAACCACCCCCAAATCGATCATGTCTGATGACGTTAACGTCTTGGAAGCGGTCGTTTCGACGACGCCACACCCTCCTACGCCTGTCCAAAAAATCAACAGTGAACCTTGACTCATCTGAAAACATCACATTACTCCAGCGTCGATTATCCCAGTGTTGACAATCCCTACAACAACGACGTCTTGCCTGAATGTGATGATCTCTCAAACAAAGGATCACGCGAGGACGTCGGGTGCGAAGGTGACCCCTATGCAGTCGATTCCGAATCGTCTGGCCACTCACTCTCACACCAGTGTCTGTTTGAAGACAAGTGCTGGATGACACGATTTCTCAAGGCCAAGGTACGGATAAATCGATCCTGGCCTTGAGGTGACGCCCTTGGTCGACCTGAGCGTGGACGGCCCTGTACAGATTGTGTATCACGGTATCTGGACCATAGCCTGCTTATGACAGACTGAGAAACATTCATCGTCCGCGCCACAACCGCCTGTGTTGTGCCGATCTGTAGCATGCCAAGGGCACGTAACCTTTCATTTTGGGTAAGCCGACGCATATCAAAATTTGTTTTCTTGTCACTAAAACAATTAAACTGATGTTTCCACCCTGGAATTCAATGCCACAATGACTGTATAACATTCAAAGTCAGAATCGTGCAAATCTTTGGTTGGACCCCAACGGTAGCTATTGGTGCGTTTGGGCGTCACATGTAACTGGAAATGTTTCTTGTTAGGTTCTATAGTGACTTTTTTCGTAGTCATTTGCATATTTCAGTATTATGCCCCCAAAATCAAATATCCCCTACTTTTTTGGAATAGTATATATATTTTCTGTTTAAAACAACATTACGCGTGTTTTATTTTATTTTAGAATTTATCAAATCATTTGTATTTATTAAACACGCATTAACTCAGGAGATAAAAATTATATCTCAGAACCTTTCTCTGGCAGTTTTTGTTTTAAGTTAACAAATCCCCCTCTTAATAGTATAAACAATAGTGTTGTATTCGTTAAATTCATTATATTTCTTCCTATAAACCTGTGGCAAATATATTTAATGCAATCTTGATGATTGTTCTGTCTTTATATGGTCTATATGATAACATTACGAATTCATTAATAGCCAATGGTTAATTCTTAACAAAATAGAAATCGTCGTGTTGTGTCTGAAATCGGAAATCTCACTCAGAAAAGATGAAACAAAGCTGTCTTGATATTCACCGCAACTTGCTTTGGCATGTTCTACTGAGATTTCCATCATTCATTGTCACTGTCTACGTATTAAGAAAACCGTGATTTGTCTGGAAATGTTGGGAAAAGATAAACCTATAATTTCATTAATATTCATAGGGATTTTGCTGGGTTTCGATATTTTTCATTTGAAATTCTATGCGGATCTGTACACGCATTCAGAAAGAAACGTGACGTGCCATAGAATATCGTTCTACGTTGAATAACAATGTTTCTGCTCAACGGAAATTAATTCCATATATTAGTTATATCACCCATCCGCTCAACGTTCAATCAATTTCTTTTTGATTTAGTTAGGGTTTGAGTTTTATTAAGCAGCATCGAGAAGGCAGGTTGGCATATTTACGATGTTGTAGCTCACCTTTAATATGGATTGAAAAGGTTTTGTTACTAGAAATGCTGCTGTAGCATCAGGCTTGATAAAACAATAACAATGGAGTCTTTGATTAGTGACCAAAGCTGTGCATGTCTAAAATAATAAGAGCGATTGTTAATGTTATGTTCCTATTTTCCTTCAACACAAGAAATTTACAAAAGGGCCTTGACTATGGAACCATAATCAGTAAAAATCGAAGAATCAGAATTGAGCAGTGATTTGCAAAACGTACAGATACCAAAACTTATCAGCGTTTACTGGATTAGGTCGAGTCAGTAGAAAATGTTGGGAGGCGCCATATCTATGTTAAGCACTCTGCTCCTTGCAAATAAATATCAAAAATAATTATGTTGTAAACCCTATCTGTGGTGTTTTCATATTAAAATATGAAAAGGGAAAATCCATACAACTAAATGGTTGCCGAATAATGTCTTTAATTCTGTCATCAAAGGGATTGACGTCCTACCAATTTTGGATCTGCCATCTAACCCAAATTACAACGTAGCTCTTATTTTGTTACACGCGTAATGTAACGTTACTTTAGCATTTCGTAATCCGTTGTGACTCGCTGTGTAAGCCACTGGATCTGTAAACAAGAAGTCTCGCATTCTGTTCCTTTGTATTGGCCAGGAAAATCATGTTGCCCTTGTCAGCGGTGCATGATGGTATGACAATGACAGATGGCTAGTTTGAAAAAATGAGGTCTCGTGTACACATTGGCGTCGACGTAAAAGAACCCTTAACAGTTGGAACTCGAAATACGAGTAGGCCGTAGCACCACTGTCGAGGCAAAATTTCCCTCATAGCCCAGTGCATGGCGTATCCACGTCTTCATTGGCCCCGTCATTTGATTCCACTTTCGCATTTACTTTAAAATAGTATGATGGATTACTGATATTGTATATAAATGGCTATATAATTTACCTTTGTTCCCAATATATTATTGTATTATGAAATAGGTGTTCTAATATCGTGCTGGACTATACGACTCTGGCCGCCAGATCGGAACTCAGTCTACACTAATCAATCATTATTCCATAACCATAAACGTTTCTAACGGTTCGTGCGAAAGAAATCGTTTTATCACTGTCGCAACTCAAAAGAAATAACCGACCACCGTGAAATTAGGAAAATGAACAACAGTTCAGATAATACAAGAGTAGAAAATCAAATGTGTTTATGTGAAAATAATGAATTTTATTATTTATGGGTGAAGATACGTGTAGTCCGCTATGAAGAATGGTTTGTTTGTTGGTTGGTTTGAAGTACGTCCGGTTAAATGTTACGATAATAATCATACGAAAACATATAACAGTCGATTGTGATTATTACCGGTACTGGCAAGCCACTGAAAAAGCCACAGATACTTTTGTTTTTACATCCTAATGACAGCATTGACGTTATAAATGGAATGAACTGAACTTTCTGCACCAACCGGAAAAAGGACGCGGACATACATACGTCATGCAGTGCGCTGTGGGGTACACCATGTCCTACTTTTCATATAATTTCATCCGACTGGTTCCCGAAATACGAAATAAATAGGGCTGGTTAAATCAAAGGAACGTTGTTGGACAACACCGGGGTCGAACAAGAGACATCTTGAGTAGTGGGTCGGCCCAACATTCTCTGATTCACAGTGGTTCCATGAACGTTATACCCCAGAACCAATTTAAGACAATGACAGAACAAAGTGCAAATGGCAGAGTGACAGATTTACTTTATAGATAAAGAGGGACAAATGTTATCACAAAGTACATTTCATCCATATTTTGCGGTTGTTGTAAAACACGTATACTTCCTGTCGGATATATGAAATCTGTTGTTTGTTATGTGTGCTATATGATCTGACTTGTATTTGTTTTGGCTCTGAAATTTTTTACCGTTACTTCCGAAAATCACGTTGTTTGGCCTTTAAATTTGTTTTTAATTATGCCATAATTCCCCTTGCCATTTGACGATTTCATTCACAGACGTCATGTCACAGACATCAGTGAATCTGTCAAGACTTCATACTAATACAAATCCAGGCTTCAGCCAAATATCCGCTTATCACGGTTTAACGCAACTATGCTGACGAAGCACTACCCTCGATAATGAATTTTATACAGCTGACGTAACAGATTTGTTTCATACTAATATCCGGTGAATATTTTTTGTACGCTACGCGCCATATCAGTTTTTATATGGAACACTGATCATCAACCAGTTTTTGTCAAATGGCGGAAATTTATCATGCTTTTGATTCCGCGGTACAAATGAAATTCTAATATCCTTAGAGAAATCCCGAAAGTCATTTTGTATTATCATGATTGCTTTATAAAAGCGTTTCAATTGCTTTATGGTTGCAATTCGTGTCGTGATGAAGATTCTTGGTCGTTCTAGTCCACATATTTACCTCGTTGGGTATTTTATACAACATGATACATGTCTCTTGTGTGAATGGATTGATAGGACAGATGAGTTATGAAAAATTCGATAGAAGGTTCCTTATGAAGATGGCCACAAGTTCATAGCCATACTGTTTTGAGTACCTCTCTTCTCTAAACTCGGGGGGGGGGGCTGAATGGTTATCGTGGCATTTTGGAGGTGTCTGTTGGGGGTAACCCACCGCACAAACTGTCTGGCAGTGGTCATTCCTGATTCCCGTAGTGATACTTAACAACTCAAAAGCTGTTTTAGGTGGTACAGATCTCAGCTAATATAGCCAAGCTATTGACTGGAAATTAGGTAACTCTTGTCAGAGATACTCAACCACTACACATTTCTAGTAATTACATACCTCTGTCAGGTGTAACCCATCACTGGAAATGTCTGTCAGAGTGTATTTGTGATACCTGAAGATGTATTGTACCATGCTGTGCGATTTTCATGTGTTACACTTTTGGGCTAATCTAGACTGTTGGGGGTCATGGCATTTCGAGTGTGGTATACCACACCCACCACCAGAAACCCGGCAGACTTACATTTTGATGATACAAAATATACATACATTGATACCATATAGAAGAAAATTGGTACACTTTCAACTGGGTTCCCGGTCTAAATGACCCCTACGCGCAAGCGAATTCTTGAAATAAAATTAAACCATTTGTTCGTCCCGAAATGACCTAATTTCTTTCTCTCTCTCCCCCCCTCTCTCTCTTTAAAGTTATGTTTCCACTATGTTGTGTTAGTAACATGGTCGTTGATTGGTCTATATTATATCTGTAAAATTATTGAAATAAAATAAAACTATATGTTTGTCCCAAAATGATCTAGTTTGTGTTTAGTGGACGTTAAACCCCATCTCTCTCTCTCTCTCTCTCTCTCTCTCTCTCTCTCTCTCTCTAAGCTCAACTTCAACGATTGAATCTGATCTTGTATCGCTCTCTACACTCTCTTATTACAAAACTGATTGAAAGCTTTTGACACACATAACAACTGTTTTGTAATAAATATCATATTTTCTTACAAATTACAATGTATTATAAATCAGCTCACTGTTCACTATATTTAGTAATAGAATAGTTTATTTGTGTGGTTGGGGTCCTGCACTACTATTATTTTCACCTATATTTTGTATAGAAAAGAGACACAAATAGAGTCATATTGTGTCAAATCGTATACCTCGTATTTTAATAAAACACGTGTTTAATACCAAATATATTTTCATTAATCAGTCTTGTTAATCAGCCACCTGTAAACAAAAACCTATATTGCACCTAGTAGAAGATCTAATAAGAGGAATGTGGGTCACATCAACTTCAATACTCCATTTGTGTTTTTGGTACTTATCATTTAATGTCCTTGTTTATATTGTTATCTGGATCCGCGGTGGCTCAGTGGGCGCCATTTGATTCTTACTGTTAACTTGGAATTATTTACTGCTCGCTCTATGGTCATGGCCAGTCGGTTTTAAGAAAAATAGACTTGGCACTATTGGGACAATATACATTTACATCGAACATGTTACATGTACGTTGTTTCCAAAATTTGACTAATTTCAGGCACATCTGTAACATCACTAGTATACTAATATTCATAAATATAAACGAATAAGTATTAAGTATTAACTGATATACAGAAGTTGTGACTGATATACAGATGTATTAACTGATATACAGAAGTATTAACTGATATACAGAAGTATTACTGATATACAGAAGTATTACTGATATACAGAAGTATTACTGATATACAGAAAAAATAACTGATAAACATAAGTATTAACTGATATACAGAAGTATTAACTGATATACAGAAGTATTGACTGATATACAAAAGTATTGACTGACAGACGTATTATTTGATATGCAAGCGTATGACTATTTTAAAACTGATGCACAAACATATTAACTGCAGACGTATCTTCTGTACAAAATGGTTTGCAGTGAGTTGAACGAACACCTGTGTAAAATACCTTGTTCTAAATAGGCCCGACGGGAATGGAATGAATAAATAAAATGGGGTTTAACGTACTACGCTTAAGCATCTAACCTGGGCCAATTGAAGAAGGGCATACGCCATACAGTGTGCTATGAGGGAAATTTTGCCCGGGCAGCGGCGCTACGGCCTACTCTTATATCGAATTCCAACTGCCAAGGAATCTTTTACGTGCACTTCAATTTGTACACGGGACCTCGGTTTTTCGTCCCATCCGAACGACTAGGCAGCTGTCCTTGTCAGGCCCTCCTTCTGCATCACTGACAAGGGGAAATCAACCGGAAAATCGAGATGAACTTTCTCGGCCAATGCAGGGATCGAACACTCGACCTCCAGGCTAGCCCGACGGGAATGGGCATATTTGCTATTGATTTCTTTGCTGGAAGTGGCAATTCCTCTTAAAGCATATTTAAATTAGCCATGTGAACCCAAACACCATGTTCTCAGTTATTATTAATATATTCTTATCTATATAGTATATTGATCTGTCAAAGCAAGTTATATATTAATTTATTCATAAATGCTTCCACTATGCTGTATTAGTAACATGGTCGTTGATTGGTTTATATTCTATCTGTATAATATATACTATATAAGCTATAGAAAATCTCATTAACACCTACTTATCGTTATTATATAAACGCCAATGTAAATAATATTATCATTTAGAAATTATTACATGTCATTGTTCAATTAATACATGTTAATGTATTGCCCAATCGCTAAATGCCTATTAAGGATTATTAATACATGTCCGTCATTCTCGGAGTTAATGATATCTCCCTCGATCTACCTGAATTTGTTAGATCACTGAAATGAAAAGGTAATTTAATTGGATATAACAATACTGTACACTTTTATGGTTATCCTGATCAAAGCTATGCTGGGTCTAGTTAGATAGTCTCGACCCGGTGCTCTTTCGTTCGATCGATAATAGTGTGAGCAGGCTTAATGGTTCTTTAATATAACCTTTGTAGAGTACCATATTTGGTTTAAGTCTTCCTAAACATCCATTTGAATAAGACGTATAGGCTTAATACACCCTAAACAAGGGTTGTTAGGACAACTTGGTAGACAGACTTTAAAATTGTCACGAAATCTAGTCACATTGCAAAATAAAATGCCCCTGAGTCAAGATCGCCTTTGCGAGACATCCAGTTTAATGAATGGCTGAAAAGACCAGAAACCTTTATTTGGCAACCTTTTCTCATAATACACGTGTATATTTTTGATGATTAATGACTATAGGTAGGTCTAGATCAATATGTAAGTAAAAGGCATGTATTGACATTAATCTTCATATAGCTATATATGATATTATTAATTAAACATATGGGACTGGTAACACACAGAAAATATATTATCATCTTCGATTTTTATACTAATTATATTTAACAATCATTAGCTAACATGAAATCCCATTTACCTTAATACCAAATAACCGATGGAGTTGTACTCTCGGGGTTAACTCATTTCTATTATGATATGTATAATACGTCTATCATGAAATGTATAAACCTATTATATAAGTGAGGGTTGCAGGTTGCAGCCCGATACACAATACCATCACCGAAACCCGTAAACTGGTGCTGTTTGGAATTAATAGTATTCAGGAACGTAACATCACAGACATTTTTTATACGCTTACATTGAAATTTGGTCGTATTTGGTCGTATTCTTCTTCTACAAGGACGGGAGGTTATCGAAGTAGGAAACACCCTGTAGAAATTAACTAAATTTTATAGCGTAAAAACAATCAACCAGATTATCTTAATCTGTGTATAAATAAGTATAGAACCTGCTGAATCCATGCCAAACGTCAAAAAAGTAATAAAGTCTGATTGACAGCCCAGCTTTGTTCGTTTCCTGTCTATTTAAAGCGTACAAATCATCCACATCCTCAATAATCGATATTTATATAAACTATGTGTACTATATGTTTAATGAATTGTTGGTCAACAACCTACCATGACCTTTGTACATTTTTGTATATTATTAATGTTACTAGTTATTTGTTATAGCTGTATACACATTATTTGATGTCCCATCGCTATGAAGGACAGTCCATATGGAATACAATTACTGTTTATGACTGACCGACTGTATTGAAGTAATTGTATTCGATAGAATTGTGTATTTTCTGTTAAGTTACTAAATGTTATTGACCGTGCTTTCATCTGTGGCAATATATATATTATATCTTCTGATATTTGTTCTAAAAGGAGACACGTAAGATTATTTTAGTTTTTTGATGCCAAAAAAGATAAGTGATTTAAGCTATGAATATACATATTTTATTATTACTCTCCACGAACATGTTAATATTTCTCTTGATGAATGGAGTGGGGTTTAACGTCTCGTCAGCACCTTACTCCGACCATTTTCATTCTAACAGTTCAGCGTGGAGATAGGGCTTGTAATAATACACAACAGGTTCTTGTATAATGACTCATACCACTCAATCACCGATGATAATTACGATATTAAACCTTCGTGGTAATCCGGTGTCGCACTGTTTCTAAGGCATGCGGTTCGAGGTGAAAATGCACCAGTAACATATCTATTTGGTCCCCTGTTTGATATGGTACGAACTGCCATGAATTGGTTTATCACTTATAACAGAACACCTTGTGAATGTGATAGACGTTTTTAACGGATGCTTTTCCATATTGTGGAAAAGCAACCCCAATCCCCTCACATACGACCACCACCTCCCTGCGAATTCGATGCGAATGCGAAGCAGGCAACATTATTTAACGGGATTTCTTAAGCTGGTAAATACAAATACGACAGAGGTTAGATTTCTTAAGGATGCCTTCTCTTATCAAATTTGGTCAACGTCCAAGTCTTCCTTCCGGATAAGCCACTGTCGAGAGATAACTGTTATGCGGTCGTATTTCCATGCTTTGCTTGGCTATCTTTCATTGTCTTTGTGGCACACTTAGTTGTGTGAGCTTTTATTTTTCGATTATTGTTTTCGGTGTTTTTTTACTGTCACAGATACCAATTTTAAGGTCGTGACATCTACACGGGACATCGACACACCGTGTCAATGCGTTGACTCTGGAAGTTGAGAGCGAGTTGGATTTGCTAGCGGCTTTAGTCATAGTCCCTGGAGTTATGTTTAAGTTTATTTCCCTCATTAATGTTTGACAACGTGTGCTCTAAAATAAGACTCAGATTTGCCGAAGGTTTATACATTTGATTCCTGATATTTCTCGAGATTCGGTATCTGAGAGACTATGATCTGACCATAAGAAGTAACGTGACAGATTATTTTATTTCATAATTTATGTTTAATAATACAGTTTCTTCTACACAATAACATTTTTACCAGTACAAGATCACCTTTGTCTGGTTAAAGCAACAACAGACCTGGGGCTGTATTTATAAAAATTCTTAGAGTTTTCTTAACTTTTACTCTAAGACTTTCTAAAACAACATTTAGTTAAAAGTTACTCTCTAGAAATATTTATAAAGAGTCTTAGAGTTACTTTTAACTAAATGTAAGACTTGGGTACTAACATAACTAAATCTGTCACAAAAAGAATCCCACCCATGTCCATTCCATATCTCCTTATCAACTCGTCATTTTTGTACTCCACTAAGAAGTCTCTGCTTGTTTTAAACTCTCTTAGGCGGCGTACACGGACGGCCATGTTAACCAAGATAAGAGTACTTTTAATAAGTTACTCTCTAGAAATATTTATAAAGAGTCTTAGAGTTACTTTTAACTAAATGTAAGACATGGGTACTAACCAAACTAAATCTGTCACAAAAAGAATCCCACCCATGTCCATTCCATATCTCCTTATCAACTCGTCATTTTTGTACTCCACTAAGAAGTCTCTGCTTGTTTTAAACTCTCTTAGGCGGCGTACACGGACGGCCATGTTAACCAAGATAAGAGTACTTTTAATAAGTTAGGAGTGCTACAGGAGGACTCCTAAGTATGTGTCATAGTTAGGAGTAATTCTTAAAGTAAAAAGTTTTATAAATAGGTCTAAGGGAAATCTACAAAGTTAGGAGTAATTTTTGACAGTTAAGAGTTGATTTCAACTCTTAGAATGTTTATAAATACCGCCCCTGGAGTAAAGTCAAACGTCTAGTTTATTACTATACACTATCAATATACTTTCGTAGTTACTATCGTTTCAGGAATCGGTGCTATGTATTTCTTTTTTTTAAAAATCATATATCAATTTTCAATGATTAAGTCTTGTTCAAATTTCAAGAAAAATATTTGTAGTGATTAGTAAATAAATGTTCATTTTAGTATAATATATTTCAAGCTTTATTCATAATATTAGAAATTGGAAACGGGATGAACTGAATTAGTGTTTAACTTCCTACCCACTCAGCCTCCATGGTATATTCCATATGCTGATCACACTATTTTGCCAGATTACACTATTTTGCCCATACCGTTTTTTTAGGACTTCGAATTGTGTCTAGTGGTTTGGAATGTTCGTACTTGGTTTTATTTCATTGCTGGAAAATTCCTTAGAATTTGTCCGGTTGAAAATCCGTTAAATTTCTTCTTGCCAATCCTCTTTCACGCTTTTGAAAAGGTGTATTGGTATTATGCACATTTATATGTATAAGAATTGTATAATTTATATTGTGATTTATACTCATGATATATTAAATGATTAAATCTTGTCATTATAGGTTAATGGTTATTGTGTATGGCATGTCATGCTGTGCAAGATTAATACAGACTATTACTAATACTGAATCCACGCTGGTATACCATTTGCATTAGAGTCTGGTGGAGGGTTGTTTTCCGACTGCTCATTGATCAGCTGTATGTAGAGAAGTCAAGAAGACAATGGACTGGGGCATGATTGTCCATTTCCTGGTCAAATACATCCGATTTATTTATGTGTAAAGTAATGAGACGAAGGTCGTTGTGTATTATGGGGTTCTATCGTCAATAAAAGAACTACTCGCTGCTCACTAATGGAATCAATAGCGCTATGACAGCCTACCTTGTGTATATAGACTCCACTTTCTGATATATTGACAACGGGCGTGAGATTCGCCAAACCAACGCTTTATATACAACCTGTAAAGAATATTCTCACTATTCTGAAACAAGCTGCGTGTGTAGCATTAGTAGCAATCGGCATTTAGTTAAGGAATTCACGATATCTAGGAAGTAACGGCGTGGGGACTAAACCCGCAATCAGATGGATTACTACGCTGATTGAGTAAAGATGAATGTGAATCATGTAGAAAAAAATATTACGCTAGTTTTTATACCTGTGTGTGGTCGACACGAGCTGCAATCTGGAACTGTTTTTATTATGTATTTATAATATACGGGATTGTTAATATCGTATCATTGATTCATCATCGAGATTACACAGCCTCGTTTATATATTCTGTTAATAGATTAGATAATGAATTTCCTATCATCACAAATCAATATACATATGTATATTTATATGTTATTAAAATGATTTATTAATCTGTGTATTAATAGAATGGATCATCTCATATGATATTATTATCATAGACGTGTCTATTAACGGGGTTAGCGAATTGTCGTCTGCGATTCAACCATTCAGTTCTGACAGCCACAGCAGGTGTGTTCGGCTGTTCATCAGTTCCATATTTTCAGTTGAGCAGACGACATCGTAACAAACATGGCAGATCTAACCGAGGATGCTGTTAGCAAATATCTGCGAGACAATCCCGAATTCTTGGCAAAGTGGTTGTCTCAGAACTCTTTGCCCGATACGGGTCAATGCGCAACCAAGGGAAATAAAGAGGACGCAGGGGAAACACTCCTTTCGGGAATTTCAAACTTTTCCCAGATTGTTAAAAACTCCATTACTGGCAGTATATTTAAAAGTTATTTGCAAGGTGAAAGATCGAGAAAGGTCTCCGTGAAAAAAGATCGGTCGACTTTGATACATATGTCGGAATCGGAACTTTTCATGGAACTTATTCGAGATATAGCTAGTGAATTGGACGTTAATGTTTTGTGCCACAAGATTATTCAGAACGTTAGTATTTTAACAGACAGTGACAGGGGTAGCTTATTTCTGTGTCGTGGAACAAAGGAAAATAGATTTTTGGTGTCCAAATTATTTGATGTAACGGATACATCGACATTAGAGGAATCCATACATACAGAGGAGAATGAAATTAAAGTGCCTTTTGGTAAAGGGATAGCCGGCCACGTAGCATTAACCAAAGAAACCATCAATATTCAAGATGCGTATAAGGTAAGAAGAAACAGTGTTAAGCTTACTCTTTCGAGAACACCCGGTACCACTCCTTGAATATCTAGAACACCTGATACCATTTCTTACATAGCTATTACGGGGCTCAGAAATATGTGCCGCTTTAATGTACAATGATTATGTAATTAAAATCTCTCAAGTTTTAATTTAGCAAAAACTCATAGATTGTTGGCTGATGGACATCTTTTTGATGAAAAAGATAGCAAAAGTATTATTACCACATTTGCCAGTGTATCTAAGACATATAAATATGGTGATTGGGAATTCAATAGAATCTTTAATATCGGATAATTAAAGAGAACCTGAAGCAAACGCATTAAGGTCTTGATAAACGAAAAACAAATTACATTTCAATCAATTCATAATTAATTAAAACGGGTGATTTGTTATGATCTGATTGGTTTTTCGTCCCATCCAAACGATTATAGGAAGTAAGGGGGTACGACTTTTTAAACGCACAAATGTATTTTACATTCTACTTTAGAATGTGTGCAAATTTGCAATAACATTTGATACTGTTTATTAACAGCTGATATTATTTTGACATTGGTTTACCAGTTATTCTCCACATTTACCTGGCATGGTTATTTATATACACTATATAGACTTTAGATAGATAATACTGTAATGTATTCCCTTGTTTTATAATATTTGGAAATGATCATGGTGTGAAGCCACCAGTAATTTAAGCACTGTTTTTTTCATGCTACTGTATGCTATCCTGCAAGTTATACTTTTCAAAAATTCACACATAAATTATGATTTTACTATGCATTATAAACCTGTAACGGTAAATTTCTTTGATCTTTGGGGTATATTCTATACCCGGAATAACCTGCTGTCTGGATATATAGAGAGGAATTTGGGGTTATTCTTCTAAAAGTTTTTTTTAAACATGATATAAAGTTGTTCTTTTTCTCGGGTTATTTTCTTCAGTCTTTCTTTCCCCAGCATAACCTCAGTCTCGTGCTCTATCCTACACTTACATACATTTCATTTTTTCCATTTATTGTTCATCTGCAACTATCAAGGCCATTGTCATCAGCAGATTCTATTTGAACACTACGGTTTAATTTCATCCAGAACACAAAGTTGGTGCCGTGAAACGACCTCGTTTTACACCAAACCAGGGTACAAGTTGGTTGTTAACCCAGGTACCCCATTGTGTATGTCAAAGGGTGATTTAAGAGTATTTCCGCATATACCAGTTTTATTTCTTCGATATTTATGAATGATTTCCGAACATTATACTCCTAATAGTAAGTGCACGAGGACTGCACTATACAGATTAGAACGCGGACAAGTTGACATTACTCAATAGTATTATTGCTTTCCAATAGCCTGGATAGAAACACATGTGTCTCTATTTGATTTCACACTGCACACAATTATAGGTTTATTGAATTGACATAGACATAAACATACAGCTCTACGTCCAATGCAAATCATAAAATCTATGATCTGAAATGGTGTTCACTAATGAATCTAGTGAGAAAAGAAGTAATGCGAACATTTATTTTATTAAAACCTGAAATTTACAACTGGATGATATGCATCCCGCACAAATCAGCAGATGGTGTTTATATATCCCTTTACTTGCGTCTTGATAAAAAGAACAAAAATGACTGAAAATATTGGTTTTAGTTCAAGGGTAAGGGTCTTTTAAATCAGAAACGGATAGTACCCCCGCTTCTTCTTGACCTATAAATTTATAGAACCACCAAAAGTAATTTTCTGAAAAAAGGCAGAATGGTTTGTTTTTATTCTTTAGTTTACAAAGTCATTTACTCGAAGTTATGTCTTCCTTATTCAGAGGGAGGGGGTGGAAGGCCGAATGATTAGCACGTGCGCGCTGTATCATGAAGCATGTCATTGAGCCAACAGGCGTGGTTTCGAATCCTCGGTTGTACTTGACAAGGAGTGGGGTCGCCTGTCCAACCTCGTGGGTTTTCTCCGGGTCCTCCGGTTTCCTCCCACTACTAAAGACCCCTACGCACAAGGGAATTATTGAAATAAAATTAAACCATATGTTAGCCCAGAAATGACTAGATTGTGTCGTGTGGACGTTAAACCCCAATAACATATAAAATTTTGATGTACTGAAATATAATAAGTTAATACCATAAACTGTACTGAAATATAATAAGGCATTAAGTAAACGTTAGAAAATGTAAAAGGTTTTTAATTTAAATGTGCTACTGGTTAAGAATTGCCAAACTTTTCAAACGCGTTGACTATGGAAGCATGTTGTGGGCATTTTATAATCTCGCCGCGAGAATTCGGAGACAAAATACGGATTAATGAAACATTCAATATTTGCCAGCTACCCAAATTTTTGAACACAACAGGCAATCCAAAATGTCAGACATTCATCTCACAGCTGAGCTTTGTAGAAAGCATTGCATCGGGTAATTCGATAGAAGTAGACCCCATCACATCGTTTAGCTATTGGACGTAAATACTAGCCTTGTCGGTACAGCTATAACTTTTTTTGTCAGGTGCTGCGATGAGCACGTAAATCGTTATATAGAATTTAACAATTCTATTAGACTGTGGACCTATTGTTTAAGTATGTCTATTTAGTTAAAACATGTACATATTACACAAACATTGAAAATTGAGTGGCTTGTACGAAAGATATATCAGCGTCATTATTACTACTAAGGCACACAAAGATGGCGATTTGAAATGCATACAAATCATTGCAAGCTTTATATGGCTAAGATTTCAGTAATAGAATTCATTAATTTTATTCACAAATATTTTGGACCAGAATTGATTTTTAGGTATATAATCATGTATGATTGCATTCGGCAAACCTCGACATATTCCGGTACACTCCGTAACCCTACATCTAGACTCGGATGTATGACAGTAAGTGATATGTACCTACGACCATACATTTGCGATGCGGCTAGTCGACTACCGATTTACTTTAACAGGAAAACGTGCCGCTTTTACAAAAAAGTCCCAAAATGGCAGCTTGTTTGTTGATATAATCTCAATGGGGGCAGCCATTTTTTATCCGGGTCCTTTAATATAGTTTCAAAATGGCGGAATTCGTCATACATCCGAGTCCAGATGTAGGGTACCGGATCTGTCGAGATTTTCCGAGTGGTATGATTGTGAACGGAAACCATTTATCGTATATTATGAGGATCAAAGGCAACCAAGGATGAAGCTTAGAATTTTTTAAGCGGGCATCAGTACATTTTTCTGAAGTTGAAGGCCTTAAATTGAAAAAGCATCAGGGGTACGGATCGGATTCTGACACAAAGTTTAAAGTTCAAAGTACCAAAATATATTAGCACCATTTTGCCAAGTTTCTGGAAGTAACGAAATAACCATACCTTAACTTTTCTCTCTTGAAGAGTGTTTTGTAGAACAATTTTACAAATATAGATACTTAACCTAGTTTAAACTTTCTTTACTTATTCAAATTGTGATTAGTGTGCTGTAACAGCTAAATAATGGTTGTTATAAGGTTTTTTTGTTGGGTTGACCTAAAAAGTGAACATGCTAAATATAACATAGGGTATTAACATCTGAATTACAAACTCTTCTTAAATTACATTTGAAAAGAGATGCGCCATTTGTAATCCTTTTATATGGTGTTTTTCTATCAGAATGAGATAATTAGCTTTTTCATTTCATTAGTCTAAAGAAATCAGCTGTGTGGCCTCTAGTTTGGTAAGGTTTCTAGATATACCCAACAAACCTATTTATTTTTTAATTAGAAACTTTTATAATTGAATGAGATACTTGGATATTTCAATTTAGTAGATAGAATAAAGAGACTGAAGACTTTTTCCTACTCCTTCAAATTGCCTTGGTGTTCTTCGAAGACTATTTCACCAGCTCTTTCGGATCTTTAAATGACAACCATTTTAGATCTGGAGAATGAAAATTTGAGACCACCAATATAATATATAAAATACACTGGACTGATAAACAGGACTGCTACTCCATTCCCTTCAATTATCAACGAAGTTAATTCATCGTAGAACTATGAGCGTCCTGGTGAAACTGGCTGGGAAAAAAATTCATTTTTTTAAATTTTTGTGGCTTTAGGCGTTGATTTATAAGAAACCAGATAGTAGAACTAGTAATATGAATTTCTTTCTTGCATAACGAAATTTGTCTGGAATGTGTATCCTGTCTTTTACAATTAACACCATAGCAACGGGCTCGTCGAATGTTTCATATGGACTTTCATTTTTTTTTTTTTTTTTTCATCACATTTCGAGAATTTCATTATTCAGGTGACATTTTTTACGAAATTGGGTTGGGGTTTGGTTTTTTTTGATACTCCAAATGACAGAAAACGATTACAGTAAATACACTTTAATTGGCATTTTCTTAACTATGTCAATTTGGTCTTTTCCGATTTCATGTATTCGACCAGGAAATTGATTGGCCATTTTAAGTCACACACGACATTCCTTAAAGGGGTATTATGTAATATTTAAATAAAGAGCTGGTTGTTTTTGCTGTAGCATTATCTTGCTATAATAGGTAATGGAAAATGAATATGTTGTGAAATTTCATTCAAATTTCTTTATTTTGAACAAAGTTATAAATGGTTGAGATTTTAAAAAGATATGTAACCATCGCAACGGTCATTCGAGTCTTAGCCTTGCTTCACTACTTCTAATCTACTTAAAATCGGAGCCATCCGAGCATCGAGAGTTTATTATGGTCTTGTCGGTTTAATAAATGTCTAATAAATTCAAAACATTTAAGACCCAATTAAAGACCCGGTTCCTGTTTTCTCAAAATCTTAACTAAAGATAAGATCCAAATTTTACTAGATACTTCAATTTTGATTGGCTAGGCACCTTTATCCTAGTTAAAAATTTCATGAAACAGCCTCCCCCCACCCCTGCAGTAGGCAGATTTTGATCTTACATAATACCTGTTTAATGAAAAAATATTTTGGTTATTCAAACTATATAAATTACTGAGGTGACGTCAATATACCCGTGAATTAATCAGTGCTAATCAAATTCTCACAGAACCTGGTATAATGTTTATATTGTGTGTAAAAAATGTTTTTAAATTTTTTTTAATAAATTTTACAAATTCCACCACTGGCATGATATTAATTACCAGAGTTTACATATAACAATATTTTCATAACATGATATATAAATATTTACATATAACAATATTTTCATAACATAATATATAAATATTTACTAAGTAGACCATCATGTATAATAATAAGAATGTAAGCACCAGTCGATATCATTTAATTATTTTAAAGTGACGAGCTGTAGAAACATTATGATCGACCAATAACAAATGGTTTACAACTGTCGGTGATCAAATTATTACTTCATTCTGTAAAATATGAATTTTTTTCTCCGATCACAACTCCCAGTCTTTATCTATTAGTTTCAATCATGGCGCAATCATGTACTGCTACGTGTACACACTCGAAAAATTGTAACGGGCCTCGTGCAAGAAATGCTGCCTCTTTCTGGAATTCAAGACACCACTTGCAATATGTCTTATCTTATAGAGTTGCATTGTCGATCATCTCGCTACTGGATTGATTCACTTTGATGGTCTGGTCAGTTTGTGAATTTAGAGCCGTGGTGCTTCAGTGAGTAGGACGTTGGCTCGACAACCTGGTTGTCCCGTGATCGATCCCGGTGTTGGCCGGGAAAGCTCATTGGGATTTTTTCGGCGTGGCCCTCCTTGCCAGTTGTGTAAGGATCTGGCAAGGGACAACGTTAAATGTTTTGGATGAGACGAAAACCAGAGGTCCCGTGTCTACACATTGGCGTGAGTTCATGTAAAGAAAAAACCCTGACAGTTGGAATTTGCCCTGGACAGTTGAAATAAGAGTAGGTCGTTGCGCACACTGTGTGACATATGCCCGTTCTCATTAGCCCAGTCGGAAAAGAAAAGTAAATCCCATTTCATTTTTTTATTAGCCCAGTCTGAACAGAGTAGTGAGACGTTAAAACCCATTTCAGTTTTATTTGTGATTTTTTGTACGCGTTGTTCTAAGTTTGAAAAGAATTTCTGTACTGTATGTTTGGTTTCACATCACTGTATACAGTAATCGATGGATAATATCCTTTCATTGTTAAGCGGGTCTAAATATTTTAATAACGAATAATAGTTCCGGTCTGATAATATTGATCTGGTTCAACCCCACGCACAGCCTAATAAATGGTCGGTTTTAACGAAGGGGGTGTACACCATAAAATAACGATATAACCACTTAATAACTATATTAATTTTATAATATATATGTCATAAAATAATAAAACATGTCTAGTTTAAATAATACATCAACACAATGTGTTTTATATTGCTATAGTGATAATGTGTTGGCAACCTGTTATAAATAGCGTAACAACATTAAAATTTCTCTTTTTTATACTGTTTTATATGCAGTAATTATGTGACATGAAATGAAATAGAGTTTAACGTCCTACTGTTTTGGGCAGGGAGGGGGTGGGTGGCTAAAATTAGTGTAGCGTGTGCTGTATCATAAAGTCTGCCATTGAGTCAACTGGCGTAGTTTCGATTCCCGGTTGTGCGTGACAAGAAGTAGGGTCGCCTGTCCAAACCTCTTGGGTTTTCTCCGGATGCTCCGGTTTCCTCCCACTGCAAAAGACCCCTACGCGCATGCGAATTATTGTAATAAAATTAAACCATATGTTATTCCGAAATGACCTAGTTTGTGTCGAGTGGACGTTAAACCCCAATTATCTCTCTCTCCCAATTGTTCTGCTGCTAAACTGGGCTAATGAAGGTCTACACCATACAGTGTGCTGTGAGGGAAATTTTGCCCGGACAGCGGCGCTACGGCCTACTCTTATATTGAATTCCAACTGCCAGTGGTTCTTTTACGTGAACGACAGTGTGTACACAGGGTTTCGGGTTTCCGTCCAATCCGAACGACTAGACAGCTTTTCTTGTCAGGCCATCCATCCTCCAAAACTGACAAGGTGAAACCACGCCGGAAAATCTGGATGATCGAACACCTGACCACCAGGCTAGCGAGCCAGCGTCTTACCCACTTAGCCCCCCCCCCCCAGTTAATATATGAACACACTCGTATCTTAGAGAATCGATACATTTGTTATAGCGTGTAAGCATCTATGTATTGTGGGGTGGTACACATGGTAGGCTATGCGTATTTCATATGTAACACCTTATACCATTTTTTTATTTTCGTCATTTAACATGGGTAATTACTCTGCTAATTGCCATTACCTTGACTTCACATAAGTAACAATTTTCGCTGAACCTTTATATATATCATTGTTAACTGCAAACCTTAAATCACCTTTAATGAAGATATTGTCTCGGTAGGCTTTCCTTTTTGAAATGTCATGTGGGTTTTCTTCCATAATAATGTAGAAAACTTAATGGCCACCGCATGTTCTTTATTTATAAATAAAAAGAAACCAGACATTGTTTTTTTTGTGTGTTTTATATTTTTTTCTTCTTTGTTAATTTTATCTTAAAGAATACGCCTGGTACATACAATGAAATTAAATTTTGTTTTTTAACATTAAAAAGAAACGAATGTTTAAAAATATACGCCATGTCAAATTTAGATTGCGTTAATGCCGTTACTGTCGGGAACAGAACTAAAATTTAATAATCAAATAATTAATAATCAAATGGGGTTTAACGTCTGACTGTTCTGCTCCGACTGGGCTACAGAAGCGGGCATGCGTCAGGCAGTTTTCTGTGGGGGAACATTTTGCCCGGACAGCAGCACTCGGCCTACTCTTATATCTAATCCCATCTGCACGGGATTCTTTTATTAATGTCGAACTCAACGTACAGAAACATGACCATATATAACGATTATTTTTTATACACAAAAATATAGAAATGTGACCAGGGGCGCCATGTTGACAGATCTGGTACTGTTGGTGTCATCACGGAAGCATTCTTTTATTAATTTAGAACACTTAAAACTGATCAAAGTAAGATACGATATGATAAATTCTATTGTTAAATACACCCACGAATAATGTCATCGTTATCTTTTTTTGTTTGTAGAAGGTAAAGAAAATAGATCGACCATCCCCTTTAATAGCGTATGGCGCTACAAGATTTTTAGATCTTACACACGTGCATGCATAGCGTTTCCAATACTAATTATTTTCGTAGAATTAAAACTCATCAGATTTTGTCGAGAGTGTAGGTTTTTCAGTTTATTAAAGGGACAATCCCGAATTAAACAGAGGCTCAAAATTAAAGTCTGACAATGTATGAAAATAAAACGCCAAAATATAGGGGAGTGGTGTATTTACCTTGTCTCAAAATTTCAACTCAAAATATTGAGTCGTTTGGACGTGAACGCCAAAACTGCTTATCCTTTTAAGATTTCGGGGCAATTGTTCCGTTGGGTGACCTTATAACCGATTACGGATACTTGAGAGGGTTATGCAGTGATTAACTCATGTACCGTACTTGATAAAGAAAGGCAAATTTCAACTACACATTATTTTTATAAAAAAATGTTTGGTTTAATCCAGATACCACAAAATACACCTTGGGGCACCGGTCTCAAATTCCAGATAAAGACTGGCGGCTTTAAGTCGTTTGAAAACGTATCATAAATACTGAGGTAGTAGCTCGGCCCTTGACCCGAATATTGTAAGGGATTTTAACACAAAATTAGCAGTTTTATTCCCAAAACAAATAGCCCTTTAACGCAAATTCCTGGTAAATATGAACCAAGATAGACCCTCTGATCTCATGGAAAACGAACAAAGGTCTGAAGTTTACATTTATTGAAATACTCGACTTGTCTCTGTATTAATGTAATTTCTTAAATTTTATGTAATACATTCACCTCGCTTATAAGCTTTGGCTGCTCCCTGTCCGTTTGTACAGTTTTCTACATTACATTGTGATTCTTATTAGCTCGATGGGTAAAACGTGTACTACTTGTTTAAAAAAATACACGTTTCCCCCAACCCCACCCAACCCACCATACAAGGGTAATAGAACTTCCTCGCGTGAACGAATTTATGCGTTATTCACAATTTTCCTTTTCGCTGTAAACTGGCTAATGAGCAGGCATACGACACATCAGTGCTTGACTACTCCGAGATCAAACACGATAGCAGATGGCGGCCATCTTGTTTACTGTCGCACTACTATTAAACTGATCGGTAAAAGTTGGAAAATGAGGCTTTTTCCATATCCTGTAGGTAGTATAGCTATACAATCTTCTCCATTATATAAAGCTTTCAATGTTTCTATTTGTTTATCTTTAAGTTTAATCGTAGTGACGCCTAAATTAGCTTTAGAAAACTGTACAGCTGCTAAAAAACCTTCTTCCATGGGCGCAGCCATCTTGAATTTGTTACTATTTTCATTTCACTCTGTGAAGAGTCTGTGCTATTTTTAGATATAAATAGACTCGTGGGAGTTATGCGGATGTTGCAACGTAGAACTTTGAGTAAATTGGTTGACCCCCCAGTTTCAAATATTTATACTGTTTCTTTTGCAGATTTTTAGCAAATGTTTATGTTTAGAACTATTGTAACCTAACAAAGGTAAATTTTTTTACAATTTATAGCGAATTAAGTTTTCGTCTCTGAGAGACGAGCGTAGTATTAAACATGGCGGCTATCTGCCATCATGAGTATTCTTGAAATAGGTACACATGATGTAATCGTATGATGAGCAGGGTGTGCTTGGTAATAAGAGCCCACAAAAAAAATAATCGCATTATTTATCGCTCATTATTATTATAGTTGTTTAAAAAAATATATCCCCTCGGGAGTCTAGATATATCACCACTGATTGTAAAATATATGTATACCATCGAGAGAAATCATATTGTTGTTAAAACATGATATCTTGCGAGCTTTGGATTTCAAACCCAAATATACCGCCATTGCAGTTGGCATCAAAGCACGTATTTTATTTATTATAAGTTTACTAATCTGTGATATTATTTGTCTAGGTTGTAAGACATGTTATAATTTTATTTTTAAAATATGTTTTGGGTTACACTATAGATGATCTAATTAACTTGCATTAGAATCGGCTTAAAATTATTGAACTATTGTTTATTAAGTCAGGATTAAGACATCGGTTACCCAGTGTACTCATTCCGTTCTACTCCACTATACCCTGGGTTAATCTATGGGGGAGACACGTTTTCAAGTCATCCGACCTTGATGCTTGTGCCATTTTTATCGACCAATCGTATAAACTGTTATTTGAAAAGGAAATTGGCAAAGGGAAGTTACTCTTTTCTCACAGTGTTTGGAGTTGGCCTATTCCAAAAGCGTAATTAGATATTATATTAATGAAGACCAAACGTTCATTTAATTATGTAGACTGTAGGGTCATTAGTTTAATTGAGAACCGTGTGCTCATTCCGCAAATTTTATGTCCACGTGGTATTGTAGACAAGATAATGGGAATTAAATTACCGAGTATAGGTTCATTAATAATAAACATAACAGAAAAGCATATTATTATTATTTTTTCAGACAAAGAACGAATAGTAATAATAATACCAAAAGTCAAACATATAATTGTTGTACATATTTGAGATCAACAACACATACTACAGAATTTGATAATACAATTAAATATAAATAAAGTAATAATATATACATTACTTACATAAATCAATCAATAAATGGACATAGATATAGTTATCTACCTTTTTAAAAACGATGACGAAACGATTGGTTTGTAAACTGTTTTCTGATTGGTTCGTACAGTATAGCTACATTCTAGCAATTTGAAATCGTGGAAACCCTATGGATTAACCCAGGGTATAGTGGAGTAGAACGGAATGAGTACACTGGGTAACCGAGGATGGGATTAAGAGGGTCGGGTCCTTGGGGCGCCGCCAAACTGAGAATATTATGTTACTGTATATTGTTTAACAAGAGGGGACAATTTCCGCCGCTACGGCGATACGCGGGGACATTCACGGGACATCTGTGTGAGTGTGAATGGCAATTACCATAATATGTCCCCTCCCTCTTTCATTTTTGACGCAAGGATCCAAGTGTTATAATAGTTGTAAAAATGAAAATAAAAAAAGACGAGACCTAAATAAAACTGACAAAGGTTAATGTGGAAACTGTAAACCCTTGTCTCGAGAGGTTTGCTGCCTGCTACGATTACTCATTAGAAGACAGACGCGTGTCTTCAAGACAGTCCCTGATCAAACACGTCATTACCCAGTTCGCATGCCATCCTATTATTTGGTCAATTCTAGCGTTCAAGTTTTTCAGGAAGTGATGCATAAAGCGCCGAATAAGGTATGTGTACGCTTCCCGGACTCCTATAATTCTATCAGATACAAGCGTGTAGATTTGTCACAACATTGTATAAGGCATCTTCTAGCCTGAGCCCTTAAATTTCTACCTTTTCAGAACTATTTCTGACAAGGATAAGTTGTCCTTGTTTTAAATGTCTGTAATGGTACAGAACTATTTTTAACAAGGATAATTTACCATTGTTTTAAATATAAATAATGATACAGAACTATTTTCTTGCAATAACATCCTCCTTGCTTTAAATGTATGCTAAGGGCGTGAAAAGGGTATACTTTTAACGATTATTTCTAGACTTCCATTTCTTCAATTAACCTACATGTATATTGACCTACAATTAAATTACTGATCATATTTTGCGCAATGATATACACACTTCCGTTTTCTTCTTGGCCATTAAATTACTTTAATTACATCTGTTTTAGTGATTTTCAAGTTAAGAATAACGGAAACCTGTATCATTACAAACCTTTGGGTACAACGCAGTGGTCAACCCCGTGCCCTTATATGCTGCCCGGACAAAATTCATCCTGTTGTCTTGACGTTTGCCACCATCAGCTTGGATGGTGTAGAAAACTAACATGTTAAAGGGCTAATCCTGATAATATTTTGGAGAATAAAAATGCTTAATGATTTGTTAAAATCCCTTAAGATCGTCTACCTAAGGTCCGAACAACTGACTCAATATTTGTGATACGTTTTCAAAGAACTTAAAGCCGTCAATCTTCATCTGGAAATGGAGACCGCTGTCCCAAGCTGTATTATGGATAAAACCAGTCTTTTATTTCATAAAAATAATGTGTAGATGCAATTTACCCTTCATTATCAAGTACAGCACATAGATCATTCACTGTATAGACATCCAAAGAAATGGGAATTAATTATCAGGTCACCCAACGAAAAAAATGACCCGAAATCTTAAAAAGGCGAGGTGTCCGGATAAGCATTTTTGACGTTCACGTCCAAACGACTCAATATTTTGTGCTGGAATTTTGAGACAAGGTACATACACCATTCCTCGGTGTTTTGGTGCCTTAATTTCATACGTACTTTGACTCTTTTCAAATAAGGATAGTCCCTTAAACCCTTGTGTGGACATGTTGCACGAAAAACGTTGTCGGTCACAAGTGGTATTCTAAGACCCCAGACAAAAATAGGTCTTTAAATGCATAATTCTATTCAAAGACGATCAAATTGCAGCTTCATATCCAGTCTGAATAATAATCAACCAGGTATTAACAGGTATTGAGGTATTAACAGTGACGATATGAATTATAAGATATTTTTGAAGCCATACAAATCTACACATAACGTAATTGTCATTTCACTAGAATGACCGAAACAATATCATCAGTAAGAACGATTCCAAATACAAAGCTAGCACCGAGCGCAGAATAGATTAACCAGTTTCTTGTCAAATGATGAATCTTGCCACTGCCTCACGCCCATTCTATTTACAGCATAATACTCGACATAAGGTAGCTGACAATGTATAGAACTCTCGCCAGACAATTATAAATCAGCTCCTCACAAACGCTAATGTATGGTCGTGGGGTCCCGAAATACATGTGAACATGTCTATTTGATATCAATATTGCATGACAAAATGAAAGTTTATTTATATATGTATACCTGGTACACACAACCCAGTCTGGTCACATAAATCTGTATTATTTTTACTTATATCGACCGTTAATCAATAGTCTAGTCAAAACTTGAATAATTATATAGAAAATGTACATTAATCTCTTGTCTCTATGTACTGATGCCAATGTGGGTTAAATCAATAAGAATGCTGACATTTGTAGTCGACAGTTGTTGTCCTCATCAGAGTATAGCTAACACTGCCTGTCATAATTTACTTAGATCCCTCTCGAGGGTTGTCTTGTACGCGGTTATAGCTAATTACATCTAGCCAATGTTTTTCATAAAGATCATTTACTGCCTGTTAATCTTATATTATAGGACTAAAGGTTGATATTGCAACACGAATAATATTAGATAACTACCCATTACCGTGTTGACATCGTCCTTGTCTGTCTCTCGATCTTGAGAGTTGCCCTGTACACGGTTATAGCTAATTATACCAAGCCAATGTTTTTCATGAAGATCATTTACTGCCAGTTATTAAGATTAACAGACAGTAAATGAGATTGTAATCTTACAATATTCTACTAGAGGTTGAACAGAAAGCTACCTTCTCGCTGTCGTGTGTGCATTTATTGCTGTCGTCATTGGCTGTCCCTTTATCCGTCCGTTGTCCAACAGTTCTTGTGAACGCTCTAAACACCCCATTTATAATCTGATTAGCGTATGACTAGAAGTCTCGATATCACTTCTCGTTAGCTAACCAAGCTCTATTGTACTGTCGTATACGATCCCACTAAGACTGGAAACACTCGACATACCATTCCACGAACAGCAAAGGTTGTCTTGGATATCATATAAAGTTAAAACAGTCTGATTAAAACAGAGTTCCTATTTCGGTTCGTTTCTTATAGTTTAAAATTCCACTTTTCTTGTCTTCTCAACGCTGGGATTTGGAAGAGTTGTTATAATCCGCGTTCTGATTAATGTGGGGGTTAGCCAATGATTCGGTCTGTAACGGCGAGTTCTTGGTGTGTGGTGCACAGACCTGTTAGTTAATCACTAGAAACGTCAACGCCGATTAATTAATCAATGTTTGACGTCATAGGGTTTTAAGCCGCTCCTATAATCTCTGACTCGACCTTCCGTTACAACCGGTTAGATCTTCTTGCAGTGTAGGCGATCGAAATGTGGGGGTTAGCCAATGATTCGGTCTGTAACGGCGAGTTCTTGGTGCACATGCCTGTTAGTCAATCACTAGAAACGTCAACGCCGAATAATTAATTAATGTTTGACGTCATAGGGTTATAAGCCGCTCCTATAATCTCTGACTCGACCTTCTATTACAACCGGTTAGATCTTCTTGTAGTGTAGGCGATCGAAAGTATAAAAAAAAACGAAATACAGAATCTTACAGATCCGTATCTGTATTTTAATCCGATTGAAGTCAAAACAGACATTAAACATGGCAATCAATGCTTAGAGATTTCCTGTCTGTTTTTATTGAACCATGTTAGAGATAGAGAAGCGTCATGATATACTTTATTCGCTTTGCTTAGCGGGATTTATTCACCGATCTCGTAGACAATTACTCTCCACCAGTCCTAGGCCATTACATTATTTCTAGACCGTTTAGCTTCGTTTCTTAGACAGTTCTTCATTCCCTTGTAAGTATTTAAGATAATTCAAACCTAATTATCCTTCTGTGGGTAATCTTCATCTCCCTTCACCAATACCAAAGGTGATTTATTTCAGAGGACTGGAAACCAATCAGGCTTTACTCAGGATTCTCGTATATCAGTTCTGACAGAATGACTGACCATTGATTAAAGCGACAGACCCAATCGTATGATAACAGATTAACATCCACATATCATTTTACATATCATTTGGCGCCATTGTTTTGAGTTATCCTTTGTTTTTGTACTTAAACGTAATTTTAATAGGAATCCTTAAGCATACGTTACGTTTATTGTGGGTCTTTTTTGGGGCCTAAAATGTTAATTAGACATTTAAATTAACTTACCAAGACCATAATCAACTATCGATGCTATCGTTAGTCTACGATATTTAGTCGATTTAAATACATTTTGTCATGGGAAAGTTAACATAAAAGTGGATATTCGAGATTTGCTTTATTATCGTACCAACGGTATAAGTAATGATGCCCGAGGCTAGCCTAAAATTGAATTGCTAATATCTCAGTTCAGAGTGAAGCAATTTGAAATTTTTTAACATATTCTGTTTTAATTATCTATTCTTTTAACTATTATAGCGAAAACTCCCAGCTCTTTATATAATATTGCTGGAGTTACCACGAAACCAACACTAAACCGAGATATAATCGTTATGATTTACTATGTACAATATACAAAGTTCCCACGAAACCAAATGGTCTACACGTCTTCATACACTTTAAGATTTATTGTGTGCATATTCCCACCTTTAATTAGAAAATTGTAAGAGTATTCTTTGAATTTTAGAATTTATATCCTCTTTCTATAATGCCAGGGATGATCAAAGCTTAGAGAAAATCTAAATGCCATAGTTACTGTTCTTTCATATAAAATTCCGACATCCGTATTTTTATTAAGTGAAATAAATGCAGTATTGCGATGGTAAAGAGTTGCAATTCCAATGTAATACACCCTTGGGGACGCTAAAGAAAAATGTCGTTGAAGCTTAAATCAATAAAACAAGTAGGAATTCCTGGATTGGCCTCTTAAAGATATATGTTCTCTAGTGGGACAATGTACTAATACATTTTAAACTCAATTTCACTTGCTATAATTTTGATTTATTTAAATATAAATTAAATTTGTCGTTTCCATCTCGACAACTTAACGACACAAAATCGAGTTAACGTTGAGACAATAAAAAAAAATTCCTCCTTTATTTCCTTTCTAAAAATGTAAAACAAATAATGAAATTAGATGTCAAAAATGGGCGAAGAATAATTGCATTCTGAATTAAAAGTAATACTTTACTTTGGGCATAGTACAATGAACTCTTGCTCCTAATAACGGAAACATGGAGTATGTGGCATCTTCACAGTACACGTTCGGGTTTTTTAAATCTAATTATGAAGAGTTAAAGGGAGAGAAGATAGGTCTAGAAAAACATCCGACAATGTAAATTGCTGCTTTGTTAATTCAAGTAAGCATTTCCTTTTCAACACAACAACCAATATTCCCTTTGTACAAACAAAGTTTTTTTTTTTTTTAAATTTTCCTTAAAAATCAATATTTTATTTCTATTTTTCAGGATCCACGATTTAACCAAGAAGTAGACGCTAAAACGGGATACAGAACACATAGTATATTATGCATGCCTATTATCAATTTTGAAGGAGAAGTTATTGGTGTTGCACAGATTATTAATAAAATTAATGGAAATCATGTTTTTAGTCAAGCTGATCAAGAGGTGAGTACAGAAACTACGAAACGAGTGCTTGGATATATGTCATATAATATAGAGTTTTGAAATTTTGCTGTAAAATTTTAACTGGTTATAACTAGCTGTAACTAATTTATTATGGCCCATACAATTTTTCAGGTACTAATAAGCTCGTAAAGTTTGATGATGTCATCGATCCTCGAACTTGTAATTGTAAACTATATTTCTCATCAAAAGTTTATTATCTACCCTGTATATAGGTTTGAATTTCGAATTATTCATCACTGTAGACAAAGAATTAGAAATATTTGTGTGTCGCTTATTTGGATATTAAATCTATCATGATACTGTTCCAAATTAAGGTTTCTTATTCGATAGTACTTTTTTATTTGGCTGTTTATCTCTTGAATCCTATGTAAATCTGAGCTCCACAAGTGGGTGAGTTATCCTTTACAGATTTATATGTATTAATGGTTACGATCAAACCCAAAAGCATTTATTACAGATGAATATGTTTTCAATGTTCACATTTAAACCGTAAAATCAATTATGGTAGATGTTTATTAATTCAATGATTGAAGTCAATCCAAAAAGCGCATCATAAAGTGTTCTCCTTTAAGGTTTTCCGTGACTGGTGAAAATTAATCTTGAGCTATCTGGTAGCACTCAGACTTGTGCATGACAAACTTTGGGATAATCCTATATATATCAAATATAAATATAGTTTTAATATACATATAAATCACACCAGTATTATTTTAATATCCCTCATAATCAGTAGGTTTGGGGTTTAATAGTTTTAATGATATTAAAATAATGATCGACCTCTGGTACGTTTTTAGTATAATAGCATTCCTAATGCTGTTCGTAATTGATTTTTCCTCTAGACATTAATTCCGCTGAAAATGTTTATGTCCTGGTTTGATCTTGGAATTATATTATAGACGCATTTTATCGAGCATTATTATTTGATCTTTTTTTTGGGGGGGGGGGGGGTTACTCTCAAATCTGGAATTGAAATTAGTTATATTGAAAGAGCTATAAACGAAAATTATAACTCAAATTAATACGTTTTTCTTTTGAGGTCTAGACGTCAGTAAGTTGAATTGGATTTGCGAGGAATGTCAGGAATAGGGACGGCTAATTAAATTAATATTCTATAAATGACACTTGAAAATAAAAATGAATGGAAGCCAAAGTATTAGAAGCAACATATCGCAAGCGAGTTCACAAGGTCACACTTATGGATCTTGTTTTCAAAATTTACTTGATTTCTGGTTTTTAATTCTTAAATTGAACTTGTTGGATATCTCATTTGTCAACCCCTTGATGTTATAAAAGTGATAGTTGTGTTTTTTAAGTCATATCTTCAAGACATGTTAAAACAAAATCTTCAATATCTACACCCTGTTAAAGAATAATCCTATATCAATCCTGTAATTCAATATCTTCAGTTCAAAAATGGCAAATTTGTCTAATTGAAACATCAACGTTCAGGTTTGCCAATTCCATGGAGCGATGTTATTATAAGAACAATATGACGTGTGCAGGTTTTTTCGGTAAATAAAGAAATACATTTGAAAATGTTTGTTTTTGCATAGAACTAATGATGTGGTTTATTGGATTCCTATTAATGATAATCAGCTAAACGGTTTCAAATTCAAATATTTCACATTATAATTCCCAAGTGTATTTTCAGAAAAAATTAAATGTAAAATAAAGCAATTCCAAGTAATTTAGAACATAGTTTATGTGTGTATGTGTGTGTGTGTAGGTTTAAGTTGTTAACCAGATATCGCTTTGATCTTGTACACTGAACTAAAGATATAATATAAAAATGTATGTTTAAATCTATAAAGGCATTGATCTCATCCCAATGAAAAACTGCATTTAATTTAAACTGATGTTTTGTGTTTATTAGTAACCATAGATACGAGAATTGCTTTGATTATTTAAAACCATTCACCTGCAAAAACACACTGAATCAATAACCATTAGAGCTGCATTATAAATTTTAAATACTAGTCATCGTGGCACGTACAGACTGGGAATGGAAAACACACAACTTAACTCAATGACAGGCCTTATGATATAAAGCGGATGTGTTAGACCACTGAACAACCCAACGCCCAGATCAGAATGTGCAACCAAAGAAACATTGTATAGACCAACATTTAAACATTTCATCAATAACTTTACGTCATTCAGAAAAAAAATATTTATGTTTCAGGTGTTCCAGAAGTACCTTACCTTCTGTGGAATTGGCATCACTAATGCTCAGCTGTTTGAAATGTCTGTACAAGAGTTTACCAGGAATCAGGTATGCTGCCCCTGACAATAAAGAAATATCGATTATTAAATCCACATCCATAACATAGCTATTCATTTGTTGTAGAATTCATATCCGTTCTCACCAGAGGGTTGGGTTCGAGAGGTTACCAAGTTTAAGCAATGATTGGACCCACATCAATCAATATTAGCAGATTACCATCAACGATGATTAACTTATTTACAAAGCATTGGCTTAGTTCAACATCTCAATATTCATAAACTTATTACTTCCATTAACAAACAATTGCGTTATAGAATCTTACGGTGTCTGCTAAAGATAATCCTAGGTTCTCACTACCACGATTCGTGCTGCGATTGAAGTCGTGGTTTTAATTATGAAGTAATCGTGGTGATCTTGTCAGGTTTTGTCATACATTAAGGCCAGTCACAGCAATCGTGGTGATCGTATCGAGACGAACCCGAACGTATGTGCACGTACCAGATTGTGAACTCGATAGAGACAATCCTATCGTAATGAATCGCACGACAGTAGGACACTAGCATAATTGTTTGTTCCAATAAGCAATAATGTTGTCGCACTTGTTTTTTCGTTAAATAGTTAAATGGAAATTTATTTCTTGGGGTGTATTGCCAACCATTGTCAACCATGCTGGAGATGTTAAAGCGTATTTATAATAGCCCAGCCCCCTCCCCTCCCCCAATAACTTTTACAGAGATAAACATACGGCTACAGTTAGTTAGTTTTCACTTCCTGAGATTTAGTAAATCAATTAAGTCATCAGTTTTCACGGTGTGTAAAATTTCATTCATCTTTTTTAAAAAATCATTATCATGGATGACTGGTGTTCGTGTGAAGACTGCTTTTGTTATTGTACAAACATAAAACATCCTATTGATTTGTTGTAATTGACGCAAACAGCGATTTAATCTTTGCATTTTTTTTTACCATTCATACAATATTTTATACCCCAAATATTGATATTTACTTTGATCTCTTTATACCGTGTGATAAGAATCATAAAACCTTCCCTCTAGGGAAAATACATGATGTAAATATGTATTATGGAATTTGTGAATAAGCGTGTTATTACGTCAAAAAAGTTTACTTTGCATCAGTAATAGAAAAATATTCATTTTTTTATTGGGAAATATTAGAACATTCTGCATATCAAACTCCAGTTGCACGTTTATAACACGTCATTTTATGACAGAAAATATGATCAACTAAAACAAACGGTACTAAAATATGACATTATAATTAATAAAAGGCGTTAATTCACAATGTTCACCTTCAAGTGAGTAAAAAATAAAAATATAGATATACGTCATACATGTTTTCACCAAAGACCACGTGGTTTGGAATAAAGATTATTTTAAGAAGCGAAAAGGATTGACACTTTAACTATCGAATGTCCTTTTAAATAATCTGTGTATTATTATTATTATTATCTCGGCCCACTAACGATAAAAATATTTCACCTCGAACTAATCTACACATCAATAGTAGGTATTTAATAACTCTCTTTTATTATTCAATTTGTAAACAGGGTGATTTCTTCCAACAAAGGACGACCTTACGATTAACGGTACAGCGATTATCTACTTTGTTATACGTCAACATTTTATTTCTTACAATTGTCAGGGTTTGTCAGTGTAGTAGTTGTGGGCGCAATCATATTTAAAAATAACGAGTATCGTTTAACGGGGAATTAATATAAATAAGTAAAAGGTATCTACACTCGACTGATTTGTGGTCTCCTGGATTCCATTTTTTACTATGACACGTGCATGTTTAACAAGATCTCTCTCTTACGAGATAGACACAAAGGTATTGTTTTTATATTTTGTTATGATTTAGTTTAGTATTTAAAAAATCGTATAACACATTTCGTAACTTCAACGGTGTTGTTCCATCAGAAGGTATAATAATATTAAAACATCCGATGTCACTTCTTATTAATAGACACACACAAATAGGTAATAAGATCGAACTTCTATTTCATCTATATGTGATTATTAAGAACGTAGTAATGTATGCGTCCAACCAATATTAACTAAACACACCCGATCAATCTTACACTCTACCTAATACTAGTTTTATTATTGATAACAAAACTTATCTAAAATAGGTAACACGTTTCATAAACTGGGTATTTCTGAAATAGACACAGTTTACGTAATACTATATCATGTTAATAAACTCACATATATTTATTTATCAACAAGAGTTACAGAACAAACAAACTTTTAAAAAATATCGTGTCTGTCAGCAATTGTTTAATAAAGAGCATTCTTTCTTTAAGTGTTCGATCTTTAGGAATCGTTTTGCACATCGGTGTTGATAGTGAAAATAAAAGAGTAGTTTTGTTTTCAAATCTTGATATTTATGACTGCTATAAATCTTACTGTCGTAGACGAGTTGCTGTCCTCTTCACGTAAATGGTAATCTTTCCACGTCACAAAAAACTGTATTTTAAAAACTGTCTACCAAAATATCAGAAGTTTAAAAAAAACAAGTCAGACACAATCAATTCACGTGCGATTTATGCCTCCTTAGAGACATTCCATTATACCGCGATGTAATATTATAAACTATAGCTAACGTTATTAGGACTTTTCAGAACTTGTCAAGTCTTGAAATTTATGACTTGTAAAGACCAAAGGGACCAGAGAGTTATAAAAAAGTTGACATTAAAAATTCTGGAAAAACTTGTAAACTTTGATAGTGAATAATGCATCCCTAAAAAATGTATGTGGGATAAACTGTCGGGCAATCTTTTATTTTAGTTTCATTAAAAGCATATTAATTTGTATTTAAAAAAGAAATCTGACTATCTTAAATCGAATATAAAGGAAAAACGCCCGTCTTTAAAACCTAAATCCGTCATTCGCAGTTCAAGTATAACGTCTTTCATATTTTGACATGTGAACAGGATGCCATGCCTTAATGACTTCAATAGAGGCCAGATTCCTGAAAGGTAACTCCTACTAGAACTAATGAATAGGATTGCCGTTGCACATTCCTTAATTTGTGTCCTGTTATTTATAGGCTGGTCTGTCATACCCAATGACGTCATCCATATTATTATTATTATTCACTGACTTACGATTTTCGACGATTTGTCGATTAATGACAATCGTTTAATCCGCTTCTATTAAAAGCCTTTACACTAATCTATATTAAAGCTATCTTGACAAGCAAGATTAAGATAAGGTCAAACCCTACTAATAAATTTATACATGTATAAATTATTTACGTATTGATCTTAGTATGCAGTTAAACCTTACTGTGTCCGCCTATTGACATGGGACTATGCTAGAAGTATATTTATCTCTGAGTTAATTCTGGTTATTATTCTAATGTTTCGGTAGCTCACAATAAGTGAATGGTTTGATCAGTATTTATATATAAACTTACATGTTTTATTACATGTCGTTGTCAGCGATGGCCGAATGATTTACAAGAGAGAGAAAGAGGGAAATGGGGTCTTTAGCAGTGGGAGGAAACCTCAGGACCCGGAGAAAACCCACGAGACTGGACAGGCGACCCTACTCCTTGTCAAGTACAACCGGGGATTCGAAACCACGCCATTTGACTCAATGACAGGCTTTATGATACAGCATGCGCACGCTAACCATTGGTGGGTTTTCTCCGGGCCCCCTCTCTCTCTCTCACTCTCTCTCTCTTTCTCTATCTACCCCTCCCCCTCTCTCTCTATCTCTCTCTCTGTGATATTAATGTGGTAACACTGAACACACAACCCATCAAGCAAGAAATTTCATATCATTGCAAAGTTGTGACGCTCAAGTTAGTTCGTTGTTTATCTGCAACTCCAAAGGTGGGCAAACTTGAATTTACTTTGCTGTTGTTTGAGACAGACTAAACCCACACCATCTCTCATTATACCCGTCAGGCTCTTGTCTGCACTTTAATCTATTCCAATATATCATTTTTCTCTTTATGATCTTTATTGAAATTATAATTACAGGCAATATATATATCAAATGAACATAACCTTCGGTTTGATATGAAATAGAAATTTAATACCCGGCATTTAATAAGTCCATAATAAAGGGTTTTAAAAAGCCAACGTATTACGATCAATCAGTGCTTCTGCCCCCGTCAGACCTAATGGCGTCCTTACTGCGCTGCTGCGACTAGAAAATTTCCAAGGTCGCCAGTAAACGAAAACACAACGCGAGAAAATTTCCAAAACTTTTACAAAATTGAAAGAAGTCGCGTTCTTTTCCCCGTCAGACCGGGTGGCGACTTTACTGCGCTGGTACAGCGACGGAATTTGGCCCCAGAGCCCGTCAAGATCTCCATAAGCGTGGTAAAGCGTGGTAAAGCGTGATGGAAACGCTAGATATCGCGCTGTGGTCTCGATGGTCGCAAATGATCGCCGAGTCACGGCGTTTGTTTTGAGCATGTTCAAAACAAACGCCAAGGTTGTGCGATCTGCACTGGAAAGATGTGAAAACACAATTATTTTTATTTTTTCAAGTTCGTGATATTTTGGAACATTTTCGTATGTTGTGTTCACGTTTGTGCATTTTCAGATCGCCGTACAGTCGCTGCAGCGCAGTAAGGACGCCAGCCGATCTGACGGTGACTAGGCGATCATTAACGATCATGGAGACCAGCAAGATTTTACCGCGCTTATGGCGATCTTGACGGGCTCTGCGGCCGTTTTCCGTCGCCGTGGCGTCGCAGTAAGGACGCCACCACAGTCTGGCGGGGGTATTAGTTCGCAGAACCTTTGCGTTTGTTTTGAACATGCTCAAAATAAACGCCGTGACTCGGCGATCATTGGCGAGCACGGTGACCACAGTACGATAGCTGGCGTTTTCACCACGCTTATATGGGGGATCACGGTGGCTAAGTGGATAAGGCACTGGTTCGCTAGCCTGGAGGTTGAGTGTTCGATCCCTGCATTGGCCGAGAAAGTTCATCTCGATTTTCCGGCGTGATTTCCCCTTGTCAGTGATGCAGAAGGAGGGCCTGACAAGGACAGCTGCCTAGTCGTTCGGATGGGACGAAAAACCGAGGTCCCGTGTACAAATTGGAGTGCACGTAAAAGATCCCTTGGCAGTTGGAATTCGATATAAGAGTAGGCCGTAGCGCCGCTGCCCGGGCAAAATTTCCCTCATTGCACACTGTGGCGTATGCCCGTCTTCAATTAGCCCAGGTACGGTGCTTAAGCGTAGGACGTTAAACCCCATTTCATTCATTCATTCACCACGCTTATAGCGATCTCAATGCGCTCTAAACTCATTTTGCATCGCAGTAGCAACGAAGTAAGGTCGCCATCCCGGTCTGACGGGGGTATTCCATCCATATAACGTGAAAATAAACCCGGATTAAGCCAACCTATATACTTCATTAACATATGAAGTTACAATAAAACCTTTAAATCCTTTCTAAAAACAACTTAAGCAATACATACATAAACGTGTACTTAAGTATGCTATTCTTTAAGGGCATATTTAAAGGTAAAGAATTGCCATTTACAGACGTAAACTGAGTCGATTATAAATATAGACCCATGTTTAAACATATAGTTGTTATCACGTAACAAATTAATAACCATGTATCAATAAAATCAAACCGTGTTGAATAGAGAACAAGTTTATGTATGGCCTTATTATCGATACACGTATTTCCAATGCTCGTTATTTTCAAATTTAAGGGAACCACATGTATGTGCAGTTCTAAATGTTTGACGTAGCCGTTTAATGGGGTGAGACCAATGAGCCGCACGTCATGGTGAAATGAAATGCCATATTCACGGAATCACGTTAGCTAAAAGTCCAATGCACACAATCCTTTATTTCAGAACAAAATACGGTTTACCGGGTAATTAAAACAACCCTAAGTATATAACACGTAACACAATAAAATGAAATACAAAATACCGCTTAAAGCCCAATACCACTCTTGTTGTAACTGAATAATATGATCCAATCTTTCTTCTGGTCAACAAATTGTACTATTTTACAATATTTCAATTAAAAAATGATACAAATTTCATCTTAACACACCTAATTTTAAAAATTGGAAAAATTCAACTACATGCCGTAACATGGTTTGAAATGCCTTGCGTAAGCACTTTCAAATGCAACTTGGATTTAAACATATTTTCGAACCCTCTGGACACGTAAGATAGGTTGTAATGGATAATTTACACAACAGGTAGGACACATAAACATCTTGTAGGTAGAATAAGGCTAATAAAAATTCTGCACCTGTCAAGCCAGCAAGAGTGTTATTGTCCCTTTAAAGCCCCAATAACACTCTTGTTGTAACTGAATAATATGTCCCAATCATTATTCTGGTCATAAAATTGTACTATTTTACAATAAATCAATTAATAAATGATACAAATTTCATCTTAACACACCTAATTTTAAAAATTGAAAAAATTCAACTACATGCCGTAACATGGTTTGAAAAGCCTTACGTAAGCACTTTCAAATGCAACATGGATTTAAACATATTTTAGAAACCTCTGGACAAGTATGATAGGTTATAATGGATAATTTACACAACAGGGAGGACACTTAAACATCTAGTAGTTAGATTTAGGCTAATTATTTTTTTCGGAACCTGTCAAGCCAGCAAGAGTGTTATTGTCCCTTTAAACAATTTAGACTTAAGTTGGTGTAAGAGCTCATACCTATGACATAATCTCATATTGATAAATGCGTTATAAAAGATACAGTTATTGTAAAATGAAATTGGGTTCAGCTACAATCTGGCTAGTGAAGACGGAAATTAAGTCGATGGTAACAAATACAATTGAAAGCCACGTTCGTCGCTATCCTAAACAACCAACGCTTCTTTGCGAATTTTGTTCTTTAAATAAAAACCCGACAAAATGCGAATACACTAGGCCATATTTCGAAATGTAATTTGTCAGAACATTGAACCCAATTCCATTCATCTCGGAATCTTGTTTTTTATGAAGACAGTTAAATTTCTGTCATTATATATTGATTTAGACTTTCTGGGCGTCTTTTCAATTTAGTTTTATTTCTATTTCAGTTGTTATTACATTTAGCAAGAGGTGTCTTTGAGGAACAGACTAATTTAAATAAATTGATAGAAAAAATTATGTTAGATGCTCAAGAAATGTTGAAATGTGAACGATGTACAATTTATCTATTAGAAGATTCCTTGGAGAATGTAAGTTTGTTTCCGTATCAGAAATAGATGAATCTGAATATCAATCATAAAATATATTGGGATGAAAATATGATGTATATGAGGCGTTATTAATTATATATAATTTATTAGAAAAATCTCATACGTTTATTGAGTATCGTGTTACTTTTGTATCAAATTTTCATTTACCAGAGTTGCATGACTTCATTTGTTAATCTGCACACGTCTATATGTTCTATTGAAATCGAAAAACAATTACATCGAATCTTGAAGTATCCGTGTAAAGTAAGATATATAGCATGAGCCGGGCCAATGTATACGAGCATATGTTTTGTAATGTGCTGTATTTACCATTACGCGACAGCCTACTCCTATTTAGGTTTCTAACTGTGATAGGGTCGTTAACGTGCTGGGACATCGGGGATCGACTGGAAGCTTCTCTTGCCATGTCCTCAGTCATCCACGACTGGCAAGGGATATAATAAGCCTGGGGTCAAAGCCAGGGTCTCCTGATTAGGGAGCCAAAGCCAACACGAATCCTCATCTGGTACAATAAGATCTCCCTATTATGTATTAAATTGGTTTGTATCGGCCGAAGCCAGTAACCAAAAATCTCCATATTGTCATTATTATTGTCACTGTCATACATAAAAAATTTAAAGCTATTGGCGACATGCCTGAACACGTGCGTCTAGTTGTCATGGAGATAAGTTATTATCAAAATCTGGTTCAACAATGAATATTTATATGTATACCCCATCCCCATCCTATGAATGCTTGCCTACAGTGATCTTGGCGAAAGAGTAAGATCCACTGGAGGCCAATTATGTTTGTTTCATTATTCAGATGATGTTACACTGTGCAGTTCTTATTATCCACGCCATCTTATTTGAGTTGGATATCTTGACATGAATTCACTCAAAAACAAAATAAAACATAAATTGCGCCGAATAAGCAAGACTTGTTACGAGTAAATAAACGAGAATTGGTGTATTTTAACGAATACTCCTTCAAATAAAGTCCTCCAATAAACCCGTAATTGTTTGGTGTGCAACTTTAATTCGGGAAGGGGAGCGTATCCATTAAAATGGGCATAAAAGATATAGTTATAAGTGTGCATGGATATTGTACGTTATTTCATTTTAAGTGTGCGTCACTAGTAAATTGTGTTGCTCTACGGGATATGTTAATTGTAGGCTGGTTGGGGAGGTTTGAGAATCTCCGCCGGATTCCAAACTGGCCACTTTATATAAATGAAAATTTAGGGGAATACTAACCCCAACCATTTTTAGAAGACTGGACTTGGATCCTTTTTACCCTTTACTCCTCTTATAAGGTTATGGTTCCCCAAAATACTCGTTTATATAAAACGGCCATTGGGGACTCTGGAATGCCCAAACCTCCCCAACCGGCCCACAAGCATATCCCTTATTTTACACTGACTGTCCCGTCCATTTCTCCTCCTTTTCTTCAGCGTCGGAAGATCCAGGATGGGGATGTTTTAAATGTGGGGTGGCTAATGCAATTATTATATTTATTTAGCTCCGGTGTAGTTCTTGCCAAGTTCTTGGTAGTTCGATAAATAAATAATTAACGTTGTTTAGCTATGTAGTTACGTCGTACGTTTTTTTTTTAAATTTGAGACAAATCAACTCAATCGTCAATGAGATATAAAGTTTTAACTCTCAATTTAAAAGTGATAAAATCTTTTGAGTCATAATTGACTAAAATATGGACGTGGATATTTGGTGAGAGTGGTAATTTCTCTTTAAAGAACACACCATAGTAAAAAAAAAAAAATCTGAAAAATAATTGTTTAGTATGCTACTCAGTTTCTCATATCAGAGGTATAGAGAAATAAGATGACGATATATCGTCTATTCTGTGGATTATTCAGTTACAAAGCACACGGCTAAACCCAAAGTAACACAATGACTTTAAACTTATTTTACTTGCTATACTACATGTAATTAAATGACATGTAGACTATATCATTGCTATTTCAATTATGATCCCGTCGCCACTTGATTGCGAGTCGATGTTTGTCTCTTGTTTTTGATCATGGTGGTGTTTTTATGTTGCTTTCCATTGTACGTCGGGCATTAACGGCGCACCTGTGCTGCGCTCTGTAACTGCTAGGGTGTAATAATTAGATTACCAATTTTTTCAGTTGTGGAAAGAACAGAAGGTAAAACAGTAGTGGTCATATATATTTTTTATCTTTGATGATTAAAACTGTTAAGTAGATATAGCTGGCTTTTTTTACCAAGAACATCAAAAATGATGCCAATCACCTTTAACCTATCTGTTCTTCTTATTAATATAATAACCACACATCATATTATAATCATCTACCAACTGAACTTCGAACTTTGAACTTGTACACAAGAAGTGATTTTCATTGCACAGTCTTTTATATATGTATATAATGGTATTTTATGGTATCGATTTGCATTTCGTTGCTTTGCACATTCTACCATTGTTTTAAATAACCTTTATTGAGTATTGTCTATTGCCTTGTTTCTAGTTTTGATTTTTTTTTTCTCACAGCTATTCGTATTTAGACACCACCTTGTTATATTTTCCTTTCAAACTAATCCTTTGTCTTTGGAATATACTATGATAGATTTGGTGTATCTATTGCCTTTGCTATTGCTATAATTTCACATCAAATCTATATTAGCAGATAGTCAAGTTAATTATTAAATGTTATAGTCAAGTTTATCATTAAATGTTGTATTCAGTTTTATAAGTATGCACATCCACCTAATCTCAGTAAATATTAAAAACACAGTTGGGTGGGTTTTTTAATGGGTACTCCATATGATTAATTCCAACACTCCATAACTCTTAATGAGAGTGATAATCGTCTGGGTTAACCCAGGCCACTGGTTTCTCTAGAACGTCATTTGTAAATTGATATATTTTTAGAAAGTTTAATATATACGTCTTCCATGGGGGCATTTGATACGATGGCTATTTAGATTATAGATTGTTAAATTTTATTATGAATAATTATTAAACTTGACTACATCAAATATCTGTGTTATTTCTATCTCTTGTTTGTATTTCTTCTTTTCTCTTTTATTTCTGATTTGAATCTTTCACTAAGGCTGAGATGTAATCTATTTATTTACTTATTGTCAGGATAGTCACAAGTTTACCAAACAGTTCATGGAACGTTTAGCCAAATATCCTCAGAAATCACTAGTAATGGCTATGCAGGTATTTTAAAAAGCAGTTACCTATACAGTGGTCTTCTGTTATTCTCCTCCTTGATAGGCACAAACTGTGATTTGTAATTTAGTCACCTAATTCAGCAAAAAATGATATATGGGATTTAGAAATGTCCCCAAAATTTAATTTTACAACCTTGAATTGGGTGTCTAAAACTCAAATTAACAAACCTTTTGTTTTATCTATCGGAGAAGCAGATTCTTTAATAGGTTATCCAAATTGATCTTATACTAACAGTGTTCCAATATTTTTTCTAACCCCGCTTTTTAACCTGTTGAAGTGATATCTCGTTCAAAGCAAACTACTTACCCTTTTGAGGAATGTGATCGTTAAAGTAAAATTGTAATTGTTGTATTTAAAGAAAAATGATTATAATATTTTACCTCTCCATATGGGATACTGCAAGGTTATCTTTTTGCTTGGTATTCTTCATGCTGCCTGTTCTAACCTTTCGTAATTTTTAGTTGTGTGGCATGCATTAGTGTATTGTAAACCATAGCCAACGCTTTTTAATAATGCATTTATATATATATATATATTCTAGAAACCACTCCATTATTAGTCACGAAATCTGCGCTTTGCTATTTTGTTAAAGTTTTAGTTTATTATTATTTAAAGGTTTATTCATTATAAGAGAAGAAGATCTATAGAATTTAATGTATAACTAATTCTTTTTTGATACAGGGCCTTAAGCTCAATGACAAGTTACAACGGCAACAATCAAGGGTATTTTTAATTCTAACATAGCTTTTCAAATGTTGCACTGGGCGAATTCTAGAGCTTTGCGATCATCCTTTTGTGAATTTTGTGAATTGTGTCATTTGTTATGTGTACCATACCATTTACTTTCAGTTAATTATTACTTGTCGGCTGACGTGTTTTAGTGAAACGCAATTGTAATATTTAAGAAAATGATATAAATATATTAAACCGAATGGCATATTATACATGTATATTGTTGTGAAAGTACACTATACTAAGTACGGCAGTATTGTAAATTCTAATCTTTGTGACTATTTCGTCTGGTCTTGCTATGTTAATAAAAAGTCTGTAAATTGGTAATATGGGCATGGAAAACATAATTAACATATTTACATGTATATAACATTAATTAACAGACTTGATTAATTGAACACAATAAGAATATATGTGGTATAAAGTAGATACCACAATATAACGTATTATACATAGGAAGTCTTATTTTTGTAGATTAAACCGCGAATTTATTTGTATTGTTTCTTCATCAATTATTATACAACCCTCAAATTACCCGGAAGGAATGTTAACTGTTAAATGTATCGTCCACATTATTATTGCATGAAATAGTACATGGCTCCAAATTCCATATATATTAATATCACTTTCAGGATCCGTCAAACAGCACTGGTCCTAATCCACAGGAATCAGAACCAGAACGAAAATACGAATATGCTAAACTAGAGGTTTGTTGGATTCATCTAGGAAGACTTGGAATTTTATTCACAAATACATTAATTACCACAAAACGTAGCATTCAACAGATTTGTAGCCGCGAATGTGTAAAAGGACTTTTTGTCCTGAGGATGTTTTGTCCTGTTTCAATCAAAAATCGGTAAACATTCGTAAAATGCAGAAGTATTGAAACTATAGAATTAAGATGGAGCTGTGATTAGATGTTTGATAAGGGTAAACAAAGGGTTTGATATAAGGGTATGCAAACAGGCAGTTGAAAGGTGGACCAAGCGGAGCAACACGAAGACTATTGAAAAATAGGAATTCGAACATGACAACTTGCCACTGTTAACTATCACATGAAACAAAGGTTTAAAGGATGCCTTGCAAGATGAATTGGGGATTTTTTTCTTGGGTAAGGGGATAGGGGAGTAAATTAACGTGTTGAGAATATGACCTCCCCTTCGCAAATCGCCCATAACTACGACATTGTGTGCCATTGTGTAAGAAGCACTTACACGGACCTACACCTAATTCGAGCTATGACATTTTGGTACACATGTATTAATTGTTTTGTGAATACTTTACTCTTTTGGTTTTAGGATGTGGCATTCTCAATGGCCTTTGATTTTTTTGCAAAAGACAATGGAACTATAAAAGAACCTAGGTAAATTTAAAATTTCATTTCTTGGTCTAATATCAAAGTCGTCCACAATTTGTTTTTAAAACCATATTTTGTATTTGTCGAATATACTATACTATATGTACATCTTAATTTAAAGCAGAAACAGTTTAATATTTCGCAAGAAAATTTGATCTTAGGCTGTAAACAACGTGGTTCCTCTGCGTTTGCCACACATTTTGATTTGGCCAAGAGCGTTAAAACACTAATTTTTAAAACAAAATGATACAGAAACGGTTTATAAAATCTTACATATAACATCATTTTTTTTTGGTTATGATAAGAGCAGGTAGAAGATATCAATACGGAATTTCTCGGAAAACATCTCATGTTAATAAATACGTAAAGTTTTGTTTATTGTTTAGGTCTTCAATAGTTTTGTCGTATAATTCAAACAATATTACTCGGGTGGGTGGAATTTGAAGCTTCTTTTATCATTTAGATAGCCTATGTTTTTCGATATTGTGCTACAATATTACTGGGGTAGGGTCGGATGAGAAGTATATTAGAGCGCCGGAACTCCAACTGGCTGTGAGTGCTGATCAGTGCATTCGGCAAACCTCGACATATTCTACGCATCTAATGTATCGGAATCTGCCGAGGTTTGCCGAGTGCTGATCAGCGGTCTTATTAAATTGTTGTTCTGTGTTCTTGTACAGTTTATTTTATATTTGTTGGGCTGGCTATAAATTAAATACATATACACAAATATATAAGATAGCATTGTATACATTAACAAATATCGGTAGATTATATGCGCTAGAACTTGTCTTCTTTTGTGGTCTTTAATTGCAATATTCATTTGAAAGAATGTTATTTACATTAGTAAGTTAATTACATGTATAGGGAAGCATAATATATGTATTTTATTTGAATATTAATTGCTTATAGCAATTGCGAGGCATTTTATAATAATTGTATGTTACATGTAATAATTTTTATTGAATTATTTTTTACAGTCCATTACAGCTTGCCAAGTCTAAAAATACAGAAATAGCTAAATCAGTTGTTGTAAAAGGAACGGTATGAATATTCGTATTATTTAACTAATCTATATTCTTTTACTGACGTTTTGTCGCTTTTTCTATACATGGCGTTTACCTCGCGTAAATGCCTAACTTCATAACGAGTTTCCCACTCCAATAATGCGTGGTTACAAGCCTCCCCATGAGCGGTAGCAAAAAAAAAATAATTTATAAGACTATTGAAATTGTTTTGGGCAAATTTATAATGAGCTCTGCCATATCTTAGTGTGAATGTTATAGCCGATCGTAGTAAGTACTGTATTTCCTAAAGTTACATGTAAAACCAGATACATTACTACTCACAAAAAATATCATAGAATCCTGGTGACTGACCTTGTCTGGTCTTAGAATAATAGAACAATTCTTAGCTTTACACCAGAGTATTATTGTTTTGATTGGTTTGGATTTGTACATAATACTTCTCACTATGTTCTTAACTTTTACCATTTAAGAGAACAGACGTCTTCCATAATAATAGCCTGGCTTTGGCCCACTCTTTTGTTAACAGCGCAAATGCGATTGCTCTACGGATACTGTCTGTGGTTGTTTGGTTCAAACAAGGATGCGAAATATTGCTATGATACCAGAATATCTACATAAGGGCGAATTGCTCTATTCTCTGAAACCTTACTTAAAATAGACGAAAATGGTTCTAAAAGCACACATTTATGCAACATGTGTCAATACAAAATGTAATTTCTATACTTTTATCTTCGCTGAAATACGAAAACTATACGAATTGAACGGCAGTCACTTGCACCTGCTTAGTCCATTCTGCGCGGGTATTTTGTTGGGGGGGGGGGGGCGTTTGTGAATCGGCCAATTTTAATTATTTCTGCATTGTCTTCTGGGATATGTTTTCTTAGGTCATTATAAATATCGCTCGAACCCATTACATCCATAGAATACACGTGCCGTGTAGTACTTTATTGTGGCTTAAATATTTGATATTAGAATGAAGATTGCTTAAAAAGGACCAATATTGAGTTCTAATTTGCGTTTTTTAATTTCTATTATTAAGGATATTATTGGGTAAGAGGGTTAGCTCCTTTAATGTAATGTGTGTATGTTTGGTACATACTGTGCTTTCGGGAAGACATGCTACATCTCTATGTCTGACAATTCCTATATATCGAAATGACATTTGTCTAAAGTGTGTGCGTGTTTTTAGAATATAATGACTATAGATAGAAATTAGAATGACAGTTGAATCCTTTTGACTTTAAATAGTTTATTCACAGACGATTTAAAGCCCTATATCCTGTACCGGATTATTTCAATACAAAGCCACTCTACCAGTGAAATAAAAGCCAATCAAACCATTTTTCACATTTGATTTTATTGTCTGGCCATTATTGGTAGCCTACAGTTCGTCCTAAAACGACTTTCTGTTACGCTTCGGATTGTATGTATCGCTATTTTTATGCACGGGACTTGTTTATAATTAGATCAAAGGACAAAGATGTAGTGTAATTTGATTGTCGGGTATAATTTAAAATGCAATATAAATGAAACGAAAAACGAATATATTGTTAAATGCGTTATAAAAGAAACGAAAAACGAATATATTGTTAAATGCGTTATAAAAGAAACGAAAAACGAATTCCTTATCTGACTTAAATCTACAAAAAAAATCTGAATAGGATTGCGTGTAGTTATGGTAATCTACAAATGCAATGTATTTACAGCTGTGAAATTACAAAAGGAGAACCACTCTATCTTAAAAAGCCATATCCCCATTTTAAGATTGATTATTAAAAGTACAAAACTGAGAACATAATTTATAGAATAATTGAATATGCTCTTTGTATAGAGAATTATTTCAGAAAATTCATATAAAATTGGGTGTTTATTAAAAAAATCATCAGTAGATTACAGTTGTGATGTAAATGGTATGCATTTAATGGAAGTGTGATTTTCTCTGCAATTTTCTATTTGATATTCCTTGATTTACATGTAAGGTGTAAACATCGTATTTGAAAGAGTTATGGTAATTGTGTATGGATGTATATCTATTTTCATTCATTATTAACATTTCAAGTTCCAACTACCAATTTTATTTTAATGAAAAGAGTCCCGTTGAATTAATTTGAACTTGAAAAAGCTTTTTTGTTAATGAGTGGTACATCCAATTATTATTTATCCTTTTAATCGATTTAACAATAAACTCGATCATTGTCATAATGTCCGTATGGATTATATTAATACATGTTTTGTCCAGTACGACCATTATTATAAATACAGGGTATTTGACAAATAATCACATACACTGTATATTTAAAGATACATTCCCACAAAGGTATTCATCGGGTGGCTATTTCCAATAAAAGTATAGCAATTTTGGTATTATGAACAATACTGGCAGTCTGGCGATTAGGGCGGTATGCATAAGTGACGGCAAAGGTTGCACGCGTGGATTGTCTGACCTCTTTTATTTAGCGTGATCTTATGTATTATGTTAATAAAACATTATTGTGAGTGGGATGTGGATAAAGTGAGAGACGTAAACTTACAACATAATGACCCTAACCTTTTTGCAATTATAAAAATGCTTAAATTCTCGACATTATTTCGTCAGCGAGTGTATCCCCCTTCAATGTGTTAAATGTTAAGACGAAGCGTTGTCGGGTCCTGTTAGGTTAGGAATTGGGACCATTCTGTTGTCCGAGTGACGAAAACTTTGCCACTCATCAAGAGTCAGATAAAAGACATTTTGGACATATTTCTGGGCCAACTGTAAGCTGCCTTAATTGATTATGTTATTGATTATCGTCATTGGACATCCCCGCTTTGGCTCAACTTTTGGGTTCCATTCCAATGCCTGAAGCACTGATCTGATGCTTCAGTAAAGGTCGGCATATTTAATTATAAATTTTAACATGTTTTCTATTGTGGGTCATGTTAGCTAATATATTATAACGTCTTGGTACGTTACTGCCATGAACCCATATAAACTGGATAACGTTTTATACTTTGTGCTAAAATAGATTCATCTAGACACATTAATTCTAATTTAAAAGATGAATAATCAGTGTACTTGAGTGTATAAATGTCAACCTTCATGGTGTGTGGAACTCGTTAAATAGTTATTTATCTGTTCTGTGTTTTATCAAGATGTAGCTTTCGGCTATCGCGTTTTTGGAAAAGGGTAAATGCATTTGGATAAATTATGTAGAGTTCATATGTAATCGGTTTTTTTCGTAAATGTTGGATATAATCGATTCTTAATGAATTTCGTGACTGTGTCTTCATACTCAGTGGATTTCCTATGTAATCGTTCTTTTGTGAATTCTATAGACTCCATATGTAATCGGCTCTTGGTGAATACGTAGATTTCAGAAGTAATCGGTTCTTGATGAATTATGTAGATTTCAGATATAGTGAGGGGTTTTGTCAGGCAATTACCTTTTCAGTCTGTTTTCATACGAATTTAATTAAATGTATATGTGTGTGTAAGTGTTTGTGAATTCATTTAACGTCAGTCTGTAGATATTAAGATAACTAAGTACAGTGGGTGTCTGACTTACTGATTTACGGATAAAAGTTTTCAAAATACATAACAACTACAAGGATGCGAAATATCGGCCAATTTTAATTATTGCTGCATTGTCTTCTGGGATATGTTTTCTTTGGTAATTATAAATATCGCTCGAAACCATTACATCCAAAGAATACACGTGCCGTGTAGTACTTTATTGTGTCTTAAATATTTGATTTTAGAATCAAGATTGCTTAAATTGGACCAATATTGAGTTCTAATTCGCGTTTTTAATTTCCATTATTAAGGATATTATTTGGTTAGAGGGTTAGCTCCTTTAATGTAATGTGTGTATGTTAGGTACATACTGTGCTTTCGGGAAGACATGCTACATCTCTATGTCATTTCCATATAAAGACTCTTAAATCTTTCTGACAATTCCTATATATCGAAATGACATTTGTCTAAAGTGTGTGCGTGTTTTTAGAATATAATGACTATAGATAGACATTAGAATGACAGTTGAATCCTTTTGACTTTAAATAGTTTATTCACAGACGATTTAAAGCCCTATATCCTGTACCGGATTATTTCAATACAAAGCCACCCTACCAGTGAAATAAAAGCCAATCAAACCATTTTTCATATTTGATTTTATTGTCTGGCCATTATTGGTACAGTTCATGTTGGGTAGGATATGCCAAGGGTCGTCCTAAAACGACTTTCTGCTACGCTTAGGATTGTATGTATCGCTATTTTTATGCACGGGACTTGTTTATAATTAGATCAAAGGACAAAGACGTGGTGTAATTTGATTGTCGGGTATAATATAAAATGCAATATAAATGAAACGAAAAACGAATATTAAATGCGTTATAAAAGAAACGAAAAACGAATTTCTTATCTGACTTCAATCTACAAAAAAATCTGAATAGGGTTGCGTGTAGTTATGGTAATCTACAAATGCAATGTATTTACAGCTGTGAAATTACAAAAGGAGAACCACTCTATCTTTTAAAAAGACATATCCCCATTTTAAAATTGATTATTAAAAGTACAAAACCGAGAACATAATTTATAGAATAATTGAATATGCTCCTTGTATAGAGAATAATTTCAGAAAATTCATATAAAATTGGGTATTTATTTAAAAAAATTATCAGTAGATTACAGTTGAGATGTAAATGATATGCATTTAACGGAAGTGTGATTTTCTCAGCAATTTTCTGTTTGATATTCCTTGATATACATGTAAGGTGTAAACATCGTATTTGAAAGAATTATGGTAATTGTGTATGGATGTATAACTATTTTCATTCATTATTAACATTTCATGTTCCAACTACCAATTTTATTTTAATGAAAAGATTTGTTTTTTAACATGAAAAAGCTTTTTTGTTAATGAGTGGTACATCCAATTATTATTTATCCCCTTAACAATAAACTCGATCATTGTCTTAACGTCCGTATGGATTATACTAATACATGTCTTGTCCAGTACGACCATTATTATAAATACAGGGTATTTGACAAATAATCACATACACTGTATATTTAAAGATACATTCCCACAAAGGTATTCATCGGGTGGCTACTTCCTAAAAGTATAGCAACTTTGGTATTATGAACTGAATGCCCAGAATAACATCGATGTAAGGGTGTCGTCACTAATTGGCATCCTGGCGATAGGGCGGTCCGCATAAGTGACGGCAAAGGATGTACGCGTGGATTGTCTGACCTCTTTTATTTAGCGGGATCTTATGTATTATGTTAATAAAACATTATTGTGAGCGGGATGTGGATAAAGTGAGATACGTAAACTTACAACATATTCTTGGGGCAGGATATAATCCAAAATAAATAATTAAATGGCTGATCCACAAAAGATTAAAAGAAGAGATTAACTTGCGGACTCGACTAGCCAGATATAGATGACCCCAACTTTTTGCAATTATTAAAACGCTTAAATTCTCGACATCATTTCGTCGGCGAGTGTATCCCCCTTTAATGTGATTAATGTTAAGACGAAGCGTTGTCGGGTCCTGATAGGTTAGGAATTGGGACCATTCTGTTGTCCGAGTGACGAAAACTTTGCCACTCATCAAGAGTCAGATAAAAGACATTTTGGACATATTTCTGGGCCAACTGTAAGCTGCCTTAATTGATTATGTTATTGATTGTCGTCATTGGACATCCCCGCTTTGGCTCAACTTTTGGGTTCCATTCCAATGCCTGAAGCACTGATCTGATGCTTCAGTAAAGGTCGGCAAATTTAATTATAAATTTTAACATGTTTTCTATTGTGGGTCATGTTAGCTAATATATTATAACGTCTTGGTACGTTACTGCCATGAACCCATATAAACTGGATAACGTTTTATACTTTGTGCTAAAATAGATTCATCTAGACACATTAATTCTAATTTAAAAGATGAATAATCAGTGTACTTGAGTGTATAAATGTCAACCTTCATGGTGTGTGGAACTCGTTAAATAGTTATTTATCTGTTCTGTGTTTTATCAAGATGTAGCTTTCGGCTATCGCGTTTTTGGAAAAGGGTAAATGCATTTGGATAAATTATGTAGAGTTCATATGTAATCGTTTTTTTTTTCGTAAATGTTGGATATAATCGATTCTTAATGAATTTCGTGACTGTGTCTTCATACTCAGTGGATTTCATATGTAATCGTTCTTTTGTGAATTCTATAGACTCCGTATGTAATCGGCTCTTGGTGAATACGTAGATTTCAGAAGTAATCGGTGATTGATGAATTATGTAGATTTCAGATATAGTGAGGGGTTTTGTCAGGCAATTACCTTTTCAGTCTGTTTTCATACGAATTTAATTAAATGTATATGTGTGTGTAAGTGTTTGTGAATTCATTTAACGTCAGTCTGTAGATATTAAGATAACTAAGTACAGTGGGTGTCTGACTTACTGATTTACGGATAAAAGTTTTCAAAATACATAACAACTACAAGGATGCGAAATATCGGCCAATTTTAATTATTGCTGCATTGTCTTCTGGGATATGTTTTCTTTGGTCATTATAAATATCGCTCGAAACCATTACATCCAAAGAATACACGTGCCGTGTAGTACTTTATTGTGTCTTAAATATTTGATTTTAGAATCAAGATTGCTTAAATTGGACCAATATTGAGTTCTAATTCGCGTTTTTATTTCCATTATTAAGGATATTATTTGGTTAGAGGGTTAGCTCCTTTAATGTAATGTGTGTATGTTTGGTACATACTGTGCTTTCGGGAAGACATGCTACATCTCTATGTCATTTCCATATAAAGACTCTTAAATCTTTCTGACAATTCCTATATATCGAAATGACATTTGTCTAAAGTGTGTGCGTGTTTTTAGAATATAATGACTATAGATAGACATTAGAATGACAGTTGAATCCTTTTGACTTTAAATAGTTTATTCACAGACGATATAAAGCCCTATATCCTGTACCGGATTATTTCAATACAAAGCCACCCTACCAGTGAAATAAAAGCCAATCAAACCATTTTTCATATTTGATTTTATTGTCTGGCCATTATTGGTACAGTTCATGTTGGGTAGGATTTGCCAAGGGTCGTCATAAAACGACTTTCTGCTACGCTTAGGATTGTATGTATCGCTATTTTTATGCACGGGACTTGTTTATAATTAGATCAAAGGACAAAGACGTGGTGTAATTTGATTGTCGGGTATAATATAAAATGCAATATAAATGAAACGAAAAACGAATATTAAATGCGTTATAAAAGAAACGAAAAACGAATTTCTTATCTGACTTAAATCTACAAAAAAATCTGAATAGGGTTGCGTGTAGTTATGGTAATCTACAAATGCAATGTATTTACAGCTGTGAAATTACAAAAGGAGAACCACTCTATCTTTTAAAAAGACATATCCCAATTTTAAGATTGATTATTAAAAGTACAAAACCGAGAACATAATTTATAGAATAATTGAATATGCTCCTTGTATAGAGAATAATTTCAGAAAATTCATATAAAATTGGGTATTTATTTAAAAAATTATCAGTAGATTACAGTTGAGATGTAAATGATATGCATTTAACGGAAGTGTGATTTTCTCAGCAATTTTCTGTTTGATATTCCTTGATATACATGTAAGGTGTAAACATCGTATTTGTAAGAATTATGGTAATTGTGTATGGATGTATAACTATTTTCATTCATTATTAACATTTCAAGTTCCAACTACCAATTTTATTTTAATGAAAAGATTTGTTTTTTAACATGAAAAAGCCATATCAAATGAATAATGTTTTATATATGTACATGTATATCAACACTGACTTGGTGCTAAAATGGCTTCATCTAGACACATTAATTCTAATTTAAAAAATCAATAATCAGTGTACATATGTCAACCTTCATGGTGTGTGGAACTCGTTAAATTGTTATTTATCTGTTCTGTGTTTTATCAAGATGTAGCTTTCGGCTATCGCGTTTTTGGAAAAGGGTAAATGCATTTTGATAAATTATGTAGATTTCATATGTAATCGGGTTTTTTCATAAATGTTAGATATAATCGATTCTTAATGAATTTCGTGATTGTGTCTTCATACTCGGTGGATTTCATATGTAATCGGTCCTTTGTGAATTCTATAGACTCCGTATGTAATCGGCTCTTGGTGAATACGTAGATTTCAGAAGTAATCGGTTCTCGATGAATTATGTAGATTTCAGATATAGTGAGGGGTTTTTCAGGCAATTACCTTTTCAGTCTGTTTTCATACGAATTTAATTAAATGTATATGTGTGTGTGTGTGTTTGTGAATTCATTTAACGTCAGTCATCTGTAGACATTAAGATAACTAAGTACATAGTGGGTGTCTGACTTACTGATTTACGGCTAAAAGTTTTCAAAATACACAACAAGTAGCTTTATTTTATAACAAAAGAAAGGCCATCTTCTTCCAATGATTAAGTTCAGAATGGCTACACTACATGACGTATGCATCGTACCGGTTATTTTTTTATTTTTTTGACGTCAATTATAATATCGAAGTGAAAGTGCTTAAAAGTTTGGACGTCAGTAATGTTGTAGAGATCTGACGAATATTGTTGGGATGTCAGTGATGTCAGTTATAACATTAGGATGTCATTAAAACATCAATTACCAATGAACTCGATCTTTGAAAGTGAGATTGTTTTTGCGTGGTGTTTTCTATGGTCACAGAGAGACACGTAACTTCTGTTTTAATTTAACGTCATTGACATTTGGGTAAAAACAACACTGTGCTGGATTGTCCTCACAATATAAAGTGTTTCAGTGCTATCGCTCTGCGTAGTCTGCGATATCACTTCGATGGAAGCGGACGTAAAATATAGCTATTTCACACACATGTCCCACTACTAAATCGCCATCGAGATCACTTATTTCTACATTCCTTCTCGGGAAGTTGAATGAGGCTGTAAAGCTTATTGTGAGACCTCGGTGGTCATGTGGTTAGGTTACTAGACTTACAAACAGAATGTCCCTGGTTTGTTCGCCTGTCCACCCGTCTGTCTTCTAGTTATACTGCTTTGGGCACGATAAATCTACTTGTAATTGAGGTAGAATTTCCAGAATTGGTCTAGATGAATGTCTTTAATGAAATCGTTTATGAAAATTTTTGGGTTAGGCTATGAAAAGATAAGCAATTTGTTAGGCCGAGAGCCCGGGACTTTGGGACAGAATGAGATTAAGTGTTCTTCTTTTAACTTGGTGGAGATGTTCACTAGGTGACGCACTGAATGTCTTGATCGGGTTGGATGTTGGTCATTCTCCACTTGTAAGCAATTTGAATTGCGGGTGCTTATGCATTAGAGAAGTTGTAAAATTGTTTCTGGTTTTTGAATGTCCTCCTCCTCGTGTACAGCCTCCCCCCCCCTGCAAAAAGTATCGTCCCACCCCACCCCCTGTGAAAAATTTGTCGACCATAAAAAATAATAGGTATACATTTTCTGTCAATTGTACAGTACCACTGACCCCCCTCCCCCTTTGTTGTTCTGAACTAGTCATACTCTGTCCGTTTCTCGGAGATTTCTTCTGTTAGGATATAAAGACTAGAATTGTTATATTTGCGTGGGTATCTAGGTGACAGTGTATTATTTTCATGTCAATCTAGTAGGTCATTATAAAGACAGTTTAAAAACAGATTATATACCTCGGGCTTCAAACACACACAATCTCTAATCCTCTCTTCAATTCTCTTTTATTCTATGTTAGGTTTCTCTTTTTTCAGACAATGAACATTCCTGATCTGGAAATGGACGGAAGATTTGGATCAGAGCCGGTAATTAAAACTTAGTTTATTTTGCCGGAATAACTATACTCTGTAATCCCCAACTTACTCATTGATATTGTTCCCATGGAAACAAGAGAACTCGATGAGTACAAATAAACATGTTGAAATGAAATGTAAACTCATCGATAATCGATTTGTGTTCTTTAGTTTTAGTGTCAGAAAAATACATGTCAAAACATAATCAAAATAATTTAGGCTCAGTTCCGGTTAACGTTTTGCAAGTTGGTTAAGGTTCGGAACAATAAAACCATTTAGAATTTAGTGTTTTAATTTTTAGAGGTTTTTAGTCTTCAGATTCATAAAACATACCCGGCTTCATTATTCCAGTAGGAAAAGAACAGTAGGACGTTAAACCCTATTTGGTACCATTTTCTTTTATAAAACATATTCCCACTCGGGAGTGATATATATCCGTAAATTTATAAAGAAATACAGAGAAAAGGTTTATTTCAAAGAGCCGACGGTCTATTTCGCTTTATCTTTTCATTTTTTGTAATCTGGTGGCATGTAATACATTTCTTGCTTTGCTTAGGTAGGTCAGCTACTTATTATTATTTCGTTGCAGTTCATAGAAGAAGATGGATTTCATACAAGAAGTGTATTGAGTATCCCTATCAATAACAGTGATAAAAAGATAATAGGTGTAACACAACTTATTAATAAAAAGAATGGTAAACCGTTTAATGAAAATGATGAGAATATTATCGAGGTAATAGACCACTTATATTTGATTGTATCATACATTATTTATCATAAATGGTATCATATTATTATCAATTACGTCGCTATTCATTCAATCTGGGAATAATGTTATTCCCAAGCATATAGAGATCGCGCCTTAAGACAGATTTATGCTATTTTTAAACTCCACGAAGACAGCACGACGGCAAATCATAAATTGTGTAAATGCCCGGAGCGCTTCTTTGAAATTTTATGTAATCTGTATATGACATTTGTTTGTAATTCCTCACTACACAGCATGGTCAAGATGAAAAGACAATTATGTTGACATAAAATAAAACATAACTATGTGTAATTATACATTGATACGTGTTGTCCACGATTTGCATTCCATAATAACACTTTCTTGTCTATTTCCTACAATTCTTTATATATTAATGGAATAATAACTGTTAAAAGTATACGGAAAATGTTGCCAGACAAACATTCTAAGGACAATGAATGACATGTGGTCGAACAGACTACAGAGTACACTTACGTCTGATGCCATTTAGTATCTGTATATTATAAATATGCATTATGTACAAGGTCTTTTTTCTGACATCAAATGTTATATAAGTTATTGTTTTGACATTTATTCCCAAATCAATTTTCTAGCACATCGGATGCCTTGGAGCTTTAATCAATTAGAATCCCCTCGCCATAAAAATTTAACGTTGAAAACCGATAATCGAGCTTTTGTTTTTTATCTTTTATTTTCTTTTTTTTTTAAACAATATTTTTATTCATTAAATCTGAATTCGGATTGGGGAACAGGCTATCGCGAGAATGTTACTCAGTAATTGAGACTATCATGTCAAAACTTCAAACACGCATAACTTCGCACAAACTTTCAATATACTGATTTCTCAGTATTTATGTTTTGAATTATTATGGCTAGCAAGAATGATCAGCTATTTAACTAAATCTTACAAGTTTAAGAAGTTTCGTGTGTTCTTGTTATTGTAACTTTATTCCATTAAATACTCCACTTGTTGTTGATTAATACGTCAGAATGACCTTGTAGGTTTCAGCTTTTTTGTCAGTTGGTCAACTTTTTACTAAACATTTTGTTTACGATATATGAGTCGCCGGTATAACTGTAGCTAATTGGTACCATACTCACAACAAGTATTATGTATTGGTTAAAGAAATGATGCTATGAAAAATAGTAACGTTGGTTGAACACTGTTAGTACATATTACTACTTTGTAAATCAACCAGGGGCCTGTTTCACGAAATTTTAACTTAAGATAAAATCCAAATTTTAGTGTATACTTAAATCTGATTGGCTAAGTGCTAAAATCAATCTAGTACTATCCAATCGAATTACTTAAATCGGATTTTATCTTAGTTAAAATTTCGTGAAACAGGCCCCTGACCTTACCACTTAGATAAATTCCGCTATGATGGGGTTATGGCAATCACCAAACCATCTGAGTGTCCCAACTTTCAAATGAATATGATGCCGGGGCTATACCTATTAGTCTTAACTTTGAGCTACATAATATGGCAATATGGTAATCGTCGTACCGCCATTCACTGTTAAGTCCTATATTTGTGTCGTTATCGGGCTTCCATTTAGCAAAATAAAAGATTATAGGGCAATATGATGAGACCGTGGTTATTTTTTCGTGACAAACACTAACGAGCTACAGCTTACAGGTGTTCTACAGACCGGCAGCATATCACTTACCGAAATATCCCTTAAAATCATGGCAAGCTTTAGATGTTGGAATTAGCGTTAACTGTAATACCATATGATTGATTCTCCATAAACACTGCACGTCATAAAGAGAGAGACATTATCTTTTTTTTTTAGGCCTTCTCCATATTTACCGGTTTGGGTATCCACAACTGTCAGATGTATGAGAACGCTTGTAGGTTAATGGCCAAACAAAGTGTAGCTTTAGAGGTTTTATCGTATCACGCAACAGCCCAGACGGAGGAAGCCGCCAAATTATTGGTAAGATAAAGCTAGAAGCTAATCAATTGGAGATATTTTAAAGTTAGACTGATATTTGAGAATCGTCTACTATCGTCCACTTATTGACCATTATACCCTTTACATTTTTACCTCATTACGTCGTGATTAAGATGGCAGTGTTCCGCCTAATTAATGTCTGAAACATCAACTTACTTTATGGACATTACCGTCACCATTTTCTGTACTTGGTATTATGTCATCTATATATAAAATGTTACTTGGTTATCTTTTTATATTTAAAATCCCTCTCTTACAGATCGGAACACTAAAAAATTTGCAGAATGATGCTGAAAAATTTGAGAATCGGATGAACAATTTTTTTTTAAAGGACATTCTATCGATGGATTCGCGATTGTTCATAGGCCTAGCATACTTTCCACAAGTATTGTAAATGCAATAAAGTGCGTCCTATTTGAAAGGTAGACAGCCCGCTAGTGTTAAAACGTCATTAAATCTTTGCCACTTCAAGCGTCAGTTTCATATTTTTAAGTAATATTTAAAATAGACGGTATCTATAAACAGTCCTACCTTGTTAAAAATAATCCTAAAATTCTCTAATGCTAGTTGAGAAATTGGTAAAAATATCATTTTCAACTTCAAATTCGAATGTTTTAAGATAGCTTTCAATGGGGAGAATAGAATAACCAGGGAGGTGATTGTGTTATTATTTCCGGTGTCAATGATTTTTAAGTGTGGGAAATAATGCTTATATATTGAGTTGACAACCTAATCAGCAAATGACATAGAAATAATTGTGTTTTGACTTTCTGCGAAAATATGAAATTCTCACTTTAAGTAATATGCTTATTTATTTTCACAGAAAGATCCATTGCCGTCGGCCGGAGATCTGCGTCTGTATAGTTTTGATTTTGATGATATTCCATTACCAGACGATGGTACATTAAAAGCTGTGATACGAATGTTTACGGATGCTGACGTCATTAATAATTTTAAAATACCGGTGGAGGTAAGGAATAGTTTAGTATCACATTTATGACAGTATCAAGAGCTCTGTTTCCAAGTTAATGTAGCGATATCGTGCTCTAACTAATTGCCTTGTCATTGCTGTAAGTGTGTCGCTGAAGTTACCGGAATTCACCTTCATCCCATTTCCCTGCTAATGACGGTTCTTAAATCCATGTTACTGACAGTAATCGTTTCTAATCTAACTTGTCACCACTTTGATGTCACTCGATTGCCATTAGTTTCGTACATTTATATCCACCTAAGCCAAGTGCCGCTGGTATATAGAATGTTAATAAGATGATTGTATATATTTTAAAGGTCATGTGTCGTTGGATTTGCAGTGTTAAGAAGAACTACCGTCCTGTCACCTATCACAATTGGCGACATGCCTTTAATGTGTGCCAAACCATGTTTACAATGTTATATGTAAGTATAAAGGCATCCATTAAGACATACCTGTATTACATAGGATTAAGTTTGATTGACCTTAATTAAGATCGAATGATTGTAAGTCTGTTTTATTGATCAGAAACGTATATGACCATTTTAACAAAAAACAGATGATGTTGATGATCAAGGTCAGATGCTGTTGATGATCAAAATAAGATAACCAATGCTATGAGATTATTCGACATTGATCAGATGGTGTTTCGACATTGATCAGATGGTGTTTCGACATTGGTCAGATGGTGTCTCGACATTGATCAGATGGTGTTACCACAAAGATCAGAAAGTGTTTTGACAAAGATCAGATGGTGTTTTTCTACAAAGGTCAGATAGTGTTTCGACAACGATTAGGTGGTGTTTTGACAAAGATAAAATGTTTTTCAGCAAAGATAAAATGATTTTTCGACAAAGATCAGATGGTGTTTCGACAAACGTCAGATGGTGTTTCGACAAACGTCAGATGATGTTTCGACAAACGTCAGACGGTGTTTCGACAAACGTCAGAAGGTGTTTCGACAAACGTCAGATGGTGTTTCGACAAATGTTGATAACCAAGATCATTTAGTAAAATTGACCAACACTAGATGGTGTTTCAACTTGATCAAGATCAGGGTTTGAAAAAGCTATTGGGGCAATAGAAGAAGTTGGTTTTTATTTGATAGAAGTAAACGATCAATATATCATTGTTGTCAAAAAACCAAATGATTCTGAATTTTAATAAATACTCTCATCTATAAATACGTCATATATATTCGTTTTTCAGACTGGTGAATTGAGACCAGTATTTGAAGATCTCGAGGTGTTTGCCATGATGGTAGCCTGTTTATGTCATGATTTGGATCATAGAGGTACCAATAATGCATTCCAAGTCAAGTAAGTATTAACCAATCCGAGTTAATTTTAATCTGTTCCTGACTTACTGGTGTTGTCCTACCTAATAAATAAAAGGTACCGTCCAAGACACTGCATCGTACTATTTCTAATTTCTAGAATACCTGATACCACTTCTGTCTCACAAGAAATATACTAAATGTTTAATCGGATGCATCGCGTAAGCTGTGGATATAACTTATACTCCATACTATACCACATGATGAAATATTAATTAATGTTCTGTCAAAGAGAGTTCCAATTCTTTATCAAGGTATTGATTCATTAAAGAGTTTTCTCTATTTGATTATTAACATGATATGTGTTTTTATGGAGTCTTTGAAAATGTTTGATTGTCACTTTCATTTTAATCATTGAAATATCGTCTTCATTAGTCCAGTCAGAGCAGAACAGTAGGACGTTAAACCCCATTCCATTTCATTTTAATCAAGGAAATCCTCTTCTCACAAAACGACATCTTCAATGCGCGCATGCTCTTAGTCGATGGGCGAGCAATCAAAAATCTAAAAATCTATTTTTGTAGTGCACTATTTATGTAAGGTTTTATTATTATATGATTTGAATAAAAATGTGTAACGCTCTTCTTTACGGAAATCGATTATTGACAATTTCCTGGGTTATTTTCTTCATAAAGAAACATGAATCTCGTGTTATGTTGTAATCAATATTGCGATGATTGTGTTTACGACATTAAAGAGGTGACACACATCTATTGTTAATATTATATGTATATTACAGAGTTGCCAGTCCATTAGCCATGTTGTACAGCACCTCCGTGCTAGAGCATCATCATTTTGATCATTGTATTATGATACTCAATAGTGAGGTATGTAGATCTTCCATGTAATGATACTAGTAATATGCAAAAGTTAAAAGTCCAAAGCTGTTTATGTCAATCCATTAATACTTTAATTTATAAACATTATTTTATTTAATTTTTTATTTAATCCCTCTCTTCAAAATTTTAACATGTAAAACACTCAATTCAACCAATTAATCAATTGCACTTGAATTATAAGTGGGCTAAAAATAATAATAATACAAATAATAACATATATAATAAAAAATATATATAAAAAAAACATAAAAAAATTAAAACATAAAAAAACTAAACCAATTAAATTGGTTTTGTGATTTCTGTGATATTATTAACTATTGAAAACATGGAATACTGCACTGAATGAAGTTCAACATGCCTACAAGTACCATGCCAGTCGAACTATAAAAATACATTGACCGAGTATAGAAAGATTAAAGACCAGTAAATATATGAAGCTTGAAATAAAACTCGACATCCGGTAAATTAGATGAAAATTTTTTAAAGAGTTTTTAATAATGTATCCGTTGGATAACTTCCTTACGAGGATTATGGGTCTTAAAAGTTAATTGTGCACTTTTTATTTCAGGGTAACAACATATTCCAGTCTTTATCACCAACCGAATATAGAAATGCCATTAAAACATTAGAACATGCTATTCTCTCTACAGATTTAGCTTTATATTTTAAGTAAGTTTATACTACCGGTGTAGGTTGTAATTGATTGTCCATTGGCCAATCATGCTATTTTACCGAGGTTTCGTCTAAAAGTTTGGATGCAGCTATTGCGGGTGTGGCGCCAGGCAGGGTGAGCTTACTCTTCCGGACACCTGTTACCACTGCTTGTCGTGTATTATGTACACGATTAGCAGTCCATATGCTGATTACCCTATTTTGCTTGAATACACTATTTTGACTATAATGATTTTAGAACATCGAATTCTGTCTGATGGTTTGGATTGTTCGTACTTGGTTTTTTTTTATATTATCTTTACCCTTCTGTGTCAGAGATTTGAATAGAAGAACAGCTTTAACTTATTCAGCCTAGTTTGGGTGGACTATGGCAGTATATCAGTGAAATCGTAAATAGAGTTCAAAGATCAGTTAAAATAATCATTGGGGTCTCTATATCTCTCCCTATCATCTAAAATGAGCGAAGTGGACGTTTACTACTACGCCCGCTCCCCGCCGCTATTCCCTATTTATTCGATTTGACATTAGCTTTTGTTTTTTGAAATGTCAGTGTATATTGTGTGCCTTGTCCGTGTCTTGTGTAAAAAAAATTATGAAAAACGGGTGTAAACAATCTGATTAAAATACAGATCTATATTTCGTTTCGCGTTTTTATACTTTCGATGGCCTCCGTGACATAAGACATTTGATTAAGCAATACGCGTTGATGTTTCTAGTAGAATACCCACAGTTCCTTGCATCGCACGCCAAGAATTCGCTGAAACAGGCCATTTCATTGGCTAATCCCTCCCATCAACCAGAACGCGGATTTTACAGCAACACTTCTAGATCCTAGTGTAGTACAGACAACTAAAACGAAATTTTTCAACTATAAAAACGAAACGAAATAGGATCTGCGTTTTAATCAGATTGTCAAAAAAATTATACACATAATGGCCGTAATGTAATAATCAGTTGAAATTGCATTTACTTGATAAACTTGTCTTCTTTATTAAATAAAGGATAATGGGTTTGGGGTTTTTTAAAATAAAAATTGGTTATTAATTATGTCTGTCTTTGACGTGTCTCTCGTTTTATTTAATAGAAAAAGAGGTGATTTTAAGACGTTGATAGAAAATGGCGAGAAGAAGTTTGATGAACCATATAAAAAAGATTTATTAAAGTAAGTAAACAAATAGATATATCCCTATAGATGTTATTTATCCGTAGATGGTATTATGATCAGAATTGAGGTTAAAGGGCCAATCCCGATAACTTTTTGGGGAATAAAACTTCTTAATTTTGTGTTAAAATCATTTAAAACCCATTATCTAAGGCCGATCAACTAACCCGATTTTTGGGATACGCTTGTAAATAACTTAAACCCGACAGTCTGCATCTGGAAATGGAGACCTTTGTATCATACAGTATCTGGATAAAACCAGACTTTTTTCTATAAAAATAATATGTAGGTAAAATTTACCTTTTGTTATCCAGTACAGTACATGGGTAATTCACTGTATAGGCCTCTCAAGAAACGTAAATCGATTATAAGGTCACCAAATGAAAAAAAATGACCAATATTAAAAGGCTTACGTGTCCGGATAAGCAATTTTGGCGTTCACGTCCAAATGACTCAATATTTTGAGTTGAAATTTTGAGACAAGGTATATACACCATTCCCCTATATTTTGGCGTTTTATTTTCATACATTCTCAGACTTTTATTTTTGAGCCTCTGTATAATACGGGACTGTCCCTTTAACGTCCACACCACATCAATTAGTTTTGCATCAATGATAGACTAAAACACGCTTGACCGCTTTCCGGCTCATAGTTTAGATATAGTACCCATGGTTACAACCCTTAGTCGTTTTGGACATCTAATACTAATTTACTATTGGAACTTTCATCAAAAGGACTAGTTACATGTAACTATTATTACACTGGTCTATGATTTTTGATTTAGGAACTTTAGATATAATTTTCTTTTTTAACATTGACGGATTTAGTAGCTAATAATTGAAATTAGTGTAGTATCAATAGTGTGTCTGAAAGGGAGCCCATAATTTAACTGTACAGAGATCCGTAATGGTAATCAATACAAGTGGGTTTTTTAATGTCAACTTGATTAAGGTAGATATGAAACCGAAAGAACATAAATGATATTATGTGGGGCCCTCATTAACATGCCCTTTATCTATTTATGTTTATCAAAAAGCCATTTTATGTGATTCCAATATTATTCGTCAACTCGACCATGTGTCTAATCTATTTTGACATCAAAGAAAGTTGTTCCAGAAATAGATATTCGTTCTAATCATCCTGAAAATATTGTATCACCAAATAACATTTTTTTTGTACATCGATTCACATTTTTCATGATCAGTTCCTGACTCTGTACCCCCACTCTTATGTTGGCTACCTTTTTTGTACAAAATCGTGCCTTTGGGTTTTTGTAAATCTCAAAACAGAACTGTCATAGACGTCTTCTTGTAAAACACATTGCCAACTTCGGATAACTAGCCTTTGTAAAATATGCAGGGGGTGTTCAATTATTATATTTGTGTATATTATGTACATACGACTATACATATTGGCCATTTTCTTGAAGAGGAAGAGTGAAAAGTTGGCTTCCAATGCGATAATTCTCAGTTTCGATATGGGTTTATTTATTATTAGGTTAACGACCATTTTACAATAATATGTTATATACTTCATTTTTAAAACAAAATTATCGACCATAATATGCGAAGTTTCACACGAAGAGATCATATTTTGGTGCTCGTAAACATGGTTGACAGTGGCCAAACGAAATGCGTCGTCAATTTCAGGTTGTATGTTTAGACAAATTTAGTATGTCCGGTTGGAGGTTGTGGCAAGGAATTCTATCCAAAGATACCAGATAAATATGTCCAATTTCCGTGTATCCCGGTTATTAGTCTGCTGTGATCTACATATTTAGCAAGCATCTTTATTTAGAGATTATCATTCCACGCCATCTTTAAATATTGTCGTTTCCAAATAAGTCAATAATGAGGAATATAAATTATATACAATAATATCAGTTAAGGGCAAGGTAAGGGGCTACAAAAATTGTCACAAAACTTAAAATGGGGCGGGGGGGGGGGGGCTTGGATTAGGGGGCGTTGTTTCTTTCTTGATGGAACAGTTACCCGGGTTTGGGAACGTTGAGGGGTTTAAAGTTACAACAAACTCTACAATTAAACGGCCGAGCAGGAAGTTGACAGAGGATAATCGAAGAATTTACAGCTGTTATTGGAAAATACATTTTGAAAATGGGCCCTCCCTTAATCACGTTACACCACAAACATGGCTTTTAAATATAGATATATTTTTTTACACCCCCAGGGTGTTTCTTGCGAATACAATGTGTTGAGAGGAGGGGAATTACGAGCAAATTTTGATAGATTATTAAGTTGGATATGTTTATAGTTCAAATATAGGCCCCTTATCGTCAAATCACCAAGTTTGAATGCGGGAAGGCATCTTTTAGATTTGTTTGAATTCCTGGCGGTCAAGTGGTGTAAGGCGTAGTCTATAGATCATACGCTTTGTCATGAAGACAAGTGGTGTGGTTTCGATCCCAATCATGTAACTAATTCGCCTGCCTAACTTCGTCGCCACCCATTCCCCCTGCTCGCCCACTTTGCCGAAGACCTACGCACAATCGAATTATTGAAATCACAATAACTGTACTCCGAAATGCCATGATTTAGGTCGAGAGGACTTTTAGCCCCGTTGGTGTGCCTTTAATTAACTACTGTAGAATGTAAACAATTTATATTATAAAAAGAGCGTGGATTTGTCTAGTATAATATCTAGTAGGACAACTAATTGGCTGTTAACCGTCAGCTTATGTATTTATTGTTTTTACCGATAAACCGTCAATTAAACAACTAATGATATATTAGGTAGACATAGACTAATACAGACAAATCCCCGTTGTCATGGTAATGGGGTTGTTTTGATTGATTAATAAATGGAAAACAATGTACGAAATCAATATGAGATATGTTATCAAATGAACTCAATTTTTTTACACAAACAATCACACCTGCAGTAAAAAGATAGCAACTAGCTTCTGATCTATCACTGTAAAAAAGGCGAATTTCATTAGAATATCACTAACGCAACGGAAATGAACACAAAGGCTAGGTGATTTATGATTCTAAAAAGGTGACGGTTTTAATTATCTATCGGTTACCAATATATCGGTTATAAATATCAGCTTCACTTACACAACAATCGTTTTTACCATAGTGACGGGCTTTCGTCCATTACCATACAGATTATAATTTAGAATAGTAACGTGGGAGTTTGTAGTTACAGCCGGCAGGGTGGGGCCATTATGTTCCCAGACTCGGGTAGGCCGGGTGGTGATGCTAGCCACTTAGATTTGACCTTAATCTTGAATTACTGCAATTGGGAAATGAGTCTCTAAATTTCTGTAGGCTACTATGATAGAACACCGTTTTGTGATGTAATTTATGGCAATCCAACATAGAGGATGTCGAAGCCGATTTAGTCTATTGGCAGGAAATACCTACTGGTACCCCTCTAACGTTACCAGGATGATGATCATTAACGCAGTGCAATCACCTGCGTCTGGACGATACGATAAATACCATGGTGTTCAGACAAATATTGACGTATTAGCCATCATATGGCATAACAGGACATCTGACATTTTAATACATTATAGCACATTTGACATATCAGCACATCAGACATTTTAGCACATTCTAGCTCATTCAGAATTCTAGCACACCAATACTCTTTGTTAGTTCTAATGATCCATACAACTCAATGTAAGAATTCTTTGATGGATTTGGCATCGCTGCACGATCTCTGCAAAAATTTCGTAGTTGTGTCTGCATCTTTACAAACTGTGACTTTTCTCCTGTGTTTTTTTTCCTAGACAAATTTGTTATTTTTTTACTGTGACTTTTTTTCCACGCAACGGTAGTAAAGTACAACATGCTTTTAAAAAAAAGTCTGCCAGACAACGCTTTTGAGATTGTCTTGACTTGTTTAAAACCTCTTGGTGTAGGAGCGAGATACTTAGTCTGTGGCGAACTGCATGGGTAATCCTAGTACCGATATCGTGTCTACTCATTTATATGCTAATCAGGGCACCCGAAAAGTGGTGAACGACAGATTAAACCTAGAGAGTAACCAGCTGATAAACAAAAAAACAGCGCTTATTTCGCCGAAGCCGCTGTACCTTTGACCACAAACTCTGATCGTTGGAGGCTACCTATATATGGTGTTTCTAGATCTCACGAAAGCACTCGATCTTACCTGCACAGAAGGACTGTTGTATAAGATCAGTACCTTGTCGGATTACAGCATGTGCAGTTAGATTTTAATTGGCAATTATCTTAACAGCGAGGTTTGGATAACGACAACGCCAAGTTTTCGATAATTCGGAAAAAAAGTCACAGAAAAAAAGGTCACAGTATAAAAGTAACAAATTCGCCTAGGTTTAAACACAGGAAAAAAGTAATTAGACCACGGACTATCACTGCACGTTAACTGACGATATGATACTCTGTGGACTAAAAGCACGTGTGACACACAGGTGTTCAAAGGGTAGACTGTCAAATCGGTGCCCCTAAAACCACTTTATAAGAATCAAAGTTCTTGAAGGATTTCTTTACTACTCGGTCGAAACACCCAGAACGTGTTAAGCTTAATGAGGGGAATGATGGGATGCAATTTGGGTAGCGAATAAAATAACTAATACGTCTGCTCTTTGACCCGTCAATAACCTATCGTACCATCCAGTACAAAGAGCATTGTATGAGGTAAGTCTACTTAACGTTCCCCCAAAGTGATATCGCAGACAGGTTTTTAGACTGTATTAATAAACCTAGTTCACACACACACCCACCCACACACACACACACACACATAGTACAAAGCTCTTTGTATTGTCATAGCTTGTGATCTTGGCATGAGTATAGGAAGAAGTTGGCCTTCGGATTTTTTGACGAAACGTAGTAAATCGAGAGAAAGGTGTCGTACCTGTCAATAACAATTGCAAGAATACATGAAAAAGTCACCGTCTTTGGTCTCGATAAATGTACCCTGACCAACTTAACTGGGTTTCAGTTACAAGCAATTGATCTCCAGCCTAATCAGATCGTACTCAGATTGGATTTGATTCGATTCAGAACGAGCAGAACATCTCTATTGCAACACCAGCATGCTGAAAAATTATCGCGGGAAAACCTAAATTAGATTTTGATTGTATTAATGATGACTGTTATAATCCCATCATATATGCCATATTACCTGATCGTTTCTATCATCACATATAAATCAATGATCGGTTGGTCATTATGTGGAGCTTTATGTTGATAAAGCACGCATCGCCTGTTTTAAAAAATATTCACGCGAGGGCCAGGGAACCAAACACAGGGAATGCGCCCCGCCCCCCGCCTCTAGAAAATTTTAAAATTGGTCAATTCCGAGAATGCTGTCTACAGCGCCTCTAGCATTCCAAATTCCAACCTAAATCCTTTTAAAATACATGATAATGAAAGAGACAAATACCTGATCATTCACAATTTTCGTATGATGAGTGCGAGAGTCGGTTAAAAATGAAAATACTAGTAAAAAGGTTGAAAACTTTCATCATTCCGGCATGGGTATACATCTATACCCCAGAAAAGGGCAGGATACCATTTGTGTACCCGGGTTCCGGCGCCTGATTAGCGAATATTAACAATATTCAACCGCGCTAATATCTGAACACCCTTTTCATCTTCTACCATATTAAAACAAAACCAGAGTTTCTGCGATTTGATATTATTACGTTATTAATCTGCTAATGGAATGGGGGGGCCTAGTGGTTGTGGATTCGACCTCTAGCTGGCCGGCTACCCCTGGCTTGCGGCTGTGGTTTCGAGCCCTGGTATGAGCGTATGTGGCATGGAGATAGGGGTGCCTTCTCAACCTCGTGGGCCTCCTCTGGGCACTTTGGTTTCCTCCCACTGCTAAAGACCCCTACGCGCAAGCGAATTAATTATTGAAATAAAATTAAACTATATGCTAGTCCCGAAATGACCTAGTTGTGTTGAGTGTGCGTTAAACCCCATCTCTCTCTCTCTCTCTCTCTCTCTCGCTAATGAAATGACAGGCATATCGGTCACCGAGCAATTCTGGCCTTCCTTTCAAGATTACTAGCGACTCTATTACGAATTAAATACACATTTGCATGTTTTACGAAATCATCTTCTTCGTTAATGGCTTCAACCTTGCCATCCTATCTTATAATCATATGAATATTAAGTAAATTTTAATATCATCAAGAAGTTCGCTTCAGATTATAGCGCGATAAAACCAATACATCAAGTCTTAAATGGATATTGAAAGCTTAACTAAAGAAAGATTAAGGAGAAATTGGACTTGCCAACATTAATTTGATGTGAAGAATTCGTTTAGATAAGCCATAAACTCTAGCAGAACTCATTAGTGTTAGTATTAAATACCAGCAACTTTGCTATATGAAATCCATCAATCAGCTTACATACTGGTCATCGTCTTTTATCAAAATCTTCTTCTTTAGTATTTTCCACGAATTACCCCAGCAAATTTTGTTTAAAACTTACTAATTTTGTGATAAGAAAATGAAATAATTAAAGGATAAGTCTCGTTTATGTTTAGTAAACAAAATTGTTAGTTCTGTGTGAAAGTCTATTGAGAATCGGTTTCCTAGAGTCTCTTTGGAAACCTTTTTTGTAAAGGTTCTTCGGCACCTTTTCGTAAAGTATCTTGTTGTTTTTAGAATCTTTATACCAATATTGTGAAGATATGAGATACAATTGCGTATGCGTGCAGCGATTACACGTTCTAATAACTCATCCAACAGAAAATGAAATATGCTTAGCTGGTTGATCATTTTCGAAGGGCCCAGTATTTTGTTTTGAAATGTTCCGATACCGTACATCAGATGTTCCAGAAAGTTTATTCATGCGATACAGAGCATAAGACGTAAACTGTTATAACGTTAAATATTTTTGTTTTTGTATTTAACAGGGCTATGATGATGACCGCATGTGATGTGGCAGCTATAACTAAACCATGGGAGGTACAACAACAGATAGCACAGCTTGTAGCTAATGAGTTCTTTGAACAGGGTGATCTAGAAAAAACACAATTAGGAGAAAAGCCTATGGTAAATAAGAGTTTATTTCTCATGGAACCTTGAATATTTATATTGGTAGATATGGATTCGGATCAATAAAATAAACGAATGTAACTTAAAGGGAAATTAGTGCTTGGTGACCGTTGCTGATCTGTAAAAATAGTTTTCGGTTTGCCGTCATTTGCCTATTTGAAAACAAAACGCACCACCACCACCCAAAGCACGAAAATTGGCCGATTCCTTCGGTCTGCAATAAAATAAAAAAACAAGTACGAACAATCCAAACCATAAGACAGAATTCGAAGTCCTGAAAACGTTATAGGCAAAAAAGTGTATTCAAGCAAAATAGTGTAATCGACAAAGTCAGGTGCGGGTGATAGTAAAGCTCCGTCTGAAAGTGAAATTGATGAAACAGGAAACCAGGCCAACCCAAACCGAAACCTACTCTTAAACAAAAGTCAGATCCAGATTAACTGAAGTACAGGCACTTGAGGGGGTTAAAATAAAACTTATAAATTATATACTATAATATATAGTCAAGCAGTAGTAAGAAGCTTTATTTTAATCCCTTCAAGTGCCTGTGTGGGCATAAAAGGGATTTCAAGGCAATTGTCAGATCATTTCGTACAAAATATGTACAACATTTCCTGGCATTGTAAATATCCATGCCGTCATTTCTGTCAATTATTTGGTAATAAAAGTGTCAAGTAGTAGTGTGACAATAATTCTGCAAGTTATAAGTTCACTTCTTGTAAGTTTGTTCGATTGTTTTTGTTCTTGGCCAATTTGGTCAAGATTTCAGAAGGCTCCTTCACGACCTTCGGACATATTGTAGGGCTGATAACAAGCAATCAATTGTTACCACTTACAGGGGTGCTTGGAATAGAGTTTCCGGTAGGGCCAGGGGGTTGTAACTCCAGCTTCAATTATTTGTTTGCAAAAGTACTTCACAAACTGGGTCATTTCGGGTCACACATAATATTGTTCAATTTTATTTTCAATAGTGTGGGTTTTTAGAAATATAAGGGTGATCCCGGAGAAAACCCACGAGTCAGGACAGGCGACCTGCACCTTGTCACGTACAAGTGTGGATTTGAAACGACGCAACTTGAAGCCTTATGACCGAACTTGTGATGTAAAGCGCACGCCTTAGGCCATTTTGCTCCCATACCATTTATCCTTTTTTCAACCGAGGGTGAAATGTTGTTATTGTTGGTGCATTATTATAAAATGAAGCCCTTTTGATAATAAGTTTTTGTATACAGAGATTAAATAATAATCAAACATATTTTAGCCTATGATGGATCGAGATAAAAAAGACGAACTCCCAAAGATGCAAGTTGGTTTTATAGATGCTATATGTTTACCTGTATATAAGGTAAATAAACTTTAATTACTTTAAGCGTTAAATGTCTTACGCGAATTCTTATATTATTCTACTTAGAGTAATTCATACACTGAAATTGCATTGTCAAGTTTTGAAATTCGTTCAGAATAAAGAATTAGTCATCCCAATACTGGCAGAATAATCATCTAGTTGAGTGTCGCCATTACCACCAGACTGAACCTATGTCTAAAATTTGGAGTAATATATTATGGAAGCAATCACAGCAGCTGGTGTTTCTAAATAGAATAATATATCATTTTGAATTAAAATCAAAATCTTCAAGAAGAAAATCTTTAAAAAAAATAAATTTTAAATTATGAGTTAAAAGTTTGAAGTGGAATTAAGTGTTATAGAATATGTTTCTAATGTCCTTCACATTTTCTTTTTATGCTTGTCTCAATTTTTTAAGATGTTTTGTGACATATGGCCAAAGTTGGAACCGTTGTATACTGGTTGTCAGGCAAACAAAATTCATTGGCAAGACATGTCTGAAACAGCCAGTATTCATTCTGGTTAGGTGATATAACGTTTCTTATTCCTATAGACGTCGTGGCACTAGGCACAAGCACTGCAAATATTTACATAGAGCTTTGAAGTAAGGGCTTTTTGTAGAGCTATATAAGAGAAAAACTAGTGTTGCCAAGCAACAAGATGGCTGTCAGAGAGTGTCACATAAAACACTATGGATGTATGTGCATGTAAGCTTCTAATATGTCACAAACTTTCCTGCTTTATCTGTCCTGTTTCTTGTCTCTTTCCTTACCGTTTTCCCGATCTGGATTTCTTCGTCTGTGTGTTCCGTTGTGCTGTCCTTCAGTGTTTATAATATTCTAGTTAGCTTTTCGCCTTTGATCTTTTTCAACTTTGTTCGCCTGACTTTTATTTGTCATTATCTGTAGCTCGTGCCATCTCTCTCTCTCTCTCTCTTCTCTCTCTCTCTCTCTCTCTCTCTCTCTCATTCATAGTATTGGCTCACTTTATTACTTTATTCTATATATGTACTCTTCCTTAATAACAGCTCCTCATTTTCAACATGTCTTTCTTTCTACTTCCTTTGTTTTAATCGTGACCTCCTAACACTCAGTACATTATTAAAGGGACATTTTGCCGCAGAAAAAAACCTTGAATGGCTTAATCTACATGAACTTAGTGACATTTATTTTGGAACGTGCCAATTTGAATAATTATTAATGTTCTCTTTATTTTTTAAATGTTATTTTCTTGGGTATAATGTCTCTTTAAAACTGTAAAACGCGACTGAAGCTTGATTTATATTGCATATTAAGCGGGAACAAACTGAATTTTATATTTCGACAGTTATTTGCTGATATGAATCCTAAACTGGAACCTTTGTATGGCGGATGTTTACAGAACCGAACACATTGGGACAACATGGATAAGGCGACTAAAGAACAAGGTGCCACCGAGGTCTAGCTATTTTCTGTCCCCCCATATACATTGGAAAATAGCAGTTTTTTTCTATCTTTCTTTATAACCCCTTTATAGCTGCAGTCTATATTTATGTATTTAGAAGAAATATCGAACTCTGCTGTCTGTGTTCCGACAAGAATAAGAGAATCTCGGATTACGTTAATTAATTACAGTTTGAAAACAATCTGATCATCTAGTTGTGTATAATTTAGCACGATCGATTTGACCCAAAACAATGGAAGTCCAACGGTGCAGTGTTGTGATGATATTTGTTGTATTCCTGGTATTAATTAAAATATCCTGCTAATACGTTTCTTCGGGAATTCTATTTTCGGCCCAATACAATAATTGAAGATCATAGAGGACAGAGTTCGGTTAAATCTTCCATTGCAGTCGTATTAAATGAACAGAAAATCTGAATTTGGTTAAAGCGAAGATAAATACAGGTCGCGAAATGATAAATTCTTTAAATTATATTTCTTTTCGTGAAGATTAAAAAACGTCTTTTTGGACCAGTTACAAAGATCTACATGTCGTACTTGGAACTTATAACCAGATTATGATTAAACATATGCCACTGGTTAACATGGAATTGCGCTGTACACAATTTAATTTGATAACATTGATTTGAGCATCTTCGGAATAAATGTCATGAATTCATAATGATGCCCATCGTGACTAAAGATATTGAATACTAATCATCGCTGATGATCATGAAAATTTTATTCATTAGCGATTTCATTCGAGCTTTTATCAGTAATTATCTAACCAAATAAAGATTTTAATAAAATAATTAATTTCTATGTTATTAATATTTATTATGAATATTGATAACCAGTATATTACATAACTCAATTTTAAGCTGTATTTAGTTTTTTTTTTTATTCTATTGTTGTCTGTTTCTCTTTTATAATGTTATTGATCTCTGGCGTCCAGGTAAACTTTTAATTCCAACTCGAGTCGCGATTGATTTTACGGTCGAGATATTTTTTTCATTTATTAACGAGAAAATGTAACAATAATCATTTTAATACGAGAGAATATTTAAAGAGGCGTAAGCACGTTCGATTTTTCACTGGTTGGTGGGATACTTTTGTAAAGTTATAGATGTTTTATAGTCTGAGGTTATTTGTGAAATACTATTTAAACTTAGTCAAAATTATTTTCATCGTGAGAGTATTAATGCCGCTTTAATTCTATTTTGAGCATTATATATGAGAGAAGTAGGGTGAAGGAAGTAGTTCAATATGATACTGTTCATGACCGCTTCAAATCATTTCTATTTATTGGTAACCAATATGTTTCAACTATTCATGAGCATGTTCATCGTTCAATTTTAAAAAAACGTGTGTGGGGGGAGGGGAGGGGAGGGTGCAATCATGTAGATTTGGTATAACTTTTTAATATTCAGCAATAGTTTTTAATGATTAATCTCATTTACTATATTTTGTAATATTAAAAGGTATAATGACTTATAATTGCTACTGGTTAATGTCAAGTTAAATTACTATGTTCTAAACATCAGAGGCCCATGTGACATGAGAAAACCTCGTAACGTATATACGAGAAATTAACATGGAAGTTATAACTTCTGATACTTTAATGTATGTAAATATAAATATGATGGCACTGTGAATACAAAAAATATAACCCAACGGTAATATGTTATGGGTGCTCCATGCATTTTGTGTATTAAATACAAAATATAAATAACGAGTGTACCATTCTTCAATAATTAACTCATTAACTGTACGATTTCGATGGTTTGAATGTGATTTATAAAATGAAAATATTTTCATTTATAGCCAAAGAACTCGAAAAATCAAAAGTTGAAGCACAGCCACAAGAAAACAACAAAAGTGAAGTAGAAGAGAAACGTAAAGTTATTAAACCGGAAGATGGGGATGTAAATAGAACTAATGTACATAATACTAAAACCAATTTACCTACACATTCACCTAACGGCATCATTAATCAATCAACTAAATCACAAGTATGTTCATAATATACACAAAAATACCACATCCTTGTAAATGATATTTAAACGTTTTCAAATGTAACCAATGGCTACCTAGTAAACAAATCGAAATAGCTGTAATGTCAACGACCATCTGAGATTTATAGTAATAACACACAATTATATCATACAATATTCAAAAGATGTTTTAATCGTGGATAGTCTGCGGATTTCCCTTCAAGGTATGTGTGGCTATTGTGGTTTGCCTGTTATTTAGCGTCTTATTGGATAGTATTAGATTGATTTTAGCGCTTAGCCAATCAGATTTAAGTATGTACTAAAATTTGGATTTTATCTTAAGTTAAAATTTCGTGAAACAGGCCCCTGGTCTGAAATCGCATGGCATTATTTGATTACAAGATTCACGCTTTTTGATTATTTTGCAGATCACCGATCACCTCCATCACTCTAAATCACAGCACTCAAGTTCTAAAGCACATGCCTCTAAAATGGCACTCGACGATCACACACCATGTAAAATACAGAATGGTTCTCATTCCAGAAAACAAAAGAGTGGATTTTGTGTAATAACTTGACATACTTATTAATTTAATTCAATTTGATTTATCGAATCTACAATGTAACTGCTATTAAAGTCTGTTTTATAAATATCAGCACAAGTATATGTTTCCAATCACATTTATGCATGCTGTATAATTGGGTGGTCTAAGTAGCAATCCCTGGGTCAACCCTTATTAACTAGTCACGTAAATTGTTGTAGTATATATCATATATATATGTTACACAAATGCGACCGGAATGGGTAGGTTGGACTTGAAAGTGTATGAAGAGCGTGATAATGCTTTGCGTCTCATCTAAGACGGACCAGGCAAGGGGGGGGGGGGGCACGTGTGATGACCGGATAGCAATCTGAATCGCTAAAACTATCAAATGTATCAATAGTTGTTCGCGGATATTCTGTAAGATTCTTGAGACGACGAAATAAAAGAGTTCACCTAAAAGCAATAGCTTTTTATGTTGGGTATGTCTTTGATTTCTGGACACATGTGACGTGTTAAGTTAAGAAAAGAGATTCCAGGTCAGAAGTTCTATAACAGTCTTCAAAGCTGGAAGTAAGATTACGCGTACAAAGTCAATGTATATGATGTTGTTGCCAACTACAGAATGAATATACATGTATTGCTAATATCCCGACATCAATATTATTAAAACACAGATAGAATTTCATTTCGTTTTTCTTTTTTGTGAAAGATGAGCCAGAATATTTATTAAAAACGAAACGAAATTCGTATCTGTACACCGAATGCTATGTAACTTTGATTGGATATTTGTTTGAAACACAAGGAAAGTCGCAGGTTTCTTAATCAAAATGAACAAAGCTTACTTATAATAAATAAGACAACTAATAAAAAAGATAATTGAAAAAAAATATATATGTGATGTTTTGAAGAACATGAACTATAATCTGTAATTAAAGATAATTCACACACATAATATAATTATACCATCTTAAATATGAGAACATTTCTTTTGTGAAATTATATATTGGTCTGTAATAAGTTTTCGTATTACATATCAGATTAATTATGTGTACATGTAGTTAATGCATATTAACACGACATTGCCTCATATTTTGTCTTGAAGACCAAAACCTATTCATTGTGTTCATAATAAACATTCAGTTATCTAAATAATTAATCAGTCTATTAAATAACGGGATTGGGGGGAATGAATTCTACGTGTCCACTATTTTAATATTATATATATGGGCGTTTTTGCTATATAAGTTCATAAAAATAGACAATGAAAAATAGGTATAACGAAAACTTCATTAAACCGGAGTGAATTTAAGAATTTTTGGAGACTTTTTTATTATCACAGCAATGGTATTAGACAAACGAGACAATCTTGTGGGCGTTTTAATCCGATGTTCTTGATGGTTGATTATGGGTTTGTCATGTTATTTAATGTCTATATATAAATAATAGTTTATATAACATTTAAAGCCAAAATATGCAGATTTAACTCTCACATAATTCAACTTAAAGAAAAGAAAATATTTTGGTGTAAATAAGTTCAACATTTCAATTAACAAGATCAGTCACAAGTATATAAAGAACTAATACATCCACGAAAATTCAAATTTTCTTCCAAACCAATAATAAATGCATTAATAATGTTCTATAAAGAAAACATTTTTGAAATATAGATATATATATATTATTTTTCATTGGTATATTTTGTTCGGCGCATTTTGAGGGGACAAGAGGCAAAGCGGGTTCATTGCTTTTTCACCCGCAGACGTGTTTTTCATTCGGCCGATTAGAAATTCGGCCGAATGACAGTGGACACACTAGGCGAATTTCGACGCCGATTGATTCGGCCGAACGATTCGGCCGAATCATAAAGCGGTGGACACACTAGCCGAATGATTCGGCCGAATCGTTCGGCCGAATCAATCGGCGTCGAAATTCGCCTAGTGTGTCCACTGTCATTCGGCCGAATTTCTAATCGGCCGAATGATTCGCCCGAATCAAACATGTTTGATATATTCGGCCGAATATTTATTCGCCCGAATTATATTCGCCTGGTGTGTCCACTTCGCCGAAGCATTCGGCCGAATGTAGAATTCATTAGCCAATCAGCACTCCTATCGAGAAATCACGTGATTGTTTGAAGACATAGACGCCGCCTTTTTTAATCATGTGACGTGAAAAGTGATGCAATCGACTGGTGAATCGGCCGAAACATTCGGCTGGTGTGTCCACCCATTCGGCCGAATAAAATTCGGCGCCGATTGATCGGCCGAACGATTCGGCCGAACCATTCGGCTAGTGTGTCCACCGCTTAAGGCTAGTGTGTCCACCGCTTTAGTCAAAACAAAGTTCATATTATATTCGCTAATATGTTGACATATAAAATGCATTTATTATTTACTTATATTAAGTATTATTGTAGATATTATTTCGAATTTATATTAATTGTCAATAAATGCATATGCTTATTCAATTTATGTGTATAAATGATGTGTTTTAAATAGATACCCAATTCGTTTTAGTTCATTGTTATTATTATTATTATTATCATTATTTCTTTTTCTATAATCAAATTCTGTGATATTCAATGTTGAAGCGTATAGTGTAAATTCCGAGTTATTGTGTTAAACCATTTACGCAAACTGGGTTTATACTAGAATTTAAAAAGAGATTAATTCGGAGAATTTTACTGCAAAACAGGAATCTTAATTGGTTTCAATTAATCAGTATTACTTGTGAAAAAAAATCCACGAAAAAAAGGGTAATACATCTTTAAACAATAAACCTGTCTTAAGATAAACCACATTAATACCTACTATACTGTGATCATATCAACTTAAAGTGCAATATATTTTGTATATAATTCACTAATATCATAGTTAATATCTATATTTAGTACTTGTATTTATGTCAAATACTACTAGTATCATCTTCGCTTCTCTTCAAACCCTCCACAAGCGAAGATGATACATGTAGAATGTAGGAATTACAAGAAATATTAGAAGATAAATTGTTTCGATTACAAGTATTTATTTAATTAAATGTCCATCCTATACGAATTCCTAGCATTCGTATGTAAACATACTAGTATTTGTTTTTTTTAAATACATGTCGATCCTATAGGATATTTATAACATAAAGATGTGTCGAATTACAGTATGTCGACGATACAGAAACATTAAAAAAAAAACTATAAATTTATGTTATATCAAAACCACTGATTCAAGACAAATATTAGCATTTATTTAATACATGATGATCCAAATTACATAAACTTATGTCAAATACCACTAGTACGTAAATAATAAAGACACAGTCAGGTCTTCGAAAACAGCATACTCCATCTGGTGCATGGTAGATACTAGACTGGCCCAGTCTCTTCTATTTATTTTACATTTCGATTTATATAAAAGTATTAATTTTTAGTAAACCAACACTTTCGTTTCCATTTGTATAAAAAAAATAATTTGAGTAAACCTGTAACCAGCACCAGAGATTAAGCTTTTTTTTTCGCTTTTTTTTTTGAAGGGGACTGACCAATTTTTGGTGTGTGGAGGAGACTGGCCACCAGTCTAGGTAGATACATTTAAGCACCGGGCCCGTAGCCACGGGGGGGGGGGGCGAAACAAAATCGAATGAGCTCCCCAAATAATTTCGCCAACAATAGGTCCCTCCCCAAATTTAATAAGCTGGCTACGAGCCCGAACAGCATGCAAGTCATGTCGATCCCAAACCTGTCATAAATACTGGCATGGCCATGAGCCGTAACATATCATTACTATCCAAGGCATAGCAGCTCTACAACAATACTGTCCTTTCGCGTTAAATAACAACGAAATATTGAACGCGATTAATCGGATTACCCAGGAACACGATGCCATTAAGCTGTTCTTTGTCACGGAGTGTAAACATGGCAATTTCAAGGTATGAGTTGATATAATGAGCTTTGAATTGAAATGAAATGAAATGGGGGTTTAACGCCCTACTGTTGTGCACCGACTGGGCTAATGTTGCCCAAATTGTTTTTACATTTGTTTTGTATTACATTAAATACTGTCTAATGTGAAAAGATCTCGAGGTCGAGTTTAATAATACACATATCGATAAAATGCAGACTCTGGTGGTTGAAGTGTTTATACTTGTAATTAATTAGTTTTAATAATGCTATTATTTTTGTTGTTGATATTATGCAGGGTATGCACCGTTAATGTTAACTTATGATAAAACAGTGTTATACATTGTACCCACAAGGAACACGAGGAATAAATATTATCACAATAACTTAATTTTCTTTTTTATACTCCCTCAGTGTGGACATGGCATCACACCTGTCTGTCTGAAAAGAGTGGACTTTATAGATCATGGAAACAAATTTCGTGCTTTCCATGGCCAGTTTGTATACATAAAATATGTGTGCTGTGGGGTGGAGGTCGCATGTATAACTTCGTGAGTTTTCCCTGGCTTTGTGGGTTTCCTGACATTATGAACAAGCTAAAAAGAAAGTAACTTTTCCTACAATCATGGGCCATAATTCATGAAGTTACAAATCGATATGCGCAAATATCGAATGGGACCAAGATCTTTGGGTTATGAATATCGAATGGGGCCAAGATCTTTGGGTTATGAACATGCATTTCAAGTTACATCAAAGTCGGATTAAAATTGTGACGTCTACGGGGTCTACAACCTTGATATACCATATTTTTTAGACTATTCGCGTACAAGCGGAGGCCATTTTGTCCGGCATACAGTCAAGAAGTCCATAGTATATATCTTGAACGCTGCCATATTCAATCATTCCATATATGATAAAAATCTTTAACATCTTAAATATTCATTAACACCTATCTTCATGTCTGATATTTTACTGTAAAATCTCCCTTGACACCAAATTCTCTCAGCTATATTCACTTGCTTCTAAATAGAAAAATCAATTTAATTCCTTAGTGGAGTTTCATCTGTAGACCCGTCAATCATATGCGCCCACTTATTTAGATAATAGTCTAAAGTTACTCATATATATCAGTATTTCGCAATACACTAATACTCCTATTCTAGAAAACTGATAATTCTTCTTAACTCTTTCAAGTCTATTTAGTCCTAATCACCTTTAAAGAATACTGGAATATGACTCTCTAGAGAGGCGGATAATATAATGACATTTTTTTTTAAAGTGGTTCATCCCATCCCTAGCAAAATTGTTTCTTGCTATACATCCCAAAAAGGGTTCTAAAAAAAATAACATTTGTAAACACTACAAAAACATATTGCCTGGTTTTCATTCTTTACTGATGTTAATAATTACAATGACTATACATGTATAATAATATAATGATGCATGATAATATACAAAATGGTGCATGATAATAATAGACATAATGGTAGATGATAATATACATAATGACAATGATATCACAGTTATACATATTTAAAAAGTCCAATGTAAGAATTCTAACATTCAGAATTCTTTAAATGATCATATTTCTTTATAAAAACATATTATCAAAATATTCATCAAATTCTTCACTCCTGAAAGATAATAAAAATAGCTAATTATACAGAAATAGTTAAAGTGGCAGTATTGTCATGTATGTACAGCCTTTGTTTGGAGTTAAATATACTATCCTGTGGCCATTGTTTATTTACAGATACGGTGGGTATTATTCAAGAAAACTTCAAGTAATAGACCTTTTAATGTGCATATTAAGTATTTACTATGATTAAAGACTGATGCCAACAAGTAAATTGAGCTTACATTGACTCGTTACAACTATTGAAAAAAACAAACAAATGTAATTGAAGGATAGTTATATTCTTCAATTGCAGATCAAATCAACTAGTTTATCACATAATGATAATGAATTAAGAAACAGTTGTCCTGCAAGATACGCCAGCATTTCACAAGAGATGGACAGAGAACAAGCTAAAAAAATTGTACAATTAGGGGTCAAAATCCAAGTAGAAATATCAAACGGACCCAGATCTTTGGGATATAAACATATCTTTTTAAGCTTCGTGAAAATCGGAAAACAAAAGATGGATAGAGAACAAGCCTAAGATAGTAAGCTGGCACTGCCAGGCAGGATACGCCCACATTTTCGAGAGATGAATAGAGTACAAGCAATACCAAAAGTGATTTTTCTTACAATCAAAGGCCATAATTCATTAAATTTGAACTCAACCTTCCGTAGGGTGTAATAGAGTCAAACGTTTTTTTTAAATCCGATAATAATTGTGACCCCCAGAGGGACCACAAGCTAAACAAAGGCGAATTTGCGTATAATCAGGGGCCATAATTCAGGACGTTACGATCCGATATGGGCATGTATAACGAAAGGAAACAAGATCTTTGGGTTATAACCATGCATTTCAAGTTTTATCAAAATCGAATTAAAATTGGGACCTCTTCAGGGTCCACAACCCTTGTATGTACCATTTTTGAACAGTGTTCGCGTACAAACGGTGGCCATTTTGTATGGCAATTTTGGTCTGATTTTTCAGAAATTCGAACTCAACCTGCCTTAGGGTGTAGCGGGGATATAATCAAACGGTTTTTCTAATTGGATTATAATTGTGACCTCCAGAGGGTCCACAAGCTAAAATAGGTGATTTTTCGGACAATCAGGGGCCATACTTCACAAAATTACTTTCCGATAGGCGCAAATATCAAAAGGAACTAAGATCTTTAGGGTATAAACATGCATGTCAAGTTTCATAAAAATCGATTCAAAATTGTGACCTCCATAGGGCAGAGCCTCGTCTAAGAATTTGGTCGTGCGCAAGAACCGTTTGTATGAACCGTAGGAACACCGCAGGTGTGAACCCGCGCGGGGAGTCTTGGATCTTTCCCCCAGAAAATTTTGAAATTTGACTCCCTTAGACTCGATTTCTGGGTACTTAAAAAACAGCTTCGGAGATTTAATACACTATTAATTTTGGCATCTTGACCAACCATGGATTGATTAATACTCTGTAAAATCAAAGCGAGGTCATATAAGAGGTAAAAACTATGTTAATACGATAGAAATAAAATATTTTCCAAACTTCTACTATCACTATTAATCGGATACCAGTCAGGAAACTGACAGGACACTCGTTCCAAAGTGGGACCACGGGAACCTCGCTGAGCCTGCTGCTGACTGGTTCGGCCAGCCAGGTACATGAGAGATTATCAGCCCCAGACATGCATGGCACAATGGAAAAACCTTGTCGACGATTATTGAAACGTATGTATGTTGCCGCCCAGTTCTCAACTTTTGGGCACAGTAGGCGGCACAGTTTGACAGTGCGCGGCGGCAGCGCCTCCTAGTCACTATGTTAAACGAGGCTCTGCTATAGGGTTCACAAGCTAAAAACGTGATTTTCGTACAATCAGGGGCCGTAATCCATGAAGTTTTGATCCGATACATGCCATATCGAAAGCAGCCGAGATCTTTTGGGGATAAAGCTATATTTCTGACAAGAATTGTTACGTGTAGAGAGTCCACAAACAATTGTGAACGGACGTCCAGACGGACGGACGGGCGGACAGGGGCGACGACATAATACGTCCACATGAAAATGTGGGCGTATAATAAGAATATTTTTCCTAGAATCAGGGGTCATAACCCAGGAATTTACAGTCCGACATAACCAATATCCTTGGGATATAAACATATAATTGTTTTAAGATTCATCTGATAAAAATTGTGACATCTAGACGGTCCTATAACCTTGGTATTACATATTTTTAACAGTTTTGGCCTACAAGAAAAGGCCATTTATTTGGGCAGTTTCGGTCCAATTTTCACTGTCATTATGGTGTACTCAACTGTCATTATGGTGTACACATCTGTCAATATTGTTACTTCCACAGGCTAAATACATGATTTTTCGAAAAAAAAACAGGAGCCATAAACCAGGAAGTTATAGACAAATATCGAAAGGAATTGTGCTTTTTCGGTTATGAAGATAGATTTCAAGTTTCATCAAAATCGGAAAAAATTGTGACCGCTAGTGGCCAAAATAGGGGGCCATAATCCATGAAGTTACAGTCAAATATCATTGAAAATATTTGAAAGATAAAATTGAATAAAAATTGTGACCTGTAGAGTGTCCATAAACAAAGTGAGGACAAACGGATGGACAGTGGCAACGACAATAATATGTCCAAGTGGTCATTACAACTTGCATTCTATTAAGTTTGTGTAATTATATCCTGTTTCATATTTCTTAGCAGGGTATGTAATTATTCTGGAATGGCTTATGCTATAAGTAAGACTGGAATGATTAGCTGTTATATTTAGCACTGTCTGTGTAACTATTATGAAGTGGTTAATTTGATATAATGTAACATCTGGTTTATTATTCTAGAGTAGTTTGTCTGATTAGTTTGGAGTGGTATAATATCTCACATAGTTTGTCTGATTATTCTGGGGTGTTATAACCTCCGACATAGTTTGTCTGACTATGTTGTGTTGTTGTTATTGTTTTTTTACCTCGATTTTTCTTCAGTTAATTTAGCTGGACCACTCCATACTGATTGATCTATAACATCTGATTTACTTGTCTCTGTTGCTTCTTCTTCATTAGCCTGTGATTTACTAGATCTATCATCATCAGAATCCGAATCTATCACAAAAATACAATATTTTAAATAATTAATTTAAATATACAATGTATGTTTTAAACAAAAACGTAGCTTATCACTCATAAAGCTGAAGTCAGGTTTTAAAGAAATGAAATGAAAAGAAATGGGGTTTAACGTCCTACTGCTCTGCTCCGAACTGGGCTAATGAAGACGGGTATACGCCATACAGTGTGCTATGAAGTAAATTTTGCCTGGACAGTGGCACTACAGCCTACTCTTATATCTAATTCCAACTGTCAAGGGATCTGTTACGTGCACACTGGACATTGATTTTTATTGGTCCCATCCAAATCTGGATGAACTTTCTAGGTCAATGCAGGGATTGAACACTCAACCTCCAGGCTAGCTAGCCAGCATCCTACCAATTTAGCAACTGTGACCCAAGAGTTTTAAAAGGAAACCTGCATGAAAATTGGTCAAACTATAAACTTACCCCTTGATCTGTGTTTTTTGTGATGTTTTTTGTGTTTTTTATGTTTCTTCTGTTTTTTATTGAGTGGTTTAGACTGTAACCTCTTGGGTTTAACTTCTTTTCTCCTGTTAATATAAAATATAATTTATATGTGTTGTTATGTCTCAAGAAATACAAATACAGTGTAATTAATATTATATATAATTACCATGATCAATCATAATGAGACAAACAACGTCATTTTTAATGAAAATTACAGAGCTGTACGGGTTTCTATAATACAAAACAAAATATAATTTGAAGAAAATGGTTAAAATATGTCTTGCCCTAGCTTTCAATTTCATAATTTTATGCTAACACAAATGTGGATATAGTGAACAATATGAAAGATTTTTTGAACATTATTTTAGGAATCAGTCACAACTACTTTTGAGTATTTTGTTTATCCAATCCAATCAAAAAATATATATTAAGAACATGAACTAATCAAAAATCATAAATAAAGTCATTGATATTTAAAACGGAATTACAAATATAGTAAAACTTACTTATTATGATAATTTAACTTGTAAGAACAATCCGGACATAATCCTATAAAATAAATAATAACAATCTATTATAATGTATAAATAAATTTTAAAATGTTATTTATGCTTGTATTTAAAGTGTAATAATATTATCTGAATAAAAACACAGAAATCAAATACAAGAATTTCTTTGCATATTTGTTGAGGTTTTTTATTAGTTAGGGCAAAATGTACTAAATTGACAGAAATTAAATCAGGAAGCAAAACTGAGATAGTGTGACAAGAATAGCGACAGAACACAACAAATATGTTTCTGGTGTTGTGATTGGTTGATGTATTTTGTTATTCAGTTGGTGAATGTGATGTAGACCCAAATCACCAGTATGCTCAATCGAGTCTCCCTATTATGGATACCTTTTATTCAAAGGGAGACAAATCTGAAATACAAACTTACTTAATTTCACCAGGGCATTCTTTTTCTCTCCCTGTTCAATATACCCAAAATTTACTTCCCAACTTCTTAAATCTTCTTTTTCATTACATTTCTTTCCACCACAAATAAACTGACCTACAGTATATTATAATAAAATAAACTGACCTATGGAACATTATCATAAAAAAAAAAAACATACTCATAGTATATTATTAAAAAAAACTGACTATATAAAATAAATCTTTCTTGATTGATTTTTAATAATACAAAAATTTGAAATTGTTACAGTACAGTGGATAATACACAGAACAAAGGACAAGAGGGTAACATATAACAACAGTAAATCAAGATATACCTTTGCCTTCAAAAACCTCTTTTTCAATCCTCCACCTCATTCCAAACTGAAATAATAAACAACAAAACATTCAATCCATGGGAATATTTCTCATGTGTTTATGTACATATATGTATTTATTATTTAATAATAATTAGCTATAGCATAATGTACCTTTATACGTTCCAAATAGAACATTAACAGGCTGAATATACCAGTAATCCAAAATAAATGTTTGTGAATGCTATCAATTTTTGCAGCCTTAATTTGAATTTTATCCTATTTTCAAATCAAGTGTTATAAATTTCACTGTTGCCTTCATTGCATGAAACCCACTTGCTATAGTCACTTGCTGAGATTATCTCAGAGTGGGATATAGTAATGTCTCTTGTACCAGAAGCTGACAGCTTCAAAGTTTGAATTAAAGGACTTTAAGCTTTCTTACCTTATTTTCTTTATATCTTGCTAAATCTGCTATACAGTATTCTTTAAATAATTTATCATAATATTTCTTAGCTAATCTCCTTTCCCTGACATAAATAAAACATTTATTTTAGAAGTGTATAAAAAAAAACACAGAACTGATTTGTATTAAAAACAAAGATTACTACTTTCAAAATTACATTATTTTGCTGGTTTCAATTTATAAATCTTCACTAATTTTTAACATAAGTTTCAATATATTTTTTTTAATGTTGTTAATAATCACCATGACAACTGTGAATCATCATCCTCATCTTCCCATAAAAACTGGTGATTTTCTCTGATCACATCACTATCTCTTTTATCTCTAGATCTATAATTCATTAAATGATTAAGATTACATAGCATAGAAAAAGTACAATATTTCAGACTAAAAGGCGAATATAGACTGTTGATCTTACAAAATACCCATTACTTTTGCAGATTTCATGTCACCATGTTGGGTTTTAATTTCTCTTAGACAAAATAGCCAGGGCCTGATTCATAAAACACATTTATCCATAGAAAATTTGAAAATATTTAATCTAACCAAGGTTGTCTGTTTAAAATTGTCTTAATTACATTTAAGAAGACATTCAAGTCCTTATATTTGCTAAATTTTAATACAGAAATACATACAAGCCTTCTAGAACATTGCATTGTTTAAATTAAATATATATAATGTATAGCTAGATGGAATGTTCAGTTAGTTGATCAGATTTTGTTTAATTAGTTATGAACCATGGTGTAACTGATATATGACATCTTTTAAACACTTTATCATTCATTGTCAGGGTTTTCACCAAAATCATTACCCAAATTTAATGAACTTAAAAGGAGTATAATTACGTGTCTCTCTTGAATTCTTGTTTGTTACCACCATAATATAACATATAGTTATTTACAAACTGTTTATGACGAGCATACTGTACACAAATGTTAAGTAAAATATACATGTAGAATTCTGGTAGGCTAAACAAATATGATAGGGTAAATACATATGATACATATTAAAAATTAAAGATAAGTTTTAAGGAGACCAAACTTTGGTAAAGCTTCATCTATACCTAGTTTTTCACGACAGTGGTAAGGATACAGCATCTAAGCATAAAAGTTGTTGTCTGTGGATTTTCCCTTCTTCCCTAAAACAAATGAAATGTTACAATAGTACAACAAAAAGGCTAAAGAATGATCTTATAAAAAAGAGGATAAAATGAGTTTTGAACAATGATGTACTACTTTAATAAACACCTAGTTATATGTAATCTGTTTTTATAATCACATATTTATTAAATACTGGCAGCAAATTTCTTACTTGGTATATTCTTCTTCTACGTTCCTTTTATTAGCTACACCATCCGTACCCTTCTTTTTCTTAGGTAGTAAATCATTATATTTCTTCCTGTAATACAAATATACTTATAGACAATAAATGCACATTACAAGTTGAATTCGGTGTAATTTAATCAGCCTACAAAATGTTTAAGGTGACTATATCTGTTTTACAGTATTATAAAGTTTCCCTGTCAACTGAACTAAAAGAATACCGTTTAATACAATCAAAACCCCAAAAAGATTATGAACAAAATAATCCATTTTGACTGAAATCCAGATAATTTGCTATACGCTTATTTTGTGAATCAATATATCTATATTATATGATATAGGAAAAATACTCTACCTGGTCTGTTCAAATTCCGCTTCAGAATCAAACTCAGATCCATATCCACCAAGATTGTGAACCTGGAGAAGAATATGATAAGGTGATTAATAATAAGTACTAATACAGGATGTTTCGTGTCACACCTGTTAGTCTGGACAGCTTTATCTTACTTGCTATCTCTCACAGGTAATATCAAAGCTTTTTTCCCCTAACAAATCAATAAGGAAAGGGATATTGTTATTGAATAGACTAATTAGTAATCCATGGTATTTGTATTAAACAACATCAAGATTGTAAGTGTGATGAAACTCCAGGCTGATTTTGTCTATGGTATACTACCATTTTGCCCTGACAGCGGCACTACAGCCTACGTACTCTGATATCGAATTCCAAATGGAAGGGATCCTTTACATGCATGCCAATGTGTACACCGGACCACAGGGTTTTTTCCAATCCCAACAACTATACATTTGCCTTGCCAGGCCTTCTGTCCTGCCGGAAAATCCCAATGAGCTTTCTCTGTCAATTCAGTGATCGATCACTGGACGTCTAAGTTGTTAGCGATCTGTTTTGTGATACTGGTCAACCTATGTGTAGATATAAGCGTTTAACAAAAATGCAATTTTGAGATGAATATATTTTACTTGATAGCTTTTGTTTGTCATGATGAGTGTCTGTAATTGTGGTTCAATGACAATGGTGGATATTTGAACAAGCTAGGACGATGCTGTGGAATATTTCTTCTGTAAAAAATTATGCCCAAATTTGCATCCAGGTTTTCCGGCCTGAGGAACCTAGATCCTCTTAGAGCTGTAATAACTTTTGTATAAATAAGACAAGGCATGTCTGCTATATCTCTCTACTTTACTAAGCTTTATTATAAATTCATCCCCAGTCTTGACTGGTGTATTATTATCAATTAATTATAAGACACTAATGAAGGTCAGTTTAAGGCCTTGGGACATTTTACACGTGTACATCTTTTAACTGATAAGAAACCTAAATAAATAGTGTCAAAATGACTATTTTCAACAAAATTGAACGCTTTCATTAGCTTTCTTGAGTAACTTCCAAGAAATAATGTTACGTTTATTTAATGATGTCTTGTATAATTAAAATTGGCCCAAAAAATTAATTTTAATTGACGATTTCATCCAATTTGCAACTTCTCACCTCTGAAAAGTCTATTTTGTCAGCCATGATGGTTGAGTCCAATAAAAGGTAATTCATATAATTAAATTGAATAGCATTCGCGCCAAAAAACACCTCTAAAATTCATCATTCACAATAAAATAAAAAGTTTATCAAGATCAACCCCTCAATGTATTTCGAATTGATAAAACTTAGTTGTAATTTATAACACTGATAAATATTCTAGCACCAAAAATTGATGTTCCCTATTTCCTTAAATGGGTATAGCTACCCACGTGGTTTCATTCAAGATGGCAGCCTCCACGATTTGTGTCCCAGGTTTGTTTTTTCTGATGAATGAATTAATGAAATAGGGATTAACGTCCTACGCTTGTGCACCTAACCTGGGCTAATTGAAGACGGGTTATTCTGATGAATTTAAAATAGACAAGACATCTTTTTGACATTGTCAGTTATTTCCATCTAGGCTATTTAGTTTCTGATATATAATATAATATAAAACCCGATGGCTTACTCCAATTTCAAATCAGTTATGTTCGGCGAAATATGCCAGCAATTTCAATCAAGTGCAGATTTTTAGCGTCTAGTTATTCCAGTCTACATAACTCCGTTTGAATTAGTGCAATGTATTTAGCCTCATCCCTCGATTCTCTCAATACAACTTGAGCTGAAGCACATTATATGGTACACGATTCGTATTATTTTATCTTAATATTGTATATAAGCTCATCTTTTCCTACTCCAGGGTGTCTAGAGGTTTCGTTGATACGTAACCTCTAGGTGCCAGTAATAGTTCAGCCATTGAGCACCGTCCGACTGAATTTTTTGCGCATCGAACTGAAAGGTTTCAGTCGATAAAGCATCGAGCTGAAAGGCGCCAGTCGATAAAATCTGAATGCATGTCCTACCTTATTGTATGATCCTCCTTGAGCAACAATGACACTTACTGACAAACAAACGTTGTTCAGTGAAACCGGTTTATCCAATATCATACCGATAACATTTCATAAAGTTGCCAAGTTGGGATAATTTGACCTTTTTTTGACGTCATATCCTCTCCATTAAAAAATAAGAACACTTGTTTTAGCGAAACGAAATGCATTATTGTAAAATATTTCTATGGATTAGGTATGAATTTTTTTTGTAGATAGGAGTTGCACATAAAGTAAAATAGTGTTTGAAGGGATCGAACTCCCGACCTCCAGGCTAGCGAGCCAGCACCTTACCCACTTAGCCACGTGGAAGAGCCCCCATGAGCCTCAAAATTAGTTTTTTTTAAAAAAAACATCACTAAATCTTATTAGAATCGAAATAAAAACAATGACATCAACAACATGTCATGATTTTTGTTTATTGATGTCTTATTAATCAATGACTTGCACATTAAAAGGATTGCCTTCAAATAAACTCTTGATTTCGTTTCGTGTTGAACCCTGTTGCTAATATCCATGTTGCCGGCCTTCACCTCTCGCCAATATAGGCGATTTCCGGTTTATCGTTTGTTATTTGGTATCTCGGAGTATTTTTGTGAAATCTCTTAAAATAGACAAGAAAACAGATTTTGTGGAAAGTAGATGGATATGATATGTAAGTTTAATGTGTTAGTGTTGCAGATAACTGAAAATTGGGAGTTTTGCCGTACGCTGAAAGAAGTAAACTAGTTATCAAATTCTGCGGCGAGCTTTTGACCGTTCGGATGTTAGATGTTACGTTGTCAGCATATCAAAAGAGTAACATCTAACTTGTTGGATTAATCTTTTCCCAGTAATTTTACATCATCAATGTTAATTTAAATTTACCAATAGTTTGTGTTTTCGATGTCGAAGATTTTGGAGGATTTTAAGTTACAGAATATTGTTGCATGAGATTTAGAATGATACTGTACAATTCTATCTGGTGTAGTCTCTGTGCGGGCCTTGAAATAAAGGTTTTTGATGAAATACTACCTGACATTTTCAACTTAGTGCTGGACGCGTATTAATAATATCATTAAAAAACAGTGCCGGACAAAATGACCGGCATCAGTGACAGGTGCCTTATTGCTAGACTTGTCTTTGTGTATCATAACACCATTTATTGAACAAAAACTATTATTTTGTTAAAACCAACAGGATGCTGTCATAACAGGTAACATGATTTACCCAAATCCACCATTATTTCAATAATTTATATCGATATTTGCCAAATTGTCATATTTAATTTACATTCGTAACGTTTTGGTGACAAAATGCCCCTCAAATGCAATTTCCATGCAAGTTTGGAAGTAGTAACCACGGGACATAATTCGTGTATTGCACAAAATCAGTTGATTGGAAAATGTATGTTGAGGGATATTTTTTAAACAAAAACCTTATGATTTTAACTTAAAAATGCAAATTTGACATAAAGTACAGTATATTATCAAATATGGATATAAATTATTATCATATGAGTTTCAATAATGATGGATTTGGGTTGATTTCGGCGGTTTGAGTAAATCGTGCTACTGATTACTGCCAGTGACATTTCTTTCAGAGTTTCCGTCTGCATATCAATTTAGAGGACTATTTTCAGGGCAAAGAATCCTGCGAACTGATGGAAGTCATGTTGCCGGTAATGGTACATATGTAAGAAATGGGTATGTACATTCTACACTGGTTGGTCATGTTCATACACAAACAACAGATGATGGCAAGGTGAATGTATTTCTTTTTTATTTATCTTTGCACCAATATATTTCCATCATTTGCAGCCAGTTTTAAAGAACGGGTAGAGTACAACCTCGTTAATTTATTGTTCTCCAGTTATTAGCATTGGAAATTTTTCACTAATTGATTGAGACATCAAATGAGTGACCAGTCCCCATTGGGATTATCAGAATGTGTTCACCTGTATTAGAAATAAACTAGGCTGTATCTTTTGATTGTATGCATAGGAAGCAAATCATACATTTATCTCTCCTTTATATTTGGAATTATTAAATCTTGTTTTTGGTGTAATTTTACGTTATGTTAATTTTTATTTTTTTCAGACAATTCTTGAAGTGAGATCCACCAAAACACACAATGTTGTTCCTTCTGAGGATGATGTAATTACAGCTAGGGTAAGATGTAGACACGATACATTTTTTTTGTTTTCTGTGTTTCTTATTCCAAATTTGTCACAAGTTTCATTAAAAAAGTTATATTTTGTATCAATTTTAATATACTGGTAATAGCCGGTAATAGTTGTTGATTTAGTATAGCTGTATCACAACCAAACAATTATATGATATATTTCAGGTTACTAATGTAAATCCAAGATTTTGCAAATGTTCTATATTAAGTGTGGGTAATACCAAATTACAAGAACCATTCAGAGGAATGTTAAGGTATGATACATGTTATTTTATTTTAGACGGCTAGCCTGTCCATTTACCGATTTCAGTTTGTGTTTTGTTTCTTCCTTAAAGTGTTGATTGTTGAGAGAGGATTGGTTACATTTCAACATTGGCTTCATTCATGGATATGAAATACTTAGTGCAGAAGTCACACTTTTATTATGCTTCCAAAATCGGTCATACACTTTTAATTGTTTGTTACAGAAAAGAAGATGTGCGAGCAACTGAAAAAGATAAGGTGAGAGTAGCGAGGATTAGAAATTAAAAAAATTTTCATAAAAACACTGATGGCTTTATAAACACATGTATGAACAATGTTTAATACAAATGTTTGAACAGTTTCTGTGTATTTTTAGGTAGAAATGTATAAATGTTACAGACCTGGAGATATTATAATGGCGAAAGTTGTATCCTTTTAAATTATAATTCAAATATCATAAACTAATATCTCAATTTCTTTTGAGCAGCAAATAACATTTTTATATAGTTTTAGATATAAAGCAAATTAAGAAAAGGAAATTATTTTGATATACTACTACTTCCTTAATGAATTATAGTTATCATTAGGAGATGCTCAGTCTTATGTATTAACTACATCAGAAAATGAACTTGGTGTAGTCATAGCAACTAGTGAATCGGGTAAATAAATTAAATGTGTATTAGGTCATACCCCAAAAATATTCTGGTTCTCAGATACTCCTGCATAACCTGTTTTTATTTTAAAGCTACAATTTCAAATTTTTAGGTTATATTTTAAAAATCTATTAAAATAAAGCCTTAAAATAGATGGTATCCATAAACAGTCCTACCTTGTTAAAGAATAATCCTATTAATCCTTTAATTCACTATTGCCATTGCCAGCTGAGAAATTGGCAAAAATATCATTTTCAACCACAAATTCCAACCTTTGAACAAAGCACGGAGGCAATGGGGGGGTGGGGGTAATTGAGTTATTAATTCTTGTGTAAATGATTTTTAAGGGTGGGAAAAAATGCCCATGGTCGTATAATAGTGATATGATATTCTCGCTTTAAAAGAGTACAAAATAAAAACAATCACATTAATAACCTCATCTAAATATTTTCCCTTGAGTTACAGCAAGCAACTCAATAAAAAGTTTTGATTAAACTGGATGTGTTCCATAGTCTCAGTTATTAAGACTGCAAACCTGATAAATATTACAGGCAAACATAAATGGCAGTGGATAATTATACATGCCTATAAACAGCTTTATGATAAAGCCGAACATACAAGATTCTGTTTTGATGATAATCTTAAATATATTTATATTACAGGAGGGAACATGATACCAATTAGTTGGTGCAAGATGCAATGTACTAAATCACTTTCAGAGGAGTTTAGAAAAGTAGCCAAAGTCCAGCCACAATTTATAGAATATTCAGACTCATGATACATGTATATCAAAATTTGTTATATAATAAAATCTTATTTTGTATTTACTTGTTATCTATAATTCCTGGAATGCCATTTTCGATTAAATCCTAATAATACTCATTGGCTCATCTAACAGAAATCTTTCATTGTACCATGAGGATTTATAGTCTCAATCTTAAAACCAGGCATATAAACAGGAGAATTTAGTGGTTGTAATGTACTACATGTATATACAGCTCTATTCTTTCTCAATTTGAGGGTAAATGTTACTTGTTGGCTATACAGACATCTCTTTGTTGATAATAGTACACCCAATATCTATTGAAAGTTGTATCAGCCATATCTCTTTCTGGTATTCTTGTATTCAGTTATATGCTTGGATTTTCATGCCATAATAATTGTAATTGCATTGAAGAAATCTGGTAGAAGTCAGAAGTATGTAATTTTCAGCATACATGTTTAAAAATCAAGCCCAATTTGTTCACCTCCCTAAAGAATTTGATATGATATAACAAAGTCATGATATTATAAAAACTGATTCTTTTTATTGTGTGTATTTACAGAAATGTTATATTAAGTTGTTTAGTACTTTTTCCTCAGTATTTTGCTAAATCTTACACCACATACACAATATCTTGATTGTTAAGATAACCAATACTTGTAGATGTAAATTGGCATAATCAAATAAAGCCACATGAGATGAAAATATGTGTTAAACATCAGTTTTATCCATTAACTGTTACTGTAGTTGGTGCCGGTTGTTTTTGTTCTGGTGTAGGTTTACCTCGTTTTTGACTAGATTCACACTGTTGTATATATGCATCACGAATACATTTAAATGCATTTAAAGTAGCATATGGAGTTTGTGTAATAGGATCAAAGTATTTAGCGGGTAATTTAGTCACAGGACAGATTTGTCTTTGAGCAAGTTTACGTTTCTTCGATGAAAAATATTCATGGTATGTTTTTTCCTCAGTAAAAGTAATAAATGATCGAGAACACTTTTCACCGGTTTCCATTTCTTCAATTTTTCTAACAGCCTCATTTGACCTACAAAAAGGCAACAAAACTTAAAATTAACAGTTTTTCAGTTAAGTGATATGGCTTTTCAAATCTGGCCATAAAAATGGAATCAACTGTAATACCGTAGATTGCAGCTGTTAATTGAGTTGTTTCCCCTGATCCATAACTCGTTATCATTTTACAATATTTTACAGGTTTTCGATTACTTGGCTGAATATCTGTACAGTTTAGACATAAATGAAATTGGGCTTAACATCCTACTTTCCTGCACCAACCGGGCTAATGAAGATGGGCATACGCTATGACAGCAATTTAATCCCATCCATCTAAGGTTCTTTTTTCCCATCCGAATAACTAGACACTGTACTATCACGTTGCCAGTCCCCCGTCACCACTGGCTAGGGGAAACCATGCTGAAAAATCCTGAATTTTTTTTTTTATCAAATTTGAACAACTTGATTTGGTACTGTTTAAAAAATTTAGTGTAAAAATCTTACCCTTCGCCATCTACAATAATATCTGGTTCTATTGCTAATTCTTCTATACAAGGCATAGTAACAGAATGATATCTTATTATAGGTCCCTTAAATACTTGTTTTTGAATTCTGCTCTTCTTCTTCTCTAATTCCAGTTTATAATAATTCTCTACAAAAACAAAACAACATGGCTTAATCCACACTAAAATGCACTCTAATTGATAATTTAACATTTAGTAAAGAAAACAAAATCTAAATATTTTAGGTAGATAATCTGCCAGCTTGAATTCAATTAGATCAAAAAAGAGACTTTAGCAAAGATATCTCAATGTTGACAAGTTTTTAATTCATCATTTCTTTATAAATACAGAACTGAATTGAACCCCATTTGTTTATAGAGTTTCAACTTTCACAATATTGTACTGGTAGTTTGAAAGGGATTCCTCAATCCCTTAAAGGACCTAAGTCCGTAACTCAAAATCCTCAAAAATCTTTAACATCGAAAACACGAATTATTGGCCAATTTTAATCAACATTGATGATGTAAACTTACAGGGAAAAGATGAGCTTCTGATATTCGATATTTTAGATTAAATATTTTATTTAACATTGGTACACGAGTCGTGTACCATAATGCGCTTCAGCCCCAGTTTTAATAAGAGACTTGAGGAGCGAGGCTAGACATATTGCTGCATACCATACAGCGTATGTTGACTGGCATAACCAGACGCTATAGAAATTTGCACTAGATTGAGACTGCATGGCTTTTTTGTCGAACATAACTGATTTGAAATTGGGGAAAAAATGGAAACCATTGAATGTAAATCAGTTTATATACATTCATATTACAGTATTATATGCGTTGCGACCCACTTTTGACAATTTCTAGGTCCCAAATGTTAGCGATTTAGCTCCTTTAAATAATATTCACAGACTTTATGCAGTATTTATTGACAAATGACACTTCAACATCTACACCAAAGCTTAAGGTGTTGACGTGTCTATCCAATATGTAATAATAATGTTTACCTAAACTTTTCTTATTTTCTGCTTCTGTAATTTTTGCCTCAGACAAGAGTTCTTCTTGTGTTAAGCGTCGAACTTCAGGAACATTTTTTCTTGCAGCCATTTCTTTCATCATTTTAGTTTTTTCTTCCCTTTGTTTTTCTCGTTTTGCTGTAGCTTGAGATTTAACAGCTGTAGCAGCTCTCTTAGATTTTCTCTCTATTACTACAAAACAATATTATACAAAAATATATTACTGATATTTACATGCAGTTCAACATTACCCTATATGTACTATATCCGTGCACTCTAAAAAGTGACGACCCATTATTTTTGATATTAGGCCTAGAACTATTATAAATTGTCTAAAAAAATAAAGTCTGACTTATTTCAGAATTCATCTGATGTTGGAATTGAACAATGATAATTTTCTGTTTTTGAGCAAGTCTTATTATGCTAACATAACCTTCAAATTTTTGAAATCTGCATTCCTGATTTGGAAAAGTATTTTAATCACCAGTTCAGTTATTACATCAAATATAGTAGTTTAACTTAACCTTATATGTAGTTCAAATTTGATCTTTATCCTGTAAAGTATAGACTGCATTATACATAAAAAAAATAAAAAGAGAGAAGAACTAAAGAAACTAACATGGTGATGTTGATTGGTAGATTTGTACAGAAGATTTTTCTGATTTTACTTTGGGTTCTTTTTTCTCCTTTTTTACTTCTGGCTTTTTAATTTTTGGCTTCTTTTCAGTTGGTTCCTGTTAAAATGAAATATGAAAATATAAATTTTCATTTTCAATAAATAACAAAATGTGTGTTGTATTCATTCTGCAATCTGATTAAAACACAGATCTTATTTCGTTTCGTTTTTTATAGTTCGAAATTTTGTTTTACTTGAATTTACTACACTAGGATCTGGATGAATTTTTATATAATTGGCATTGTTATTGGTGTGGGGAACGGTCTGTTACAGCGAGTTTCAGACGTTTTTTGCACGAAACTGTGGATAATCCACTAGTAACATCAATGCTGATTTCGTTAATCAAATGTCTGACATCATAGGGTCAAAAGCCACTCGTATGACCTATGATGTTACCTATCGTTACGACCGGTCAGTGTGGGCCATCGAAAGTATAAAAAAAACGAAATATAGATCTGTGTAATAATTTTATTATTTATCCTGTGGACATCAGTAAATATAAATGAACATCTTACTTTATAAACTCCTGTTGTATGTTTTTTCTTCTTTGGTTCATCATCTTCCATATCACTTTTAACTTCATCAACCTCATCAATATCAAAATCTGAGTCAACTACATCGTTATCATCTGATTTACCTGAATCATAGTCAATATCTTCAGCTTCCTATAATATAAAACAAGCTAGGTCATTTCGGGACTAACATATGGTTTAATTTTATTTCAATAATTCACTGGGGCGTAGGGGTATTTAGCAATGGGAGGAAACCAGAGGACCCGGGGTAAACTCAAGAGGTTGGACAGGCAACCCTACTCCTTGTCACATACAACTGGGAATTTGAAACTCCGCCAGTTGACCCAATGACATGCTAGCCATTCGGTCATCCACCCCCCCCCTACTATCAAACTGCAATATCTGGTTCAAGATCACACCCACTCAACACAAACAAGGTCATTTAGGGACTAACATGGTTTAATTTTATTTCAATAATTGGCTTGCGTGTACGAGCCTTTACTTATGGTAGGACTTAGTTGCCCTACTCCTTGCTACTCAAAAGACACACACAATTTCAAAGAATGAAAGTTTATATGTTAACAATGTATGTTAATCTATTTAGTGTTCCAAACTTATTACAAAAACACTATTCATTGGTCCTGTAGTTATTTCCAACAAAAGAATGACAATTTTTGTATACATGGAAAGTAGAGACGACATATAATCTTACAAGAAAAATACTGGATTCCCTGAAAGACAACCATAAGGCGAACACAGGACAACATTTTTAGGCTGTTCCTAATGCGGTTGATCTAATGGTTAATGGTTGTTAGAATATTGAGAGACATAGCTATCTAGCAAACTCTGTGATTAAATATTATAAAAATTAGCTGACAGAGGATGATACAAGCATTTACTTCGATATTTACAGTAAATCAACTGAAACTTGGTAATTTGGGGACTAACTTTCAATTTTCTGCTAGCCAAGAGAAAACCCTCAAGGTTAGACAGGCAAACTCTCAAGGTTGGACAGGCAGCCTACTCATTTTCAAATACAAGTGGGAGATCGAAACCATTCCACATTACTAAATGACAAACATTATGATCAACTAAAGGGCACATGTCAACACAGCTCGTCGTCTGGCAAGGAACAGCCTTTACTTTTTGGGAAAAACCTATCTAGAAATTAGCAAAATAACCATTGACATTTCAAGAAGAGTAGGTTGAAACAACAGAACATATGATCTAAAGTGTACCCATTCGGCCATCCATACCCCATAGCAAGGAACTTCATTTAATTAGTCGGATTAGATGAAAACCAATATTAAATAAATATGATACAAATGAAATCTGTTTACCTCTTTGAAACCACCATAAGTTGTTGTATAAAATTCATCTTCCTCTTCTTCATTCAACAACTTTGCCATTTTACTGCCAGCATTGCTACGTTTTTCTCTGGTGACAGCCAAGAAGGCCACCGGCTCTTCTTCCTCTTCACTTGATGAAGACATTATTATTTATGATTTCCTAATAAAGAAACAAAAGGATTGGTTTTCATTATGATTTCATACAAGGTTTGTCATATTAAGCCCGGGGGGTTCACGTGGCTAAGTTGCTGGTGTTCCATCCCTGCATTGGCCGAGAAAGTTCATCTCGATTTTCTGGCATGGTTTCCGCTTGTCAGTGATGCAGAACGAAGGGCCTGACAACGACATCTGTCTAGTCATGCACTTAAAAGATCCCTTGACAGTTGGAAGTCGATATAAGAGTAGGCCATAGCGCCGCTGCCCAGGCAAAAAATTTCCCTCATAGCACACTGTTTTCAATTAGCCCAGGTTAGGTGCAGAAGAGTAGGACATTAAACCCCATTTCATTTCATTTCATATTGAGCCCTTTATTTTCTATCTATAAAGTAGCAATAGTTTATTGGGTGCACTATCTTGACCCCTACAGTGTACATGAATGTCACAAATCCCAATTTTTGATCCGAACTTTCGTAATTCAATTATTTATTTCAATGTCAAACTACAAATTGGTGTTGCCTTAATGGAAGTAGGTGGAGACTAATGTGACATTCAAATCATGCCATATTTACAGCACCCAATACTAATAATACAAATTCAATTATTCGGATAATATTACATTTGCTTTAAAAAATAAATTATTTATTCAATGTTTTGTCATTCCATTTATCACTACTGGTACTACAGTGTATAGTACATGTTTGCTGTTGAGGTTATCACACAATTTTTTGTAATAAGTGTGTTTGACAGGCCGGAACAATCAAGACTACTGGAAAGAAAGCTGGAACAAGAAGTTGAATTTTAGAAATAACACATGGTGAGCAACTCAACAAATGTTTTTTTTAAGAACCTTATGAGAGTTAAATGGAACTACTGCTTGTTCAGTATCATGTTCCTTTACAACCAGAGTTATTTAGAGATATTATTTGCACTAAACTAAATGATGCCGCTCCTAATGGTATAGTTAATGATAATGCAATTTAAGAAATAAAACAAAGATAATTTCCAAAACTGCTTTAGGTAGGCCTAATAACCTAACAGCTAAATATTACTGCTATTCAGAATCGTCAATAAACAATAGGTTTTTTACGACTGTAATAGTTAATAGATATGTTGAGAATTTCACGGGCGATGGCTATTTATAAAATCAAGGAGTACAAGACTGGCCAGAAATCACTTAGAGACAGGCAAGTAACGAAGTGATGCATGCGCATTAACCATGTCGAGTACAGTAGCCTACAACTTTTAGTAGAGGAAATGAATGGCACACAGGGCACCATATATACCAATGACATATTTATTTTGTTTTTTATAAACAAAACTTAATCATACAATTTAGATCTAAATTAAAATCAATTTGGAAAAAAACAAATTATTATGATTATAACATTTTGCATAAGGTACCGTACTTGACATGTGTGACTTAGTTGAACTATTAAGGGTTCATATATTTGACAACAATCACATGAGATTCGCTCTACTCAAACAATTTCATTTTATTTCTTGGATAAGTAATTGTTAAACGTGAAAATAACAATTTAATAAAAAATACAGATGTGATATGATCCTTTAATGTTGGCATGCGAAAAGTAGCTATTGTTACGACGATGCTTTCAGAGCCCTCCATGGTTGGGTTAGGGTAAGGGTAAGGTATAGATTGAGAGTTCCGTATGTACAAATTTACATTGGCACTTGCTTCCCATCTCTTAATTGCTGCCTTCAGTTCTGAAAACGTTGAAAATACTGTTTATTTATCAAAGCTGGTGTTGGGTAGATTGGCAACCATTTTCATGTGTAGTAGTTGAACTATGAAGGGTTTATATAGAGCGAAGCTGAGCAAAGCTCTTTTCCGGTCACACAGGAGCGTAAATGAAAATGTCACCCTCAGACTGTTGCTTAAAAAAATTTCAGACCGGAACCGGGTACACAGTCACAGGGCAAAACTGGCATTTCGCATGCCAACTTATCAATCTCGTTGGCGAGATTACGAGTCTCTTAGAACTATTTCTATGACGCGTTTAAAAAAATGACGTCACATATTTTTGACATCAAAGAAACTAATTCTTACACTTTTTTTGCGCTTTTTTAAAACAAAATTATAAAGGTTTTATTTTTCATCAGCTTCGCTCTACTCAGGCAATGCCTGTTATATATTATATTTGACAACAATCACATCAGATTCACTCTACTCAGACAATGCCCGTTACATAGTAAACTAGGTCTGTTACTTACAGAACTTAAATTTTTCACAGTTTATCAATCGTATTCAGAGTAAAATGACAATAAAGCAAATTAAGAACAGAATAAGCTAATGTTTTTGGCGGCCATGACATATGGAATTGTACAAATTACGGATTGCTGGACATATAACCCGAAACGAATATTAAAATAAAACATTTTGTACACAATTGTATCAATTTAAATAGCCTAGCTTGTAACTTTCCATTTGATATTTTAGAGATAGGAATAATACTAAAAATTTGCGTTCAAAAACATTATCGACAGGTCATGGTATGCGAATACTACAAATTTGAGTTTCAAAATATTAGGAAACGAAGGCCTTATACTAATATACATAGATTGATTGATATCTTTAAAATATACCCGACCTGTTTATTAGTCGTAAACAATTCTTTTTTTTTTGTTGCTTAATACCGATTTAGAAAGTATATACCTAATTGTCCTATATTCAGGAGAGTGAGAGTGGATTTAGTATTTAATGTCACAACAAACATAATTATTGATTTTAAGTGAGAGAGAGAGAAATGGGGTTTAACGTCCACTCAACACAACTAGGTCATTTCGGGACTTAACATATGGTTTAATTTTATTTCAATAATTCGTTTGCGCGTAGGGGTCTTTAGCAGTGGGAGGAAACCGGAGTACCCGGAGGAAACCCATGAGGTTGAGAAGGCACCCCTATCTCCATGCCATATACGCTCACACCAGGGCTCGAAACCACAGCCGCAAGCCAGAGGTGGCCGGCCAGCTAGAGGACGAAGCGCGGCACTCTAGACCACTAGGCCATCCCAACCCCCCATTAAAAAATTTAAGTGGAATCATGTTTTAAGTGTTCAATCCCTGCATTGGCTGAGAAAGTTCATCTAGATTTTTCGCTGTGGTTTCTCCTTGTCAGTGATGCATAACGGAGGGCCTGACAAGGACAGCTGCCTAGTCGTTCGGATGGGACAAAAAACGAGGTCCCGTGTACACATTGGCGTGCAAGTAAAAGATCCCTTGTCAGTTGGAATTCGCTCTAAGAGTAGGCCGTAGCGCTGCTGCCCAGGCAAAAATTTCCTTCATAGCTCAATGAAGGTCGTATGCCGGTCTTCAATAAGCGCAGGATAGGTACAGAACAGTAGGACATTTAAACCTGATTTCATTTCATTTCTTGGATAAGTAATTGTTAAACGTGCAAATAACAATTTATAAAATACAAATGTGATATCATCCTTTGATGTTGGCATGCGATTATCAAAGTAGCTATTGTTACGACAATGCTTTCAGAGCCCTCCATTGGCTAGGGTTGGGTTAGGTAAAGATCAAGAGTTCCATGTGTAGAAATTTACATTGGCACTTGCTTCCCATCTCTTAATTGCTGCCTTCAGTTCTGAAAACGTTGAAAATACTGCTCATTTTTCAAAGCTGGTCTTGGGTAGATTGGCAACCATTTTGGAATATGGTCTACACTTTGCCAATGGAGGGCTCTGAAAGTATCGTTGTAACAATAGCCTGAGGATTATTCTTACGACTGGTGGTGACAATAGCCACTGCAGACTATTATTTCAAATAATGCTACTTATAGACCTATTAGTTAAATATTGGACTTGGATGTCGATTCATTGAAACCCCCAATTGTCCTCCTGCAATATCAATATATTACTAAATACCTTGTCCTTTACCATTAAACCACACATAAACATTTGTTATTATTACACTTATAATGAAGATGGGTTCATTTTAATCTTTGTTTAATTTACTAAAATTGGTTTTATTGGTCTGTCCTTTATACTTTTTGGGTCTAATTCAAATTGAGGTACAATGTTTAAGCTTGGTGTACATTTTCATTAGATGAAGTTTTAACCGAGTTTAATGATTTGCATTTTTTGCTAAGGCTAAACATAGATATGCAATTTGATTGGTAGACGCTTTGCGACTGAGAACTTTGATTCGAATTGACTCACTGTTATGTAGTTCCACTACATCAAAACCTTGACCAAGTTCTATCATAGACATTTTCTGCTTAGTCTAGCAGCTACAGACTTCTGTTTTGTACTTCAGTGATTATCACGCAAAATAATTGTATAAATTTGTTGTCTTTAGGGAATAGAAAGATGGCCCACATTTCATATGGTGAGAAACAGTGTCGAGTAGATCTGATGGGACGGAAAATAACACAAGGTCCCATGTACACATTGGCATGTATGTAATAGAAACCTTGACAATTGGAATCGGGGCCCTTGCATACTTGCAACGGCCCTGGTTGGAATTTTAAAAAATAAAGAATTGGCTGTAGCACAGCTGTGCTGGCAAAATTTTCCTCATAGTACACTGCCTGGCGTATTGTCATCTTCATAGCCCAGTTGGTGCAGAAACATAGGATGTTAAATCCAATTTCATCTAACATTTAAAGTGAAGAAATGTGGTGTTTGACAGGGGGAATAAATTTCTAGTTTTAGATTCTTTATTTCACAGATGATAGAGGTATTATTCAAACCATATAAAGAATTCCAGTAAAAAAGAAGACAAGTTTTCATACTTTCAGCTGGTTTTATTGTCAAAATAATAAACAATAAAGATTGACTAATAATCAATGATTTGGCAGACATATTAACAGAACTTGTTTCTTACAAAATCTAGCAAGACAATAACTGTAATATCAAATAAATAGAAACAAAGAAATATCCAAATATGATTGTAATATAAAAGAGACAGAAATGTGGTTACATTTATTTTATATAGTTGACCTGAAGAACATTTGAACCAGTCATTCAACAGATCTATCCTGAATTATGTACGGGTTCCTTTTCAGAATTTAGTCTCTTGAGTACATTCCAGTAATGAGGAGAGCAAAGTATAAAAAGAAATACCCTTAAATATACCATGGCAGCACATTTCATTAAAATATCAATTTCCCAAAAGAAGTAAAAAAAAAATCAACAAAAATTTTACTTATTAATTTCAATAAAACCAAAGTCTCCACAGGGCAAATTAATAAGCAGTAGCATGATTAAAATTGGCAAGGTTTTGTACCTGAGACAATTTAACTTATTTTATATGTAAGAAATGTAAAAATGGAAATTAAGACTTTAGATGATGCTTGTGTATATGTCATATGACATAGGAAAAATTAACATTTAAACATTTTGTACATAAAACTATGACAAAGGTTTAATATGAACAGTGTTATTTTTATGGACAATACAGGGTATTAAACACAGTTGCCATTATATAGATAACCTTGGAATAATTTAGGTTACAATCTCATTAAATGTGATTAATGTAGACACCGATTTTATATTCAAATAGTTAAATTTTAAACAGTTTATTTGCTATAATTTAGTAATACTCCGCTAGATAACTTTACAAACATGATTATTATTGTATAAAGTGAGCCATTGATATTTGTTATCAGGTTTAAGCAAAGGAAAAAAAATGAAAAATAATATATCTGATTTCTTATTGATTTTAAATGTATATATCATAAAATTCAATATACGTGTAATTAAAAACTTTGTGTTTAATCTGGTAGTATGATCAATACTTTAAATAATAATTCATGAAGATTATTCCACATAAAAGATAACATCAACAATAAAATGTATTATAGTATTTCATGTCTGATAACAATGATCGGATACAAATACAATGTGGATAAAATTATTGGCACAATAATCTGTTTTTAATAAAAAAATCAAATTTCTTACCAAACAAAAGGTTTTTAAAAAATGTTGTATAAAATGTATTAAGATTGAATGTTAAGATTGTGAGCAGTTTAACAGTTGATACCAGTATTTATTTCATTTTTATTTTTATAACATACATATATAATTTTTTCAAAAATTCAACAAGAACCAATATTAACTTACCTTCCTAAATCAAATCTGAATATTTTACATATCTACAGTATTTCTTTTAAAAATACACATATTTTACAGAAATCTAGTCAAATTAAAGAAATTCTCTAAATTATCAAATTTAATACTGTCCTTATAACAAAAACAGTCATCTGGAAACAAATATTGTGCTTGTGCATGTTAAAACAGTCAAGAGTAAAGGTTAAAAACTTAAATTGAAAATTTAAAAAGTAATCTTCATATTATTTGTTCTATAGTTTGATCCTATGTAACAAAAGATTATGAATATTATGTACAAAACTTAATATACTGTAGTACATTTCATTTTTAAATTTTATCCTACAAAAAATGTCCTTTCCAATACACCATTGATGTCAGTCTATATAGCACAAATATTACAGAATCAAATTGGAAATAGCTTCACGCGATATTCAAACACGGCACTAATTGTCTTTACTCAGTGAGTTTTAAATGCTATACAAGTCTTAAATGCTATCATTGTCAAATGCACTAAAGCTTTAAATTAAAGCATAAATTTCATTATTATTCAGCGAAATAATAATTATAACAACATGATTATTTAAATCAGATGTATTCACATTAATCTACATACTATGCAGAAAATTTCACATGATCGTTATATACAGTACATACACAGAAATGATTTATAAATTACACTATAATAGAAGGACTAGCTTGTTGAATTCTGACGAAACGTTCCACTTCCTCGTATTTCTTTTTGTTCTCCCATTAATGTATGTAACATCTTATTTAATTGATCATCTTCACATTTCAAATCAACCAAGCTTCCTCTCTTTGGTGGTTCTATTAAAAAAGAATTATTATCCTTCTTTGAGCTTAAACAACCAAATTGTAGCATGTGTTTTAAGGTAAAATGAAACAAGAGTTGACAGTAAATTCTCAAATAAACTAATCGAATACCACCTAGAAGCCTAGGGAGAGAGAGAATGGGGCTTAACTTCCACTTGACACAAACTAGGTCATTTCGGGACTAACTAATTGATTTTCAATAATTCGCTTGCGCGTAGGGGTCTTTAGCAGTGGGAGGAAACCGGGAGGACCCACAGAAAACCCAGGAGGTTGGACAGGCAACCTTACTACTTGCCATGTACAACCGTGGATTCGAAACCACGCTGCAGATTGACTCAATGACATGCTTTATGATACCATTCAGCCATCCAACCCTCCTAGAGCCCTAGGATCAAATGGAGTCTTTATATGTCATTGTGTATATAAAGTGATAAACACCAATGTCATTTATCACAGGTCAATAAAATAATTTACTCAAAATCCTATCAACTCTTGTTTCACCAGAAACTAAGCAGTTATATCTTCATTTATTTCAAAGAGTTCTTTTACAAAAAATAATATAGGTTGATTTAGTTTTCTTTTTAGATTATAAAGATCCAATCAATGAATTAAATATACTGAAATGAAAACCCACCTATTAATGGAGTATCATCATATATTGAGCTTTTACGTTGAAACACAGATGATCTTCGTACAGAAGACTGTTTAACATCCATAGGATATTCTACTGCATGTTTCCACAGTGCTGAAAAATGAAAATAATACAATATTAATTATCACTGTGCAGACAAGAAAGGCATATAATGCTTACATACATAAATTACGATTTACCATGTCAAACACCAAATTTTATAGCCTTCCAAACAAGGCTCAAAACATGAAAAAAATCTTTGTTAGCAAAATAACAACATAGTATAATTAGAGACGTATGCTCCAATTTTAACAGAAAAATTATTTACAACGAGAAAAAGCAAGATTATTAAAAACAAGAGAGGTCATGGAAAGTATTTAACAATACAATACATATTCAACAATAAATATTTTGTTCTTAATTGCTACGTAATAAAACATTAAATTTGATTAATATATAATGTGATATAATAAATACTAGTAGCTTGTAGAAAATGAAGACATTTAAAATTTTTAGCCACAGTATATGTATCTATGTGTATACCTTGGTCTAGTAAATGTTGTTGAAAGCCATCCCACCACTGACTTAAATCATCTTTAGAATCAGCTGCTAATGTATGTTGAGTTATACCATGTATATCTGTTGTTTTTATATGGAATGTATGAGATCTTTGACTGGTTGTAGGATCAGCATCACAGATCTGTGTACTCTAAAATAATAAAACATACTCCATTAACAATCTGTTTTCATCAAATACAGAATGTAAGACATAGAATTGAAGGATTATGAAATTAGTGCCACTATAATAGCATTAATGAAACTGGTTGTATCCTTTTCTTTTCTTCAGTGTGTGGCTTCTTGTAATCATAACATATATAAGACATCATTTAACAGAAGGTTACACAAGATCTGTGTTTGAGTTTGGCATCAAAGACTTTGTGGTCTAATGCTTGCAGGACATGAAGAGTGTTCTACTATGTCACAAATTGGGGTTAACCTTACTGGGATTCATAAGTGATCTTACAGGGGGGATTTTATTGCTGGGGTGGGGGGGGGCGCTAGTTTTACTGTCTGCTCTTTATCTCATCTCCTATAATTCCCCTTTAACCACACCTGATTATTGTCTGTTTTGATGGTTGTTCAGTTGGGCAATACTTTCACGTATTTACCAGTGCATACTTTATGTTCTACTAGAGGCGATATGCATATTCTCAATAAACAGAGACTAACCTTTGTGACTGGTATTGCAACTAAAGGTTGAGTAACTTCTACATCATTTGGTGATGACCAACAAGCTAGTTGTAGATTTTTTAGAACACACCAATATCGCTTCCATTTAGATACATCATCTTCCCCATCCTGCTATATAATACAATATACATTTTTAAAACTTTTGATTATAATAAAAACACTACATTTTAAAGGACATATTTTTATGCACCATATAGGATTCTAATTTAAAGTATATTCTTTCTTTTCAAGAAGATTCATGTGTGTATAGTTTTTTTTCAATTGAGACAATAATAATAATAAATATACCTGTAAGTTTAAAAAGCCAGTAACTGTAGGTTCAACTAAACAAAGAGGTAAGGCCGCTAATCTACAACAATAATGTCCAAACAATGGAAGCTCATGTATAGTACCATCTGTAAAATATAAACAACATCATGATTAATATATTTATTTCATAGTAAATAGTAAATAAATGTCAAGAAAAATGACTAACTAGTTCCAAAGAGTTATCCCTTCTAGAGTTGTCTCCCCTTAGACCACAAACCGTGATTTCAATAAAATTGCATTTATAAGATGGTTACAATTTGGTTACATTTCATATGCCACTGTCACTTATATTTGAAGTTTGAAATGTGCTCAAGAACTATACAGTTAATCTTTTTTTTTTTTTTAAAAACCCCAAATGACTCCTTTTTAAAGACAGTAATAGAATACTTTCTAGGATATTGCTAATAAGGACTTAGCGATAACAGCTGTTTATTGTTATTATTATTGAACAAGTTTTCTACCTGATGTTGTTTCAAGTGTTAAATCAAATGTTCGAACTGAATCATCTACATCTGTTAGAGACAAACTACCTTTGGCCACCATTTCAAACTTTGGTCCTCTGAAAAAAAAGTCGACTATCAAAAGGAACTGCAAAACCAGCTTCAAAACAAATCTGTTGGTTTTGATATATTTTGAGCAAAAATATGCAAATTGGAAAATGAAGCAAGAACAAATATATTTAAGATGTAAACCTAAACATGTGGCATTAAAGGGCATTACATGTATGTAAGATTTAGATAAAGAGCTACCTGTTCTCGCCATAATATTTCAACAATAGATAATGCAAGATGAATGAATTAAAAAGTTCATTCAAATGAATTCCTTTTGAGCAAAGTTTAAACAAGATTTATGCATTGATCGTAACTACCATAGTGGTCATTCAAGCCTTAGTTTCGCTTCTCCATTTTTAAATTAAATCATTAATCGACTTACAATCATAAGTATTTGATGGCTTTGTCATATTAATAAATGTCTAATTAATAGTTTATATAACAATTCAGGCCTAAATAAAGACTTGCAATAGGCAGATTTAGCTTTTGCATAATGCCTGTTTAAAAAAAAAAAAACAATTACAAGTAAAACACTTACAAAACCATATTTCCAATAATATCTGCATCATTCTGCAAAACAAAGAACAAAATTTAAACTAGGGTATTGTTTCACCCAATAAACTAAAACTAATGAAAATAGGTTACTTCAGGTGTATATTGTTACTAGATGAGAGAAAAGAATACAAAGCAACACTTATATATACATGTACATTGTGTACTTCATAAAGCCTGTCATTGAGTCAACTGGCGTTTCGAAACCCTGGTTGTATGTGACAAGGAGTAGGGTCGCCTGTCCAACCTCGTGGGCTTTCTCCAGGTTCTCCGGTTTCCTCCCACTGCTTAAGACCCCTAGTACATTAAAATAATACCATGACAAGTGCTGATCGAACCTGCAATAATAAATAGTTCTATGAACTTACCAAACCCGAAAGACGTTTCCCAACACTTCTTCCAACTGAACCTGAGAGATCGTTTATTTTTTTCCGTAATTTCTTTGGTGTGTTAGCCATGGAAAGATCTTCATGTAATTTGTGACAAAAAACTTCAACTTTACAATCAAAATCATGTGGAATATTATTACTGAAACATAAAACATCAAAATCATGTGGAATATTATCACTGACAAATAAACAAGAATACATTATTCATTGCTAATTACAGAGTCGCACAAAATACTGTGATTATTTAATATCTGAATTACATTTAATATATTCTAAATATTTATAATGTTTATGATTATATTTTTATATCAGGGTATAGATGTTAGTTAGATTAAATGTATTCTAAACATTTATAAGGCTTATATAGATGATCTGCTACAGATAAATCTTAAACTACTTTTCACTTCTTTGTAAGACAAATCAGGCCATTTTAGGTAATAAATACACTTCTCGCAAAACTAATTACATTCGCAAGAGCTGAATTAAGATTTGCACACAAAATCTGAACTCTGTTACTGTAAAAATTTTATGACTTCCAAGACTATTTCCATTCTGTTAAATAAAATCGTCATCATACTGGCGGTTTAGTCATCTGAATAAGGATCCTTACAGTTAAAATTCATAACCATTAAGCAAAATAAGCACATGCTTAGGGCACAAAGGGAAGGGTGACACAGACCTCATTAGTGGCCCGGTTGAAATAAATTTTTGTTTACTTTTCTTTCTCAAGTATCATCTTAAACCTCTCTATAAATGTATGTAGGTGTGAGAACTACATGTATTTCCAAAAAAAATCATGTAAATTAATAATTTTATTTTTTGAATGATACATATAAGGCACCAAAGTCTTAAGTGCTTAGGGCTTCTAAAGGCATGATCCGGCCCTGTTTATAACTGTAATAGTATTTCATGTCTTTGTGGTGTATGTTGTATAGCCGAATGAACAAATCATCTTCAAGTTTCGGAAGTTTGTTTGCATGTCTTATCTTTATTTGTTGATGTCAGTAGTATGCATTGTTATTTAAGATGGGCAGCACATTATCTTTGATTTCAAGTACTCTATAAATGTATTCTTATAATTTCTAAAGGTCCTATTGGGTGGCCTAGAGGGGAGGTATATTATTCAGATTGAATATTTGGACAAAATAAATAAATTATGATTATAATGTATAATTATTGAATAGTTGATGAGAAAACTGTTGGCTTTAACTTGACTGGTTATCATACTACCATTTTGTTTCTAAGGAGACAGGATTATACAATTCTACATGTATATAATATACTTACAAAACAATGATATCATCAAATGTAATATCTGTCATACTTCTATCAACATTACTTATCATAGATGTATCATATATCTCTGTACCTATCTTTAATAAACAAAACACAGCATATCTTCTATAATCTGCAAATAACAATATAAAATAGTTTTGTGATAGATAGTTTTATGTGGAAGTCTTTGTGTTGGCAAAAAAATAATTCCATGATTTATGAGTGCAATGCCATCTAGGAGAATTTTGCCCTGGCACGGGCATTCTCATCTACTTTTCATCGATTTCCAACTGTCATGAGTCAAATTTTCTTTGACAGGTGCCACCTCTGACAGGAGGTGGTTGGGCTTGAAAAAAACCATAAGGTTCTTTCGGCCCAAGTAAAGATTTGAATCCCAGGAAATTCTAGTTTAGAGTCCGGTGCTCTGATAGTTCACCTGAAACAAATCCCAGAGTTATGTATGAAATAATATTCTTGTGCTAAATTCATGACAACTGAGGAAATTAACACTATATCATGTTGGTACCGACATCACGGTCTACAGATTCTGGTATAATTGTAAAGTCGCAAAATTTATTGATTTCTGAGAAATAATAGACTTTGACTAGACTAATCAAGACTATCAGCTTCAATTCCAACTCTTTATTTAGACCAATAATAGCAGCCTTCAGTCCAGTATTTCTAACAAATATGATTACACTTTCCTAGAAGGGCTAGATTAAAGGCATTCACTTTATAATTAGTATAGTAGTAATTTTGCTGGTTTTCATGGACTATCAAATATCAAATTTCTTGTTCATCAAGATCCATAGAATTACGTCTTTCTTGTTAATATTTTTTCCATTTTGAGTGAAGCACGTATTATTACAGCCCCAAGACTATACAACTCAGTAAACGCTAACGGCTGGTCCCGGATCCATTCACATGAATTTTATATTTTTTGTTTTTTTCTTGCAATGTCTGTGGAGTGTGGCTTGTCTGCACATTTATCTTGATGATTTTGTTTTTAGTGCTGTCCTCCTGCACTTATTATTAGAATAAATAAATAAATAGTGCTGATATTTGTTGGCACCTTATTTACGTTACTTACCTCCTTTATTTTTAAAGTGATCAGTATCTTTCCACATGAGAGGTATTCTTAAATCTGATAAACTAACAGTAGCTCTACATGGTAACTGATTACCCTCTACAGCCCTGTAGTATAAAAATATGTATTATATACTAACATTTCAACTAAAAAAAAATAAATAAGTACACAAGTCAGTGTTTTCAAAAATGCAGGCACCATGAGTCTACATTAAGAAGATACTAGAAAACCAGTGATAAAATTTGGCAAGTGTAAAAAATTTTAAAAAGATAAAGAAAATCAAATTTATCAATCGACACGTTTTTCATTACTAGCTTTTAAACAGGACATTGAAAGAAAAGTCATCACCGGCTAAAGTATAAGTATCTTTAAGAAAAAAGTCCAGAACAATTGAAAACATAATTCTTTTCCCTATAAACTTACTGATCGATACAAAAGACAAGGTTTGAAACAGATTTGAGAAAAATAGTTCAAAAGGTGTATTTGTTAACATCAGATTGCAAACTTCAACATTGAAAATAGGTAGAATGAAGTTTAACAACTTGTTGACAGTTTACCGAGTCATCATGAGACTAACATACAATAATAATATTATTTCTATATTTGATCACTGAAATGTAAAGATGCCATTGGCTTGTTTGATTTGGCATAAGGTAAATGGGCTATTTTATATGTTTGGTCATTTCATTTTAATACTTTTTTTATTTATGGTGTCCAGAGACATTTGGACATGCCACTTTAACTTTAATTAAGAAATAACACGTAAAACAGATGTTATTTGAAGTTCATCAGTTAATAATCTTTGTATTAAGACATGCAGCAGACAAAAGGTCTCTAATAGTTCAGATCTGTTTATCAGAAAACATGAGATCTGTAGAACATCTGGAGAACATCAAAATATCTATTCTCTAATTTACAGGTTTCCTGTTAGAAATTGGATAGTGAGAGTAGATCAGAAATCCATCATATTTATTTAAATAAACACTCCCATGATGGCCTAGAGGTACAACATGGGTGGTGACTGACTGCCGACTTGAGATACAACACATTTTGGTGCAAATTGAACCAGTTTGCAATAAACTTTTACTTAACAGTAGAAATCAAATACAGACCAAATAAATAAACTCTGCAGACATTATTTTGTTAGCAAATCAAGTAGTATGAAAAAATCATTTAAGATGTACTGGTAAATGTAGAATCTAATCAAGCTTTTTTAACTCAAGTTTTTCTAACAATTTGCATATGTTTATGAAAATAGATTCTATATTTTACAATAAATTACTGAATATGTATATTGAAATATGAAATATTTTAACACAGCTGTATAATGATGATGGTTAGATGACTTAAGTATAACATGGAATAGATGCAGGGAGAGAGAAATGGGGTTTAATGTCCACTCGACACAAACTAGGTCATTTCAGGACTAACATATGGTTTAGTTTTATTTTATAAATTTGCTTGTGAGTAGGGGTCTTAGCAGTAGGGGAATACCTGAGGACCTGGATAAAACTGGAATAGATGCATGTGAAATGTGAAAGTATTAATGCACTGTTAACTTACATATTTTTGCCCATTACTTCGGCTGTTTTACGTTTCTGTAATTCTGTCATGTAGGAAATAATTCTTGTGTTTGAAGATAAGAGGTTTTTAGCAGCTTCCAACATTTGGTTTGGATGTTTAGATGCTGCCAATAGTTTGGCTGTTCCTTCTCGCATCTTGATTTCATGATCAATCTTTTGCTGTAAATCATGATCCTGAAAAATATAACAAAATAATAAGGAACTTGGTCAACCTGGCTAATGAAGATGGACATACATGACGTATACCATGCAATGGGCTATTAGGGAATTTCGTCCCGAAAATGGCGCTACAATCTTTGTTGGTCTATGTAAAATCATGGCAGGGAGGAACCAGGATGGATGAACTATCTCGGGAACTATCACTGGACCCCATATATTAATAAAAACCTGTCATTCAAATTGTTTTTGTTACAAAGTACAAATCATCGCAAGTAGTTTAGAAAATTCACTTCAAATTTTCAGGAAAATCAATTCCGATGTTAGTTTCTCCACCTTAATATGATTGTCAACCTTTCTAATCAAATATGAAAATATAAATCTCACGTTTTGATAACTTGGTTGATATCTGACTATGATCTATCCTTCCTCATGACTTGTTTAAGCCTTATTTAAGGGGATAAATCTGACTTAGTATTTACAAGATTAAGATTATGGGCAATAACTACACAAAAATATATCATACTACATGTAGTACTTTTTAAAACAAGTGCTGAAAACTCAGATACAAAATATGATTACTAAAAGTTCAATGGACAAAGGCAACATCTATTTTGCTTTTAGATCAAATTTTCCACTATAATATACATGTATCTTTTCCCGTTTTTTTTTACCGTATTTGTATGGTACCCACTCAAATATAAAACACTTGTAAAATAAGTAACAGGAATTGAAGGGGAGTCGTTAAGTAGATAAAATAATTCATCAAGTTCCTGTTATATAAATCATTATACTTGTGAAATATAATACAACCTCCTACTAAAATACTTAAATCTTCAAGAGATTTAGATAGAACATAACTTAAATCAATTATTTTTGCACTTGAAATTAAATTTTAAGGCGCATTAACAACTATTCATTGATTATTTAAATTTATATCATTAAGATGTTTATCAAACTAACCCTTAAATTACATATGGCTCTATTGTTTAGAACTTTAAAAAAAACGTAATGGGTGACAAAGCACATATTAATGTAATATGAATGTATATATTATAAAGTGATTATTGTAATTCATAGTCTATGAGGACCTCATATTTTCAATATTGATTGAAATGGACCAATATTGAATTTTAATTCATGTTTTTAATTTCAATTATTATGAAAAATTAGAGTTAGAGGTTTAGTTCATTTGAGCAAATAGCAAAAATCGTCTTGCAATCAATATACATGTAGCATTGAGGAACCAAAAAATATAAATTTTACTAAAAAAATAAGGTTACACAACTTAAAAGCAATAGCATATTTTTGAAACTTGAAGTTGAAGAGTAATGACAACACTTTAAACCAAATGATTACCTACATGTATTAAAAGCATTTACAATAGTGATTTAATGAAGTCAAATTCAATTATATTAAATTTCAGTGTTACGCTGTTCAAATCCTTTTGACATTCAAAGCATTTGCCCCATTGAAGAATTCATTAGCCAATTACCACTGATATCGAAGACATGGTTACTGCCATGTTTAATTATGTGAACATGAACAGAGGAATCGTCTGATGAATGGGGGTGAAGGATTCACCTGGTCTGTCCACTCATTCGGCAGTGAATGTTTCATCTAGGTTGTCCACTGCTTTAGTTGAAAAAATTGCTGATTTTTAAACATTCAAGGAAAAAATTCAGATAACAGTTCCAGTTCTTTGAACATTGTATGTTTAGTTACAAAAAATTATGATCTATATGAGATCTATATATGTATCCTTCAGGCATGATTACCTTATTATACCCTTAAGGTGCATTATGGTTTCCACTAATATGACTATCACTGATATATCTTAAGGGTGTGAGTGTGACCCATATGGAGTAATGGTAGAGTGACATAATTGCAGGTCAGATAAGTTCTGTCATTATTCTATTGTCTCACTTCAATGACTGGGTTCCTGGGGGCTAATGTTTTAATGTTTAACTTAAATTACAGATGAAATCTAAATACAGACAATACAATGCAACTCTCTGACCTCTGTTCCTTTGTGTTTAGTTTACAAACAAATTAACATGTCAGACACCTAATCATTCATCAATGTATTCTAAAATATTGATAAATATTCTCTTAATTTACCATCCTATCAATGATTTTCATTCATTTGCGTAAATTCATTGCTAAACATTCTTACGAAAGAGTTGAAAGCTAGTCACGCATGGATGAGAAATGAAAAAAATCCACAACACATGGTTCTTACCGTTAGCACTTTAACTACTCTTCTAGTTATGGGATAATGTTCCCAGAATATATCCTCTTCACTACTTACTGACATGATTATTATTCAGTATATCAGTTAATTAACTTAATGTTTCATTAATCCATATATTACTGTATGTAACATATACACAATTATACTCAATCTCGGCTCACAACACAGGTTTGAAAACAAAGATATAACTCCACGTTACACTATAAAATGGTTGGCTGTGTTACCATGACATAAAATAAAGGGTTGTCTCATAAAAGGGGAACAGACAATGAAATGATTATTGATTAATTTCAGCTTTAAAAAGTGTACAGCTTTTTCATAACATCATCACAGCAGTTAACAAAATAAATCTGTTTGTTGAACTTATTGATTCAGTTCAGGTTCTATCAAAGACAACATCTGGCAGTGGGTGTCGTGACAATAAAAAGAACTAATAGAAAGTCTTAGTCTCCTTAAATAAAACATCTACATGTAAGAAAAAACAAACGGACACTTGTGTCACAGTAAATAATATTCACAGAAGAATCAAACCAGACAAAGCTTTTATATCTTGATGCAGTTATCAAGAATTTACCGTCAAAATGAGTTAAATTTTTCAGGCATATATAACCCTGGTATCGCAGTAAATAATCCAAAGAGCATTTACATTGGTAACCTTGTTTCCTGATTCTCTTTATTCACTAGAACTTGCTAACAAAGGGCAATTTTTAACGCTGCATTCTTATCCTGTACCAGACAAGTATCCTTTTAGACACAAGAATACGAATTTACACAATGAAGACATCTGCACACAAAACAAGATATTCTTCAATTTACTGCCGTCTCACACTATGAAATAAACACACACTAAAATTTCTGATATGTTTTTTTTTTCCTTATTATTGATTTTCAAAACAATTTACCACCAAAATTGAAGTTTTTTTTTTCACAAATGGTATGATATCAACAAAGGTACTTCTTTGTCTGCATACAGTATTTTTAAAACAGTTTAAACAAAAAAACCTGCTTCCAACCACAAACTTTACACATTCTAGTGTATGAAGTTGATTTAAAGAAAATCTTAATCCATAACACAAATAGAAAAAAAAACTAATTCTAATACTTAATTTTAGGTCTTGTCTTTTCGGGAAATCTTTGTCACAATGTGTTGGCGCACTTTTTAACTTCCAAATAAACTACATCTTTGAACATTATCCTTAAAACGCATGCAAGCATAGAAATTCAATCCAGTCTTCTTTGAAAAACAAAGTCTCAAATTACAAATTTAGAAAGCAGATCCGTCCTTTCTCTGCAGGATTTGAGAATAAATGTAAAATATTTGAGAAGAAAGTAAGATGAGGTAAAGTTACAACAGACTGGATATTACTGTGTTTCCTTTCGATAACTATTTCTCAAGCTATACTTCCTGTTATGTACACCCATAATCTTACATACATCACCTTAAGGGCACTTTAATTATCCAATGTTAATTACTATCTGGTTAATTTGCAGAATACCCCTGGTAAGAGAGTGGTGGTTGAAATAATACTGCAGTATAGGTAGTCAATATACCAGTGTGGTCAATCATAATTAAAATATCTATTGTAACCAGGCTTATTAAATATTTTATGAGCTACACAACATAAATCTGTTTAAGTACTGGTATATAAAAGTACTTTGAAGATTGTTTAAATGTTGCTATGATATTAAACCATACCAATATATATCAATATGAACAGGAATGTTAACTAAAGAATGTAAACTGATGATTTATCAATTTTATATTATTGATTAGTGAGGGTAAATTAGTACAAGTAAAAAGGCGGTCAATCTATAAATTTGTGGTCTGCAGATCAATTTTGATTTAAGAAATGACATTCATCTATAAAAATTGCTCAACTACTGGTATTCCATTTATTGACGCATCGAATTTTAAAAAATAATTACACTGATCATAAAAAAGTACTTACTGGTGGGGGATGCATACAGTCCCCTGTACAACATAGTTATTTGGTCGATCAGTTATTGGAAGTATCCTCCAAAAAAACACAAGATTCCAACAGTTTTATCTAAACTTTTTTGAAGCTCTTGCAACTTCATCTTGTTATGACAGTTGGGGGGCGGGAGGGGGTTCACAATTTGAACATAGGGCCTCTCTTCATCTGATCTTAGCCAGTAAGACATAATAAAAATATTTTTGATACTATTATCCAACTTAAAACTCAAGTGTGTTACTCCACTACAGACAATTGTGGACTTTATGCAATAAGTAGTGTCTAAGGAATCCTATTTATAGAAACATTTTATACAGCTTTGCTATATTTTGAACATGTTATGTCATTAGCCATTATATAGAAACACAAACTGTTAAGTGATCACATCTACGCTTAAAGAATAATGTAAAGTAAAAATTGGATGAAAAAAATTGAAAAAGATACAAACAAAACCTACCATTAATCTATCTTTAAATTTAAGACACATGAATTATTTAGAACTTCAACTGACAAAATCTAAGCAGAATGAGGAAAATTTGGGGCTTAAGAATTTATTGGGGTAGAAGGTTTGTGTACTTCTAATTCATGCGACACCTTACACCATGTCCCTCCATCGCTTAATACCCTAGATCAACAAATGTCCTAAATAAAAGCCAGAAATTTTATCAGACATGGACTAACCGTGTGGGTAAATATTGAAACGATGTCAACATTAGTGTCGTCTGCTACAAGAATATCATTAGGTCTTGTTATGGCATCAGTTGGTGTTTATTCTTCTGAGTTAGCCATTAAATATTATGAGTTTCATCAACATAGAACTAATTAATTAAGTCTTGATATAATCGATACTGATAATGAGTTCCATGTCTTATAAACTGGAGGTGGCAGTTGGTGGTTAAGTTTTGCTATTTATCTATGACATATAACTTTTTATTGAAAAGTGCTATAAATCATGTGTCTCTCCCTGTACTAATTCTACCTCTGCTTCAACATGACCAGCACAATAAATATGTCAGTCATTTAGAAAATCCTATTTGTATATTTGCAAATTTTCTGCCAGTGGCACATCCATTGAAATACATATCTATTTATATTATATGTACCAACGTCAAAGTTTGCTTCGGTCCCTGACTACTAGGTTTGCTTTGTTTCCTTATACATGTATATGAGACTTGCGTGAAACCTCAATGATTAGGCATTTATTTGGTTCATACTCCATTCATATAACAACTAATTACATAACAGCCCAGAATTGATTGATCACCTTGCTTCATTTGTTATTCATTGTCTCTTTCAACACCCTAAACTGTTTAATATTTAGTTACTTATATCTATAATTGTTTTTCTTCACTAATCATTTTAAAATTTATCTACATATAGTGGGAACTGTTTTCTAAGGTTGCTTACTTGGTAATTAAATATAAGTATGGTAAGGTAATAAACCAAACTTATGCTATAATTTTTGTTACAAGATATGTTATGGTTCAAATTCAAGATCAATTTACGCTCTATAATAAATGATAAAGTCTCTCATGGGAAATGTCTCTCAGCCAAAAACAGATTAACTGAAAGCTTGTTTTTCAATTGATTCCGAACATCATGATACTTTTCCATGACCAGATCCTTGATGATACTTCTATATATAGAGTTATAAACCTAACCCAGCATCTAGTTTGTCAGTCCACAAGCACCCCCATACTTTTAACTATTCACTATTTTCTGGTCTCATCTACTCACAAATATTCTATTTAGCTCTAAATCACAGCTCCTTGTATGTTTGTCCTGTGAATCAAAGGCATTGATTGGTTCATGAATAAATCAATAAGAAAGGATTTACTAATTACAATAGACAGTTATTTAGGGTGCCCTTAATTAGACAGTGTTCTTTGATAGTTATTGAGCAAAAGCATGTTTACAACATAGACAAAACTGGATATTTGGGAGAGTGTTCACTTTTTTAATAAGGAACCCAGAGGTTAGTGAGCGGTTACAAGGCTACATGTATGATAATGTAATAAATAAACAAAAGAACTTCTGACTTGTCTTCTGTTAAAACATTCTCTAAAATATAACAGAACAGCCGAAAATAGTTCACAGTTTCACACAATGCAACTTTAAGACCAAAATATTCATGTTCTTGATACAACCTTCAAAATGCTTGCCAAAGTGGAATAAATCAATTAGAGGTAACAACGTATGCCATTTGTATTATGTTCTAGATATAATTAACATGCTGCTTAGTAAATAGAGGCAAATCAACAAAACAAAGAGTGGGCAATCTACCAATCAATACTAGCGATAGAAGCACATGGTGCCGCCGCTAACCACAGAAGAACGGATATAATGCATATTTTACATGTTTATTTTAAAGCTATGTAATTCTCCATGTGGGTTTTGATTGCCTCACCAATTATCCTTCCTGCCATTATCATTAAACAGCTCTACACAAAATCTGCTGACAAAAAGTTGTGATGCTGTTTCTAAATATAACCAGAAAAGCTACCATGTTATTGATTGTAATGACTCACGCCATCTATACAAAAACCTGTTGGCTTCAATAATTTCTATGTAATAATTGTTTTAAATAATTCCTTGCAAAGTGCTATTTAAAGAATTATGTTTTTTTTAATTTAAATGTCAAATATGGCATCAGCCATTTTTAAAAGGGTCCTTACAATATCATCCCGGCTTTTTCGATGTACATGTAGGTACAGATAGAGAGAGAGAAGTGGGGTTTAACGTCCACTTGACACAAACTAGGTTTATTTCAGGACTAAACTATTATTTAATTTTATTTCAATAATTCGCTTTATCGTAGGGGTCTTTAGCAGTGGGAGGAAACCGGAGGACCTGGAGAAAATCCACGAGGTTGGAAGGCGACCCTACTCCTTAGCACGTACAACCCGATGTAGGTACAGTGTGTCAGATCCCTTAAATATAGTTGAGTAGAATCTAGATTAAACTTTATCTATTTTTTTTGCATAAATTAACATTACAGGCTGCTTTCTGAATGGTCTCATGATTATAAGGGGTGTCATAAAAAAGGATGCTACTTGTCAAAGGGCCTATCATAGGTAAGAGAGATGTTCTGAAGATCAGTATGACTTTTTAAATATTTGTTGATTTTCCAATCCTTTTCAAAATTCAAAGTAAGTGAAATACATTCTGCGTACTTTTCCATCTTTTGGAAGAAACCACCAAACCCGGTCAAATTGATCATTTTACCCATTGTTAAATTTCAAATCAACTTTTAAGCGTAACAAAATGAATTGACCTTTTACATTTAGATTTAAAATGTTTTGTTAGGTAACTTTAGAGCTGTGTAGGAAGAAAGTGCTCTTTAAACATCAGCATGACATTTACATAAAAGACTTGACATCAAGATAAGATAACTGAAATCAATCCCACCATTCACAATATGTCAACTGCATTAAGAGAATAAAATAAAGTTAGATTTATATCATTAATAACTTTGATGAGTGGTTGCCAACAGCTACAAACTATATAAATCATTTTCGATAAGATTAAAATTGGCAACATAATGTATCCAAAGGAAAATACACAAATTTCTATTTGAATCTGTAAATTATTATTGTAGAAGGGGATGTGAGTCACTTCCTCACATTCTAAGTAAAGTTTGTAATAGTGACAAAAATGATCATATGACACATATAGAAAACTTCCCCTCTCGTCTAACAAAATTTATTTGTTTGTTTTTGTCAAGAGTCAGCTGATAAAGAGGGGTAAAATTGCTTTTTGTCTTTTCAATAACCTAGTTCAGAAAATACTATACTGTACTGTAATCTTAAATTCAAGAAATCAGTAAAGTGGGGCAAATAAACCAGTTTTTCTTGCCTGTCTCAAAGGGTCAGCTTGCAAGTGCCAGCTCGCTATCTTAGGGCATGCACATTTTGCAGTTTCAAGTAGAATAGACATCTTCGTAATCAAACATAACCCTTGACAGAGGCTGTGAGAACAGTTAATCTCCTTCTGCTTACAGTAGCCTACTTACGCTTAAAATGCTGGTATTTTTAACAGGTGATTTTTAAAGGAATCTGAAGTGCTGGGACATACAGAGATCCAGGGAGATAGTCTCCCCCTATCCCAGGGGAAATTTTGGCATTCTTTAGAGAAGTTTTGGGATGGGAATGTCTTGTGCTTTGTGTTTCACATTTGCCTAAAAATGCTACTTTGTAACTTTGAATTAGTACCAAAGGTGATTTATTTTCACTTAACATTATCAGTTTTGCCATTGCCACACTGCTTTTTTTTCTTTTTTTTAAAAAAGCAGTAGTGCAATTATTTTTCAGTGTACTAAATATATACCGTTGATCAACCAGTTTTATATGGCTGTCTCAAAGGCACATGCATGTATATAACCAAAATATAACCAAAGTGTATATATATATGCTTTCATATTTGGGTTCCATAAGTTAGCTGCAATGTTTACCCTTTAAATTTAATTGTTTGTCTTTGTTGACAATGAGTTTTGAGAATCAAGAGTATCATATTTTCTGTATCTTTCCTTTCAATTTGTCAATTAGAAATGGTTAAAACATGTACTGCAGTGTAATACCATACCTACTGGTATACACTAGCACTATACCTATTCTAGTAACATGCTAAAAACTGTTTAATTAGTCATGATTAATTAATATCAAATGTATGTGTGAAATAACTTTATCTAATCTCTCCTTCCATAAAGTCATTTCACAGACACTGTTGATATTAATCAATCATGACTAATTAAACATTTCAACTAATAGAAGTAAACATAGAGATATTACTACTTCTACAAAACTGGTTTACCTAATAAACTGTAACAAATCAAATACTTTGCAATTGCCTGTAACAAGTCAAATACTTTGCAATTGCTCATTAATATATTTATAAAACTGTGCAATAAAGGTCACAATACAATAAACTAAAATCTTGTCACATTACAAACAAACAGATTAATAAATATTTAACTGACAGTTGGTTCAATAATCTCTAGTACTCAGTAACCTATAGGACAGCTGTCAACCATTTTCTACTTCTGCCAAAGAAATAAAACATAACCTGGTTCACAAAATGTGGATGTCAAGCTTAAATCAACATTGATAAATCTCTACAATAGTTCCATTAAATCGTCCAAATCTCTCGCTTTGTCTTAAATTAAAAAAGTAGTGTGCTAAAAAAATGAAGAAGAATGCATTCGGCTTTGATCAAAGATCAAAAAACCTGACCAAATTCTGTGGACTGACTAAACATTTAATCACAAGTTCCCGTAAATAAATAAATAAAACATTGGATAATATAAATACTGTGTTTCTATTGCTGAAAAACTTCAAAAGACATTTGAACTGTCTTGATGCTATATTTTAACAAGAATATTACCTTTCAAAATAGCAAGTGAATCATCACGTTCATAAGAGAAACAAATATTTATTCTGACTAATTTTCTGGCAGACGTCTTTAATAGGTTATCAGAACTTACCTGTAGGCTAGTCGCTAATTGTCTAAAATAGTATAAGCTCATATCTTCTAAAATAATGGATGGTGAGGTACTATCATTAGAACCATGGTTTCCTGAATTTCTTTTAGAACAGGTATTGTCCACCAAACTCAGCGAAGATATTTCCAGAGTTTTCATGGCAGTACGTTTCTCCATATTCCAACTTTTAGGTATATATATAGGTAAACTGATAAATATCACCCCATTGAAAGATACGCACTGTTCAAAACATCTAACGCACACAAAATGTCCAGTGTATAATAGTCAACAATCCGATGTGCTGTCTCACGTGTTTTTAAAGTAAACACAAAGTTTCTCACCTTCTCAAAATGACGTACACATTACATGTACATCACCTAAAGTTTGCCTAACATTGGTATAGGTACTCAGTTTTATTACAAAACTGTAAAGATCGCTCTCACTGATTGAAACTAAAAATAGAAGGATCCACACACTACCCTCTTAATCTCTCTCTCTCTAACTTTAAGTGAATTAGTCCTATTCTGTCTTTTGTTTCAGGTAGTGAAAGTTTTCTTTGGACTCGATTCAAATGAAAGTTGTATGTTAAACTAGTTTTAACAGCAGGGTCGAGGTATCTGTGTACTATATAACATGCATCAATCAGTGTATACCTGTCAGATTTTACCTGTTGTTAAATATAAGACGTAAATATATAACATATAGATATATATATACAATGACCTATTGATAAGACAAGATATATTATCTCTTTAACAACCACTCACACTTTTATCTACATAAAACGCAGGAACACACACACCTTATGACCTTGTGCATTAACTCTAGTAGCCTACAAATTCGATCCTATCATCTCGAAGATTAGAAGTTTGAATATATAACTGCTGAAGGGTCTGTTGTTAGTTCATACAATATACTACTACTTTTTTTCATAAAACAAATATTGACAACACACTTGAATGATTTTTTTCTATGAATTTTTGTTGACTCGACACAATTTTTAAACTCATTTTAAAACTTTTTACTACAAGCGTTTTATAGTTTTCTTTTCAGAAAGACAACATTCTACTTAATTTCATTTTCATGTTCCGTTATCATAAGCATGGGCAATCCAATGTGTTGAAGCATGAAATATTAGAAATTGTTACAAAATAAACCCTATGTCAGAAAAAGCTATAATTATTTTAAGTAGAAATACTAAATCTGTGATTCGGTTTTAAAAATGTTTTATTTAAAATCTTCTGGTCTTATCAGTTTTGCTCAGCCCTGATATACATGTATTAATTTTACTAATACAATTATTATGTCTAGATTTCAAATAATTCTGACAAGTTGACACATCATCTAAACAACTGTCTATTTCTTTATGACACTATATTATTATTATAGTGAGAAATCTTGTTTACAGACATTCATCTGTTACAATAGACTTTTATTTATTTATGGAAATTTTCATTCTTATCAGGTTAGCCAGTACAATGTGGAAATCTCCATGGTAATACATTTGTTTTACAAAGAGTTTATAAGTAAAGCTACAAAAACTAATATCATGTGGCGATCCAATTCATAACATTAACTTTTAGTAAAACTACCCTACTATTCTTTTTCTTCTCATTTAGCCGTCTTATTCATTTTTATTTACATTTTCTTTTATGTGGTATCTAAAGTAATTTAATTATCTACTTTGATATATTTGTAAGATGGTCTTAGTACACCACAGGAAGAAAAGTTTTTATCTTTATTAAGTACTTTAATACGTGTAGTTAGCCGCTGAAGCCTCTAGTTAGCTGCTGAAGTATCTATTATCCGTTTAAACCACTCCTATTTGTTGGTTGACCACCTGAGAACTGCGGGTAATTTCATTTCACGAAAGTAAGTGAATTATGTTCAACAGTAGCTAACATTTCTATCTTAAAATAGCAAAATACTTAATTACCTTCAGAAGCCATTACTATTATTATTAAATAACACATTAGACATTTTCAAGGAAACTTACAGTTGAGAACATCATTTTATAATTCTTTGTTTAAACCAAATTGTACCAGAGATCGTAACTAAACAGTGATTTTCCTGGTCCTGTAAATTTATGCATATTAGTTCCATTTTGAAAATGCTATTTTTATCTTAATCTTCAATGATACAATCTGTGATCCGTAATTTTATCATTTGAATACATGTACATTTATAACAGCATATACTGTACAGGTTAATATGTAAAAAACTCAGACACACAAGAATCAATAATGCATACATTATTCAAATTCACATGAGAATAACATGTTTTATTCAATTTATTGTGACGTGTCCATAGTCCATACCCAGAGCGGCATACTATTTATTCCTTATCATTGTGTTACAAGTTTTACTATGTTCAAATTTTATCAATTTTTATAACTCAATACAAGTTTGACCCTTTACACATTTTGCATATTTTTCAGACATCAATCTTGTTGTGTAAATATAAAGTAGAAGTTTGTTATTTACATTATATGTTCTTCTAGACAAAAATCAAATATTGACTAACAAACAGACCCAATTCAACAGCTATAACAAATTCTAAAATAATGTAAATTTCATGTCAAATCTATTGTTCCATCATGCAATCTGATATCCATAAACATATGACATTTAAATTTTCTTTTGCCATATTATGCTTCCAACATTGAATAAGCTTAATCAAATTGACTCAAATTCTATAACTGTGCTTCTAGGTCAGAATATATAAGCTTGAAAGACTGGATAGCCAGACTCCATCGGAGGAATACACATGGCTAACAATTATTTTTTTACTTTTTCTCTCCACATATAAGCTGCTGCATTTATTGAACGTACCTTCTATTGTAATTAAATTTCCACGTTAATTAATGGACAACAGGTGGACTCACAGTAGTTTACGATCCGACTTTATGGGTATATTATTGCCCGAATAAATCCAGCAGAGCGACATAAAGGCTGTAGCTGTAGCAGGGCTAGTATTCACGTCTGCTCACCATGTGATTTCTTATTCAATGAATCTAATAATATCAATAGATGACCTCTTAATCTACATCGACAATTCTTTTTGACTTGGTACCCTTTATTGTTTACCATACAGTTATCACATCCATGCGAACAATTCACCAACAGTAAAACAGTCCACGTCTTACCTTTTCTTCCTATACTGAATAAATACGCAACACATGTATTGATGTAAATGCTCACACAGTGGTTTGTTCATTCATACATTGATCGTGAAGTCGGATAGCTGGAGCTACAAATGTACCAAGTATCTCTTATAAAACAGACATTTGGTATCAATCTATAATACTGAGTTCATTTAGTTGACTTTTTCCACGACATAATTGGCCGGGAGATAAAATTCAATATCAAATAATAATATCGCTATTGTTCATAATATTGTTCATAAAACATTTTAACAAACTCAATTATGATTCCCATTATTACAATAATTTTTTGATAGTAAACTTTGATCACCATTCCACAGATGTAACAATATTAGATCCATATGAACTGGAGTTGAAGTTAAAAGAAGAATATTTTGAGTCTCGAGTGTCAAATGGTCAACAAATGAGTAGCAGACGACATCTAAATCTCCAAATGAAATAATTTCCTATGTGATCAAAGCTAAACAATAACCAACTACATGCTTCAATAATAAACTTTGTTATTGTTTCTGTCAGTCAGTACTTGTTATATTCTTCCGTTAAAGACCCCAACCTATCACAACTACAGTAATCTACTTGTCAAAAATCTACCAGGCGGACAGGTATTATTCCATGACACAGGTCAAGCCAAAAACATTGTCATTGTGTTCATTCATAGATTATACAATAGAGAAATTGGATTTAGGGACATACTTGTCACCTCTAGTGTATTAGAATAGAAAGATTAGAGATAGTCGTTTGCAGGATCAAAGGGTTAAAAGGAAGAGGAATATTATCCTTCATTCAACTATGAACCGTATTTCCTACATATTATAGTCATTTGTTCAAGTCTATCAGTAAATACATTGCATTGAGTATAATAATACAATATTTAACAATACATTAATATTAAGCTTGTAGCCATATGAATGAAATTATTTTGTTACATAATAAAACATTATTACATACAAACAATTTCAGCCAAATCACCCTAATCTACTCCAAATTACTAAAGCCATACATGTATAATTACAAAACTAAATATCATTTCTTTCTACCCTGATATTAATAATTATTTTGTAAATAATGGCTATTTGCAATAAATATTGCAAGAACCATACATTTACTATGTATGTCAATGTTCGCATTTTTTATAATTCATTGAGTTTAAGTTTATTCCTTACAGTATGGTATTATTTTCTACCCAAGAGTGATAATGCCCATTCGATTTAAAATAGGCTAAATTACACTCTGAAAGATATCAAATTGATTACATTAATTTTAATTTATTTTCCTATTATATCCCCAGTAAGAATAATCCTCACCTCACGCAACAACCACAAATTATATCGTCAAACTGACTTAAAATGACAAGTATAACAATTCATCACCCACATCCCATCTGTTACATTCTAAAATATTCGAAAACTTTTATATTGGTATTTACAATACTTTATAATCATTTAAAATACATATTTCTATATGAATTATTAATTTATTAAAATGACAGGCTTGTTTGAGTGAATGGCAGTTGAGAGATAAGATAAATCTTCAAGTCTAGCCAGACAGAAGTTGACAGTTTGATAACAATCATTAGTACCAATCCTATCAACATTTCTATATAGATTAATGAACCACTTGAACTACCCATATTACCTGCTTTATAAAAGTGGGTCTGTCTAAATAATTTATCATTTTCAAATTACCGGTTAGTCACAAGGATCAAAATGAGTTTGTTAACAAATAATTAAAATATTCTTTAGACAGTAGGTCTAAACCACCCCCGAATTTTCAAAATAAACTATGGAAAAATTAACTGCAATAATAACGAGTGAACATGTGACGTCATCAGACGATCGATAAACAAAACGGTATATATACTGGAAATTGAACAATACTTTATCACTATTATACAGTTTTTCTTAATGATAACTTCTCATATGTCTAGACTAGTCAATAAATGTTGTTTTAATAAACTTCCTTGATTTTTCTTAAAGGGACAGTCCCGAATTAAACAGAAGCTCAAAAATAAAAGTCTGAGAATGTATGAAAATAAAACGCCAAAATATAGGGGAATGGTGTATTTATCTTGTCTCAAAATTTCCACTCAAAATATTGAGTCGTATGGACGTGGATGCTTTTCCGGACACGTAACCCTTTTAAGATTTTGGGGCAATTGTTTCGTTGGGTGACCTTATAACCGATTACGGTTACTTGAGAGGGTTATGCAGTGAATAACCCATGTGCCATACTTGATAGAGAAAGGCAAATTTCAACTACACATTATTTTTATAAAAAAAAGTTTGGTTTAATCCAGATACCACAAAATATATCTTGGGGCACCGGTCTCAAATTCCAGATAAGACTGATTGATTTAAGTCTTTTGAAAACGTATCATAAATACTGAAGTAGTTGCTCGTCCCTTGACTCGAATATTTTAAGGGATTTTAACACAAAATTAAAGATGCATTCCCGGGTACAAACTTTGTGATTTGACGATATATTTGGACTAAACACATATTTAAAGTAACCAATCTATCAAAAATTTGCTTCAACTCCCTTTCAAAACTCTGTTTTCGCCGGGGATACCTATAGCTGTAAGTAAGCTGTTGTTAAACGCAATGTCCATATTTAAAAATGTATCTATCATTACTTACTTTACATTTACCATATTATTGAGGTCTAAATAAATTCTTAATTATTTCTTTCAATTTTTTTTTACACCTTTTAATTGCAGAGTATTTTGTACCCTGACAACACACTATGTTCCCAAAACCGCCTAACCGTTTGAGCAAGAAATAACAACTGCTCCCTGACCTAAGCTAGCAGACATTAAGACAGCAAATCCTGTTGGGTTGACTGTTAGTGATTCCCTGACAATATTGCCCAGTTCTTGCCCCATGGGTGATTTTCGCGTAATCTAGTATTTTTCTAGTAAGATTGGGTATCTATACTTTTCATAAATACCAAATTTGCCATACTTTTATTGGAAATAACCAGCCGATAATTACTTTGCTGGGAACCCATCTTTAAGCAGTTTTATTCCCAAAACAAATATCGGGATTAGCTCTTTAAGTCACTAAATCTTTTATAACTCGGTTACATATACTTTAATTAAATTTATTTCGATTTATTTTTCCCAACAAAACAATAGAATTACAGAATCCTCAAATGATTAATTATTGTTAAAAGTACTAAAATATTCTCAAATTCTCCTTTTTATATTACATGAGGTAATCAATTCAGTATTCATTTGGCAAAGTATGAATGCTTGGCACATACTTTTCATTTACAATGAAGAAGCTTTCTTGCCAATGTAATTTCAGACCATTTTTTTTTTTATTAAAGTAATGTACATCCCAGTACTAACTTGCATCTTGGCAGAAAATTGATCTCTAATGAAAATCGCATGAACAAATCAGAAATGATTAAGATCCAAGACGGCAAGAGATTTCTCTAGGTTAACATGTACAGTTAAAGGGGGATTACTCCTTCAGTACAGATAAATTACAACCTAAAAACTCATCTTGTTGAGTAAGATGTTGTATCTTCAACATCATATGTAAATATCACGATTATAAAGTAACATAGGATGTGAGACAATGTGAGTCACAGCCACAGAATGATCTCAACCCAAAATTTGTTCCTTTCTATGTCACACATAGCTATCAGAATCTGTCCACATCTTAGACAGGGGTTAGTTTGGAAACATTTGGTATGCAGACATCATTTTATTATTAAGTGATTCCAGGCTATTCCAGACTATTCATAAAATGCAATGCTTTTTTTATGACATCTTTGAAGATAAATTGTAAATTTTTAGCACCAGATAAATGTTTATGTATCCAAGATAGTAGGCCCTATCACATATTGCATTTGTATAAAAAAAAATTAAAGATTAGTGTGAGTGTGTGTGTGTGTGTGTGTGTGTGTGTGTGGTATGACATCCATTTTAAACCAGATGTCAATAATGGCTACAAAAATGATTTAGTCATGCAATGGTAAATAATTGTAAATTGAGGAAACAGAGTACAATGTAATTTTTTGTGTGACAGGAAACCATACATCAATAATTACATGGCTGGATAATAACATCATAATTTGATTGGTACAACCAGCCAATCAACATAAATATCTTGTGTGCTATAATTTCTGCTACTCTTTCAATAATATTTCATGAACCAGCTCTAATAGTAAATGCAGGAGGACTGCACTACACGCAAAACAAACAAACAAAAAAAAAAAATCTACAAGATAAACCTGCAGACAATACAGAAAAAAGACATTGCAAACACTAAACAATCATCAAATCAAGTGAATGGATCCTAGGGCCAGCCGTAAGCGTCCACTGCACTGTACAGTCCCGGGCCTGTTGTGGTACAGGCTCCACTAAAATGATTTACAAAAAAAGACGTAACAAAAATATGCGACCGATCTTGTCAGTGGTCGTCTCTTCAATGGCGATAGTAAGCCAGTTGACGTCAGGTGTAAGAACGTAAAATAAATTTAACAATAAGGGCGATAATCCAGACAGAAACTGGGAAAACGCTAATAAAATAAATGTAGTGAGCAAACAGGAGCAAAGCCTGACAACGAGAACATTCTGCAGTACGAAAACAAACAAAAAAAATCTACAAGATAAACCTGCGGACCATACAGAAAATAGCCATTTCAATCAAACATTATCAATGAACCCTGTAGCTGTAGGGCATAAAGAAAGTAAACAAAAATAATTCATTCAATCTTGGCCTGGAATTAAAATTACGCAAACTGAAGTTTTAATTCCTTGCTGCACATTTACTAAAGATAGGTTGCCAGGCAATGAAAAATTCCCACACTACATCTTAATTGATTATTGGATAGGGCAAGGCAATTTTTTCTGTGGGTCAAACCTGGTCAACACAAATTTTACACCACAAGGTGACTGACAACTTTTCACTTCTAAAAATCTTATCTCATTAATCTGTATGTTGATATTTGTCAGCTATTCCAAATATTTTTCTCTGATCATTATGAAACTCTCTATGAAGACTTATCATGAAAGTATTTTGGCATCATTCCCCTTTTAAAATTATGCCAATCTTCATTCAACAATATAACTTTGAGTATCTTAACGGCAATTAAAATAAATCCATATATATGACTTGGCATAGCTAATTGAGTCGTTTGTCGCAAATCTAGATTCTGCGAAAGAGTGCAATAATGGTTCAATAGGTCAAAATTTTCAAAATTCACATTTCTTCATTAAAAGCCACACAAGTACCTCTTTCGTCAATTAAAAGTTTAATTTTCATAAAAATAACATCTTTAGTGTTCAAAAATCTCATTTTGCAAAAGGTGATCTGTAAATAAGTCATTAATTATCTCGAAATAATGCAAAACAATCATTTATTTACTTGCCGTCCAGTCCAATATTTAATTTTAGCGACCCGAAGAGCCCCATTTTTGGCACAGCACAGACCATATCCTATCAATGCTTTCCCCAAAAATTAGAAAATCATTACATTTTGTCCGCCATCTTGGATTACCACCATATTTGATTTCCACCGTATTGGATTTTTAATATTGTATTTTGTACCCATATTTGATTTCTTTGTTACACACCATGAACGCCATGTAAACCACGATCCAGACCATATATAGAGGAATTTTACATTTTTTATTCGTCAACTTTGGTCGCCATCTTGGATTTCCGCCATATTGGATTTCCTCCATATTGGATTTCCTCAATCTTGTATTTCCGCCATCTTGGATTTTCACGATCTCGGATTTGTTTAGTTTATTTCAGTGCCCACATTTAATTTTAGCGACTCCAAAAATCCCATGTAACTCACTATGAAAGCTATGTACACCGCGATCCAGGCATAATATAGAGGAATTTTCTTTTTTCGACTGTCAATTTGGCCGCCATCTTGGATTTCCGCCATCTTGATTTTTGGATATTATAATTTGTGTTCACATTGGAATCCCCATGTTACAAAACATGAAAGCTATGTTTACCGCAATGCAGACAATATACAGGAATTTTACATTCTTTATTTGCCAATTTTGGTCGCCATCTTGGATTTCCGCCATCTTGTATTTGTTTAGTTTATTATAAGTGCCAATATATGATTCCCGTGAATCCAAAAATCCCATGTTACACACTATGAAAGCTATGTATCCCGCGATGCAGATATGATATACAGGAATTTTATTTTTTTTATCAATTTTGGTCGCCATCTTGGAATTTCGAAAACAAATTCAGCGTCCATATTTAATTTTGGTGACTCTAAAAGGTTCCATGTTAGACAATATGAAAGCTATGTATATGGTGATTCGGACATGATTTATTGGAATTTTCATGTTTTAATTTATTTTTGGCCGCCATTTTGAAAAATGGTACGGCTACGGCACCACCATAAAAATAATTATTTTTTCAAAAATTCTTCTATATTGTTTTTTGTTGCCCATTTCACCATGGAAAAGCATCTGATATTTTATTCAGTTTCAAAATAAATGTTTATTGTCACACCCCTTGTGATTGTGAAGGGATGCTGGAAAAATCTAAGTGTCATTTTTCGAGGCCATTTTCTCCTAATTTAGGAAACCAGGGATGTCCAGAACACCCAACTTCAAATCGCAATTCCTCAGAGATTAAATGTCGTAAAGCAATGGTTAATATATCGTTAGAAAGCTGAGACCAGTCTCTCTTTGGTTATGTTAAAACCTCATTTTTGATTTATTGGTCACTGTGACTCATTTTGCTATGCCGGGTCACATATTACTAAGTATAGTTTAATCGCGAACTGCGAGTCAGTACAATGATCCTAATATATAACGCAATGTCTTACTCCAGGCAAGAAACAGACAAAAATACAAACACTATCCCTTATAAAATGCAAGACCACAAATTTATCTGACATAAACAACAAATGATTGCCACGTTGCCTGTACATTATTTTCACATCTGTATTTTAAATATTAAGAATTCTTGGAACATCATTAGTCATTAGTGTGAAAAAAACAGGTTTCTGATAAATATGTGACATCAACTGTCTGACAAACCTACCAAACAAAAATTCATTCTATACAAATTTGATTTAGCAACATCAGCCAAGTACATGTATATTGTGGATTTGATGGAGGTACATGTACCAGTAGTTAAAATATAAAGTTCTCCTGTGAATCTGTAATATTGAATGATAATGGAGCCGTAAATAAATTGACATAAACTATAGCTTATATTTACTGTGTTCATTGGATAAGTATGCTAATTATAAAATAGAGTGTGAGAATTCTACATTATCAACTAGAATAACATGAACATTAAACATGTTGACAATTAAACTATAGAATGATAAGACAGGTTTAATTTGTCTGGAAGTTTGAGACATAGACACATGGTGGGATGTTTGCCTACTACAGGCTTTTCATCTGTTTATCTCTAAACTATATGCTTCCAATCTAAACAACTTAGTTTTTCTCAAAGAGTAGTTTTGTTTTGGGAAAAAAACAGATTATGTACATGGAATTCCTTGTCAATTTGTACATTCCTTCAAAATCAACTGAATATTTGCATGTATTTAAGGCTGAAAAAACTGACATAAAAAAATTTAAATTTTGTTTCTACTAAATTTAGCTTGGCTAAACTCTCTCTGAACTACATGTACAATTTGATTTCAGCAGTATCAAAATGAGACAACTGAAATATTAAACCTCCTCCAGATTAAAAATATTATTATTTGAATTTCAACATCTTCCAATTTTCACAATGTATGTAATGATGCACTTACAGAGTGTCTGAAAACCAACATATTGTGATAATCAGTCATGCATTGCGTTTTATTGACACACAAAACTCATGAATTGTAATAGCACATGCGGCATGAACAATTAAAATTACATAGTGTGTAATGTAATATATTCACAATGATAAAATAAATCAACAAGTATATAGATATATTATAAGGATGTTTTGTTTATGCTGATGAACATCCAAACAATGAAGATCTTAGCCTACTTGTACACTTCTCCAAATATTTAAGATTGGAAATATTCGTTCATAAAAGCACTTAACTTGAACATGTAATTTATGCTTGAGCACAGTATTGTAAATGTGTAATTAATAAATCAATTGGACATACAGAGCTAGTTTGTGTAGCTAATCGATGATGTATTTTATATTGTACTTACACGCTTGACAGTTTTTCTCCTCATTACTACCCCACTGGTACCTGCTATATCTGTCATAATACCATTTACATATAAACCAGCTTCCTACTAATAGGTTAACATAACAAACTAATCCAATTTCTCTCAATAACTTCACCACTAGAATTAATTACCAATAGCACGTCCATCAAAATCTATACACAAAACCCATAGCACAGACCTTGATCACATAAATTCAACTGACAATGTTTTCCTTATATACTAGTAAGCATTAAATTACATATTGAGAATTCCCACTGCAGACTATCATTTGAAACCAATGTCCTCGATTAGAGTGAAAGTATTCTGTCTACTTCCTCCAGTTGAATTACTGTATGAGTAATATGGTTTTATAGCAGACTGTAAATCAATAACATGCTTCCCTCTTACTAAAACAGGCAAATCTAGATTCAATGTAAATTCTAACAGTTGGTATTCACAAGATGTATGGAATTGTTCAGATTGTCAACAAATCAGCTGGTCAGCTGGTCAAATTAATACCATGGTTAATAAAATATTACAGTCTGACCGTTGACCCCGGGATCACACATTCTTTAATATGTCTGACAGTTTGGCAAATCCAGATGTTCCATCATTGATTACAATCTTATTTCCTGAAAGTCTTTCACTAAATACTGATTGGGTACCAAGATAATGTGCATAGAAACAGTTGAAATAATTCCTGCTTTATTGAAAATCGCCGTTATGGAAATAGTACCAGACATAAACAGAATTACTCGTGATTTCTATCCACCGTTTTTCCACAATCAATAATTTCATGTGGAAGGAGGATGGAGAAAATAGTGTGTATAGATTTAGATGAGTCAGTGTGTAGATACATGAAGTGTTCAGAGTGGATAGACTGATGCGTGAACAAGAAACTAACGGAATTTTAAGACGTCTGCCTAACTTCATCAAAGACATATATAAAACCACCGAGAGAGAACGAAAATATCAGGAGACAGGAACCCAATTTAATTTCTACTTCGAAATCAAAAGGCTTACTTATGTAGATTTTCATAATACATATTGATGAAGCAGTCACATAGACAGTTTGACAAATGAACAATTAATAACATGTTTTACATGTTTGTCTTAGAGACAAGATGTTACCATAATTTTTTTTAAAACTGTCTTTTCCCTTGACTTTTTGATTAATACAGGATTGACTGTATATATTGAAATAAAAGTACACATAGCCATTTATTCAAATAAATGATAATTAGTATCATAAAATCTTATAACACTTGGGATTACTTATATACATGTACATCTGTTTAATGAATACATTCAATGGCACCATTAAATTTAGATTACTAAATGAACTCAATACACCAAATACATGGGCTTGTAAATAGGATTGTCCATAAATCTGATAAACAACATTATAATTATTCTCTAGAAATACATAAACAATTTGTAAAGACAGAATCAAGTTAATTTGAACAGTTCAAGCATCAAAGTCTTTGTGAAGATTCCCAAGGAACCTGTTAGTTTAATTCGACTAGATGCCTCAAGAGACTTGATCGTCATCTTCATTACCCTGTTCTTAATGTCTAGTAATTTAATAAAACTAATTAAACTGGGCATGTAATGAAGAACATTTCACTTAAACCTGTTTCATATCAATAACAAAGGACTCTGTCTAGTATATCAATTGATAGAAAACTCTGATAAAATGGGACTTACCGAGATATCTAATTGGTTTAAATCCATTCTTAATGTGTCTGATTATAAATCTAGACAGACAAATCTAATTTAAAACCACTGACTTTCATATGATAAATGAAGCCAAATATATGTACTCTGGAATTTTAACCAAAAATATTCAGTTCCAAAAACATAAACAGGAATTTACTGTTATGTCTTGAACAGGTACACTTCTATACAGTCATACATATATATATATTTTTGTTCGAGTGATAATTAGAAAACCAGAAATCATGGAAAACACTGAATATATATATTCTAGATATTACCAGTCAAGAAATGGTAACAATTTTTTACTTATTTTGGTTATCAATGTTTAAACAAATTGTCAGGAGAACAGGATGGTAACTGTTGATAAAGATTAGTTATCAAGGTTTCAAGTGATTTGATGAGTTGGTGATGTAAGACATGACATTTTATCATGGTGTACGTGTGTAAGTATTGATGTATGCTTTAAATATCTCTAATCGTTTGATTATGTGAGGTAATGGTTTTATAGACATTATATAGATAATAAGTATATCATTAACACTAACTCATGGTCATCTGTCTTTCTGACTCTTTTAGTATTATAATTTATTAGATCACTGAACTTTAAGATAAACATTGAGCGGAACCTGTGGGAGGAGCTTATCATCGAATCATCTTTATCTACAATAATGCATTAATCACACGATCTTTAATTCATATAATACCACTTTCATTGATAAATTAAAAATAACCCATCTGACAACACTGTTACAGGATTTGACTTGTCAAACTTGAATTAACATTAATAACCTTATTCAAACATAATATGACTCAGTTAATATGCACACAACAATGGTCATTTATTTACATCTCTCCAAAGAAAATAGAAATATTTCCATAGAACTTTTATTAAAAGCTTTTATGAATCATTTTACTTAGAAGAAATAGCAAACTGTCTAACATATTAACTTCAAGAACTTTTAAAAACTTTATTACAACCTTTCAGTTTACAACACATGATAAACTGGCTTCTTTATATTTTAACTGTAAAAGTTGCCATCAATTATTTTGATTTACTTCATTTAAACGACTATACAAGCTGAAATAAAACAGATTTATCTTCCTTTCATTTAAATCTATTAACTACCATAACCTAAATATAAATCTGGCCTACCTGATCATTTTTACTGCCTGTTAAATCAAGTTCTACATCTAAATCGAAATCTGTAACAGTGATTTTTATTTCACAATTTTCGTTAGGTGTTGATGAATTTGTCATTTTGACTTAAGTTGGTTTCTGAATAAAATCACCTTATCCTTTTCTCTAAATCCTTTAAATTTGTCTAATTCGAATTGAATCAAAGTATTAAAAATATTCATACAGTCAAGTTAACCCATTCATTTGTAACTAATTGTGACAAATGTGATGTCGTTGACAAACAGATACTAGACAGTATTTAAATTAAAATAGGTAGAGTATTTGTTTGTTCCATACACCCTGTATCTACAATGTAAGCAAAAAACTGGACAGACTAGTGAACCAATGAATCATAGGTTTTCTGTAGGATGAATTGAATTAACCACAATACAGGATCCCGTTAAATAAACAGCCACCCACCTAAAAAACTACTGTAGTAGGAAACCAATCCTATTGTAATTATTACATCTTTTGTTATTATTTACACAAAATGCTGTTGTTAAATCATGCAAATAAACAATAGTTATGCATATTAATTCACTTGTCTTTAATACATGTACCTGTATATTTTGTCATGTATACAAGTACAGGTAGTGCATGTATAGTTAGAATTCTTGTTACATGTATGTATACATTCATTAGATTTATATTTGAATCTGTTTTCTTTTTAAAACCATTACCTCATCATGTGGTAGAAATGTAATATTTTGTTATAATATTTTGAGAATACATACATGTACGCGTATATGTATACATATAAAAATCTATCAATCTGACATCAGACTTGAAAGTGGGTGCTTGGTTTTAAAGAAGGGACCATTTTGGTCAAAATGAATGATATTGTGTTACAGTACAAATTATATGCCTGATTTTTCTCATAAATTAAGCAGCATATAATTTTCTATCCTTTCAACTTTTTTTAATGTACTATTCACCATTAAAACCAGAAAAACTGATGGTATCAACTTGTTGGACATAAAACTTGATATTGGTTCAATTTAGTACATGTACACAAATGGATGAAGAGGAGGATCAATTGACTAGTCATTATGGCTTTTGATGTAGGAGGTCTGATGGACAGTTGATGTGACTGGTCAACAGTTGAAGGGATAAATTCTATTTTTACTTGATGACCCTTTAATCATTAGTCAGTATTAGCCTATTAGGATTGTTTAATACATTAATTTCATCATCCTGGTCTTTGGTGTATCTTCACATACATGTAGCTTCTGTCTGAGAACATTCACACTTTTATGTATGAGTGGGGGACCTCATTATTGTATCATCTCACATTTTTAACACTCTACTTTATCAATGTTGTGACAATGGAAGTACTTTTAGATGATTTTAATTGATCATGTGATAGACATGGACATGATAATCTGACCAATATTGTTTTATTATTAATAAATAACTAAATCTCTGATGCCAGTCAATAGATTTTAATTTAATAATAACAAATGTAAAGCATATCATTATAAAAGTTTTGCTTTATATTATAGATATTAGAATTTATCTAATCTATATTATTATATTATAGATATTAGAATTTATCTAATCTATATGTATGTTAAGGGCTTGCTGTGCGTTTATATTCACTTGTCCATGTAGGTCATTTAAATGCCAAACCATTTATCTAAGTCACAACACAGTTGAACAGTAATATCATTTGCTCATGTAATGACGGCATCACTACACCATTGGTTAATTTAAAATCATGTTACCCATGGCAACCCTGTATCTATGCTATGTAAGTACAGTTATAATGGTCTGGACCACAAATGTTCCAGTTTAACATTTGGAGAGTGACAGTTACAAATCAAGTTTTCAAATTGAACATTCCTGAAAACCATAAAGTGACCGTCACTTATGAGACAATCATATAAAAAAAACAAGAGCTTCATTAAACATTTGAAATTAAACATCATGAAAACTATTAAAAAAAAAACATTCAAAAGGGTTTTTACTACATGTACTTGTTTTCCTTTTTTGCCTGAATAGAGTTAATAGCTGTCTTTTAAGTCTGTTATTTTGAGTGTCTGTTAAATATTTGGATAAAAGTTGTTTATTTTTGGTATGGCTAAACAAATGAACTTTTACATGAAAAAAACACACTTTCGGGTCATCTCCATTAAACTCTTTTCCTGTCAATCTACTTTATTGACCTTTATTTTACAGTAACCATGTTTATTACTAAAATTTGCCAAATAAAGTATTACACATAAAAATTGCCATCTTTTATATTTTTTGCGATCATATATGAAATATTATTTTTAATAATTCTAACTTTATTTCCCCTTGTTGAAGTCCAGTAAAAGCTTATTTCGTTTGTCGGTATAACAACAAACAAAATGCAGCCACATTAAAATGCAAATCAAAAAATTGACATTAAAACTGAAGCTTCTCAATTCTAATTATAATAACATACTAATGATTAGAATAAATCCTTTGATATTGACAATTGTAATAAGTAAATCAACATGCCATCTGACAGAAAAAGCTTTAATTTGTTCAAAATGAGTACTTACCATTGTATACACAGATGTCTTTAATGACACCATAATAAATCAAAACTTTTCAATAATAATATCAAAAGTTATAATCCTTGCACATCTACATGTGTATATTCTACAAACAAATCAATTTTCTATATAAAGTTCTACCACATGTATTCCCACATGGGATGAGAAGAAAAGTTCACAGTATTGTCTATTGACCTTAGTTATCCTTATTATGGAACACCGCTTTTGTTTTAGAGAAACACTACATGTATAATAGTAGATGTTTAATTCCCGAGGTTTGAACACTTAATGATGACTAGTTACACCGTTAGACCAAATGGTCTTCACACTTTCACTGTCAGAGTATCCTTCCTTATAGTTCACAAAACTATCCTATTTCCCATAAACCCTTCTCACATTACATGGAATTATAGCTTGACTGAGGCCAGTTGTAGAAAATTAAATGACATGTGCCTTGTACTTGTTTCACCAAGGCCATTTAGACATCTGTTCTGTACTGTGGTCCCCCCTCCTAGATTTAACACTGTCAGTAGTTCCTTTGTCAGTAGTGTTGTTACCATGGATACTTAATAGTATAGTAGTCACTGATTTTGGATGATCTCATTATTGGTGATTCTAATTAGTGACAATATTTTTTGGTCTCATATAATTAACATTTTTACACACATATTTGAATGCAAAATTTACCAACACATACTTAACAAACATGTATATTTAAGAAAATAAAATCAAAATATCAACGGTAGATTATCTTTTTGCATGGATTCAATTAGATTAATATGAGACCCATCAAAAGAGTTAAGGGTTTAGATGAAACGGGCATAAACAGAAAAACACGAAACGGCTGAAAAAGCCAAACAAAAAATGAAACGCTTGGTTACATCAAAAAGATTAATTGAATATTGGTTATTATTTAATAAGAATCATGTGATGTTTAGATAAATTTTAACCACATACATACAATGATTATTGTGACTACAAACATGCATTTGGTTATTTTGATTAAACTGAATTTTGGTTTCCATCCGTTTTGATTTGACCATCCAGTTTTATAATTTGAATGTTGTGCTATTTTCAACACATGACATCTTTGTAGTGCAGTCCTTCACGTTTTAATAAGGCGAGCTTTCGCTCCTCTTGACCTTGACGCACATCGACTTTCTTCGTCGGAGTCATTAAAGACCCCTGCAAATTAGCTAAATCGTTTTCCTAAATATAGAGATTAATAAACTACTTTCACTTTTTTTTTTTTAAACGGCATACATTTGAGCTATCAGTTTCCATGAGAACAAGCCAACAGTGAGGCTGATGTCCCCCACCAAAATCCCAAAATAAATAGATGACACATATTTATTAATCGAACATTTATTTATTTTCAAAAGCATTGAGCAAAACTGTACACAAAGTTTCATCACTCTCTATCAGTTTGAACATTCTACCTCAATTAGAAGGAGAGTTATTGTGCTCAAAAGTCTTGAGTAATCAAATTGCTTATCGCTTTGCTTACCCTGAGCAAAACATGCTCATTATCGAACTTAGTCAAGGTATTGATGCAATGAAACTATACACCAAGTTTAAACACTCTCACTTAATTAGAATTAAAGTTATCGTGTCCCAAAGCATAAACCAATCAAATCGCTTATCTTGGCTTACCCTCAGCAGAAAATGCCCATCTTCGAACTCCATCAAGACATTCACCTCATAAACACCTACAGTAAGTTTAAACATTCTAGCTCAATTAGAAGGGGAGTTATTGTGTTCCAAAGTCTCGGCCAATGAAATTGCTTATCACTTTGCTTACCCTGAGCAGAAAAAACTCATTATCAAACTTAAAGTTACATTATTCAAGATATAGATAAGAACTAGCCATTCTTGCTACATGTATACTAGTTCGAAAGTAGTTGATGTAAAATGAATAATTTGAAAATTTCATTCAAATTACTCTATTGCAAGCGAAGATATTGGCATTTGAAGATTTGGCCGACGTGTGCAATAAATTCAACCACGGTCCTGGTTGATCCAAGCTAAGACTCGAAGCGTCTAGGTGCGCCATATTTGATTTATCACTGAAACTTTGAATCTGTTTAATATCGGAGCAATCTGATGCCATCCAAAGCTGATTAAGGCCTGGATCAGTTAATTAATGTCTAATTAATACTTTAGAAAACATTTCATGACCAAATAAAGACCTGCACTAGGCAGATTTAGCTCTTGAATAATGCATGTTTAATCAAGGTATTGAAGGAATGAAACTATACACCAAGTTTCATCACTCTCATTTAGAACTAAAGTTATCGTGTCCCAAAGCATCAACCAATCAAATTGCTTATCTCTGCTTACCCTAAGCAGAATATGCTCGTCTTCGTACTCCATCAAGGCATTGACCTACATGTAATAAACACCTACACCAAGTTTGAACATTCTACCTCAATTAGGAAGGGAGTTATTGTGTCCCAAAGAGTGTGACGGACAGACAGACAGACAGATGAACCCATTTTAATAGTCCCCTGCTTTCTTTGAAAGGCCGGGGACAATAAATATTCTGATGCTACCATATTCACTAAACCATATTGAGTATTCACAACTTTTTAAACAAGACTAAAGCATAAATACAATTTGGCTCTCCTTAATAATAAAGAAGAGGTTTTTTTTATTGAGAGCTGTTTCTCATTTTTAAAATTGGCAGGAGCTTTTTATGGCTCCCGCACAATTTTATAAACGTGGAGGACTGGGAGTGTACATACATGTACCATATTTGAACTGAAAGTCTGTTTTCTAGAGATTAAACCTGTACAATATTGCACATGTATGTATATTGCAAAGGATCAACAGTTATAAAGCTTAAAAAATAGGAGAAACATCCAGGTATTTGTATTTAAATCTTTAATGTTTATTCAGTTTCAATTAATATATTTCTGCAAATATAATCCTGTCTATAATGTGTGCATACATGTATATTGTTTGTTCTGCATGTTTTCTGGTGAGTAGTTTATAATAACTGGTATTTATTATCATATCTATAATTATGCGATCATTATCTTATTTTCCACATTTTATCATCACTAAATGTTATATTTAATAAGTTATATATCCATTCAAAATACAATCCAACAGTGAGGCTGAAAGGTCCAGTCTAACCCCCAAATTTATAGATGACACTGAAACTTACACTGTATCTTTTATAAAGCATAAAGTATGGAAGGGTATCGGTGTCAATATTAAATGCTGTGCTTAAATTATTTATATTTCTTGTTTCGAGAAAGATCGGTCGTTTCCGTATGTTAATAATTCACTTGATATTCAACATTTGCATATTGACAAAGTGCTCTGCGTGAGATGCTATGTTGAAAGCGTCAAGGTCAAATGAGATGTGGCAGAGCGCAAATGTAAAGAGTAATAAGAGAAATGTTAATTGTAGAAATCTTAAAAAACAGCATTTTGCAATAAAACACTTGTCATTTGACACATTACATTTGCTGTTTTACATTTAACTTTGGCCTTAGAGGTATTTTGACTTTATCATTACCGGTATTAGGTCTTTGTACATTGTACTTTTCACACGTAATCAATGGAAAAGACATTTAAGCACAGCATTTAATATTGACACCGATACCCTTCCATAATAAAGCACTCAAATTACTTATCACTCTGGTTATCCTAAACAGAAAATGCTAATTATCAAGGGTTCATTTATATGCACACCAATGTGTATACAAGACCTCATATTTTGGTCCCATCTGAATGACAAGACACTTTTTCTTGTCTTGCTAGACACTCTGTTCTCCATCAATGACAAGAGAAAATCATGCTGAAAAATCCCAGGACAGTCCTGGTTAGTGAACAAGCATCTGTTACTCACAGAATCACCATGGGCGCCATGGCTACAGAAAAAGAAGTGTGAACATTATGCTCCATACCAAAAGTGATATTATATTACATGTGTTTTGATATAAATCATAAACATATGTTGTTTCAGCATGGGGTAGTTTTATATTGCAATTATAAATCATTGTATTGTTTATAATATAAATAGAATACTCCCTACCTAGTTTAGTTATGTCTATGTTAACATATAGAGATTAAGCAGTCTTTATTTCTTCTAATTAGACTAGGAAAATTGTGTATCAATTGTTTTAAAAGCATTCCAGGCACAGCCATAGTTAAGGGAGACACAGGGTAGTCTACTAAAATATTTCTTTAAGTCGAAAACTTGGCATAATCAAATAAAATACTACTCTTATGGGGGGTATTAAACATCAACAATTCCTTTTGTGGTCATAGTACTCGTACTTAGTACCACTCTATAACATCATTTTATTTAATCTGCCCTTTTTTTAAATTTAAAGAAGAAAAATCATTACTGGCCTGCTGAATTTGGGCTTTAATGTAGTTGGTAGGGTTATACTAGAAAGAAGTATTGAAATAAAGAGACAAGATGTAATTTAAGAATTTTGAAAGTAAATAAAATTTCTGTGTCCTACCAATATCTGTCTATCTATTAGTAGTATTACGTGTACTAGGATCATTTAAGGGAAGGGAGACAACTACATATAAGTCTTTCACCAGAATAGATTATTAATGAAATGTATTAAAATCTTTATTTTTATCCTTCAGGGCATTTTGTGACTTCAGAGCAATATGTTATAACTTATAACCCTTCCTAATGGAAGAACAGTACCGGTAATTACTTCTTTATTTTGAAGTATTCTCTCAACACTTACATACATGTACCTTCACCTTAACAGCATTGACCCATCCATAAACTATTAGAAATGTTATCATAACCCAGAATAAAAGTTAAAAAATCACACATAATCAGATGTTTGAATTTTCAAAAAATCATTCCATTCACGTAATTAAATTGATTTCACATTGCCATTTATAAAACTATAAAGTAATAACAATTATTTTTTCAAGTAGTTTTTTTTTTAATATCCTTAACATTGCTTGATAAAGATACCTGTAAGAGTATTGAAACGTTGCATGTAATAAACCCATAAAGTCGTGTTATTATGAATAGGTTTTTATTGTATAATCAGAATTCAGGCCCTGTTTCTTGAAATCTTAAGTAAAATCCAAATGTTAGTACAGTAGAACTTGTATTCAGCAGGCACCCAAGGGAAATTTCAAAATGCCTGCTTAATGGAGGTGCTCTTTGAATAAAGGTGTACAATATTGCCCAAACCCCTACCACAAAAAAATAAAGATATAGACTGCATATATTGCCCCAACCCCTACCACAAAAAATTTTTTTATGTAGTATTACAATAACAATACATGTACTTTTTATCTAGTTGTGAATTCAAAGGAGTCTTGTATACATGTTAGTAATACTGGAACTCATGTCCCCCAATATTTCTTTTACTTTCATCATAGCGTCTAAAAGCGTTTCAAAATGCCGTGAATTTGAGTATTTCACACCCCAACTATTTTAGCTATTACGCGACCACTTAATAAAGTCGGGAACGAACATCAATGCTTGCATCGATAAATTTGACCGTCGCTGAATCTTGCGCCAAACGAAGATTCTTTACTAAAATCTTGAACATAACTTCGGTAAACTCGTCATTCTGTACCAACCTTAGATACTACTGTCTACCATTGTGATGCATTCGATAATATTTATCCATTTTTGTGAAGAAAATCGATGAATTAATATTATTTTATCATGGACAAAAAACATTCGCAGATTTTATCCCCGATTTTACAGGGGATGTAACTCTGTATGTAATATTATAGGGGGCGCTAAAAACGTCTGTTTAATAACTCGGTATCCTTTCATTTTATTCAATCAGTATCAATCAGTGTTGTTACGCGTGAAAACTATGATCAGGTAGTCGTTTAATAAAACAAAAGATTAATAAACAGATAATGCCGGGTTGATTGTTATTTTTACATTTCTTTTTACCTGATCAGTGGGGTTCCAGTTAATTAACTACTACTCACGGGATTAGCGGGAGTGTTACAAAGAACGAACGACAATGGCCGTTGAATAGCCGATGTTTTGTTGATTTTATTAGTAAAACGTGACCATTGAAACAAGAGAATTTTGACGGGGGGAATTAATCATGATGCCCGTTGCACGCGTTATCAATTCAGACTCTTTCTTAGTGTTAATTAGTGATAGTTATTTCAAGCCAAGTGAGTAAGTCATGTCAAGACAGTTCAGTATCGTTCGCTTAAGCGAGAACGTGATTGTCCGTGACAGTTCACCCCCGTTCGCTCAAGCGAGAACGGGATTCTCCGAGATGTGCTCGCTTAATGGATGAAATAGCATGATCGGGAGCTAATATAAGTGCCCGCTGCACGCGTTGAACAGGTGCGTGTTTAGTAGAGGTTAAATTACTTAAAAATCGCTCGGGGGGATTTTTTGGTGTTCGTTGAAGCGAGTGTTCGCTGATTATGAGTGCACGCCGTAGCAAGTTCTACTGTAGATTCTCCAATTTTGATAGGCTAAGCACTAAAATCAATCTAATATTATCCAATCAAATTACTAATATTTTGATTTTTATCTTAGTTAAAAATTTCGTGAAACATACCCTTGATTTATAAGCATCTTATAACCATGTTATAAAATGTATGTGTGTGTTTTTGTGCTAAGTTTCACAAGTTGTAAGTGGTTAGACTAAATGTTGATTTGAATATTCTAAGTCATTATTCTGTCATATGCTATTAATTCAAATATTTAAATTGATTCCATTCAAATGATCCTTTTTTATCAAATGCTTTTTTACATTTTGAGATTTGTAGATATTGTGAATATTTTTAATATTATCTAATTTTACTAAAACATATCTAATATTTCTCATTGAAGAAAAAAACTAAACAAATTCCATGAATTGTGAATTTTCAAAAAAGAGCAATGAAAAACTATTGACTTGGAATATCTGTTTGCGTAATTGTGTCATGGTACATGTATTTGAATATAATGGTTGTCTGTATTCAGTACCAAGGCTGTGGCCATTCAATTGCCAATGTACCGATAATTAATTACATTACCATTACTTTTTAAATGTAATCATTACATATACTTTCTCATTTTTTAGAAATGTAATTAATTACCATTACCAAATACTTTGAAAGTAATTAATTACCATTACCCATTACTTTATCACTAAATAAATAAAAACCATAATGAAACTCAGAATAATCCTTGATTCACAATAATAGATATTTGTGTATGAATTGTTATTTCTATATTTAATGACATCAAGGCAATTTTTTAAGTCACACACAGTGGTGACAAAAACTGATGTTTCAACTGTATGACTTGAAAAATAAATTGAAAGTATAATTAAAGGAGCTAAATCGCTAACATTAGGGGCGTAGAAATTGTCAAAAATGGGTCGCAACGCATATAATACTGTAATATGAATGTATATAAACTGATTTACATTCAATGGTTTCCGTTTTTTCCCCAATTTGAAATCAGTTACGTTCGGCGAAATAAGCCATGCAGTCTTAATCTAGTGCAAATTTCTATAGCGTCTGGTTATTCCAGTCAACATACGCCGTATGGTATCGTGCAATATGTCTAGCCTCCCTCCTAAAGTCTCTTATTTAAACTGGGGCTGAAGCACATTATGGTACACGACTCGTGTACCAATGTTAAATAAAAAATTTTATCTAAAATATCGGATATGAGAAGCTCATCTTTTCCCGGTAAGTTTACAACATCATTGTTGATTTAAAATGGCCAATAATTCGGGTTTTCGATGTTAAAGATTTTGGAGGATTTTGAGTTAGGACTTAGGTCCTTTAACTGTATTTCTATTATAGTAATTAAACAAAAGACTTAATCTTTGACTGTTACCTGGTTATTATTATGGTAATAATGTAGCCTATTTTCCCTGTTTTAAAGTCATTTTAGAAGATCGAACAGAAAATAAATTAACAGATGATTTTACGAAGTCTATAATATTAACTTATTCTTTCCGTCATGTTTAAATTTTTGTATCCTATTGAGGCTAGCAATTTAATGCAACTTATTTACACCCATCCCCATACTTTTTGTCTGTTTTTATTTAACTGCCATTTTTTTTATTTTTTAAAACAATATTTTATTCAGATAATGAAAAGGATTGAGAAACAGACATAGCCTATATGACCTCTCTCCTAACTATATGTTTGAGTATTTATCTGATGAGTCAGTAGACTTAAAGAAAAAAAAAGAATTGAAGTCCATTGTTTGGTTTGTCACTTGTAACCTTGAGATTAAGATAATAGAGTAGTTAGATTATTGTCTTTAATCTACAGTAACTGATTGATTGATTGACTGGCTGAATGATTGACTGTAAATTAGCACTAATCTGTGATTACAATATAATATACATGTACATCTTTTCATGTAAGCAAAAGAATGATAAATTTCAATAGCTACAGTGAGATAAAGGAGTATCTAATAAACAAAACTTACCGATAATACCATAGGGTAGTATCTTGTTATGCTACCGGAAGATATTGTTACCATTTTGTTGTAAGTATTTTGTGGTAATATTGTTATATTTTGTTCTGTTGCTGGTATATCATTCTCTGGTAAAGATGGAAGAGTAAATACAGGTTTAGCTTTGAGCTTTGATGGAGTTTTCTTAGTAACTGTGTTTTGATTCATGGATCGCAAAATCGCAAAATTGTCCATTTCTGGTACAGATAAAGAATAGTCCTTGAAAAGAAAAGGTAATAACAATTTTAGGCATCAATTCTTTCAATTAAAATATTGTTAATTAAAAAGGTATTTTTCCAGAGCTAAATCTATATGTTTCAGATCTTTCTTTAGGCCTTAAATGTTATATAAATTATTAATTAGACATTTATTAACCATCACCTAGATTACATTAATAACTGAATAATGCACACATCTTGTCAAACATGGATAACTTTGCCCAGAATAAAGTAATTTGAATGAAATTTTCAATATAGTCACTTCACATTATTTATTTGTAAACTGGTATAGCAAGAACAGTCAGTTCATTATTTTAAGCTTACATAATGTAAGCGATGAACTCCACCAGTAGCACATCTACATGGACTTATTCAATCCTTCTAACAAGTACTGATTCAAACATGCCTATTTAAGGTGGTGATTAATTTCTACTCTTAATAACTACATGTATTAAACTTATAATAATTATCTTTTTTAACATGTTTTAAGATATTGGGTTTTTTCCCAGAAAACCTTCACTCTATGTAAAATAATGATAATGTTTTACAGGTAGGCTATGCATAAATTCTTTGAAGTACTTTGAACATTATTAGACCTAAAAATAATAAAAACAGTACATGTACCTGTAGTTTCTTCATTTTATGTTGAAAGAGTTTTGTTGAAAGTCTTCTACGAAGAGTGCCTCGAAGATTATCTCGTACAATAGGTTCCTTATTTTCTACTCTACATACTGTATCTTTTTTGAATGGTGACTAAAATACAAAAAAGCTAATATTAACCTCATATATCAATTCAATAAATTGCTGGCATTTAATTTTTTTAGTTTCATAAACGACACAAAAACATCTTCTTGTGAGTTCAGAAATGTGTCAAATACAGACTAGGCTAGACTTGATTTGACAGACATACAATACATGTACGGTAGGCCTATATATTTCACATATTGCTTTTAAAATAATAATCCTTTGATGATGGTCCGTAAGTTATAAAAAATACATGTAGGCCTAAGGCATCTTAAAATGACATTAACAGTGGCCGGTGTAGAACACACATTTGGATTTGAACCTGCCTCTTCCTCTTAGTAGTTAGAATAAGGCTATTTTTTTCCGGACCTGTCAAGCCAGCAGCAAGAGTGTTATTGTCCCTTTAATAACTTCCATAAACTTATCAGAACTCTTTAACATGTTGTGATCAACCATGTATTGTCAACCCTACAAATCAGGCCAGACTATCTCGCTATGAGTGACATGTCATAAATAAATGCCTTTATTAATAATGTCAATTTTATAATCTAAACTTATAATTATTTTTTAAGACTAAGGACTAAGACTAATATGAGACAACTGACAAATCACAAAGAAATTTGTTGAGATTTGAAGAATATCAGGCGTCTAGGCCAATCCGATTATTGCCTTTTCGGCCTACTATTACTAGTACTACTACTACTTTATTAACAGCTGAAGTGCCTGAAGTGAAATATATATCTGATTGAACACACGTGAAACATTTTGTTTTTGTTTACCTTTTTTACTTGCCGAATAGAGCTGCCGTGTATAGTTTGTCTTCTTCGTTTACTTGTGGTCGCTTTTGGTAAAAATCCACACCCCTCGACATTAAAACTCAAATCCATCTCCTCCATATCAACTTGAAATTCGCGCTTTCGTTTCCGTGTTTCAGAAGCCATCTTTATTTACTTAGTACATAGCGAATCGTTGTAGCCGTTACCCTCATTATCTTTGAAATAATCAACGAAGCGTAAACATATTTTTCAGCGCCACCTGAATGACAGGTACTCTAAGGGAGGTAATCCAGTCTATCACTCGGCCAACGATCGAATTTTTTTCACCACTGCTAGTTTCATTACAAATAAAGTGTTATTTTACACGTCTTTCTTCACATTATATAAATTAAATAATACATACTATTACACAATACGTTGAGCGTCTACTGTATACTGCTAATCTCTTGCTTTATAAATCTCAAATACATGTACTATGTAGGCAATGTAGCCCAATTGGCAATATTCACATTTCGTTTCGATGGCCTCTCTAATATTCTATGATTGGCATAGGCGTACGAGGCGGGGGGGCCGGGAGGGGGGGGGGGGCCTGGCCCCCCCAAATATTTTCATGAAAAAAATTTAGAAATCTAAAAAGAGCTCAGAATTGTGAGATCGGTCATTATTCGAGGAGTTTTTGAAAATGAGGTGGGGTAGGGGTATGCCTTGTCGGGAATGGCTGTGGTCTTGTCGGGAATGAATGCTCAGTTTGTCGGGAAGCGTCGAGCCGTCTGTCCGGTTTTGAATATTTTTTAATAATATGGAAGCGTAAAGAAAGCAGGCTAGTCAAAGAAGAATACGTACGCCATCTGAATAAAACTAGCACGTACGCATGACCTTTCTCAGTTCTCGAGTCGAGTATTTTGGATGACAAACTTAAAAAAGTGTCGTCGATTGATTAATGGATTCAGTTACAGTACAAGATAATTGTAAATTTTGCCCATCGTCTTATAGTAACTCATTAATCTCCTTTTCAATTTTCTATGACTTTGTTAAACTAATCAATTTCTATGAATTAAGTTCTCGCGCGTTTTTTGTCAAGTTAGTTGTGTGCGGTACCGTGTTTATACAATCAAGGGACACTTGGTGAGAAAACTGTCTGAATTTGTAAAAAACTGTTTGTTGTCAAAACTGTTGGGATTGAATCGAAGTAAAGTCCATATTTAATTTGTTGTCAGGGCGGACGCACCGCTTATATAACTCCAATGATATGAGTGTACACTTTCTATTGCTGATATTTTATATCAATTCGATAAAAAAAAAAAAAAAAAACTATTTTCAGTACTGATTTAAATACTGCTAGCATATAGAAGATTACTAATGCTTTAGCAGTACTAAAATCAGTATTGAAGATTTGAAAACTTTCTGCAGTACTGCCGTGAAAATTGAAGGAAACGTATCTACTATGGCGTCACAGTCAAATAACCGAAAGAAAGATCATGGCGGCAAAATACAATGTACGTCCTGCCAACAACAGATAATGGACAAAGGACACTTTAAATTGCATTCTAAAGATGATTTTTCACCAGTTTTTATGCCGCAACTAACATAATTTACTACCCACTCCAAATTACTAGAAAGTATTCGAAATGCCTGGAAAACGCGTCTACGGCCGTCTGGTTTTCAAAATTTTCTTAGGGAGGCCCCCAAAAACCCCGTAGAGTGCTTCGCGCTCGACTTGTTCATGTTTTCGTAATAGAGTTTGTACTTTAAAGATGATTTTTCAACAGTTTTTATGCTGCAACTGACATAATACCCACTCAAAATTACTAGAAAGTATTCGAAATGCCTGGAAAACGCGTCTACGGCCGTCTGGTTTTCAAAATTTTCTGGGGGAGTCCCCCCAAACCCCCCGTCGAGTTTTTTCGCGCCTGCGTCGCTCGCGGGCAGACGGTTTTGCCGCCCGCGACTCCGCGGACCCTAAAGAAATATATTTGTCGGGAAAATATGCTGGCCCCCCCAAACAAGTTCGGTCCCGTACGCCTATGATGATTGGGTATATCACATAATATTACTAGTTCGAATTCTTTAATAAAAGTTAAGGACCTCTTTGATAATGGCATGCCGACAGACCATTGAGCGCAAAAATCGGATGCTGTACTATCTACGGATGGGTGGGGAAACGGATGGGAACGATCGTAATATTATATTATAGAGAAGAGAACTTTTAATTTTAAAAAAAAAAAAATCCAATCAAAATCACACTTTTACAGCGGCGGCGCCAGCCGGTGCTGGATGGGGGGGGGGGGCTTCGCTATGGGGGTGTGGGGGCTATGGGGTGTGATGGCCATGATTTTCAAAAGTGGGGGGGGGGGGCTCCGCCGCTGCTTGACCTTTATATTAAAAACAAATCAAAAACTTTCTAGCATTTTAATTAGATTTATGATGCACACTCTCGGATTTACTTTTTTTATATACACAATACAATACACATAGGCCTACACCTTTAATAATACACGTGGACTTTATGGTCGTTTGAAGAACTTTTTAAAGGGACAAAGTATCATTAAATATCAATGTATTCTTAAACCGATACACGGTAAAGTTTGCTTACTAATAGCATTTTGATCAACAATTTATTTACATCATTAAGCTCTATGGCCATTTTGAGATTACATAAGATTCGCTTTCTTTAATCTTCATGATTAGGCTACCCATCAAATAAATGTTTTCGATCTTTATTTGCAATTTTAATTTAATACTCATACTCTAACCTACGCCCATCTTTCTATAAAACGACTATATACCGTCTTTGAATAATATTTAGAAGTAGAGGTAGTGGTAGTTGTTGTTTAGGCCCTATTACAAATTTAACGCCCGGTATATTATACATATGATATTTAATTACGGACAGGTTGATTTAATTAAGATTGTTTATGCAAAGCAGTATTAAAGAAAGGGACTTAAAGTATAAAATGTAACTTTAAAACCCCAGGGTTAAAATACGCTGTCGAAAGAATTGAGGGTGGGTCATCTTCTTTCTGGTCAAGTCGGACAAAAAGCCATTTGCTTTTTGTGGAAAAGCGAGTTTTTCCCAGTAAGTTTTTACTTAAAACCGCAATGTGGAATATTTAAAAATTAAAAACACAACTGGAAAGAGCAATAACTGCTGAGAGAATAAATCAGTGCCGGACTGGGACCACTTGCCCACTTGCCAATGGCAAGTGGGCCTAAGCCGAAAAAAAATATGGGCCTAAGCCTCAAAGAAAAAAAGAAAAAAGTAAAAAAAAGAAAAAGAAAAGGTAGTAAAAGAGGAGAGGAGAGGAAACAGGGAAAGGAAAGTGAGGAAAAGCAGAAAGATAGATTTCATTGGAAGAAACAAATTCTACCACCTGGTGAAATTATGCATAAATTCATGAGTTTAACCTCAAAATGGTGACAGCATTATAAACTGACAATCTTTCTTCAGTCACTCCCAGCTCTTGATAAGTCATTAAAACCTGATAAATGGCCAAAAACTGGAATATTTTGTGAAAAAACTAAAAAAAACTTCCGGGTTTCGATTTCACTTTTACTTTCAATTTTGATGACTGGAGACCAGGCAAATTGAATGAAAATTCAACTTTTTTCGTAAGAAATCCAGATTTATTTGGTCTGAGCTTATCAGGAATGCGTCAAGATAATGATAACGAAATAAGGGTTCTCTGAACGTTATTTTTCAGTCAGTGAGCAGGGCAAAGTATTCGTATTCGAGGATGTGTGATTAAAGCGCTCGCAGGTCACCATATATCTCCATCCGCTGCTCTGGTCTGAGGTGCTTGGAAAATGGGTTTGCGGCTGTCTATTTTTCAAAGTGTTCGCTATTTTTCGAGTGTTCGATCCTTCGGCGCTCGAGCCCCGGTCCTGCGGCGCTCGTAGGCGGGCTTTGCCCGGCATTTGGTCGTTGGCCTTGTCACAGGTATGGCAAGTGGGCATTCGGCCCACCAGTCCGACACTGGAATAAATACCCTTCGAAACGTCGTATAGTTTTATTGTTTTGGTCTAGTTAATATTATGACAAAACAATTTCGATATTCTAGATAAAATCGACATTCGTTTGCATTTGTTTCAAATTGTTCCCGCACGTGTAGCAATGCATGAATAAATGAATGAAATGGGGTTTAACGTCCTACTGTTATGCACTTAACCTGAGCTAATTGAAGACGGGCATACGCCATACAGTGTGCTATGAGGGAAATTTTGCCCGGGCAGCGGCGCTACGGCCTACTTTTATATCGAATTCCAACTGCCAAGGGACCTCCGTTTTCGTCCCATCCGAACGACTAGGCAGCTGTCCTTGTCAGGCCCTCCTTCTGCATCACTGACAAGGGGAAATCACGTCGGAAAATCGAGATGAAATTTCTCGGCCAATGCAGGGATCGAACACCCGACCTCCAGGCTAGCGAACCAGCGCCTTATCCACCTAGCCACCGTGATCCCCCGCAAATGGCATTACAACCTAGCTGGACCTTTGAATTGGATTATTGGCTTCAGTGAAATAAATAAAACACCAAATTTGACCGATTCTGTCCACCATAGACGGACCTATGATTCGGACGAAAATATTTGCAAACTCTGGCTTTAATTCTAAAAAATAAAATTTCTGCGATTTTGAACGACATTTTGTGAAAGACACAATTATTTGGGTGAACACTATTTTATTCTCCTAAATTTAATCCCGCTATTAATAGTGAGCTGAATAGCATTTTCTCATCTTAATTACCTATCTCCCCCCAATATCATAATGGACCAACCGGTGTCTTAAATGTGCTACTTGTATGCTGAAACAGCTGGCACCAACAAGAATCGTGGACTTATCGTTAAAACTGTCAAAACTATCCACCATATTTATAACAGTAACAACACAGTAATATATCACGTAAGTTTTTCAGTATGTCTTTACATGGTATTCGCTAATTATACTTTACTAAGTTTAGACAATGGATCGATTTATGTAGTTTAAAAACTTTATAAACTCCGATGTAACTTATCAGATCTGAGTATACGTTAACATGGATATATTATATGTGTCATATAGGCCAGTACAATGTGTTTATAATCAATATATTGTTGTAGATATTGCAATTATTTTGTCCATATTCTAGAAGAATTTATGTGATATACTGATAATATATTATGTACTTTAGAATTTTGACTAATAGGTAAATAGGTGTTTATAAAATAGTGTGCATTGCTGTTGACAATAATTGTTACTCTCAAGTTTTCCTAGGAGTAACCCATGTTTGGTTTTGTGTGTAATGAGGGTGCCCTTTTCACCAAGGGACAAATTTCAGCATATGAACCTAAGTAGGCCTATGATTTCTATACTATAAATGGCCTACTCTTGATAAGTTTACTATATTTTATTAGGATTATCATCGTACATATTATGACACTGACAGTGAATCATACAACAGAAATTAGTCAGAATTACCAAATTTAATTTTCGCGTTACATATTTTAGTTTGATAAATACTGTACTATAATACGCATGTCTTTAATTTCAAGTGAAATTATCTTTTGATTATACCAATAGATAGTGAAGGATGTGCCAGAAGTAGTATAGGCAGGAGTTTTAATGACTTTATGTCATAAAGAAATCACCCAATTCATCAGATCTCTTTTTTTTTTAAAACAATATTTTTATTCAGGATGTCTGAAAGGGATTGGAGAACAGGCTTAGTCTATGTAAAACCCCTCGCCTGACCTTATACTTAACTTTCAGCTATAAACTTCATCTTTTGTAAACAGATAGGCCTATATACATGTATACAAAGAATATTTGATAAGTTACATGTAACTGAGTGTTCAATCAGATGAATCATTGTCATCACATGATCGAAGTTAAAATCAAGATCATCTATTGAAATCATAATTAAATATTCATGTATCTTACAGATGTTTATATGTATATTTGTAATTTATCAATCAGAACATGGATAGGAAAAGTTAATTAATTATAAATAATTAATCATATTCTTCATGACTACCATCCTCAGATATCCTTTCGATATTATTGTGCTCCATCAGATAATTTCACAGACCCCTGTTTTAATCACAGATCTTATTGGTTCTTTGTAATAAATACAAAAGAGCTAGCAAGGGTATGAATTATAAATGACATTTTCGTGTCAAATTATGGTGGGGAGTTAGATTAACATTAGAATGTCAGGTTGACTACAATAGACTAGCAATGATATTTACCCAAATAGATTTGTGAATTTTTGACATTTGAAAGATGAGACTTTGGGGTAAATTAACAATCAAATTTAATATAAAATCAAAATGTACAACACAGGCTGTGATAAAAACACATATTATTTCTGATTCTCTATCTTTATATAGGGTGGCTAGGTAAGAAGGCGCTGGCTGGGGTTTGATTAGGGTAGTTTCCCCTTGTCAGTGCAGGGTCTAGTCATTTGGATTTGATAAAAAAAATCAAGGTCCCTTGTACACCTTTACTTGTTGTGCCCATAAAAGAACCCTTGACAGTAGGAATTGATTTGCTGTCCTCAACACAACTGCATGGCATTTGCCCATCTGCATTGGCCTGTTTGGGACAGAACAGTTTGGTCTTTTGTATTTGTTTAATAACACATACTTAGTACTGATCAATATGTTTGTATATTTTTCAGATTTTTGGCTGAAATGAAAAACTAATATAAAAAAGTCTATCCACAAAAAACTACCAAGATGAATCAAGATTTAAGAACCAATATATTTAATTTACCATACAAGTGTCCAAGATGTGAAAGTCGTAACTTCAAAACTGTTTTCCAATTACGATCGCATTTAGAAACTGACCATGTTTTTTCCAACAACAAGCGACAAAGGCCTAAAATATTAGACTATGATATTCGTAGAGATACACTGTCAGGTGGCAAGTCACCATCTCTCAAACAGTTCATGGATGAAAACCATAGACTGGAGGAGGAACTACGTGAATTAAAAAAGGCAGAAAAGATAAATAAAGTGTTAAGAAGAAGTAGTCAACAAACAGATTCAAGTGAAAAGTCGTACAGCAGAACAGATTCTCCAAGAAGAAGAACTGAACATTTGGATCCAGTTTATCCTGCTAATATGTCCTCTGCAGCATCGCCACGAATACAGACATGGCAGAATAACATTCAACATAGTCCTGCTTTAGGACAATTTGAATTCCCAAGTCCCATGACTAATGATAGATACATGACTGATAGAGTTGATTCATTAAGTCATGATGTGGAAAAGAGTCGTGAAAACCAATGGAAGACTTCTGATGCTCTTTACCAGTCAAAAGATGTTCTTCAAGGAATTGAAGTTGCATCTGAAGTAAGAAATCAAGATCAAGCGAAAGTTCTGACAGTGTTAGATGAAACACTACAACAGCGATCAGATGAATTAGATAAAGCATACAAAGATATCAACCAGTTAAAGGAAGAAAGAAAAGTTTTAATGAACCAAGTTGAAATAATGACCAAAGATAGAAAAAAGATACAAACACACAATGCAAATAATCCGTCAAATTTACCATCTAATGTAAGAAATGAGAGTATTACTGATGATACAGCTATACCATCAAATTCTGGTCCAGAAGATCTATCAAATAATATACAACAGACGAGTAACCCTGGTTCATCAGATGTTAGGAGTCATAGATCACAACCGTCACCATTAACAGACCAACCAACACGAAATGTCACTCCTGTGCAAATTCCTGCATCATTACCACAAAATACAATGAATAATCCATCCTCTTTTTTACCCATCTATCAACAGCATAATCCATGGCTGATGGCAAATCCAACACCAGTTTACCAACCTATGTTACAACAACCTGTACCAACATATATGACAAATCATAGATCATCTTTCCAACCTGTAATACAGCCACAGACACAAGGACAGATGACATCAAATTATACAGCACCTTTTCAAACTTTTATACAGCCACACTTACCAAGACAGATGGAAAATTATGCAGCACCTTATCAGGCTGTGGTTCAGCAGAATTTACCCGAACAGCCCACAAATAACAGACAATATCATCACCCTTCTTTACAGCAAAATATTCCAGACGATGTGGTAGATAGCAGATCTCAGCATCCTTGGATGCCACAGAATATTCCAGGACATGTGGGAGATAGCAGATCTCAGCATCCTTTGATGCCACAGAATATTCCAGGACATGTGGGAGATAGCAGATCTCAGCATTCTTTGATGCCACAGAATATTCCAGGACATGTGGGAGATAGCAGATCTCAGCATTCTTTGATGCCACAGAATATTCCAGGACATGAGGAAGAAAGCAGATCTCAGCATCCTGTGATACAGCAGAATACACAATCTCATCATCCTATACAGCAAAGCTCCTATGAACAGATATCAGATCACATATCCCCTCAACAGTCAACAGAACAGCATCATTTACATCGGAATCCAGTTCCAACAGTAAGACCGATACAGCCTATTCCTGACAATCCTCAAATGATTCCTCAAAAATTGACAGATCCTCAAATTGAACAGATGCCAGATTCTAAATTAGAGATTTATAAATTAAAGATTGCTACACAAGAAGAAGAAATGGAAAATATGAACTCCCATTTATCTGTAATCAAACATAAAGCGTCCAAAGAATTAAGGACAAAAGATTCCCAGTTAGCGTCTGCTTTAAGAAGATCAGAGAAATTAGAGGAAGATAGAAAGGTCTTGTTGTTGGAAATGGAAGATCTTTTGTCCAAAGCTGGTTTTGACAATGAAAAACTACGCTATGAGCTTCAGCTTAAAGAAAAGGAAATGCAGAATTTAAACCAGAAACTAGAAAGAACTAAACATGGTCAGGCTCAGATAGTATCTGAAACATTTGATTTATATAAAGATGCAGAAGGCAACATAGAAGAATTGAGAGAGAAGCTGCGTCTGAAAGAAAAAGAATTAATGCAATCAAAGATGAAAGTGGAGACAATTAAAATGGCGCATGATAAAGTTCTTGAAGAGAATGAATTGGTTGCTAAGGAAGCTGAAAAGTCTGGTCAAACATTAAAATATCTACTGGATGGTAAAGACAAAGAACTTAATTCTGTTCAACAAGAATTAATCGCAATAAAAGAGAAAGAAGAGAAGCTACATCAAGAAAAGACAGATCTTGAATTAAAGATAAGAAATAGTGAAAAAACACAACAGAATTTGAAATCAGAGATGAAAGAAAAAGAAAGGGACCTATCTGATACTAAAAGGTAAAATGTATATTATATTTGTTATTGGCTGAGAAGATCCATCAGAGATTTTCAAACCAGATTTCAATTGTTGGGGTATTAAACATAAAAAGTGTGTCTAGTTTGTCAGATGGGATAGAAAACAGATGTTCTGTGTACATATTGGTTGGGCATTTAAAAGATTCTTTGGCAGTTGGAATTTGAAAACCCTGAAATTAAATTATAATGTTAACAGCGTCAGATGACCGAAGTAAAATGTCACGTCAATATTACATTGCATACATTACATTCCTCTCATCTATTAAAAGTAGATCTTGAAAGGCTTGGAAAACACAGTCTGCTAAAATTGATTACACTTCTTCATTTTATTCATATATTATGATGTTGTCTGGTACATTTTCATTAAAAACAAATAAGCTAAATATACATGAAGCTTTAAAAATGTTTTTATGTAGGTGAATGTTAATATGCATTCTTTCTCCCAATTAGGCATTAACAATATAAGTACAATAAAATTATATTGTGGAATATTGTAGTTAATAAAACAAACAAATTTGATACAAATCATTTAACAAACTTCAAAATTCAATTTAAACAACTGGGACTCTATGCATAACACCCCGAGGCTAGTGGAATTTTGTGTCGGAATTTTTCTGTCTGCGTCGAAAAAAAATCACTGGTTAGCTATGCTTGCATTTTCGCCGGGAGGGAGTTTTAGTACGACATATCCTCTCAAATTCGACTGAGAGATAGTTAATGTCAGACGGAAACTCTTAATTTTCCGACACATTCGCCACCTACATGTCAAATCATACTTCAAAGACGTAAGCATGTCACGTTATATTATCGGTTGTGTGCTCGGGTCCATGGCATCTCTACCTAGGCTATATAGAGGCCTAAATTCACTCTCACAGCTTCTAATTGATTTTTTGTTGTCGGAAATTTATCTCCCTCGCCCCCCTATGTCGGCTAAATTTTGGTTTCTGGCTTCGGGCCTGATGCATAATTATGTTTTGGTCATGACTTCATATCTATACCACCTGTTGTTCTGTGGATATTGATTTTAAGTTGATATGACTGTATCTACATGTAGTAGGTTTAGTCTACTGTATGTATTTAGTGACTAATCTTGTTATTAAAATATATACAGAACATACTGTACTTACATTTTGTCTATATAAACCAGCTGTATATATTAATATATAGATGGATACACTTACTTGTATTTTGAAATTAACTTATTTTGAAAAATTTCTCAGCCTATTATTTTCTCACAGACTATGTTTAGGGTACATGATCTAATTTTACAAAGTATATTGGAACGTGGCTTTTAAGTTTGCCATTTTTTAGTTTCAACTATATTTTATCCCAGCTGTCATATGTCCATATAAAAATGTGAGTTAAGATTACCACAATTTGATCAAATCTCATCAAAATATTTTCTTAAATTACCGTAACCTTAGCACAGTGCGGCTACATTGTACCTCTCTCATGTTCTACACATGTCAGCCAATCTAATTTTTATCCTCTTTGAATGTTCAGGGGGGTGGATGGCCGAATGGTTAGAGCGTGCGTGCTGTATCATAAAGCCTGTCATTGAGTCAACTGGTGTGGTTTTGAATCCCCATTTGTACGTGACAAGGAGTAGGGTCGCCTGTCCTACCTCGTGAGTTTTCTCTTGGTCCTCCGGTTTCCTCCAACTGCTAAAGACCCCTACTCACAAGCAAATTATTGAAATAAAATTGGACCATATGTTAGTCCCGAAATGACATTTTTTGTTGAGTGGACGTAAAACCCCATTTCTCCCTCTCTTTGGATGTTCGGCTGATTGAACCACTCCACGGTCTTGCTTTTTGACAAATGTCTCATCGTGTTGAGTTTTCAACCTTGTTTCATTTTCCAACTTTATTCTATGTTATAGAAAATTACTTTGAAAACTTTTAATGGTCATATATATTGTCTTTTAGTGAATTAGAGAAAGTTCAGACATATTTAAAGAATACTGCAGCTAAAGAAAAAGTTGCTAGATCAGAGTTAGAAGACTTTATAAGTGGTTTAATAGAGAGATCTGAAAAGGCTGAGAACCAGCTGAAAATACTAAAACATCAAGTCCAGACAGAGGAAGAACTGCAAATATCTCTACAGGTATGTTATGAATATAAGTTATGGCAGGTGGTTGTCAAGATTGAGCAAGTTCATATCCCGTATAGATCATTCTAATGTTTACTGCTACATGTATATACTAATTATCCCATTATAATGATAAGTATGTTATATTGTTCCATTATACTTATAGGAAGCAGAAGATGAAGCCACCAGATCTCTTGAAGAACTAGCTGCAGCTATTCCTAAGAAAAAAAGGTATCAAATGGAATAATACGGGTCAATAACTTTGATTGGGTGTTGATGGAGAATATATATAGCCCATAAAGTTTATTCTACAATATCCAATATAAAAATTGAATAAATTAAGATAACAATTATATAGGTTTAATGCCAAGTTGTAAAATTTATACAGTAAAATGGCTTTTGTTAATTGTCAAGTTTTTGAAAAGTAAGGTGTCTCATCAATCTAATTAATATACAGATCAATATTTCATTTCAATTTTTTATACTTTCGATGGCCTACATGCATGAAGATCTGAAAGTTTCTAGCGATAGGTCGCGTCAGAAGTCATACTAGTGGCTTTTTGCCCTATGGCGTCAGACATTTTATTAACCAATCAGCATTGATGTTTCTAGTTGATTACACACTGTTCCCTGCAAAACCAACCTAAAGCTCGCCATAACAGATGGTTTCATTGGCTAATCCTTCACATTATCCAGAACATCAATCATAACAACTCTTCCAGATCCTAGTGTAGTAAAAACAAGTAAAACTAAATTTTGAAGCAAAATAGTATCTGTGTTTTAATCAGATTGGGTGTTTCATTAAAAATTTAAATTGTTCCAAGACGTTAACATTATTTATATATAAGCGGTTTTACCCACTGCACAGATTTGATAAACCGGTTATTTTATTATTGCAGGGAAAAACCACAAGTCATTGAAAAGTCAGCCAGTAAACCGAACCTTGTAAAACAAAACAAAATTAAGACAGTGAGATATGCTGACGAAGAACATAATCAGCACGACACACAGAAGCCAACTTCAAGAAGAACAAAGTTACACAAATATAACCCTACTTACGAAAGTGAAGACTCATTTTCACCAACCCCACCACCTAGAAAAGAAAAGGCACAAAAAAGAAGGCAAAGTCCTGCTTCATCACCAGTTCGTTCTTCCAATAGAGAATATGACTCTGATCACAGACATGGAGATCCTAGAAAGTCAGAATCTTCAAAATCACCAACAGGATTAAGTGATGTTGACAGGCTGCCAGAAAAGCCACCAAGAAGAAATATTGCAAAAGTTGGCAATAGAGGTGAACTTCCCAGAAATGCCTTGGCGAATGAGGAAAGATATCATGATTATCCACAACATGGTTCATATCATCAACCAAGCCAACATACATCGTTTCAACCTGTCAAGACTCAAGGCAGAACACCATCTTCATATGATGCTCAACCAGGTTCAGACCCACGTCTTCGCTTGATAACACCTAGGCAGCCATTAGATCCTGGTTCACAATATTCAAGTCAATTAAATAATCAGAATTATCACAGCCCCTCAAGATTACAGACTCCAGTAAACCATATGGTTATCAATAATCCTCATCAAATACGAAATGGTTTTATTGCTCCTGTACCAATCAATCAGCAAACAGTCCCGGCAAACTCTCCACAAATTGTTCCCATAAACCCATCTAACATCCAAAGGCCTCGATATTCAGCTAGCCAAATGCATCCTTCATTACAGGATCCACATAACCATGCAGAGGGCAATGTGCAGCAATCTGGACAATTTTCATCATTACCAATGTTAGGTAGTGCTCAAATAGCACAACATCATGGAATGCAATCTCAATCACTTCCTGGGAGCCATATGACCCATGGAGCCAACCTTGGAAATGATCAGTCCCCGAAACCAGATATCACAAATTTAGAGGACTTGACTCTTCGTGGCATCCTTACACCAGAAGAACAAACAGCCATTTTGAGTAGCAGACTCCACAAGGCCATGGTGCAACAAGAATTTCTTACAGGAAAAAAGCCACACAGTGATGATAATTTGAGAATCGTTGAAGCCAACACTTTTCTTCCATTTAATGAGCTCCAATCCTCCGATGATAGTGAGAAGCAATTTGGAAAAAATAAAAAGGTATAAACTGTTAAAGATCTATTTCCTAAACAAAAATCATATACAAACTACCAGAAAAAATGTATTTGTTATACCAGAATATTTATCTTTTGGAATATGTATCCACCAGTATGTATGGTACTACACTTGCAAGACAGTTTATAGATGACCTCTCTCTTTACTTAGTAATCAATGATTTATGCAGGTGCAAAGATAGCAAAAACGGGCCCAGTGGTGGGCAACTTATGATAATTATTGTTAAATTTGTTGAATGATCATTAAGCTATTTATCAAACTTTCTGATAAAATTAGGTTTAATTGAATGATACACGGAGGTAGAGATTTAAAAAGGCTTCATAAGAAACAATATTTTGGGATTTTGTGTAGGAAACATGGATCTCTATTTTTATGTTTAATTTTTGTTTAGAAACCAGCCAACAACCAAAAAGCATTGAATTCCTCCCTAGGAAATAGATTAACTGATCTAGAGGATCTTGGTGTACTTGGTGATCAAAGTCCCACAGAATATGGTAAGATTGCTTCTATCCCCTTTATATTACCCATCAAATCAAATGATAAAGCATCATTATATTGTTGATAGATCTTAATGTGTAAAATATATAAAACTACCCACCTTTAGTTCTCTCCTGAGAATGATAAGCAAGTCTGTTTAACAATGAGGCTTTAGATACCAAAAGAACACAAAACAGGGTTTGCTCAATTTTGGTTTGAGCCCTGTGGTCATATAAATCCTGCCTAATCTTAATGATGAGGTCATTCCTGGTAGAGGTAGCAAAATACAATAAAGCTTTCAAAAATCATACTAATCATAAATTTATTGGACTTTTTGACTTAATGCTTCTTTGTCAATATTTCAGAAAATATTTCATCAAAGAAAGATCATGGAACAGCAAGAGGACTATTATTAAGTGACAGTATTGATGCAACCGGTAATGATTTATCTGTTGATGAAAATGGTATTATGTGGGATGATGCAGGAACAACAACATACGCATCAGAAGATCTGGAATCATACAGGTTTAGCCCGTCTGGTAGTGAAACTGCAGGTGATATTGATTCCCACCACGTTTTATCCAGCTCATCCAATAGCATTAGCAGCAACAGTCCTAGAAATATTCGGCAAGACACGATGGGACAAAGTTTGGACAAGCTAAACCAAAGTCCAAAAGGGAAGGATTTTCATGATATCCGTAGCAAAATATCGCAGCGAAGAGCTGAAAGGGAGGACTTAACTCTTGCGATAGGTATTCTAAAAGGTCGAAACAATTTAACTACAGACGACAGTGACTTGTCCGGTTATTCTAATGACATACAAAATAAATCCAAAACTGGTCGATATAAAGGACAAAAACTCTCTCCTTTAGAAGAAGATTCCGATGGATTATATAAACATCGTTATCCGCCAGGAAGATTAAATCAACAAGATTCATCAGACAATGAAGGTTCTTATTCTCTTTCACCCGCTAGAAAATCCAGATACCTAACGTCCCAACAATCAGCACCAGTCAGTAATGCGAAATCTCGGTTTTTATCAGATATGCGTCAAAAGTCTCGCTCTCCATCTCCCAATAGGTCATCAAATCTAACCTCTAGTTCATGCTCTCCAATCAGAAGTGATTCAAGAAGTTATTCACAAAATTTGTCCAGCTCTCCTCGATCCCGAGAGAACAGTTATCTTGGTTCTGATTTAGCTTTGAAATATGGTGATCCAAATAGAATGAGTCCAAAACCTGCACCCAGAAGTCCAATTGAAAGTAGATATGAACAATTTTATAGTAACAGGGCCAAGTCTCCAAATCCTCATGTACTTGTTACAGATACTGATGCTAGAATGAACCAAAGTGTGTCATCTAGGTCGATTTCCCGAAGTCCCTCTCCATCTAGACAATTTCAACAGCCGGTGATAGAAACTATGGAGAAACAACATATTCAGAAAGATGAAAAAAAGTTTGCTTTCTTGGATGACCAATATAGAGTGATTCCAAAGATGAATAACAGTCCTACTGTTAAAATGGTACCAGAACCAAAAATATCTGATACTTTGCCTGCAGGTGAAAAGCCTGAAATTGCTGCAGGAACACTAAATCAAAATAAAGATGTCACAGATCGTGTAAATTTAGAGAATGAAGATAAACCAAAAATAAACCCCACTTTGGCACTGCAATTAAATAATGAAATTGATCTAGACAAGTCTACACAGGAGAATCTGAACAACCAAAAGGAATCAGAGACAGACAATATATTAGAAAGAAAAGAAAATGTAAACAATGTATCAGTCTCTCCTGATATTGTCAAATATAATGAAGTTCCACTCAAACAAGCCAAATCATTTCTATCAGATGTTGAAGAAACTGAACCCTCATCTGATGAAGAGGCCACCCATGCAGGTAGAGGTCAAATTCCTAGGAAAGAAGAAAGTACTGATATGGATTTTGAGTCTGATATAGAGAAATTAGCAACCCCACATAAACTAGGACGTTCAGGCATTATAGGTGTAAAAGGTAGCTCTAAAAAAACAGGTCCACTTCTGCATAAAAAGTTAAAAACCAGACGGCATTATGCAGATAAAGATAAAGTGAAAGATGGTAAGAATATTTTCTAGTTTAAATTTAACAAGAAATTACCGTAAATGACTAGCATTTCATCATTTATCTCTATATATTACAATTTTGTTTCATACAGTGGAAACATCAGTTTTTGTCACCACGTCGTCGTGCGACTTGAAAATTTGCCTTGATGTCATTAAATATAGAAATAACAATTCATCCACAAATATCTATTATTGTGAATCAAGGATTATTTTGAGATTCATTTTGAAGGTGCATCATATGTCTTTTATTTATATACTCATAAAGTAATGGGTAATGGCAATTAATTACTTTCAATGTAATGGTAATTAATTACATTGCTAAAAATGAGAAAGTAATTGTGATGATGACATTTAAAAAGTAATGGTAATGTAATTAATTACATTGGTAATGTAATGGCGCCAGCCCTGTCTCAGAGAATTTAAAATTTAAATCAATCTGAAATAAAGAAACAATTCATGCTTGAAAGCTGCCTGTTCAAATACAATAGTTTGAGACTCTCATTATAACTAGAATGGGTAATATAATAGTAAGATTAGGCCTGAAGAGGGTTAAAAATCCACATCTTTATCATTAGTTACCATTCGTCAATAAATTGTAAAATAGTATGATCGTTTGGTTGTTCTGTGCTATTATTATTACAATTATTGATAACATGATGAATGGAGATGGTTTATGTGAAGTTCATGTTACATTTTAGAATTTGAACTGGTTCATATAAGAGCACAGTTAAAACTGAAAAAAAAACAGTTCTACATGCAACAGATGGAATTTTTTATTGATAAACTATTATTTAGATATAAAAAATTGCTATAATGATAGTCTATTCTATATGTAGTATGTGGATTAAACATAAGTTCAATATATTACCACCTGTAATTTACGTATTTTACATAATTGTTGTGAATAATATTCACGTATAATAATGTGTAACAGGTATTACAGTTGATATGGCTTTTCTTAATCCACAAATATATAGTTTTATCAGTTTATTAATATTAGGATGTGTTGAGATTTTAAATTGTTATACTGTTTTGTGAGATGGAAAGGATATTTAATATAATTCAGTTATAATATAACATTGCTGTTCTAAAACAGCTTCATTACTCTGTGTGCAAATAATAGGCATACTATATATTCGTGCTAATGTTGCTAGAGATTTATTGGGAATATATCAACAGCGATGGGTAGCCGGTTTATAAAACCGAAAGGTAAAATTTTAAATCACTTTTTGAATGCCAAAAATATTTGCATTTTTTATTCAGAAAATGTTTTCTTTAATACAGATTATGAATTTTAAGACAAGGACAGGGTTTTTCTATAATCATGCGTTCAATCAGGTTCAATGCTAAGAGAAGAACTTTGCCCAGACTACAGCATTTCCACTTACTTTTATTTGAATGTATAGGCAACACTTTCCTTGTCAATCCAGCTAAAATTTAAACAAGTGGGAAATTCGGGGACCTAACACTGCGATTCAACCCCTTGACTATAGCTGTCTCAGTATTTGATAATCAAAGTATCTTTTTGTGTTGTCATTTTAGCAGCTCAAATTTTGGATGTGTTAACAAAAACTTTGCTGCTATCCAAAATATTCCTCACAATTTAATTGAACGGTCAAGCAAAAAACAGCTTTATAAAGGGCATGAAATTAGACTCTTATGTAAATGTTCCTATTTTAATGTCATAGAATTTATAATGTTAATGAGATTATTTAATTTTGTTTAACTAAATTGGTAGTTTAAACGATTTCCCAGTTTAGTCCCGTCAAAATAATTTGTGATACTGATACTAATATTATTGACTACAGATCTACATATGAAGTTTGAAATTGTATCAGTTTAAATTCAACTGCCATTTTGATCGCTTACTTCTGAAAGAAATTAAGTTTCCAAACACAGTTTTTGAAAAATGTTGGCAGACATGTTTTATGTTTTTACTCCATGTAAAGATCGGACACTATATCGAGATGTGTATAAATTAATAACAATATGCTACTTCAACTTATATTAATATTCCAGACAGTAGTTCAGCATTTTCTGATAGCGGTAATAAAACCGGACAAAAGAAACAAGAAGAAGCCAAAAGAAGAAGAGTAGCATTGTTCCGTATTTTCAACTATCTGGATTTTAAGACTTTGTGTCTGGTTTCCCAGATTTGTCGTGAATGGAAGCATGTTAGCCGTCATCCAGCTTTATGGAAAAATGTTAAACTGAAGAATCATACCATTTCATCTTCAGTAAGTACTACATGTACTTATTTATATAAATGAAGAATTGTCAGAAATGATGGACTGTATATTCATACTATAACTATGATCTGTTTTATATCACATCACCGTCTTCCATTAGCCCAGGTTAGGTGCATAATAGTAGGACATTAAACCCCATTTAATTATATCACATCATAGAACTGTACGATCTTTGATCACGTATATATCACGCAGTGACAAAGTGTGTTTATACACCAGAAACTATGGTAATAACCAAAGATGTGGCACATACAAAATAGTGAACACTAATTTTTACCCAAATTTTTGAAATTAGTGTTAGTATAATAAATAACCCTGTATCCAATATATCTGTCAATTGATGCGCCATAACTTGTTATTTAGTAATTGCAATAGCTGTTAAACTCTGAATGATGGTGTATATCGAATATTGTAGAATGGATAATGGATTGTGAGAAATTTAGTTTTAGAAAATAGAAAATGTGTCTAATCCTCAAATGTGCTTATAAAATTTTTCTGGACATATTCTAATAAAATTCATCCACCCTAAATAAATAATCAACAAGAGTAAAATATCTTGTATGTGCATAATGGTGTATGGTTAAATTACTATTTAATATCTCTACAAATACCAATAATGCCTACATTGAATGTAAATGTCTTTTTTTTATGAGCCAATCACTGCCAATCACTTCTATTCATGTCATTGCATTTGAAAGGCGTAATTTACAATTGTCATAAAACATTTAACCAAGGTTTAAAAATTGGAATATTATAGGATAGATAAGAGATATTTCTTTTCTACCCTTCATGGAATTGCCATCATAAACAAAACTCTCATATTCTGTTATTTAAGAATCATTTGAAAAATTTGAAAATCACTGTTATGTCACTTTCATTTGTCACATATTAGGCTAGAATGAAATACTGCCTAAAACACTTTGACTGCTAAATTTACCCGGCTACACATTGATTGTATCAATATCCAATGTCATTAGCAGACAGTTTCTATTTTATAATACGAAATAAACAATTCTGGGTAATACTAAATGGGTGGCAATTGTGTGAATATGAAATAAAATCTGTTCTGGCAGTCGATAAGTTAAAGGCTAACTGCACTGTAATTTGAATAATTTATGTACAACTCTGTTGCTTTAATTTAGTTTTTAGTCACAATATCCCAGTGGTGTAAACAAACAGAATATCTCACATTAGAAGGTATGTTATAATTGATCACCGATGTTGCTTTATTTCACTTAATTTTATCCTTAGCATTTTACATCCCTTTGCGATTGGCCTAGGTATATATTAGATAGATAAATATGATTGTGCCTGAAAATAATCTTCTTTTAGAACAATTTCAGAATCTTTCCTTTCCAATTTGTTTTAAATCACTATACCTGCCTAACACTTACATATGTATTCACTGCAATACAGGTGATGAGTGCCCAGTGGTGTAGAGATTCTGAAGTCTTTATCATGCATTGTGATACCCTTGTATGAGTGAATTGTTTACTTATTTTTCAAGCAGTCTGTTTATTTCTTAATAATATTTACCAGAATATTTGCATGATAATTTTCTATATATATTTAGTCTAATTATGTTTCCTTCAGTGGTGTAAGTAGGACTTTGATGGTGTTCCACTTATTGTCGAATTGAGATGAATAAAATTGGGGTCCCTTTACATCGCTGAATATTATTTAATATGTAAATGTTATGTCAAATGGAGTTGGATAAAAAATATTCTATTTCAATCAATCCATAATAAATTCAGTATTTAGAACAACCAGTGTGCAGACTAAAAGTTGCATAGGAACATGCATTTACTTTAAATGTTTCATGTTTTGTGTATCAGCAAATCTGATGTGGATCAAATTCAGGGGATGGGCTGACAATACCCAAATGTTCTGAATATAGGTAAAACTGTTTTTCTCCTAAAGTACATACTAGTATATCAAAACCTTTGTTTTGATTCGATCCTTTTTGATTATGGTGCATGTAGAATGTCAGCCTATTGTAATAAAACCATAGTTAGAAGAATTTAGTTTGTTTGGTATATAAATTAATTGGTGTATGTTCTACCCTCATCCTTCTGTGGTGGCTAGCTTTAATCCTCCCCTTCTTTTTTTTTATTTATTTACCATTAGGTGACAGTAGTTCAATCTGGTAAGATTTTTTATTTTAATATTCTTACAATAATTTAGTCTTTATACATGTGAAACCTAGTGTATTGTGATTTTATCCAGTGCCTTGAAAAGCCCTTAAATTTCATTAAAGGAGCTTAACCTATTTGATTGTTGTAAAATAAAGATGTTGAATTGGTTTGATCCAATGTGTTATTTCTGTACAAACTTGATATGATTAAACGGTAATTTCAAAATTGGTTTGTTAACTAATTTTTAGCTCAACTTTGAACAGATAACAGATAATAGTAGGCCGCAATGGCTCAGTGAGTAAGAAGCTGGCTCGCTAACCAGGAGATCTAATGTCTAGTTGTTCAGATGGCTCAAAAATCTTAAACCTAGTGTACACATTTGCATGAAAAAAGAACCCTTGACAGTTCAAGACTATGCTGGGCAAAATTTCCCCTCATAGCACACTGTATGGAATATGCCTGTCTTCATTAGCCCAGTCAGTGCAGAATAGTAGGATGTTTAACCCCATTTGATGTCATTGTGTTCCTCAATCTAATGACCTAAATATTTAAAGAAAAAGAGATTGTCATATCACAATATAAACTGCCACGTGAAATCACATTAAATGTCGTTTAAAACAATTGGTTCATCTTCTTCGCTTTGCTCAAAACATTGCAGCCAAACAGATAATCAGCAGCTTGATGTCTGCTGTTGCGATCATGTGATCCATACTCACTACAATTGGCAGCTTTTGAATATTTTCGATTCGCTTTGCCTTGCTTACCTTATCTTTGCTTCGTCTTGAGTGAACATTAAACCTAAATTTGTTACGCTTTCACCATTGTACATTGGTAATTTTACAGGATTAAGAACCAGAAGTCGTTATGATGATGAGAGTCTTGAGGAATACCAGAGAAATATAAGGTAGCATACATGTACTTTATTTTGAAAATATTTTTTGTTGAGATGTATTTTTTTACAATGTGAGTAAAGCATGAAATAGTGATAGTTATCATGAGATCTTTGGGCTAAATTGAATTATACCTTTGTTTAAAAGGTTAGTTATTAGTCTGTTAAGCATTATCGTATTCATTGGTTTTGTAGAGGCTGTGTTGAAGCAGGATTAGAAGAAATATTGAAGAACTGTCAGGATAGTCTGATATCATTACGTATAATAAACTGTGGAAATATATTAACAGATAAGTAAGTATGGTTTTCATAATTTAAATGGTTTATTCTAAGATGTAAAACTGTTGAACTGTACACTTTCATATATATACTTTATTAAAATGTGCAAATCAATTCACATCCAAAACACTGCTTTATAGAGGGATGGTGTGATCTTACACTGCTTAATAAAGGAGGTGTAATCTTACACTGCTGTATGAAGGAGGTGTGATCTTACAATGCTTTATAGAGGGATGGTGTAATCTTACACTGCCTTATAGAAGGATGGTGTAATCTTACACCGCTGTATCAAGGAGGTGTGATCTTACACTGCTTAATAAAGGAGGTGTGATCTTACAATGCTTTATAGAGGGATGGTGTAATCTTATAATGCTTTATAGAGGGATGGTGTAATCTTACACAGCTTTATAGAAGATGGTGTGATCTTACACTGCTATACAGAGGATGGTGTGATCTTACACTTCTTTATAAAGGGATGTTGTATTCTAACACTGCTTTATAGAGGATGGTGTGATCTAACACTGTTTTACAGAAGATGGTGTGATCTTACACTGCTTTAAAGTGGATGGTATGATCTTACACTGCTTTATAAAAGGTGGGAGTAGGGGTAATCTTACACTGTTTTTTAGAGGGTGGAGGCAGGGGTAATCTTACACTGCTTTATAGAGAGGGGGGGGGGGCAGAGGTAATCTTACACTGATTTATAGAGGATGGTGTAATATTGCACTGCTTTTTAGAGGGGGGTATAATTCCACACTGCTTTGTAGAAGATGGTGTGATCTTACACTGCTTTATGGAGAGGGAATTCTTTAATAAGGGAGGTGTAATCATACAATGCTTTACAGAAGGAGGTGTAACAACCATACCATGCTTTGTAGAGGGAGGTGTAACCATATAGAGAGATGTTTCAACAATTCATTTTAATATAGAGATGGTCCAGGCCACATCAATTTAACTTTCTGTTCTTCAGGGTCTTGATAAATAAATAGCCACTTTTGTTGAAATGGGAAGAATATTTTTAGAGATGTTCTTGTAAAAATGTTCTTAAAGAACAAAACATCAGATTGGAGTTACATTTATTATGTAATGGTTTATATATATATTTGTAGATGTTTATGGTTAGTAAGTGGTTATAGTAGATTATTACAGAAGTTTCACTATATAAGTGATGTGGATCCTATTGGGCCAGAAACTCTATGGGCAATTGGAGGAGGTTGCCCGGGTATAACTACTCTAATTATACCACCTTTATTTCCCTGGTGAGATTTATGACAATTATTCCATACTTAAACTTTATACTGGTATTTTCAGCAGGTACCCAGAGTAATAATATCTATTTAGATTAAAAATAAATTATAATTTTTCAATCTGTGCCTGAAAGAATATTTGAAGTGTTTTATGAATGCAAATCTTTTGGTTATTTTAGTAAAAAGCCTAAAGTTTTTAGCAATAAATGTCTGATGTTGTTGGCACGGTTTTATCCTGAAATGTTAGAGATTGGTATTGGTGGTAAAGAGATTGATCAAGGAGGATTACTGCCATTAGGTATAAATATTTAATGAATATGATGTAAATAATGATCATTCACATTAGATAATATTGCCGTTGATCACTTTATAGTTATAGAATTTTGTGAAGGATGTTACAAAAAATAGTTATCATCTGACCTGTTTAAATTTATATGCGACTAATGATGTATACAGATGCCAGGAGCATATTGCACACAAAATTGTGCTGTTCAACAAATTTGCCTAGCAGATAAAAATAATAATGGTAGTATTAAATGTAGGCCTATTGTTCATATAACTGGAAATATGACAGACAGGAACAGTTTTTCAGATGAAATACCTTTTTCACTAATTCCTCTGATTTTTATTTTACAGTATCAGGATGTCAACGTTTAACATTTTTACAACTAGATAATATGAAAGAATTGACAGAAGATTTAGCTACAGCTCTTTGTCGTGCTGGTTTACGGCATGTTAATACACTAGAATTACGTAATATGCCTATAGCACCTAAGGCCATTGTACAGTTTTATAGTAAGTAAAAATATTGATAACTGCTGTCTATCAAAAAAAACATTACTGCTTAAATTTTATTCCTGTACAGTATTATTTTCAATTGAAAATCATTTAATATGTGTGTTTAAAAATTGCTATTTTGTATCATCTGGTCACACCTTTTCTATCAATCTAACTATTGAAAGCAATTGACAATTGACCAGTTACAGGCTATGTGTACTTTATGCAATGGAGCCTTAGTCTATCCAGTATTTAAGCAGTATAAACACTAGGATTAAGTGGTCTCTCAGAATACAACACATATTTCTGAGTGGTGTTTAGTCAGATTTGTTCAAATGAAGTTATGCCACCTGATCTGAAGGGGACAGGTTGGGTTATTTTGAACTTCTCCTAAACCACTTCATGGATGTCAACCAAATTTGGTATGTCCATGAATTATTACACGTGGTAAAAGTCTGACACAAACACAACTAGAACTGTATTGGATCAGTTGTATATTTGATTTTTAAAACCTTTAATAGAATTTGCACTCTTTTGTTTTTCGTTTGATATTGAATTCCGTAAATTTGGAGCACTGCCTGCTTATGATCTATCACCCAAGTTTGTTTTCGAAAAAGGCTTAGTTATAGGGTTGTCTGAGTGTGATCGAAAGGTTCCACAAGGTTTATTAGTGTTGAGAAGGTATCTAAGGTTTTGAGGTAAAGAAATGTCATACAGAGCAGAATATATAATATAAAATACTCCATCATATTTTTCTAATGCATTTACTCTGCTGAATAGGAGTAGATCAAAAGTACTAAGCTGGTCCAGAAATGTCCCAGAAACATTTTGTTTTGATTTTCAATCTTTGTTTCTATTCTAACTTTAGGTTCATGTCATCATTTAAAGAGAATACAGATAGATATACATTTTACTGATTATTACGATGATATAAAAAATAAAAAACATAGAACAGATTACAAGAAAAAAATACAACAATTACAGGTCAGTATTCCTAACTTATAAATAGCGACAACCTTATTTCTGAAAATTATGGATTTAGAAATGGTTAAAGCCACCTAATAGGAAAAGTTAGTGCCACCCTCTAAAACTTCTTGTCATCACCATATATTAACATAGGTTGCCAGGCAACGAAACATACGCCCACAACAAGAGTTGTCGCATATTTTACTTTTTTCGGTAATGAAACATTTATAAAACACTAAAATCTGATTAAAAGTAACAACTCATTATGTAATTATCAGAAAATTATTGGAATTTGTTTGGCTTTGATAAAGTTCTCCTCCATGCTGTTCAAGTTATCTAAATTCATTGAAACTCAATATACTTGTTCGTCTCATGACCTTCAACAATTTATATATATTTAAAGTCAATCGGATATTAACTTTAGCCTCTAGGGCGTCCACAAAATTTTGAAAGTGATCAAGGGCCATAACTCAGTCAGTAATTATCTGAAAATCAATAGGCTTCTTCGTCTCATGACCTTAAACACTGTGTATAAATTTAAAGTCAATCGGTTATTAACTTTAGCCTCTAGAGCGTCCACAAGATTTTTATAAGCGATAAAGGGCCATAACTCTGACAGTAATTATCAGAAATTGCTGAAAATCAATAGGCTTCTTCATTGAATGACCTTAAACACTGTGTATAAATTTATAGTCAATCGGTTATTAACTTTAGCCTCTGGAGCGTCAACAAGATTTTTTAAAGAGATCAAGGGCCATAACTCTGATTGTAATTATCGGAAATTGCTGAAAATCAATAGGCTTTTTCGTCTCATGACCTTAAACACTGTGTATAAATTTAAAGTCAATCGGATATTAACTTTGGCCTCTAGAGCGTCCACAAGCAATTGTGGACGCCGGCCGGCCGGCCGGGGGCGACGGCAATATACGACCACATTTCAATGTGAGCGTATAAAAATGAAAACTTCAGTAGCTTTGCTGTCAGATTTGTGCATGTTCTACTTCATTGGGTTTATCTGTTGGGTTAAAAGTTTCATTCTGTAGAGCACCTTTGTATATAAAGTAAACATGCATTTTGTATGGACAAGGACCGTGTGTGTATATACGGTCAATGGTATGGACTATGCAATTACTTCTAGCTTATATATTGAACACAGAATAAAACAAAGGTAAACATACTATGTTATAAGCAAAGAGTGATTTCAAATGTGGATGAACTGAATAAACTTTTACAAATTTATTACAGGATTTAAGAAATAAAGCTGGTCTTGGTCATATTCTTAAAATATATGCTGAACAAGTGGAATAACAAATCAGGTGTTTCAAATACATTCCTTCAATATAAATTGTTATTCAAGATTTTATGCTATGTTGCAAATGTAATCGTTATACTTGGACTTAATGTTATTGTTTTTAATTGAATTAATTCAGCAGTAAGTCAGATAGAAACTTCTTGATTCATCTTTATGTAATTGTGTTTCAGGACAACTAAAAACAAATAACACTAAAATAGTTATGAAGGATCAGACAATATCAATAATTTATAATACTGGTGTAAAATTTGTGTGACTGACAACTAACGGTACATCTACAAGGTTTTACTGAATGTTATGTTTATATTTTAAAAAGTATGGTAGTGCTATGTTAAAATGTGATGATTTGTTAGCATAGATTAAAAACTGGTTTATCAATGACTATTTTTGTTTAACAGTATAAACATTGTTTTGTTTCTTAAAAATTGCAAATCAATAAGAAAATGTGTTGTATACATGTTTATTTGAAAATAAAATATATATATTATTTATTGTTGGCTGTAACCAATATGTACATGTATTTTATATCTTAAAAGAGCCATTTTTAAAATTTATTATACTGGAATTTAAATGAAAGTGGAAGACTTTTGAGAATATTTATGTTTCTGAATTTGAGGCATTCCATTACAGGCATTACAGACGTAATCAATAACATCTGGACTCACCAACAGATTATCTTGGGTTGCAATAGCATTGTTAGACAAGAAAGACCATGGTATTATGTGCCGATGCTTTTGCACGTAAAAGTTCCCATGCTATCTGAAATCTAAAAAAAGAGTATGTGGAAATGTCTAGGACATCATGGAGAGGTAGATGACCAAGTTGGTTAGCATGTACGCGCTGTATCATAAAGCTGGTCATTGAGTCAATCGGCCTAGTTTTGAATCCACGGTTGTACGTGACGAGGAGTAGCTTCGCCTGCCCAAACTTATGGTTTTCTCTGGGCCCTCCCAATGCTAAAGGCTCCTACGTGCAAGAAAATATTTGAAATAAAAAATTAAACCATATATGTTAGTCCCAAAATGACCTAGTTTGTGTTGAGTGGACATTTAACCGCATTTCTCTCTCCGACATATGATGATGGGATGCTATTAGTATTACAACAGAAAGAATACCTTCATAGACATTTAGCTCCATCAAAACAATTTCTTAATAGATGAATTAATATGCAGGCAGTTATTCTCTCTGGAACCGTGTCATCTTATAACTTTGGTGCGTGAACAAATCAAGGGGAGATAATCTGGGTGAGACATACAATACCTAAACTGGGTATTTGAATATCCTCTATGAAATTAAAGCAGTTTTCACAGAGATGGAGATAATTAATTCAATATATATATATTGAATATTTAAGGTATGATTTCTGCTTATTTTAATATGACCTGTTGATATATCATGATATAGTTAGTATAAAAAGAAAAATTGATTAGAGTAAAATGTCTCTGGAGATTAATCATTTCATTTAAATTCACATCGAATAAGATAAACAAGCTCATTGTGTTGGTACAAAATATTTTATTTTATAAAATAATATATTATACATATATCATTACTATCACAGATGACTGGTATGTATGTAAAGAATGATAACTTAAAATAATATAAATAATAACATAAATACTGTATAGAAATAAACACGCATAAATAGTAATAATACTATGACATAAATAGCTTAAATCATAAGGTCAAATATAAAGACCATTTTTATCTTGCTCTTATCTTTACTAAAATCTAAAATTATAATATTCTTCTCACAAACATAATTTATTTTCACCATTCTTACCTAAGATTTTTAGAATTGCCAATGTTTGTTTTACATTTGGTATGAAATGAAGACAATTTCTTTAATATTAAATGTATTGTTGCTGTTTTAAAATCTTAGCTCAGGTAAGAATGTAATGTTCCCTAGACAAATTTTGGATATTCACAAATCTAAGATAATTAAATATTGATATAATATAAATTATTCTATATTGATAGAGATATAGGAATATATGCATTTCTAGAGACAAAGTAAAATATGAATTAAGGAAGAATACATGTCGAAAGAAAGAAAAGAGACAAGAATGGTCTGTTCAAGCAGTCTTATTTGGCTAAATAAAACAGATAAACTTTGCAATCACAAAAAGTTCAATACAAAAAGAACAGAAAAAAAGATTTTTAAAAAATAAATAACAAGTACATGTAAATTAAAGTCATATTGTTTAGAATCTTTTATCAAAATAAAAGAATCACACCTTATAAACAGGTGAAATTAAATAAGTCATCAGCAGTTTTAAGTTACAGTCTAAAATTACATAGAATAATTAAAACAAAACTAACTTGGACGGAAACAAAATCAATACAAAGTATATTACAATATGTTAAGGTTTTTTTAAACTGGAATTTAACATGTTATTTATTTAACATAAAATATGCTATTTTTGATTCAAAAGTAATGGAATTTGCATATTAATTTCCAGTTTAGCATTATGACATGAAATGTAAAGACACTATTGTGATACAAGCGTATATATATATATAATATATTGATAATACTGTTGATATAACTAAATACTAATCTGCTGGTCAAGCCTGAATGGTCTGTAATTACTACAATATGTACCGCTATAGGGTTTCTACCCAAAGCATAGAAGCTCTATCTAGTCTTTCATTAATTCTTAAAAAATTATCTACATCAAAATTGTTAAACCAACAACTCAAAATTACCAATGAGGTTCATAAAGATGTGAATGTTTAATTTTGATGTGTTTGTTGATGTTAATTTATCAAAATCGTTAAACCATCGGCAATGAGGTACATAATGATGTGAATGTTTAATTTTGATGTGTTTGTTGATGTTAGTTTATCGTCGACTAGGTGAAGAATTTCTAGAATGTGTTGTTGTGGTAGTTCGTTTCTCCATCTTTTGTATTGATAAACTTCGTACTTTATCTGACCAATATTCACTACTCTGTTGAAGCTGTACGGAAAGCTGGAAATAGATAATCAAATATAAATAGAATTAACTCCAATAAATATTCACATAATATTGTTAAACATACATTATGCAAAAGCCTGTAATATACCGGTAATCTATTATAAAAACATTTAATAACATAAGTAGAACTTAATCAACTGTCAATGTCATCTTATGTGTCAGATTGTCACAGTAGTCACTGGATTTGAATCCGATCAGCTGCTTAACGCTCATTGATGATTAAATCAAAAAATGGATAATCAAAGACAAAGTTTTCTATTGTACCGACTTTAGTAATGATGACCGAGGCTAGGCCAAAAATCAATCGCTAATATCTCGGTTCAGAGGACAGCAATTTAACTGTAATTTTCAGCATTATATTCCCTTTACATTATTCAGTTTTTAACTATTATAGTGAGAACTGCCATTTTTTTTTATCTGATCTTCTATACTGTATCTTTAACATAAAAAACATACTGTCTGCAAAAGATCGCTTGAATATAATTTTTTTTTTATGTTTAATTCGGTAGATGCAAAAATAGATGCGCATTAGATGGTCTTTATTTGTTATTATCTCATATGTATCCACAGAAAAAGTAACCCTGAAGGATTTGGTTGGTCTAGTAGATTATCCCTTACTCAACTTGCATCCATGAATTACAGAAAACTATATTCTTTTAAATATATAACAGCCTACCTCCCCAACTCTTTGGATCCAATAAGATTTATCTAATGTGTGTGGATCATTCACTCCTGTTTCTTGCATGGCTTTCTTAAGAGCTGTTCGAGTCTGTACATAACAAAACAATAGTTAAGAAAAGTATTTATTGTAAACAGTTGGAATTATATTTCACAAATTCTAAAATATTTACTTTTACTAACACGTTGAAAAATGACTTTGAAGTTTGAATAGTTGAATACCTAATGTTATAAATTTCTTAGATTTTCATTTATGTAATAATTGGATATAAAAAATGTTTTGAATATTTGATATAAATAAAACTCATATTATACATACATATAACTTGTTTTAACCCTGATGCAAGTAATTGAGTTTATGTATGGAACCACAGAATTACAATTTTGTATTAATAAATGAAAGTGAGAGAACTGTAAAATGTAGAAAATTCTAGTATCATTACTTACGGTGACTTCAGGATCTCTAGCAGATGTATGTTCTGATAATCTATTTTGTGATCGTAAACTGTTTATCATCTGTTCTTTATTTTCTACTTGCATTTCTAGTGTCTGTCGAGCTGATATCTCTCTCTCTAAATCAGACCGTAGACGAGAGTTTTCCTTCTGTAATGTAGACAGCTGAAATAGACAAAAGCTGGTGTAAACTTTGAAAAAAAAAAATTATAACTTAGTCTAAAATAATAAAATGTATCAAAAAAAAATAACATAATTAAACTATATTCTATGAAAATTTAATGATTTAATAGTATGGTAGTTAATAGATCTTTACATTAATATATTAAATGAAACATACCTGTTGATTGAGATGTTGAATATTATCAACATTAGATTTAAGGCGAGAATGAAGATCTTCTATTGTTATCAGTTTGGACTTCAGTTCTTGATCTTGATCAATCCTATAAAAGTATATAATAGTTAATACTTAAGTTGGCTGTATATATTTTATATTACTGAGGAAGTAAAAGAACAGACGAAAGAAGCGTCGCAGTATGACCTTGCAGCAGCTATACTTAGTATATGTAGAAAAAACTAAACCATCCTTTTAAATAAAATAGTGATCTAAAATATGTTAATACAGATCTGATAAATTTAAATAGTATAGTTCAGTAAAGAAAATTAAATGAATAATAGTTTAATTTTTGAGTAAATTCTTAATTGTGCAGAGCCTAGTTAGTATAAGTCGATAATCACTTACTCATGTTCTTCTAATTTATTCTTTAACTGTGATAGTATAACTTCTTGTTGAGCTGTATGACTCTGTAATGACTATAAAAAACAGGTGTAAAATATTAACTCGACTTTTTATGCATTGGCCCAGGTTAGGTGCATAACAGTAGGATGTTAAACCCCATTTGATTTCATTTACCACAGCAATAATTTTCATTCAATATATCAAGAAAGATGATATTATATAGACCATGTGAGCAACAAGGAATGAAGAACTTTCATTTATCCATACCTACATTATCTTAAAATCTGTTCAGCATCAAAGAATCCCCTTGCAAATTTGATTCTGGTATTTAGATAATGTGACAAAAGACAAATAAGTATGTACATGTAATTATGAGAAAAGGTGTATAGTTGTGCTATGATATTCAAATAGCCTTATCTCCCTACCCTCATTATATATTAATTCCTAGTAAATAAAGTGTAGGTTTTGATATACAAAATACTAATCATTTAGAAATAATTGATCCATACCTTAAGTCTATCACCTTCTGCTTTTTTCTCATCTAATTCTGTTCTCAAACGATTATTTTGTTTCTGTAATTTCTGCATCTGATCTTGTAATTGTCTAATTAAATGTAAAGAAAATAATATATTTATTAAGTGTCTTTGATAATAAGCAGAAGATCCCTAATATATACTAGTAGTCTGGAATTTACAAAATTACAGTTTTTTTAAAAAAATAAGATTATTTGGTTTTTTAATATACACATTTGTAACTATAATACCTACTCTTTTTCTGATGATAAATTCATAATTCCTTTACTTTGGTCTCTGTAAACAGAAATATCAATTATAATGTTTTAACAAAATCTTGTAATTTCCAAGAAGTATTCCATTATTCCTGTCATTAATTAACATATTCATTTTACCCATAATAATATTGATTGATCCAGAAAATAAAATTAAATTTATTATCTAAAAAATAATTACCTAATTTTATTGCCAAGTTTTTCATTAGCCATTCTGTAAACAAAACAAGCATGCATATAATTAACAATAAATAAAACAAATAACTCCAAAATAACTTTGTATATTTCCAACAGGCAAACACATGCATACACTAAACAGATTCAATCAATAAACTTTAAATTACAAAAGAAAATCGTAACTAGATTTAAGATTATTATAAGGTGATTCTTACTTTTGTTCTTGAACCCACGTATTAACATTCTGTACAACCAGTTCACTTTCCCGATGTAATCTATCTCCATTAGCACGAGATTCTTCTAAGGCTATACGTAAAGCTTTTATTTCTTCATTGGCACTTTTATAATTCTCTCTCAATTTTTCTAATTCATTACGCATTTTATCAGACTGAAAAATTGAAGAATATGTGTTCATACATAACGGGCATATTCTAAGAAATAAAAATAATTTACCAGCATGTTATGACACAATCTTATCTAACTGCTTTGTATGACTGGGATATAAAATTAACTTATAGACATAGATAGTTCTACCAGAACTTGTCAAATTGTTATTAGGGATTGGAGTTTAAAAAGTAAACGAGAGTAATGTCTGTCTGAAGTCTGATGACCTGGGGTCGGTTGCTCAAAACTAAGTTATTTTAATGATCCGTTAAACTCTAATAGACATATCTTGGTAATGTGTTGTTTGTTAAACTTCTGTTAAATTTACTACAGAAAACACTATAGAATACTTTATTTTTTATATTAGCATAAATCTGTATGAAAAATTTGCACAACAGAATGTTTAGAGCCTTTATTTTCAGCAACAATCTTTCTCTCCGTTAAAGTTAACAGATCGTTAAAAGATAACGGAGCTTTGAGCAACCGATGCCTGATCTACACATACCTGAAGACATTAAACATAAACTTAAAAAAAACTTACATCTTCTGCATTAATTTTAAACTTTTCTTGTAAAGTACTGAATTCTACTTTATGACAGACCATTTCTTCTTCTTTACCACCCAGTTCTTGTAGAGTTTGTTTAGTTTGTTGTTGACTTTCATGTAAATCATTTTGTAATACTCTGTAACGTTCTTCAAAATTAATCAACTGAAATAAGATTAATATAATAAAAGCAATCTTCCACTTCTTCCAGTTGGCTTGCAATATCTGTGTGTTTGTATGACCAGTGATCATGAGTTTATTCTTATTGGGATTCCTGTTTTACGCTCATCATTGTATTTGGTCTAGTTCTCCAATACAAGCTGTTAATTTAGAAATGAAATGAAATGGGGTTTAACGTCCTAACGCTCTGCTCCGACTGGGCTAATGAAGACAGGCATTAAATTAGAAAGGAATTTGTAAGTGGTTTGTTAATTAATTCTTACAAGACAATGTTATTAGGCTCAATACGTTTTTTTGTCTAATATAAAAGTATGAAATAGCCAATATAATTTACCTCTTCTTCTGTAGCTTTATTTAAATCTTGCATCTTCTTCAATTCCTGTTGTAATTTTCTCATTTTATCTTCATAGAACAGGATCTTAAAATAAAAACACATATAATAAATAATATACCATATACAACAGACCAAAATTAGTGATGATGCACCACAGTACCACACAGTGTGGATCATGAATGGAATTCTATTATTTCAGTAATACATCAACCCATGGCAATAACCCAGTCTAGGACATCATTATTCTTTTAACTTATATACCATAGTAAGCATTCCAAAATCAATGACTGATAATTAGTTTTAACATGCTGTCAATTCACAAATCAGTTTTAAATGTTTTGTTTAATTCGTTCAAACAAAAGAAAGTTAATACTTATTGTTTTTCTTCATGTAAAGATGTAGAAAGACTTTAAAGGAAAAGGATTTAATGAAATAAAATTTAAAATCACCTCATCTGTCATTGTTTGATTCTGTTGTTGTAATTTAGCTAGTTCTGTTTTTAATGAAGCTAATTGTCTAGATCGTTCACACAGTTGTTCCATAGATTCCTTGTGATTACCTTGAGCTGTTGTAACTTGTAATTTTAAATCTTGTATTCTCTGTTCAGCATCTGTCAACTAATATAAAACAAGAAATACAATATACATGATTCATGTCCTTGGATATATTATCACCTTCCAGATTAAATATGAACCGATCCAGTTTGAAACACACACAAAAGGATTTGTTTCTGCAAAATTTGCATTTCAAAATCAGTGAAATGAATCTTTGTTTTATGGGCAATGAATAGAATTGTGCTGTGAATGCAATAATTAAGGAATAGAAAATTGTTTCCTCTCCCATTCCTTATAGTTTTACTAACCTCAGAATTAGTTATTCTGTATTGTTCTTTAGTTGCCTCTAAATCAGACTGCAACTTTCCAATCAAATCCTGATTTCTGTTTATCTATAATACATATAAATACAATTTTTCAATTATCAAAGCCAAGTGTAAAATACAATTTTGTAATTATCAAAGTGAAGTCTACTTCAGCTTAATCTAGTTATGAATTTAAATAACTAAATTAAATCGTAAATTGGTTCAGTAGTTGCAAAGAAAAGTAGCCATTCAGAAATAATACCTCTTGTTGTTGATGTGTATTCTGTCTTTGTGCTGTTTGTAAGTTAAGATTTAAAACATGTAGTTGACCATCTTTATCCATGATATCATCTCTATTATTACGCACTTGTTGTTCAAATTCACCAATCTGAGACTTGAGCCTAATAATTATTTCATCTTTTTCTTTTCCCTTTTTAATAATGGAAAAGTATATCAAAACTGTTCTGGAATCGTCAGTTGTTTGAGGAGTAAAAAAAATGTTTCTAACTTGTATATTGCTAAAAAAAATCAGTGTACTAAAGGGTATCGCTTATAGAATGTTGGGCTGAATTAAAGGTACTTTTTTTATGGCTACAAATTTAGGGCAGACGTATAAATCAAACAGTAAATCCATTTTTACCTTGATGGTGAGTTCTCGTAATTGTTTTTGATATTGTTCAACATCATCTTGTAATTCTATTGACATCTTTTTATTTTGCTGTAACTGACGTCCGGTTTCTTGATGTCGTTCACGTTCAGCTCGTAATTCTGTCTGTAACTGATTCAATATCTGATCTTGTTGTTCAACCTACAGATAAACAATATACAATAGTTATAGTACAAAAACTGTTGTTTTGCTTGTGTGCTCATTGTTCATAATTTAAATATCACTTCCAGAGTCCAATGTATATTAGTCATCAATAATGCTCTATTATAAAATATTTATTTAATGTGTTTCAACTTTTGACAAATTATAAAAGCAACAGCACCTAGAAATTTTCAAATATTGCTACCATATACTATTTATTGTTCAATAAACTTTCTTTGATATTTCCAATATAATACCTGATTAGTCAACATTCTTTCCTGTTCTCTAGCACCATCTAATTCTATCTTGTTTTTATGTGCTTGTTGTTTATAAGCCACACCATCTTGTTCAGCAGCATGATGTTCTTCTTTAGATGTTAACAAATCTTTACGCATTTTCTCAATCAAAGCTTTCTGATCAGCTATTTCATCTTCATAACTATTAGCCCTTTCCTTCCATGTTTTAAGTTCTGTTTGTTGTTTACGATTATTTTGTTCATGTCGGACAACTTCTGTTACACGTTGACTCAGTTGATCTTGGGTTGTTTGTAAACTCTGTTCCATTAACATTAGTTTTTCTTCATGGTGAGCAAGCTAAAATTATATAATAAATTAAATCTTGCTTACACCATGTGATGTACACTCAGAGCTCACCATTAATAAGGCGGTTAAAAAGGTTTCAGTATGGGGGGGGGGGGGGCAATATGACACACAACAGCTTTATTGTGTAAGCTCTTTAGTAGAACATATTGCAAAATAAATGAATAATTGTTTCAATGTCATTAGTAATTTTGAACTAGATGTCTCTCAGTAATAAGCAGTAATTGTATTTCCTTTTATTGTGATCTGTGCATATAATGTCAGTGTCCTGGTGTTTCTAAAATTTAAATACAGGCAACATTCATAGTTCTGTGAAGAATGTCATATGATGTGAACATTTATAATGATCTGTTGACAGGGTAAATAAATCTTAATAAAACTGGTTCTAAAATATAAAGACTGTATAAACCTACCTCCTGAGCACAATCTTTATATTGTGATCTAGCATCTGTTAAATCAGTTTTTAGGTGTTCTAATTCAGACTTCTGATCTGCAATCTTAAAGAAAACAGCAATCAAATTTATATATTTAAAGAATAAATCCTATTTTACATCTATACACATAATCATCATGTTGTGTTTTGTTTTAACTAATATAAATACATACCATATTTTCAGCTTGTCTTAGAGATGCCTGTAATTTATTATTCTCTAATTTACCATTATGAACATTGGATTCCAATCTTTCAATCTGCCAAAAAATAATAACCCAAATTCACTGAATATGACAATATTTGAGCTATTTGATAACAAAATGTTTGAAACTTATTAGATATTTAGTCAGAAGATTTGAGAAAAAAAAATAAGTCACCTCTTCAATTTTTCGTCTGATGTCTTCACGACAAGACATTATTTCTCCATCACTACGTTTTACTTGTTCTTCTTTACGAGCCAGTTCTTGATCTAGTTGTCTGGCTTGTGATTGTGTTTCTGCTAGCTGTCTCTCTAATAATTTAAGTTGATCTTCTAGACGACTTGAATCAGCTTTATGTCTTTGATGAGTCGAAGATAAGTTTACTTGTAATTGTTCTATGTTCTGTTCTGCTCTACTCAACTACAACATAACGAGATAAAATATATTTTCCTACTAAAACTAAAGTGAAACATACATTTTGTTTATATGGTATTTAGTAATTTACTAGCATGAATAAATAAAATCAATTATATGGAATAAAAATTACTTAGGTTTTTTTACAGCAACATTTCAATTAGGCATCTCTAGTCTTTATAAGGCATGATTCAGCCATTAGATCTAAGCAATTTAACTTATATATTACCTCTTTTTCTGTGCTGTTTTTATGATCTCGTAATGTTGATAATTCATGCTGTAAATCTTGTATTTGATCTTGTAAATCTGCTACTAAACGTAATTTACTTTGTAGAGTATTCCTTGTATCTTCTAAATCAAATTCTAACTGGGAAATTCTATCTTCTTTCTCCATAAACTACAATTAATTATAGCCAAACTAAAACTCTGATTCAGAAAATTCAACCTATTTTGATAACTGATGAGATGAGTGTCAGCAGTTTAAATGAAAAATAATGTTGAAGATTGGTAGTCTCTGTCTAATTTTTAGTTAATGTCCAGTGTATGTATACTAAGACTAGTCCATGTACATCACATATATGTTTTGCTATTTTATGTTATAGTATGATGATGAACTTGGTACTTACCTCATTATCAGTGTGGTTATGTTCTGACTGATAAGTAATAATATGATTATCAAGATTTCTAGCTTTCTCATCTAGTCTACCAACCTATATCAAAAAAAATAAATTTATTTACATTTAAAACAAATTAAGGAGGGTCTATCCTAATAATTAGCCAAATAATCGCAGCAAGTATGAACATTTTTATAATCAAAAACATTCATGGAAAGTGTTCACAAACTTATGGATACATGAATTAGTCAAAGAATGCCTGCAATTGTGAATTAAAAAACTCTCGAAAAACTGTCCTGTGGAAAATTTACAAGAATTGTTTATAGACAGACAGATCAACATTCTGGATCAATTTCTAAACTTACATTAAGTACCCAAATCTAAACATTGCTTTTTCAAAAATCAATCATATCAATTTGATTATTGATAAATAATATTTAATAAATGAATTTAACAATATTTACCTCATGTTCAGTTTGATTTAATTTATCTTTCAGATTACGTATCATCTCTTCATTTTCTTTAATACGATTCTGAGCTCTAGATAAATCATCTTGTGTAGCACTTAGTTCATGTGTTAACTGTTCTATGACATTCTCACATTTATCTACTTCTTTCTTAGTTTCATCAAATAGATAATTAGTACTATTAATCTCTATCTTCATCTTCTCTGATGTTCTCTCACTTTCTATCTCCTATAATACACAACATTCTTTATTTTATTTCTTATCTGGGATAGAAAATAATTTCAAACATGCTCAACCCCCACTACAATTTCTTATGTCTTGAAAGAGGGAGAAATGGGGTTTAACATCCACTCAACACAACTAGGTCATTTTGGGAATAACATATGGTTTAATTTTATTTCAATAATTTGCTTGCGTGTAGGGGACTTTAGCAGTGGGAGGAAACCGGAGTGCCCGAGGAAACCCACAAGGTTGAGAAGGCGCCCCTACCTCCATGCCACAGCCGTGAGCCAGAGGTGGCCTTTTGTCTTGAACCTGAGTATAAAGAGTATGGCAGCTATTACAGCAGACAAAAATGAGTTTATTTGATAACCAGTGATTTTATAATAACCCTAATGAAAACATGGCCAGTATCTTAATATCTTTATTACAGGAGAAATGATTTGTAACTGTCAGGTTCTGCATTGTTCAAGTATTTAAATATTAGATACTGAACAAAATAGAATTTGTAACAGCTGGAATTCTACTATAAGGGTGGTGACTAAGCATTTTTTAATTTCAAAAAAGGAAGTTAATTAAATCCATTAATCAAGAAAAAATTGTCTGAAAATAATACAAATGATTTTCAGTTGCATTCTAAAGCACACAAATTGTAGCTTAGTATTACACATTGCATACGGTAATAGTATTCTTCATCACCAGTCAAGAGAATTTGAATGATCTGAGAACCTGTGCTGTGTCCTAAAAGTTTAATTGGTTTTCTCACAAGTGACAATCGCAATGCATAAAGAAAGATCTGACAATGAATTGGAATATAAACAACTTACCCTGTTTCTACTTTCAGCAAGTTTATTTTTTAAACCTTGTATAGTTTCTTCTAGATTATCTATCTGTCCTACCGACTGATTATATTTTAGTTTATAGTTGTTTAAATCATCTTCTAAACGCTTCAGATCTTCATTGGCAGAATCAAGATGGCTGTTTAAAACAGCTATTTGTTGTCTAGAGTCAGATAAAGTTAGCTCATTTTCTCTAATAACATCTCCCTGCCTTTGCACCTAGAAAACAATTAAAGAGAATATTTCTTAAAAATATGTTCTCTGCTTAATTCAACTAAATTCAATGGGTTTTTTATTTTAAAATGAAATATAATGTGAAAAAATAGTTTACATGTTTGGCAGTATGCTACATAGGTCATTTTGGGACTAACATAGAGAGAAGTTTAAAGATTCTACTTAAAGAGAGAGAGAGAGAAATGGGGTTTAACGTCTACTCAACAATTTTATTTTGTCTGCCTACTTTTCATCCCATTCCAACTGGTAAGAGTTCTTTTTACGCACCATTCGAAAAGATTAACCACACTTTAATTATTTTAAAAATACAAACCTGGTCCGAAGAATCTTCATTTAATGTATGTAATTGTTCTAATTCTTGATTTAAAGTTTCTGCTGTAAGTTTATACTCGGTACATTGTCTCTGATTGTCAGCAAGGTCATCTTTAGTAGCAGCTAAATCTTCTTTTAGCATATCTATATCTTGTTCCATACGTTTAATCTCCTGAGCGTGACTATTTCTAGCTAGTTGAAGATCAGATTTCAACTGTTCGATCGTTCGTACGTGATTCTTAACCTACAAAATAGTTTCAAATAAAACATTTATCGTTCACACTTAAACCGCTAAATGCATGGTAATTAATCAATTAGGGCATATAGAATAGAATTCTTATGAAGACAAAACTGATCAATTTTCTGACATCTGGTCTTTTTTTTAAAGAAAATCATGCACCATTTATGATTATTTTTACTATTGCTTACTCTGCAAATATAGTTACTATTCATGTCACTATATAAGTCAAAACAAAATGCTCCATAGACATAACAAATTCTCTTTATACATGCAATCAAGATGTTTATGACATGCAAAACATCAGAAACCAGTTGACATGGACAAAGACATAACTGGTGACTCAACAGGCACCTAAATCTACCATCACCAAGTTTTACCAAAAGCCATAAGAAAAATATAACTACATTTAACTAAGTATTAGCTGTCTTGCTTTAAAATACAAGTTTTGGTGATCGTTATCTGAGATCTATTTGTAGGAAATAGAATCATGAATTGCACAGTGATATAACATGCTGATCTTTGTTGTATATTACAAGATGCTGCTTTGTCACAGACATTTACAGGTGAAAATTTGTATGAATGTGAACAAAAGTTAATTTAAAGCATACAGCTACACTGTTAACAAGCAAGTTACAATAAAGTTAAACTATGTTATAAGGTATGAATAAATATACATTTGATTTCCGAGCATTTATTAGAATTCCAGGCAGTTCATTACAGATATTTTATTAATACTTATCATTTATGCAAGTGATTTTTCTTATTTTTCATGCTTAAAATGTCAAGTGAACATAGCGTACAATGTATAATAAACTTACTATTTGTCAGTCATTTTAAAATAATAATAATGCAAATTTTTTTTAGAACTACATAATTAGAACTAAACAATTTAACTTAAAGCGAGTGGTGGGTAAGAAATTTGAAAGAAATGCAGGTAACTAGATGCATCCATCAAATAGAGGGTCAAGATACCAGGATGCATAATAAAGTATATTACCTATTGCTTTTAGTAAAGAATTTGACCACATATTCTACTCTCCCATATATTTTGAACATTATTTTTTTATGCAATTTCATAACAAGACATTATGTATTTTGATAAAATAATTTATTAATGATAAAACTATATACTAGTATAACATTTGGTTTAATAAAATAAAATAGAGGACAATGAGTTTCACCAATCACTGTTTGTATAGAGACAGTGTTAATTGTATTATACTTTATAAAATCCTGAGTAAAGCATGTGATCAAATTCTTATTAATGTTGGATTCTCCTAGACTAAACAAGAATAAAAGAAAATGGTAATATATGTTTGTCTGTAAGTCTTGTATTGATAAAAAGTATGGTGTGAAAATGAGAATTTTAACAAATAAATACTAATGAAATCTAATGTAATATTAAGACGTTGGTCATGGGTCTGAAATAGATTTTTAAAAGTTTAATTTGTTTTATGTTTGTTAAATATAAGCCCCCATACTGATACGCATTCATAGGTCCAACTACAATAGTTATTGTTGGGGTTTATCTGTCTCTTGTAGGAGTATATAGATATATTATATTTACCTCTTGGTTTGTCATCTCTTGATCATGTTGTAATTGTTGTATCAATTTCTCATCACCACCAATCTAAAATATATAATTTATTACTGACACTAAAAAAGTGTGCTAATTGTGATTCATTCCAGGATAAATCTCATTTCCTGGTTAGAATTCTTTTTCTTTTAAATAAGGGAACAAGTATGCTTGTGAAAGTAAATGACAAATACATTTATTAACTTGAAATTAAGAGAGAATAAACCTACCCTTTGATCAGCATTTTCAATTTGTGTATTCAGATCTTTTATCTCTTGTTGAAGTTGTTTTATTTTAGAAGTTAATCTCTGTATTTCTTCCTCTCTAATCTTCAACTAAAAACATTATTTAACATCTTGAATTTCCTCCCAAGCAAAATTTGTCATCTGAATCACAAACTTAGTTTATCTGATATTAATAATCACCATTTGTATAATCAACATTCATTCATTACTTGTCTGGGTAATTCCATAAAAATTTAACTGAGCTTCTCTTGAAGATAAAACAATTCTCACAAAACCACATTTCTGATTGCAATAACTATTTTAATCATTCTCACTTACTACAGTACCTTTATACAGTGCAAGGGAAACTTAACCAATTATCTTACCATTCACAGGATTTCATGTTTTTCTTATTAATATAATTTGTTTACATAGTCTACAATTAAGTAGGCTACATGCTGTAAGTAATATCAATTTGTATCAAGCCTGGTCTTGTGTAGAATAAAATTGTATTGTAATGGACAAAATGATTAAAATAAAATAAAGTTTTACCTCCTCTGAGACACCATTATAGTTCTGTTGAGTTGTATCTAAATCTGTCTGTAAACGTAGAATATTCTGATCTCTGTTAGCAACCTGAAAAACAACAAAAATAGGTGAACAAAATTATTATAAATATACATTAAAATGTCGGTACCTTGGCCAGAAAAATCGCACAGCTCAACACGTGACCCCTAAGGCATAAAATAAAGACTATTTATAATTATTTTAAATACATTATTTTAAGGCAGTGGATATTCAACCGTATACGGCACTTTATTCTATTTACTATTTCGTCTTCGCTTCCATTTGACATGTGCAGTTCTCTGATCCGTGGACTTAGCAGTTTTCAGCAGTTTTTGCTTTGGCAATGATGCCTAACCCTAACCCTAACCCATGACCCTACCCCAAAACCTAACCCAAACCCTAACCCTAACCACCATTCGTTCTTTGTCTAATATTACTACTTTCTCCGTTTCTTATATAGGAACGAAATAGCCATACTTGGATTTCTACGGTAGAACCCAGAGAATTAGTTTTATAAATAAAATAATAAATGTAAATTGTAGAAAAGCATTTAGAAAGACGAAGTTACCGTTCTTGTGGAATATATCAAGAATCGCACAACTTTCATGTCGAACGGAAGTTGATATTTTACCAATCACACACGATGTATATATACGTCATTGCGATGTACGGTACAATATTGGAAGTAAATACGGTACTGTATACGGCTATATATCCACTACGTTATTTTAACATGATAATATGCAACCAAAACTTAAAGGGCCAATCTCGATAATATTCTGGGGAATAAAACTGCTTAATTTTATGTTCAAATCCTCTACCCAAGGGTTGAGCAAACTAAAACTAACTCAATATTCAAACAACTTAAACCTGTCAGTTTTCATCTGGAAAAAAAAGGCCTGTGTCCCAAGCTGTATTTTTTTAAAAAAAAAATGTGTAGGTGAAATTTACCTTTCATTATAAAGTACAGCACATGGGTATTCACTGTATAGACCTCTAAAGGAATGGGGGATCACGGTGGCTAAGTGGATAAGGCGCTGGTTCGCTAGCCTGGAGGTTGAGTGTTCGATCCCTGCATTGGCCGAGAAAGTTCATCTCGATTTTCCGGCGTGATTTCCCCTTGTCAGTGATGCAGAAGGAGGGCCTGACAAGGACAGCTGCCTAGTCGTTCGGATGGGACGAAAAACCGAGGTCCCGTGTACAAATTGGAGTGCACGTAAAAGATCCCTTGGCAGTTGGAATTCGATATAAGAGTAGGCCGTAGCGCCGCTGCCCGGGCAAAATTTCCCTCATTGCACACTGTGGCGTATGCCCGTCTTCAATTAGCCCAGGTACGGTGCTTAAGCGTAGGACGTTAAACCCCATTTCATTCATTCATTCTAAAGGAATGGGAATCGATTATTAGGTCACCCAACGAAACAATTGACCCGAAATCTTAAAAGGGTAATGTGTCCGGATAACCAGTTCTGACGTTTACGTCCAAACAACTCAATATTTTGAGCTGATATATTGAGACAAGGTAAATACACCATTCCTCTATATTTTGGCGCTTAAATTTCATACATACTCTGATTATTTTTTTAGACTCTCTTCAAATGTTCATGTGATGACTGCAAAAACTAAACACGATCATTTCTCCCTTCAGCAACCTCAAATATGTACACAATTTTATACACCACTCTTCTATCTGTCAATTCAATCACCCCTAATTAGTGACGAATGTCCATACTTTTTTTATTTATTTCAGTAGTAAGTTGGTTTCAAATATAAATAAATACTTTACCTCTTTTTGACAAGTTCTGTGTTTTTCTTGTGATATAGTTAGATCTAGTTCTAGTTGATGTACTTGATCTTGTAATGTGACAACATCCTGGGCATTACGATGATCAGACTTATTCAATCGACTATTTTCTTCTTTCAATTTACTGATTTGATCTTCCTGTTTAATCACCTGCAAAAATAATTCGCAAATTCCAGTAATAAGATTCCTTTTAAGGTGACTTAATCATATTACAATGTGCTCTAACTCCCCATCCCAGCTAAAATGACAAATATGGTGAAAAAGGGTCAGGCTATTTAAGTTACCCAATCAAAAATCAGATAACATTTTTCCACAGCAAGTGGCAGACGGCATTTCTAATAACCCAATCAAAAATGTCATAGCATACTGCCATGAGTAAGAGGCAGCTTTACATAATCTTTTGTCCAATCAAAAACAAGATGACATGTTATCATAATAGTAGGAGCAGACGGTATCTTCTTGAATCAATTTTACCAAATCAAAACAAGACAGTATCAATTTCACATCAATGTATGTTTCATGTCATTGTACATTTGAGTGTAAGGCCTATATAATTATCATTATACTATTTTGTTTGGGGTAAGTAAAGATAAATGTAAGTAAATTACTTCTAATTAGAAAAGTCTCTGTATTAGTCACATTATAAAAGAGAAATGCACAACCCACCTGATTATAGCAATCAGAATACTGACTCTGACATTCCAACAGTTCTTCTTGTAACTCTTTGATAGCCAATTCTTTCTGTGTAGACTAGCAGAAATAAGACAAAGAAACTAGCAAATGTAAGGTGCAACAAACAAAAACCAAAATGTGATCATATTATAATTATTTGTGAATAAAACCATGAGAAAATGTGATATTAGTCTAAAGCTGCTTCATGTATTAGGAACACTAGAAAAATCAATTTTAAATTTAATAAACAAAAGCAAAATAATATTAATAAAAAACAGAGAGAGAGAGAGAAATGGGGTTTAACATCCACTGAACACAAACTAGGTTATTTCAGGACTAACATATGGTTTAATTTTATTTCAATAATTCGATTGTGCGTAGGGGTCTTTAGCAGTGGGTGGAAACCGGAGGACCCAGAGAAAACCCACGAGCTTGGACAGGCGACCCTACTACTTGCCACATACAACCATGCCAGTTGACTCAATGACAGGTGTTATGATACAGCGCGCACGCTAACCATTCAGCCACACCCCCCTAATAAAAAAACAAATCCCATCCTCAAAAATGAACAATAATTAGATCTTAAATTTATTTTGGAGATACAAATATAACTTCTATTTAAAACAATGCATACAATTACCGAACATACATTATGTAATATTTAATACAATAACATTGAAAGAAATATACTTATATTTATTTTATTTTTATTTTAATTTTAGCTGATAACAGATATGTAGTTTTTCTTGTTAGTACTTATCTGTAAAAAAAATCAAGCAAGCACAGCAAACTTTTATGTCTTGAATTGACAGTTTCAACAGGTCTTAAAAATGACCTCTATACATTATATATCTATATATTATACTTACGTTTGTGTCCGACTGCTTTCGTGTTTTATCAAGGTCAACATGACAGTGTGTTAAAGTATCTTGTAATCTAATAATCAAATCTTTTTGTTGCTGAATCTAAATAAAACATGAAGCAACTTCAGATGCTGTCTACAAAAGCTTAAATCTAACCAAAGTTGCTCAAACCCTTGTGTATTGTGGTATGCAATACAAGTATATCATCAAATCAATGGCAGACAGGCTCTAATTTTGTTCACTCAAGACCAAATTTTCAGTTTCGATTGAAACTAATATTTGTATGACTATCAGTTACCATATAACTGAATCTTATTTGGCCACTTGTCCAGACTAGTATTTAATTGTATTTGTCGTAGCCGAGTCAATTAGTGATTCAGACTAGGCAATTCTAATTTTTAACCACAGACACATTTCCTTTGTTAAAAAACATTGTATAAGTTTATGCTGTAAAATGAAGTAAATTTAAAATATAGTTATACTATCAATATCTAAAAACTATTTTTATATCTGAGTTGTTTATCTAAAGTTACTATCCAAAAAAAGCAAACAAGCGCTACAATTGGATCCGTAAAGACAAAATATTGCTAATATTACATGTACAAACCTCATTAGATTTTTCGTGATGTTTAGCTTTGAGTCTGTTCAACTCCATGTTAAGTTTTTGAATATTATCATCTCTAACTAAAACCTTGCCCATAGTTTCTTTTTGTTGTCTATGTAATTCTTCTAGGTCATCTTTTAATTGATGAACTAAGTCATCCTTGGTGACCAACTAAAATAAAATACAAAGATTACTGAACCATTAATGACAAAGTACCAGTATACAAATGGGTCAATAATAAGTAATTCCATTTGATTCATACTAAACATTTTAAAATAAACTTTTATCCCATCCTTTTTTTTTTTTTTTTAAAAAACATATAAATAAACTTTTTCTGTTTGAAGTAAAATTCGTACTTACATTAGATTGTAGATTTTCATTCTGTGACTGATAAGTTGTTAAATCTAAGGTTAAAGTTCGCAGCTTATCCTCTAATTTGTTGATTTCATCTATCAAGGTCATAGAGCGTTGCTTAGCTTCATCCAAACTAATTTCCAAATTATTAATCGTACCTTTTTTACCCTCAATCTAAAAGAAATTTGTTAAATAGAATCATACACAGTAAATGCAAAGATGATATTTTAATATCTTTTTGTTAGAAATACAGGTTTAAAGTCAAAAAATTTATAAATGAACCAGCTGCAATTGGCTCAACAGAAGTAAACATACAGCGTAAATTAAATGTTGATAAACTTCTTCAAACTTACCTCTGTTTTATAAGATCGTATTTCATTTCTTTGTTGATCAATTTCTCTTTCTAATTGGCTGATCTGGAAACAAAGAAATACATACAAATATAGATATCTAGATATAGAACAAACACGATCAATCAGGTTTTTATATCCATACAAAAGTTAAAATATACAGCCAATAGCATAAACCTGCATTGACCTGAGTAAGAAAGGTTAGAAGAATTATTATATTAGGTATGCAAGTTACCTTTTCCTCAGCATGACTATTCTTTTCTTGTAAGTTAACATGTTCCATTTTTAACCTTTTAATAGCTTCCTCTCTTCTCCTTACCTAAAATGTTAAGCAAAAAGTTCATTAATTGAATATTTGTAACCATTAATTCAGAGTTTGATGAGTAATAGGAGAAAACACTGCTGTTCAGACACTGCTGTTCCTTTACTTTATTCTAACTAGGTCATTTTGGGACTAACATATGGTTTAATTTTATTTCAATATTTCGCTTGCGCGTAGGGATCTTTAGCAGTGGGAGGAAATCAGAGTGCCCGGAGGAAACCCACGAGGTTGAGAAGACGCCCCTATCTCCATGCCACATATGCTCACACCAGGGAAAGAAAACACAGCCGCAAGCCAGAGGTGACCGGCCAGCAAGAGGCAGAAGCGTGGCACTTTTATTCTAAAAATGATTAGTAAATCTGGACCAGAGAAATTGATTACAGGGGTAACCAGCTGTAGCACAATGTACATCACTTGATATTGTGATTCCAGGATTTTCAGAAATCTATCTGGGACATTTTTGTAAATGTCATAGATAAAGATTGCAAACTTTATAAATTGTACTTACCTCAATATTTAGCTCATCTTGTTCACTTTGAGCATTTATAGTAAATGCTTGTATTCTAGCTTCTAATCTACCATTTTCTTCTACAGCTTCTTTATACTGGTCTTTTATACTAATTAAATCATTCTCTAGTTGATGTATAGTTATCTCACTTCGACCCAACTATATATAATAAACAAATATAAATTATATCTTTATTACTTCTTTCTACCCAATTAGAACAAACAGAATGAAATATATTAATACAAATTATTCTATAGTTGCATATATAATTTACAAACAGTATTTAAAGGGGAGATTAGATAAAGAGTTGACAGCTCTTGCTATAATAGATAAATAATAGATAATGTAAATAGAATATGCTGAATATTTCAGTCAAATTTCTTGTAAACATCAATATGATTATGAAGGAAATCCTTAGTTTGACAAGAAAGACAGCACAAGCTGAAAAAATAGATTAATATGGCTTACATTATCAGCAATACGTCGCTTGTCATCTTCCATATTTATACAATCCATTTCGAATCTTTGTACAGCAGATTCTTTCTCAGCCAGTACATTTTGTGTTTCACGTAACTGAGTTTGCAGACGACGAAGTTGTTCTTCTCTTGACATAAGCTGTAATTATATATTAATTAAATCATATATTTTAAATAATGGAATGTCAAAAGATATCTGGTCAAGACAAAGAGATGTTAAAGAGACATTCATTCTGGTGAATAACATCAACTGGTTTGCTTATTTCTTGAATATGTTCAAAATCTGAGCTCAACCCAGATTTCGACATTTTTTTGGTAATCAATGAGATCAGTGCTCTGATTATTGACAATAAAGACATACAAGTCATATAGTGCCAATTTCAGATAATAAATTTAAAGAGTTTATATTATTTTACCTGAGAATCATTCTGTGCTAATTTTTCATGAATAATATTCAGATCTGCTTTAAGATGTGATATTTCATCCTCTTTATCAGCTAACTGTGATTTATATACGGTTTCCTGTCTAGCATTAGCTAAATCTTTCTCTTGTATATCAGTCTGGAGACGATCAAGCTGTAATAACGATTTTAATTTCATAGTAAATCAATAACTTAGATTTTAATATATAGCCTTGTCATACATATTTATTTTTTAAAAGAAAATGTCAGATCTGTGATCTACATAGTAATTAAACTGAGGCTCTACTATAACACTGGTGTTGGGGTCCACTGACTATAATGAAAGACCTGTAATTTAACTAGGGCTTTGTAATAATGCTGATGTTCATTTATTTCACCAATACGTAGTGTTATAGTAAGTCCTCTATATATTATTCATTACAACGCTACTATGAACCATATAAGCAGCTCCAGTCTAAAACTGAAATCTGCCATACTGTGAGCCATCTTATAGAGGGAGATGTTCCAGTGTAGTATGACTTACTTCTCTAGATTGTGTTGAATATCTAGTCTGTACTTGTTGTAATTCTCTTTCTTTTTCGTCACATCTCATCTGACTATCATGAAGCTGTTTAAATACAAGAACAATTTACAGCGTGAGAGGATTAACATCTTTGTACAAACGCAACATTTAGTGGTGACATATTGTAAATTATTGCAATTAATTATATCTTCTTTTCAATACCAAACTTTACCTGCATCATGACAATAAAGTTTAATATTATAAAATATATAGCATACAATCAACAATGCTCCAGAAAATACCAAACTTTTCCTGCATCATGGCAATAAAGTTTAATATTATAAAATATATAGCATACAATCAACAATGCTTTAGAAAATACCTTATTGTTAGCAGCACTGATATCATCTTTTAATTGTTTGAGCATGTCATTCTTCTGTTGTACAGTAGATAAAGTATCCCTTAACTTATCTTCTACATCACGACTCTCTGATCTCAGTTTTACAATAGAATCACGATCAATCTAAAATTCAAATAAGTACAAGACATAAACAATACCTGTATGTGTATTGAAACGTAGCATGTTAATAAAATTCAGAAGTAGTATTTCCATACAAGTGTGTTTATTTTTAAGATCTGGTGAGTATGTTTTTTTTGATGATCAACAAACACTTTTAATTATGAGATTTAATGAAGTTACATATAATTACAAAAAAAACAAACCTCTGGAGTTCTTGTATCTTGGGACAATTGTAATTTATGTAAATTTGATGTTAATTTCAGTATCTAAAAAAATAATAATAATGGATTAAAATTATCAGTATGAGAAATGACATGTAGATGTATATCTCTAGTAATATCTGCAATTTAGCCCGTGGTTTAGCTACATGTATCAATGTTACATTTTTATTTAATTTTTACTGGTTTAATATTATATGTAGTGGTATCTATTAATTGTTTTTCAGTTTGAATAAATCCTATGATGCATTATGTAAGATCGAAATCTTTTGTAAATTAATATTCACATGACAACCCTATAACCAAGTCTCTAGACTATCGGATGGCAGAGATTTAAATAGATGGAACACCTGCAAGATTCTAAAATGTAACGATAAAATGGATAATTGAGAAATACTTTAGGTTGTCCAGTACCATTGCTATGATACTAAACTATCTACTCAACGTCTTAAAACAGTCAGAACTTTGTCTAGAATAAATAATTTGAGTGAAATTTTCAATATATTCCTTTTTCGTTATCTATTTTTGAATTATAGTTTGAATTATATTAACGGCCCGCACTTACATAATGCATCTTTAATACTGCTCGAAAAGCTTTTGACTACATTTATAACATTGTTTCTTGTACACTGGTTTTTTTTTATTCTAACTACTTTAGTCTCAATTTCTAAATACTAATTTTTGTATTACCTCTGATTGAGCATCTGATTCTTGTTTACGTAAATATTCTAATTCACTTTCTAACCTTGTCACTTTATTCTTAGCCATGTACGCCTTTAAATCATAAATTGTTTATTTAATTAAGATTTAAGATAGTTTTAAATTTAGTGATCTGCTAGGCTAATGTTAAGTCTACAACTAAACTACAAAATTTAAAGAGTGTTGTGCGGATGTAGAGGCTAAGTCTTCTTTTCAGAAAATCATATAAAAAAACAATTATAAACAAAAATAAATAAATAAAAATTCAGATAATATTGATAAATCTACTGGATATTTATTATTTAATTCTTTAATTAATATCTTTTGATGTAAACTGATATAAAATCATGTCATTAAATGTTTGTCTAATCTAATTAATAACTTATAAATTTAAATTTCATTAATGTTAAATCTTATGTTCAAAATGAATCTAAAGTACCATAAAATCAATATTTAAATGGAAAATATTCTGACAATTTTATTTTTATGAACAGCCAGAGGTTGCCAGAAAGAAACACCCACATTTTTTAAGAAATGGACTGGCAGAGAACAAGCTAAAAAATAAATGTGTTTTTAGTACAATCAAGGGCCATAATCCAGGCAATTACAGTCCGATATGCATGAATATCGAATGGAACTGAGACCATTTGGATACAAACATAAATCTTAAGTTTCATCTTGATCGGATAAAAATTGTGACTTTGTGAGGGTCCATAACCTTGGTATTACATACTATTTGCATACAAGTAGCATCCATTTTATCAAACAGTTTCGAGTTTCGGTCCGATTTTCACGGTATCCAAACTCTACCACTATTAGGGTGTAATGGTGATATATTTAAACGTTTTTTTTTTGCGAAAAATCAGGGGCCATAATGCAGGAAGTTATTATCCAATGTGCGCGAATATCAAGGGAACCAAGATATAGGTTATTAATAAACATACAATTTGTATAAAAATGATTTAATCAAACCTCATTTTCAGCTTCACTTAATTTGTTTCGAAGTGATGAGACTTCACTATCTGATGATTTCTGTCTGTTTAACTGGAAAAAAACCCCAAATAAATATATATATATTTGATTTTGACTTTAATAAATAGACATTCTCAGATTGGATAACAAATGAAATATCAAAATTATTGATAAATAACCCTTGAGCATATTTCGACTCTAAAGATAGGTCATTTATCTACAGTAAATGATTAGATATATGTAGTTAGTTACTACTGTGTACTAACAAACAGATTATTAACAAATACTTGGTTGGGTAAGTGGATATCTAATGCTTTAACTATAACATTAAATTAAGTTGACATGGAACGTCTTCTTTAACAATAGTAATATCACAGATAAATAATAGTCTATATAGTAATAGAAACTACAAGTTATTATAATTATAATATACTATCTTCTATATTTTTCATGAATATTTTAAAATGTTTTACAGTATATTCATTCCACAAATATTTAATATCAATTTTTAATAATTCATGTTACAACATTATAAGATTGCGAATCAAAGAAAAAAAAATAATCTGCATAAAATCGAGAGTTACAACATATGACACATTCAGCACAAGGTTGTATGTCCCTATAGAACATGTTGTATTTACATGGGTCTTTATTAATATTATTTTTGTCTATCTTTATACTAAGAAGTTTATAGTATAAATAAAAGTACTACATGCTACTTCCATTTTAATCCTTAAAATAATTAAACTACTCTATATACAGTGTATACATGTATTACAGTAATAATTATTCTTTGAAAGGCATTGAGTCAAATAACACACCAGTTATAGAATAACAATTACTATGTTTTTTTTCACTGCAACTTTTCAATAAGATTCCACAAGTCAGTATCAAGCATATAACACAAATAAATTTATTGTTATTCCATTAAAATAGTGTGTTATTTGACTGCAGTAATAAAACTAACCACCATCTTCCATTTATTAAAACAATGCTCACTTAATTCAAATGTAGTTGGGAGTAGTATAATTTGTTACAAAGATACCAATTACAAAATGTACAAGATGTTATGTCAAATAATACAATCTTTTAATGTCATATAGTTGATATAAAATATCTATTATGTTTGTCTACAGCCTATATGATTACCTCATCAGTATGTGTTTTATTTTTTCCTTCAAGTCGTGCAAGTTTTCTGTTACAGTCATCAAGCTGTTGATAAGTAAATATAACAGACTATTGATATTAGGAATTAATGACTTGGGTATTTGGGGCTACTCTTTGAATCATTGAAAATACAACTATTAGACTTTATTAAATTCTTTATAACTAAAACTACAGCAAGCCCAATTTCAACTGATCATTGGCACATCCCTTGTTATGCATCTTAATTATGTCAAGATTCATAATAAGACAAGCAAAATTGATTTAACTTGTGAAAGAAATAGGAATAACAAATAACAAGTGCTTAATGGTTGTTGACTGAATAATAATGACAGTTAAATGAAAGTTAGAGGCGTTTAATTTACATCAAAAATTATTGCATTGATCAGGCTAATGACGAGAGATTAATGGCAGTCTGGCTGATAATCCACAGTTTATGAGGTATGTATAGTCTGGTGGTAGTTATAGCTGCTGGAAATATTCAAAACTTAGAGCATATGCAAGTCACGTGACTTGATACAAATAGAATTGACTAATTTACCTCCGAAACAGCTGAATCTCGCTTGTCTTGTAATGATAACACATCTTTTCGTAGTTTTTGTATCGTTTCATCTCGCCGTGAAAGTTCATTTTTTAGTAAACCATGATGATCTTTGGTTGACATCTGACTTTCACGAAGACGTTCTTGTAATGTATTTATCTACCAAAAAGAAAGAATCAAAAACATTTCTTATTGTCATATTATACCGCGAATGCAAAACTATCAATTGCAAAAAAAGTCATTATTAATCATCCATGGTGGACTAAACTGTATACAGAATCCTTAATACATAATTATCCATTATAAAATATATTCAGACAGTCAGAAAAAATAAATTTGTTGCTAAAATCATGTTTTACAAGATAATTGACACACCACTCTAATAGTAAGATGAGTTAATGCAGGTGCTAGCAATTTAATCTGTAACTACATGTATATAGATACAAAGAGTATTGGTGTCCATTATAATAAAATCTATAATTTACAAACCTCATCATATGATTTACGTTTCTGTTCTTTTGCTTCCCTTAACTCTTCTTCTAATGTTTGAAGTCTTCTGTCTCCATGAGGCATCTAAATTATAAATAATATATCACTTACAAACTATACTATTAGTATAACCAAACATTTATCATATGATGATTTCTAAATAACATATGACTCAGACAAGGCTTTTCATAATAATTATTCACACCCCCTACTGTTTCCATCCCTCAATTATAAGACCAGGGGCCTGTTTCACAGAATTTTAACTAAGAAAAAATCCAAATTGTAATACTTTAATTGGATAATATAATAGATTGAATTTAGTGCTTAGTCTATTCTTATTTCAAATTCAAACTGTCAAGGGTTCTTTTAAGGGCAATGTGTACACCGGAAAGTGTTTTTTTGTCTCATCCGCAAGACTATACATTGTCCTTTGCAAGCCTCTCTAGCCTGCACCTTTCTTAAGGGAAAACTGAGCCACGGGCAACTGCTCCATTTCAGTGGGATAGAATAGGAAATGAAATTAAACCTACCTCTGAAGATTGTTTAAAAGAATAACTTTTTTCAGCTCTTAAATGACGAATCGAATCTTCTGTTTTACCCAACTGATGAATAAACAATAGTATAAAAAAATAATACATAATCTTATTAAAACTGATAAAAACTGGGTACCACATAATCTCAATTTTGTGAAAATTGTGTATAATCTTATAATATGAATAAATATATTTAAAGTACCTCAGAATCTTTTAACGCCAATTCATTATTCAATTCAGATAATTGTGACTGAAGTGAACCTATTTTTCTTTCTCTATTTGACAGCTGAAAAATAAAATATTGATATGATTATCATATCAATATTGATTAAACCAAATTTATATTTTTTTCTTGTTCTAAAAGTAAAACTGTGGATCACGATATACTGATACAGTATATTTATGCCTATTCATCATATGTACCTGTACTTCAGATTAGACTGGGATAAGCTTGGTATGTCTATTAAAGTTTCAAATTTCTCATGGCTTAATCCATTATTGGACTGATATTCCTATAAGAGATTCAACCTTTTTTGCTCTAAAATGACGCAATAAGACTTTAAGGATTTTCTGTGAGGAGGAAATTATCTTGTAATTTGTATTCACTTTGATATTTCGATTTAGTATTTACATTTAGAGAACAGTTTCAAGTTTTTCTAAATATTCAATATTTTGTCTGTTCTGTCAGTGTTTTGATGAGCAAGTAAGCAATAAATTTTTCTTAGTACTGAGTTTGAAGACTAGCAGTAAAATAAATATCTAGTGATAAGACTTACCTCATACTGCAAATCATTGACGGTTTGATTTGATTTACGAAGATCATTATTTAACTGACTAATAGTATAATCTTTATCTGTTTGACTGGACGGAATAGAACTTGATGAATACTGTAAACGTGAATCAGACATACTCCGCTACAATACACAATATAAAAAGCTATTACTCAAGTGTTAGTTTCAGAGAAGACAGTGCTTCTGTTATTAATAAGTTTATAATCCCAAATATGATCAGAAATGTTGTTTAATTTTAATTCCAATTACCAAACTAAAGAATTAAATGAATAATGACATGATATGGGAAATATTAAATTAAAGAATTAAAAAAATAATTACATGATATTTGAAATGTTGTTTAAGTTCAATTACCAAATCAAAGATTTAAATGAATAATTATATGTAAGTTTTGTGTAAGTTCAATTACCAAAATAAAGAATTGAAAAGATAATTAAATTGTTAAATAAAAGAATTAAAGGGATAATTACATGATATTGTAAATCTCTATTTAAACTATCTATTGTTTCATCTCTTCGTTTTAATTTATCTTCTAAATCTCTAATTATATCATCATCTAGACTGAAATAGTAGAACACACAATAGTTTCAATACACACAATAAATCTTAGATAAAAATAAGATAAATATTTAATCCAATCAATCTAATTCTAATCTCTGTTTGTGTCATACATTAATGTCAAGTAATTGGATTAAGATTTATTTTGCCTATCTTCAATCAGTATAGGATTATAAATTACCATTCTTGAGGTAATGCAGTTTTACAGGTGAAAAGAGGAATTGTGAAAAGAGGAATTGTGAAAAGAGGAATTGTGAAAAGAGGAATTTAATCAATCTTAATGTTTTTACAGATAATCAACTTATATAATAAAATAAAACTAACGATTTTATGTATGTGTCCTGCAAGCAACCAAAAACTTGTTCATGCGATAACTCTCGAAACCGAACTGAATCAACCTGTAATATGAAATGTTAAGATAAATGCAACAGAGCGACATTTGCATGTCAGATAGAATAAGTGAACAAAGTTCATAATGCCCTTATAATCAGCTTTTATTAGTATTTGAATAGGACCTACAATTTAATGATTTGCTTTTCGTTCATAATGCCCTTATAATCAGCTTTTATTAGTATTTGAATAGGACCTACAATTTAATGATTTGCTTTTCGTTCTGAATTAAAAAAAAAATTTGAAAGATTTGCCAAAAGTCAACTTATATCGATAGAAACAAAGCACACAGCAGTTATGTGTCTTCATTTAATCAGGATAGTAATAGATAATTGCATACTTATACATTTATTCAAAGCATAGGCGTAATAAGTTCATTTCCCTGTAAATGTAACATACAGTACAGATCCAAATACATATATGGAATATATTCCCTGCCTATATTATAATGAAATAAAACACTTACATCCCAGCGTCCTGATGATCTAGCCTTTCTCATTACATCAACCAATTGATCAATATCATAATTTAAATTACTGTTTTCCAAACGGAATTGTGAGCACTTGTCCTCTTGTTCTCGCAAACGAGATCGCAAATCCTGAAAATATAAATATTCAATAATCATGTATCTAACTTGATATAGAAATCATAAATATCTTTCAAAGTCAAATTAGATCTATTACGTGTTTCTAGGCAATTTCATATAACATTCATTCTTTTTTTGACAGCCAACAAAATCAATTCAGCTTTAAGATCAACTTAATCTATATAATCTATATAAATCAGAGCAAGCTGATTTTTTTCTTCTTCCAAAGCTATATTTCAGAATCAAGATTAAAACTTACAAATATTACACTGTCAACGACATATGCCAGTATAATACGAGAACAAATCTTACCTCCATCATGGTTTCTGCTCTTGTTTTTTCAATTGTTATACTTCGTAATTCCCTTTCTAAATCTCTAGCTTTAGACATATATTCCTGAAAAATACCAAAGTAAACTGTTTGAAATCAGCAATATTTCTGGATTATTACTGTAGATGAACAACACACTACTCCCAACCTCATAATACTTTACATGAAATTGAGATTCTTCTGGATCAGCACACATGAATTTTTCTTTTACATACCGGTATTTTCAAACAAATTTGACAAATAAAAAAGAAAGAAATTGAAATCTTATGGAAGTTGAAATATGCATATTATGATTTTTTAGCGTGGTTGATCTTTGACATAAGGGTATTTAGGGATTTTGCTAATTTCATATTGGTCAGTGTAACATATATTTACATATGATTTTTTTTATGAACCCCAAATATGCGATTTGGTGGCATATCTGATTATAATCTCTGTCAAATAATATATCTGACAGACGGTTCTGGCGAATCCCACAAACAGGTAGCAGGTGACTTAATAATTAGTAAATTTGTGGCAACAGTGTCGGGTGAATCTGATGAAATTCTCGGATAAAATTCGAAATTCCCATTGCAGGATTTCGAATTCCGGCCCACACCCTGCACAGTGATTATGTGACGGCCCGTTAAAGCCACCGGGAACATACAACATGATCATCATCGCTCCAGCAGAAAAAGTTTTTTATAGACTAATTGGACAAAATTGCTATTTTCAATTTTTTTCCGATCGTCCGATCCACCCATGCATACCCATTAAAAGCATTAAACATTATGAATCATAAGAATAATAGTTATTATTTCAAACTATTTTAAACCAATGAATAAATCAGAACTATGTGATTATAGAGGATATTCAATAATATATTAATATGATTATAATGTATTATACTGCTTCATGTCTACCTATTGACATACACTACATAAAATCTTTCATATAAAAGTTTGTATTGTATGGTAAATAAAGGTGTATTATATACCCAATAGTAGCATAGACTTATAGAGACTCTACCAGGTGATAAATAATATATCATGTATTATGAACATACTATAACAATAACGATAAGGGATGATTTATTATGGCTTATAATAATCCGGTTAAATCTATCATAATTATAATTTAATCTTATGCTAATCCAGAAATATCCCTTTTAATAATAATTCTATCTTAATAGCAGTATTGTATCGGAGGTAAGATTAGTGCCAGTTATCAATAAATTCGACACATCATTAACAATCATAAAATCATGTAAGCACAAAATAAATTTGCCTCCTGGTAAACAAAATCTTTGAAATGATTTTTAAATATCTTATGACTTAAAAATGTCAATACTGCACTGCATAACACAATATACAAATAATCTTATAATTACCACAACATAATTTGCAAATCCAAAAGAAAATTATGCATTCACATACAATGTGCCAAAACAAGCTTAAATCAACTATATATCCCAATTAGCTTTTAATCCCAGACGGAATTTTTTGGTCAAAATATGCCAAATTAAGCACAAATTATAAATTAATAAGCAATAAAATACAGATGATGTCTTACTTAGGTTTGTGTACTCCAATACGTCATATCAACAGAAATATGAACATACAATTTAAGATCAACCAAAACTGACAATTACTTACTGTAGTTTATCTCATATGTTATCACCATATAGTAATAAGGTATATCAAAAAGTGTGATACACTAATTGCTCATTTGTATACTGTGTATGTACAAAATAAAGCTAGAATTTGTATCATTAATTGTCTAATTTTCTGTACCTCACACATTTCATTGTCAAGTAAGATTAAAGACTATCTCATTATGTACATTTTATCATTAATACATATTCCAATGATAATTGGTGTACATGTACTTGGATGCAGAAACTTCAGACATATTTACTTTGGGAATATACAATGTAGCTTAATTTAGATTCAAAAGTTTGGGTAGAAACTCTATGTGAACGCTGTGTGAGTAATCGCTGGTTTGAAAAGGATGAAGACAAAACGCACAACTATGTTCTTGATGGCAAGTTCACATGACATTCTGCTGGGATACCAAACAGATTTACACATATTATTCTAATCCTTGGAGGTAAAATGCGAAAAATTAGCATTGATTGGGTTTGGGTCAAATCAAGAGAGACATGGGGTTTAATGTCCACTCGACAGAAACTAGATAGTTTCGGAACTAACATATGGTTTTAATTTTATTTCAATAGCAGTTGGAGTAAACCTGAGGACCCGGAGAAAACCCGCGAGGTTTGACAGGTGACCCTACTCCTTGCCATGTACAACCAGGGATTAAAAACCACACCAGTTGACCAATGACAGGCTTTATGATACAGTGCGTGCACACTAACCATTCAACCATCCAACCCCTCTGGGTCATATCAAAGCAAATGTTTAGGATATTTTAATGTGCTCTTTCTGCACTTTAGTTTCAGAACTTCGTTTTGTTTTATAAATTATAAACTGATGAACCAATCTTTTAAAAAATCAAGTACAAGTGTCCTATGAACCAGGAACCGAGTATGATGCCATCGTAGCCATCTTGGAATTTTGATGTCATGTCAAATATAGAAGTCTGTCAGCTGATGCACAGTTACCTAACGAACAAGCATATCAAGTGTGTCAATCATACCTGAATTTTAAAAGAGTAATACCCCCAAGTTTAAAAAGATGAGTAGAACTAGGGGCCCAGTTCCAAGAAATGAGCATGTACATAAAGGCAATCATCATCAACTATTTTTCTCAGTATTTGTACTTTAATTTCTAATGTAAGGTCAAAAATAATTTAATTTTTAAGACTTCCTACCCAAAAAATAGGAACCTTGAAAGTCCAGACAAGTTCTTTAATTATAAAACCACTGGGGTACTCAATGTGAGAAAGATATACAAAATCAATGGCATTTACTAATTATTTATAAATAAAATTTAAATAAAAAATAAATATCTGTCTACACTGTCAAACTTACAGTTGCTTGTTTTTGTTGTTCAACTGGATTCTTCCATGTTACTCGTTTAGGACTGGGTGTACGACATAATCTTTCAGGACTGGGTGTGCGTCTGTACACTTCAGTACTACTAGTTAAAGTTCTAAGTCGTTCGGATTCAATCATTGTGATAATTCAGGTAGATAATCCAATAAATTCCAAAAAATGAATGTAGACTGATAGATTTTCACAGGTTTTTAAAAGCTGGTATGAAAATGACAGAACAGACAACACAGAATTACACAAAAAAAATATAATATTAACTGTACACCAATATTTACAACTCCCACTAAATATTCCACTTTAAACAGGTAAATCTCTATGTCATTTCATTGTTGCATAATCTAATTAACAGCCATTCCACCTGGCTTGATTCTCATAAAAACTAGAATTTCAATACTGCAACAAACATTACACAAGAGACTTAATCTAGCCTTCTACCTACATATTACATGGTGGTGTATGATATTATTGGTCCTTGTCAATATAGACAGGATTAGCCATTGTGTTGCCACCAGCGACTTGTCTGTACATATTACTGAAGGCTTGGCTAGTAATCACACAACCTTTGACATTGTTATCAGCTCACAGCGATTAGGCGGGAAAGTTTGATTTGCCTTCTGAACAAGCCTCCACATGCTTAATATGGACCGCCAAGTCTATTAACACAATATGAAGCCTATTCACCTAGTATGAGATTATAGAAGTTTATTGTTAGATTTTATACTTGAGTTTAATCATAGATAGTTTAAGGTTAATGAAGCCTGCCCCTCACTATACATGTACTTGTAAATAATCAAGAGAGCAGTGTTATAATATAAAAGCATCTGAAGCCTGTAAACAGGTGGTTAGTGTAGTAGTGTTTTATAGTACATGTTAAATCAATATCACATTGTCTACCATACAGGTAGCATGTACTATAAAACTTAACACATCCTTTTATAATACAACTGTGATATCACTTAAGTGGAAGCAGACGTTAAACACCAAACGAAGAAGTTTTATAATACAATTGTCTTTTATATTACCCAACGTGGAAGCGGAGGTAAAAGCCCTACAAACGAACATACTTATAATATCACAGATTTCAATTGAAGTAAATATTACAATAAATAAACTTATGAAAACACTTAATTTGTGAATGTGTTTGTATGGGAATGGGTGGCGGCACTGGTTTAGGCAGGGGCCGCGGAGCCGGGGGGCTAAGGGGGCTTTAGCCCCAGCAATAATTTTTAATAGTGAAAAATAAAATGTCAACAAAAGCTCAAAAAAGCGAAAAAAGGTTAGGGGGGGGGGGGGGTATGGGTGTGGTGCTTAGTGGGGGCGGCCACATTGCGTGAGTTATTGTCAGTACCCCCCCCCCACCGAAATCGGGGCAGCAGAGCGGCCCCTGGGTTTAGGTTTAGGTGCCTAAATTTCTCTTTTGTTTTCATGTATGTTACTAGAGATAGATTTAGCTGAATATGCCAAGTACATTTGTTTTTCTCAAAGATATTATTTTTGATATGGGATTCTTGGTTCTATAGATTGAAATTTTATTCTTGTAGATTACTGTTTGAAATTAACCAAATTAAATAATAGGGGTTAGATCTATTTAATAAGGCCCTCTTCAAGTTTGGTGAAAGGTCACAATTAAAATGTCAACAGCTCTAGCGTTAATTCCAACCCTAACCCTGGACCAAACCCAAACAACAATCTTGCCAACAATTGTGTGCCCTAACTTTATTTACATCTCAGTGACCTTGATGAAAATTGAGCTGGCCGTAACAAATAGATGTCAATTAAGATGTCAACAGGGCTAGCGCTAATCCAAACCCTAACCCTGGACCAAGCCCCAATGCTTACCCTAACCCTAACAACAATCTCTCTAACAATCGTGTGCCCTAACCTTATTTACATCTCGCCGACGTTGATGAAAATTAAGCTGGCCGTAACAAATAGATTTAGCCCATAACAGGTTTAGTTTAACCACCGAGGCCTGTTAGCCATACTGGAAATTTTAATAAAATATCAGTTCAGGGTAGCTGTTTTGAAAAATCAACTCGTTATTTTTTTATTATTATCCTTCAGATAGAAATGAACTTACACTTTTGAAAAAATGCCATAAGCTCTGGTGAAGATGAGGTCTTGTCAAAAGACTGAACAAACTATAGTCTTGATTAGTTACGGTACAATCAAAGTACATATATAATATGTACCAATATGTGCAATACTATAGTTGAAAGAGTATGGTTTATTGAAAGAAGGATCATCAATGGATCAAGAAAGGGATGATGAAAGTAGACTATCTGTTGAGATTACAGTGGTGATAACTCATGGACAGTTCTGGAAATCCATGTGTACAGTGATTGCACAGCAACAAATGCTTTTTGGAAGTTCTATTCTAAGCTGTATTTTCACACGACTAAAGCCCTTGCATCACAATGCTGGAATTTTTTTAGTTACCGTATTTTACAGATTTTAAGTCGATGTGGAGTAGAAGTCGAATTGAGAAATTCTCCCTCATGATTGTTATTGTAATGTCAAACGCATTAAAATAGACTCCTTTCCATATTCTTTAGGCATCAGCAATCAGTTTAGGAACCATTGTAATGCTCTTTTTAGGAGGCATCTTAATGTTAAATAGTAAAAATGTACATATGTGTATATATATACATGTTTGACACCCTGGCAAATATAACACAGTGCCAGTGGGAGATCATATTTTAAACAAACAACTGACATTTTCAGTTCACAAAATAAACTTTCACTTTTAATATTATTTATATATTGCAAATACGTCATTTAAATTAAATAATAAGAGATATATAGCAGTACAGTAATTTTGAAATTTTGGTGAGATTTTGAACAAAGGACACTCATTTACAGTCTAATAGAGGTTAACATATTACCTTCTATTGTGTAAACAAAAGCTCAATGAATAGAAAATCAATAATTCAAAAACATTCAATATTGACACAAACCTGGGCTAGCTTTTTCAAAGTCAAATTATCCATAGTGCTAGCATTATCATCATTACCAGTTGAAGCTGACTAGACAAATAAAGAGAGAAAACTATACTTGCCATTATTACTATAACTGGAATCAATATAAATACTAATCAATAACCTCTAACAAAAAGATTCATAGCTGACATCTTAATATAAAGTACCGGTAGTTCTCTTTAGTTGTCTATTAGTATCCATTCTTGCACATTAATGATTGTCTTTTGTTTCCACATTGCTTATGTTAATAGGTATTCATTTATCGGGTTACAGAGACCTATATATATCTAAGATCTGATATCTACATATAGGTAGAAAATCCTGGTGTACAAGAATATTTGTGTTGGTTTTAAACTTGAAGTGATTGACATGGTATTAGTGAAGTATCTGTCAACAGGTTAGATTCACTTTATAAACCACTTTCATATGTAAACTGTACGTTATAATATGCGTTAAGACATTAATAAAACCTTATCTTGATCACATAAAACTAGAAATATATAATAATATATATACTTATTTGTACATGTCCATGCATATGATGAATTTCTAATAAACTCAGAATGGTAATTTATACACAAAACAAAATAAATTAATATCTTAAATTCCTTTTTAATTAACTTTTAGCATAAAGAACAAAGCATGATATTATGATAGGCAATTTACTTGAAATAAAGCAAGTACCTACATGTACTTAGTGTAGACCAGTCATCTTGGGGGTTGGATGGCTGAATGGTTAATCATTAATGAGGCCAGAGGGGTTGGATGGCTGAATGGTTAGCATGTGCATCATAAAGCCTGTCATTGAGTCAATTGGCGTGGTTTCGAATCCCCAGTTGTACATGAGGAGGAGTAGGGTCGCGTGTCGGACCTCGTGGGTTTTCTCCGGGTCCCCCAACTGTTAAACACAGGTAAATTATTTAAAAAAAATTAAACCATGTTAGTCCCAAAATGACCTAGTTTGTGTGGAGTGGAGTTAAACCACATCTCTCTCTCTCTCTCTCTCTTCTCTCTCTCTCTCTCTCTCTTCTCTCTCTCTCTCTCTCATATATTTTGTAAGAGATTTGTCAACTTAATGTTTGGGATAGCCAGGAATATGCTAACTAGCAACTTTGCAAGAGTAGGCGTGAAGGAAGGTGTCGCTCCTTATACTGTGTGAGATTTTGCTGCAGATTAAAGTCACAATACTTGCCTCAAGTCTCTTGAACATGATGGTGCCAGTAGTCATTTAAAGGGACTAGCCTATGGATACACTTTATTTCAATAATTCACTTGCGGGTTCGTTTCTTTAGCAATGGGAGGAACCTGAAAACCCTGAGAAAACCATGAGGTCCTGCAGACGACACTACTCCTTGCCAGACACAACCGGGGAAACAAAACAAACCAGTTGACTCAATGACAGACCTTATGATAAAGCTTGCAGGTGCTTACCATTCGACCCCGTCATTTAAAGGAGCCGACTTCAGCCAAGTCCCCAATTCATTATCATCCACAGTCTTTGACATTGCAAACATGACTCATTAGTAATTTAAGTCAATTTAAATCAACATTGATGTTGTTATCTTACTATCAAAAATTGGGTTTCTGATATCAAAATCGTGTGCCAGAACGATTTCGAGAGAGATGTTTCTGATATCAAAATCGTGTGCCAGAACGATTTCGAGAGCGATTTGTTTAAAGCGACTTGATGAACAAGGCTAAACATATTCCATGAAGGACAATACTACCAGTGTAGACTGGAATAATCAGACACCAAAGACTGCCTTCAGACTCTTTGCATATGTTGCCGAACATAAATGATTAGAAATTACAGTAAAAACAGAAACGACTAAATGTAAATCAGTCTATATACATTCATTTTACATTATTATGCTTGTAACTCGTATGGATTCATTTCTTAGCGCCAAAGAATAGCGATTTAGCACCTTTGAAACAAGTAGCTTGCGAAATCACATTTTGGTTGACAAATAGAATGCACAAATAGCTTTTGAAATAGTTGCTTATTTCCCTGTCACTAGAAACCGTATAATTTTCAATATAGTGTCACTTTTATGAATATTTGTAAATATTATGATCGATCAAACAAATATTGTATTATTGGAATGACTTATGATGAATCACCATTAGTACCAGAAAGTGATTAAAATTAATAGTCTTTGTTCTAACTTCTATTTCCTGTAACATTTATGTATCAATTTACAGTTTCAAATGTATTTAGCCTAGGACCAGAAATATATCATGTCAACAAAGATCAAAGTCATCTGAATCATTGATTAATTCCATCAATTAAATCAACCAAGTCATGACAGTTAATGTGACATCTATTACAAATCAATATAATAATACACAGTACAAATTTACACACTTGCATTTGTTTTTATATCAACTTTAGATAGGTTGCCCTGCAATGACAGAAACTTACATCAACAGTGGGAAAGTCATCTGAGCAGTATATAAGGTCTTTTGCACATATATATATCTATTTTTTTTACAGATAATAAGATCATTTACAATGCAATAAAAACTGTTCAAGAATAACAGACCCATTTAGTAATTATCCGAAATACTCAAAATAGATGATATTTTTAGTCATTGTAAATAATAAAAAATACATAAGTCTACACATTTGGAAATTAATGAAAATCTAAAGGCGTCTGTGTAGGATGAAACTAACAACTGAACGATAACTTTAGCTCCTAGAGCATCCACGGACCTGAACTCTGGTGGTAATTATCAAAAAAATGTTGCAATAGTGTTTTTTGGGTATAATTAAAAACCAATCAAATATACATTTTAGCATCCACAAGCAATTGTGGAAAGAGACAAACTGACTGAAGAGGATGTACATGTATATAAAAAGATATGGACATAAAATCATAAGAAAAAATGTAAACTTAAGGAGCCAATAACTTATGTTAAGCTGAATCGATTTTAATCAATTCTTGACCAATATGCTTTCTGGCAAGACAATTTTTGTATTGTATTTGTCTTTATTCTGGGATGTAAGGACTTAAAACTTCAAGCTTGATATATTAAATACATTTCTAGTCTCTCTTTAAAACATGATTGAACTGATCAAATACCAAGTATTGCAGTTATATGATAGGATTTCTTTTATCTTTGCTAATACTATCCAAACATTACAATTTATGGTTTAACGTTTATCTTCATGATTACACACTTGAACAAATTATAATTCTTGGCTTAAAATAATATATTAGATTTCCATAGAATCTATTTAAATTACAGTATTTTGTGGTTTAGTTGATTGTATGTAAAGATTTATCACCATTACCGTGGCACATTAATCTCTAATGAATCCTGGTGTTTAAATGAAATATAATATTATTTGATTGACCGGATGGTCTAATGTGAGTGCCTTAGATTAAATGAAATGAAATGGGGTTTAACGTCCTACTGTTCTGCTCTTTAACTGGGCTAATGAACATGGGCATACACCATACAGAGTGCTATGGGGGAAATTTTGATTAGACAGCAGTAGTAAAGCCTTCTCTTATTATATTGAATTTCAACTGCCAAGGGATCTTTTACATGCCCGCCAATGTCGTATACCGGGGAGCTTTAGATCAAGGGCTGTCATTGATTCAATTGACAGATTTTCGATACACTTGTGTGTGGCAAGGTGTAGGATCGCCTGTCAAACCTCTTAGAGATTTCTCTAGGCCCTCTGCTAAGTTAGTTCCCTATAAATCAAGTTGCATATGGCTGCACATTAAATATCTCTCGCTGTGTCTCTCTTTCTCTTCATAGTTTATTTTGGTTAATAATAGTACATGTATATTGACAATATTGTATTCACCGGCCTTAACATAGAGTACAGATATTGTCCGACACAAATCACCCCTTAAAATACATTGTGAATATGTGTGAAAATTTGTGTATGACAATGTCTGTGACAGATGTCTACTGTAGCCTTGATTAGACATCTGGGGCCTGTTTCACAAAAATTTTTACTAAGATAAAATTTAAATTTTAGTAATTTGATTGAATAATATTAGATTGATTTTAGTGTTTAGCCAATCAAAATTGAAGTATCTACTTAAAATTTGGACTTTATCTTTAGTTAAAATTTTATGAAACAGGGCCCTGGTTTGGATGGAATCAGATATAGGCCTATATTTGATCTGGAAAAAACCCTCAAAATAATTTGTTGTAGTTTTTTTCCCTTGGTGTATCGGATGCACTGCATCCCCATTTTATGTCATTTTTTAAAAATTAATATATATATTTTGTCTGAATTTCACCTTATGCTGGTCATTTTGTGCTGTCAGAAAATTACAATAATTACTACATCTAAATAATCATAGAATTTTGATATACACTTGCATTTCTATTTTAATGAATAACATCTGAGAAGATATCTTATTTTTCTTCACAGAGCTATTTAGAAATTCTAAATGGACAGCATATATTATCAGTAATTATTCAAAAGAATTAAAATATGTACATACCTTGACACAAGATGATGTTTTCTGAAGTTTTGACTCTAGAAGGTTTACTCTATGATTAGCTTCACGTTCTAACTCATCTACTGTATTAATCAAAACATCATTTTGTTCACCAACATCATTTATATATGAATTTAATATTCTTATCCGTGTCTGTAAAAAATCATATTGGATATCAGAAGTCAGTTAGGAAACAAAATATAAACTAAATCCTACTGCTTTATTGATAATACATCTTACCGACAATGAAATATAACCAGCATATACATGTACATGTAGCACTTGTCCTTATGATGCTGTCATTTTGTTTTATTTGAAAATAATACTGTCCAGTTAAGATCTGTCTTTGTTTATATTGTCAATGGCATCAATCATTCGGTCTAAAAATAACATTGTATCAGTGGAGATTAAACACCATTTCTCTCTCGCTCTCTCTATAAATAACATGTACATTTTAATATTAACAAATAATTAATTAATATTGTTGCCTGCAGGTTAATTGACTCCCTGAAGTTTATCAATATCCATATCTGTAGTCAATGGAATTGAACAGATATAATAATAAAGTACCATTCATGTAGATCTTTGTTTGTTAAAAAACCCAATTAAAATAAAATAAAATCAAGTACGAACAATCCAAACCATAAGACAAATTCGAAGTCCTAAAAAAACGGTAAAGGCAACATAGTGTAATTAGGCAAAATAGTGTAATCAGCATATGGACTGTTCAACGTGTACAAAATACATGACAAACACTGGTAACAGGTGTCCGTAAGAGTAAGCTTACCCTGCCTGGCACCACACCCGCCATAGCTACATGTACATCGAAACTATTAGGTGAAATCTCGGTAAAATAGCGTAATTGACCAATAAACTATCAGTATGCAAAATGCACGTGATGAGCAGTGTTAACGATGTAGTCGACATACATTATCAGGGAAATAGTATTTGCGTCAATTAAATATATCTCGAATAACAGCCTATTCTCAACCAAGACTGCAGAAAGTATTAAGTATGAAGAACTTCCTTTTTGTTTTAATCTGAATCCATTGGACATTACGCACACAATCTAATATCTAAATCTATGTTTGTACATACATTAATTAAACATTAACATAAATAGTGAAAATTATGTGTTAATTACAACACAATAAAGTTTAAGGTCTTATAAAAAATATACTATGACTCAAAATACAAATAAAATAATAAGGCTATGTTTTGGACCAAGAACTGGACCTGTAGTACCGTCTGTACCAATGATCTAGCTTTTAATTTTTACATGTACATGTACCCCTGGATGCTTTGAATCAATTTTAAAATAGTAATCTGTAACATGATGGTCTATTTCTGGTCTGTTAATGACCAAATAAACCCTGTGAATTTTGAATTACTGAAACAATTTTTCACCCCCCTTATTAGTACTGAAAATCAATTTGGTATATTGTCTATGACATGATCAATGGCTTGTTTACATTTAGCTAGCAGATCAATTTTTTAAAAAGAATTATGGATGGAGGTGACTTTTTTTATTTATTGGAAAATTTTATTGTGAAATCAATCTGAAAGTAGCATACACCGTATCTGCCAACCAAAATTTTTGAGCTACATGTAGATGCATATATGAAACATCGCACACATATAGAACTAAACCTTAGAACCATTTGTGCATTAACTATTTTAAATCACTTGCCAACTTTCAATTTTATAGCTGGTTTTATATACCTCAGTAGATGGATGTTTTGGCCGAGGACATTTCAGCCAATTTTACAAATATTTTTAGGAAAAAAATGTTGTGAAAGTGAGTAAAGTATATTTTTACAGCATTGAAAGGGAACACCAAGTCCAGAAACAGTCAGATTCCGATGTTTGGTCCATGGATGATAACTATACAATGGCACTCAGTAATTTTATTCAGTTGCATGTAATCCAGGGTCGTGTATAAAACTACTGATACACATGTGTCAGGAGGGAATAGATGTGGAATAAACACATTAGCAGTATTAGACCACACATTGAATGGTGAGATTATATTCAATATCATTCAATCAATATATTTATCATCTATAGCTTTACTGTTGTTGATCAGTTTAAGTATGAGGTGTTCAATCTATAATCGTATAGTACAGTATGAACGGCTAGAATTTTAAAGTGGTGCATTTGTGTTATAAAATTATTTTCCGTAATACTGTTTATCTGCATTTGGTGTAAATTGTTTTGCAGGTCATTTAAGTTTATATTATTATTATAATAAGTAACCTAAATAAAGAACCTTTATGTATGTCTTTTTCATAACCATGTGTCACTTACACCCGAAAATCGAAATCTACTTTTTCAAAAGTAGGTCTACAAATGATTTTTTATGGGTTTTTTTATGGGTAGTGCGACATTTCGATCTACCGTCATTTCGGACTCAACACCGACAACGTTTCGGATTCAGTAGGACTACTTTTCAGACTTTTGACGACTTTTCTTTGCACATACTACAATAACAGCGGGATTATCGGTTAATCAGTCAATTCTCCCGGTTGGATCGTTGCCATTTCTTATATTTTCCTAAAAAAAAGAAACACCTTTGCTTTGTACGAACTAATTGGTATTGCCATCTATGAAAAGCTTGTCGAGGAATGCATGTAAAAAAAGAGTGCATGTCGTGTAAATATTTACTTTTGTTTTTGTGTAGGTCATTTGACTCATTTTCAAATAAATTCATCAGCTATTATTCGTTTTAAACAAATATATAACTTTTATGGTAAACGATGATTATCAAAGAACCATAGGTGCAACTAATGTTTTATCGTTTGGTGGGGCTTTTACTAGCCATGTGTTTCATGTTAATAAATGTTTTCTTTCGTGTTTTGAAATGGCCTATTTCTAATAAATTTATCAGCAACTTTTTGATATACATAGTACAGATATAAAGAAATAAAACATTCTTTTTCTAAACATTCAACATTGTAAACATTCAACATTTTGCTGTATGTGCTTGATGCACGACTCCATGTGCTATACTTGATGGTGAGCGGTAAATTTTACCTGCATGTTTTGTTTATTTTAAAATCGTTTTGGCTTATAAATTGGTTTGACAGTTTTGTTCAACCATTCCTTTCACCTTATTCCTGAGTTTGAAGTATCACCTTCCCAAGTCCGAAACGTCAAGGCAATATTTTTTAGAGTATTATATTAATGTCGTAAGTCAGATATGACGTGGGACTGAAATGACATGTAATATCATTTTATCTGCATGTTTTTTTTTTATATCTTTTTGGCTTATAAATTGATTTGACAGTTTTGTTCAACCTTTCCTTTCACCTTTCTGAAGCGTCACCTACCCAAGTTCGAAATGTCACCTACCAAAGTCCGAAATGTCGATGACATATTTTTTAGAGTCTGAAATTAATGTCGTATGTCTGAAATGACGTGGGACCGAAATGACATGTAATATTTTTATGTATGGTACTGGTGTACACAGTGTGCAGAATATTACCTTTGCTGTATCTTCACCTTTAGTTTCTAATTCATCTAAACGACTCAATTTCTCCTCGTACACTTGTCTAAATTGTCCTAATAAATGCAACATCTGGCCATCATTTTTTGGTGGTGAACCTGATTGCCGCCCTGAACTTGCTAAACCATACTCAATATGACTAGTTGAGGTAAGGGACTGTGACCGTGAGTAGTGTGAGTCCCCTAATGCTGAGTCTGTCGACACCCGGTCTGCTCCAGAATCTGTTTTTGCTAGGCCTAATTCCTCAAGATATAGCTCGTGCGCTGAGTTTACGCTAATATCTTCTGAATATTTTGATGCCATTTTGTTCAAACTTATAATATGTATCTGGGTGTGTATGTCTCGTCAAATAAAACACTATACAACTCAAGAATATGGGGAAACTACATAATAAATAAACAAATAAACGTCTTTCAATTCCGATTTCCGGTTTCTAAAAATAATATTTTAATTTCCGTGAGCATTTGTAACCGGTAATTTCATTGGTTAATAATGATTCCTTTCTTGTTTTCACCAAATGAAGAGACTTCCGGTGTAAACAAACTTGTTGACGCTTGAACGGCCGAGATCAAATTGGCAGACAATAGCTGGCAGACATTAAGACCTTTCACCAGACAATAAGGAACGATCAACTCAGCAGACATTAAGAAATTTGCTGGATGACCATGACTTCAGTGAAATCACGTGCTCCGTATGGGCTAATCCAAGCCTTCGACAAATAGAATAAATTGAAACTAGTCTATTTTTAGTAACTAGGCTATTGTCTGATAGGGACATTTTTTTGGCTAAAAATAAAAAGTGTTTTATCTCTTCCAAAGTGTGTTATTATGAATGTGCCAGAAAAAAACAAGTATAGTCAAAGAGCCATTGGAACGTACTCTCCGGTGATGTATGACATGATATCTGGAATTTCGTATTAAGACCCGTATTTTGACATTTTCACATTAAACACTCGCCCCACCCCACCCCACCACTGTAACTTTGATCACTTTTTTTTAAAAAAAGAAGTATACATCCATTGTGCATAAAAAAATAAGGTATCATCCAAAAAGAGAATTGACATTAATTTTCAGTATATATATACTTTTTTTGGATTAAGTCCCGCTTTCTTACTTCAAATACCCAATAGTACCACCCACATTTTATTATTTTTTTTTAAGTTAAGAAAATAAGATGTGCCATAAAATTATTTACATATTTAAAAAGAGCGACTAACAAGCTTTTCAGTGATATGTAACATTATATCTGAAATTTCGTACTAAGACTCGTATTTTGCCATTGAATACCCCCCCCCCCATTATCATAGTAATAGGGTTTAATACCACCAAACTTTGATCTCTTTTTAAAGTAAGTAAATATGAATGTGCCATAAAATTATTTACATATTTGAAAAGAGCAATCAACAAGCTTTTCAGTGATATGTAACATTATATCTGGAATTTCGTACTAAGACCCGTATTTTGGCATTTAATACCCCCCTCCCTCCGCTTCATAATCATAGTGATAGAGCTTAATACCACAATTTGATCGCTTATTAAGGTAAGTAATTATGAATGTGCCATAAAATTATTTACATATTTGAGGAGAGCAATCAACAAGCTTTTCAGTGATATGTAACATTATATCTGGAATTTCGTACTAAGACTCGTATTTTGCCATTGAATACCCCCACCCCCTTCATTATCATAGTAATAGAGCTTAATACCACCAAACTTTGATCGCTTTTTAAGATAAGTAAATATGAATGTGCCATGAAATTATTTACATATTTGAAGAGAGCAATTAACAAGCTTTTCATTGATATGTAACATTATATCTGGAATTTCGTACTAAGACTCGTATTTTGCCATTGAATACACCCACCCACTTCATTATCATAGTAATAGAGCTTAATACCACCAAACTTTGATCGCTTTTTAAGGTAAGTAAATATGAATGTGCCATAAAATTATTTACATATTTGAAAAGGCTAATAAATAAGCTTTTCTGTGATATGTAACATTATATCTGGAATTTCGTACTAAGACCCGTATTTTGGCATTGAATACCCCCCCCCCTCCTGCTTCATAATCATAGTAATAGAGCTTAACACTACCAAACTTTGATCGCTTTTTAAGGTAAGTAAATATGAATGTGCCATAAAATTATTTACATATTTTTAAAGGCTAATAAATAGGCTTTTCTGTGATATGTAACATTATATCTGGAATTTCGTACTAAGACCCGTATTTTGGCATTGACACCCCCCCCCCCCGCTTCCTTATCATAGTGATAGAGCTTAATACCACAAAACTTTGATCGCTTTTTAAGGTAAGTAAATATGAATGTGCCATGAAATTATTTACATATTTGAAGAGAGCAATTTACAAGCTTTTCAGTGATATGTAACATTAAATCTGCAATTTCGTACTAAGACTCGTATTTTGCCATTGAATAACCCCACCCCCTTCATTATCATAGTAATAGAGCTTAATACCACCAAACTTTGATCGCTTTTTAAGATAAGTAAAAATGAATGTGCCATAAAATTATTTACATATTTGAATAGGCTAATAAATAAGCTTTTCAGTGATATGTAACATTATATCTGGAATTTCGTACTAAGACCCGTATTTTGGCTATGAACCCCCCCCCCCCCCCCTGCTTTATAATCATAGTAATAGAGCTTAACACTACCAAACTTTGATCGCTTTTTAAGGTAAGTAAATATGAATGTGCCATAAAATTATTTACATATTTGAATAGGCTAATAAATAGGCTTTTCTGTGATATGTAACATTATATCTGGAATTTCGTACTAACACCCGTATTTTGGCATTGAATACCCCCACCCCCTTCATTATCATAGTTATAGAGCTTAATACCATCAAAATTTGATCGCTTTTTAAGGTAATTAAATATGAATGTGCCATAAAATTATTTATATATTTAAGGAGAGCAATCAACAAGCTTTTCAGTAATATGTAACATTATATCTGGAATTTCGTACTTAGACTCGTATTTTGGCTATGAATACCCCCCCCACCCCTTCTTCATAATCATAGTAATAGAGCTTAATACTACCAAACTTTGATCGCTTTTTAAGGTAAATAAATATGAATGTGCCATAAAATTAATTACATATTTGAAGAGAGCAATCAACAAGCTTTTCACTGATATGTAACATTATATCTGGAATTTCGTACTAAGACTCGTATTTTGGCTATGAATACCCCCCCCCCCCCCTGCTTCATAATCATAGTAATAGAGCTTAACACTACCAAACTTTGATCGCTTTTTAAGGTAATTAAATATGAATGTGCCATAATATTATTTACATATTGGAATAGGCTAATCAATAAGCTTTTCTGTGATATGTAACATTATATCTGGAATTTCGTACTAAGACCCCTTTTTTGGCATTGAATACCCCCCCCCCCCCTTCAATATCATAGTAATAGATTTTAGTACCACCAAACATTGATCGTCTTGTAAGGTAAGTAAATCTTAATGTGCCAGAAAATTATTTATATATTTGAAAATTGCAATCCACAAGCTTTTCAGTGATATGTAACATTATATCTGGAATTTCGTACTAAGACCCGTATTTTGGCATTGATTACCCCTACCCCCTTCATTATCATAGTAATAGAGCTTAATACCACCAAACTTTGATCGCTTTTTAAGGTAAGTAAATATGAATGTGCCATAAAATTATTTACATATTTAAGGAGAGCAATCAACAAGCTTTTCAGTAATATGTAACATTATATCTGGAATTTCGTACTAAGACTCGTATTTTGGCTATGAATACCCCCCCCCCTTCTTCATAATCATAGTAATAGAGCTTAATATTACCAAACTTTGATCGCTTTTTAAGGTAAATAAATATGAATGTGCCATAAAATTATTTACATATTTGAAAAGGCTAATAAATAAGCTTTTCTGTGATATGTAACATTATATCTGGAATTTCGCACTAAGACCCGTATTTTGGCATTGACACCCCCCCCCCTCCTGCTTCATAATCATAGTAATAGAGCTTAACACTACCAAACTTTGATCGCTTTTTTAGGTAAGTAAATATGAATGTGCCATAAAATTATTTACATATTTGAAAAGGCTAATAAATAGGCTTTTCTGTGTTATGTAACATTATATCTGGAATTTCGTACTAAGACCCGTATTTTGGCATTGACACCCCCCCCCCCCCCCGCTTCCTTATCATAGTGATAGAGCTTAATACCACAAAACTTTGATCGCTATTTAAGGTAAATAAATATGAATGTGCCATGGAATTATTTACATATTTGAAGAGAGCAATTAACAAGCTTTTCAGTGATATGTAACATTATATCTGGAATTTCGTACTAAGACTCGTATTTTGCCATTGAATACCCCCACCCCCTTCATTATCATAGTAATAGAGCTTAATGCCACCAAACTTTGATCGCTTTTTAAGATAAGTAAATATGAATGTGCCATAAAATTATTTTCATATTTGAATAGGCTAATAAATAAGCTTTTCAGTGATATGTAACATTATATCTGGAATTTCGTACTAAGACCCGTATTTTGGCTATGAATCCCCCCCCCCTGCTTTATAATCATAGTAATAGAGCTTAATACTACCAAACTTTGATCGCTTTTTAAGGTAAGTAAATATGAATGTGCCATAAAATTATTTACATATTTGAATAGGCTAATAAATAAGCTTTTTTGTGATATGTAACATTATATCTGGAATTTCGTACTAAGACCCGTATTTTGGCATTGAATACCCCCACCCCCTTCATTATCATAGTTATAGAGCTTAATACCATCAAAATTTGATCGCTTTTTATGTGCCATAAAATTATTTACATATTTGAAAAGGCTAATAAATAAGCTTTTCTGTGATATGTAACATTATATCTGGAATTTCGTACTAAGACCCGTATTTTGGCATTTAATACCCCCCCCCCCCCCCTCCTGCTTCATAATCATAGTAATAGAGCTTAACACTACCAAACTTTGATCGCTTTTTAAGGTAAGTAAATATGAATGTGCCATAAAATTATTTACATATTTGTAAAGGCTAATAAATAGGCTTTTCTGTGATATGTAACATTATATCTGGAATTTCGTACTAAGACCCGTATTTTGGCATTGACACCCCCCCCCCCGCTTCCTTATCGTAGTGATAGAGCTTAATACCACAAAACTTTGATCGCTATTTAAGGTAAGTAAATATGAATGTGCCATGAAATTATTTACATATTTGAAGAGAGCAATTAACAAGCTTTTCAAGGATATGTAACATTATATCTGGAATTTCGTACTAAGACCCGTATTTTGGCTATGAACCCCCCCCCCCCCTGCTTTATAATCATAGTAATAGAGCTTAACACTACCAAACTTTGATCGCTTTTTAAGATAAGTAAATATGAATGTGCCATAAAATTATTTACATATTTGAATAGGCTAATAAATAAGCTTTTCAGTGATATGTAACATTATATCTGGAATTTCGTACTAAGACCCGTATTTTGGCTATGAATCCCCCCCCTGCTTTATAATCATAGTAATAGAGCTTAATACTACCAAACTTTGATCGCTTTTTAAGGTAAGTAAATATGAATGTGCCATAAAATTATTTACATATTTGAATAGGCTATTAAATAAGCTTTTTTTGTGATATGTAACATTATATCTGGAATTTCGTACTAAGACCCGTATTTTGGCATTGAATACCCCACCCCCTTCATTATCATAGTTATAGAGCTTAATACCATCAAAATTTGATCGCTATTTAAGGTAATTAAATATGAATGTGCCATAAAATTATTTACATATTTGAGGAGAGCAATCAACAAGCTTTTCAGTGATATGCAACATTATATTTGGAATTTCGTACTAAGACTCGTATTTCGGCTATGCATACCCCCCCCCCCCTGCTTCATAATCATAGTGATAGAGCTTAACACTTCCAAACTTTGATCGCTTTTTAAGGTAAGTAAATATGAATGTGCCATAAAATTATTTACATATTTGAAGAGAGCAATCAACAAGCTTTTCACTGTTATGTAGCATTATATCTGGAATTTCGTACTAAGACTCGTATTTTGGCTATGAATACCCCCCCCCCCCCGTGCTTCATAATCATAGTAATAGAGCTTAACACTACCAAACTTTGATCGCTTTTTAAGGTAATTAAATATGAATGTGCCATAAAATTATTTACATATTGGAATAGGCTAATAAATAAGCTTTTCTGTGATATGTAACATTATATCTGGAATTTCGTACTAAGACCCGTATTTTGGCATTGAATACCCCCCCCCCTCCTGCTTCATAATCATAGTAATAGAGCTTAACACTACCAAAATTTGATCGCTTTATAAGGTAAGTAAATATGAATGTGCCATAAAATTATTTACATATTTGAAAAGGCTTATAAATAGGCTTTTCTGTGATATGTAACATTATATCTGGAATTTCGTACTAAGACCCGTATTTTGGCATTGACACCCCCCCCCCCCCGCTTCCTTATCATAGTGATAGAGCTTAATACCACAAAACTTTGATCGCTATTTAAGGTAAGTAAATAGGAATGTGCCATGAAATTATTTACATATTTGAAGAGAGCAATTAACAAGCTTTTCAGTGATATGTAACATTATATCTGGAATTTCGTACTAAGACCCGTATTTTGGCATTGAATACCCCCCCCCCTCCTGCTTCATAATCATAGTAATAGAGCTTAACACTACCAAAATTTGATCGCTTTTTAAGGTAAGTAAATATGAATGTGCCATAAAATTATTTACATATTTGTAAAGACTAATAAATAGGCTTTTCTGTGATATGTAACATTATATCTGGAATTTCGTACTAAGACCCGTAATTTGGCATTGACCCCCCCCCCCCGCTTCCTTATCATAGTGATAGAGCTTAATACCACAAAACTTTGATCGCTTTTTAAGGTAAGTAAATATGAATGTGCCATGAAATTATTTACATATTTGAAGAGAGCAATTTACAAGCTTTTCAGTGATATGTAACATTAAATTTGGAATTTCGTACTAAGACTCGTATTTTGCCATTGAATAACCCCACCCCCTTCATTATCATAGTAATAGAGCTTAATACCACCAAACTTTGATCGCTTTTTCAGATAAGTAAATATGAATGTGCCATAAAATTATTTACATATTTGAATAGGCTAATAAATAAGCTTTTCAGTGATATGTAACATTATATCTGGAATTTCGTACTAAGACCCGTATTTTGGCATTGACCCCCCCCCCCCCCGCTTCCTTATCATAGTGATAGAGCTTAATACCACAAAACTTTGATCGCTTTTTAAGGTAAGTAAATATGAATGTGCCATGAAATTATTTACATATTTGAAGAGAGCAATTTACAAGCTTTTCAGTGATATGTAACATTATATCTGGAATTTCGTACTAAGACTCGTATTTTGCCATTGAATAACCCCACCCCCTTCATTATCATAGTTATAGAGCTTAATACCATCAAAATTTGATCGCTTTTTAAGGTAATTAAATATGAATGTGCCATAAAATTATTTACATATTTAAGGAGAGCAATCAACAAGCTTTTCAGTAATATGTAACATTATATCTGGAATTTCGTACTAAGACTCGTATTTTGGCTATGAATACCCCCCCACCCCTTCTTCATAATCATAGTAATAGAGCTTAATACTACCAAACTTTGATCGCTTTTTAAGGTAAATAAATATGAATGTGTCATAAAATTAATTACATATTTGAAGAGAGCAATCAACAAGCTTTTCACTGATATGTAACATTATATCTGGAATTTCGTACTAAGACTCGTATTTTGGCTATGAATACCCCCCCCCCCCCTGCTTCATAATCATAGTCATAGAGCTTAACACTAACAAACTTTGATCGCTTTTTAAGGTAATTAAATATGAATGTGCCATAATATTATTTACATATTGGAATAGGCTAATAAATATGCTTTTCTGTGATATGTAACATTATATCTGGAATTTCGTACTAAGACCCCTTTTTTGGCATTGAATACCCCCCCCCCTTCAATATCATAGTAATAGATTTTAGGACCACCCAACATTGATCGTCTTGTAAGGTAAGTAAATCTTAATGTGCCAGAAAATTATTTATATATTTGAAAAATGCAATCCACAAGCTTTTCAGTGATATGTAACATTATATCTGGAATTTCGTACTAAGACCCGTATTTTGGCATTGATTACCCCTACCCCCCTTCATTATCATAGTAATAGAGCTTAATACCACCAAACTTTGATCGCTTTTTAAGGTAAGTAAATATGAATGTGCCATAAAATTATTTACATATTTAAGGAGAGCAATCAACAAGCTTTTCAGTAATATGTAACATTATATCTGGAATTTCGTACTAAGACTCGTATTTTGGCTATGAATACCCCCCCCCCCTTCTTCATAATCATAGTAATAGAGCTTAATACTACCAAACTTTGATCGCTTTTTAAGGTAAATAAATATGAATGTGCCATAAAATTATTTACATATTTGAAAAGGCTAATAAATAAGCTTTTCTGTGATATGTAACATTATATCTGGAATTTCGTACTAAGACCCGTATTTTGGCATTGAATACCCCCTCCCTCCGCTAATAAATAGGCTTTTCTGTGATATGTAACATTATATCTGGAATGTCGTACTAAGACCCGTATTTTGGCATTGACACCCCCCCCCCCCGCTTCCTTATCATAGTGATAGAGCTTAATACCACAAAACTTTGATCGCTATTTAAGGTAAGTAAATATGAATGTGCCATGAAATTATTTACATATTTGAAGAGAGCAATTAACAAGCTTTTCTGTGATATGTAACATTGAATCTGCAATTTCGTACTAAGACTCGTATTTTGCCATTGAATAACCCCACCCCCTTCATTATCATAGTAATAGAGCTTAATACCACCAAACTTTGATCGCTTTTTAAGATAAGTAAAAATGAATGTGCCATAAAATTATTTACATATTTGAATAGGCTAATAAATAAGCTTTTCAGTGATATGTAACATTATATCTGGAATTTCGTACTAAGACCCGTATTTTGGCTATGAATCCCCCCCCCCCCCTGCTTTATAATCATAGTAATAGAGCTTAATACCATCAAACTTTGATCGCTTTTTGAGGTAAGTAAATATGAATGTGCCATAAAATTATTTACATATTTGAAGAGATTAATCAACAAGCTTTTCACTGATATGTAAAATTATATCTGGAATTTCGTACTAAGACTCGTATTTTGGCTATGAATCCCCCCCCCCCCCCGCTTCATAATCATAGTAATAGAGATTTATATTACAAAACTTTAATCGCTTTTTAAGGTAAGTAAATATAAATGTGCCATAAAATTATTTACATATTTGAATAGGCTTATAAATACGCTTTTCTGTGATATGTAACATTATATCTGGAATTTCGTACTAAGACCCGTATTTTGGCATTAAATACCCCCACCCCTTCATTATCATAGTTATAGAGCTTAATACCACCAAACTTTGATCGCTTTTTAAGGTAAGTAAATATGAATGTGCCATAAAATTATTTACATATTTTATTAGGCTAATAAATAAGCTTTTCAGTGATATGTACCATTATATCTGGAATTTCGTACTAAGACCCGTATTTTGGCATTGAATACCCCCTCCCTCCGCTTCATAATCATAGTGATAGAGCTTAATACCACAAACCTTTGATCGCTTATTAAGGTAAGTAATTATGAATGGGCTATAAAATTATTTACATATTTGAAAGGGGCAATCAACAAGCTTTTCTGTGATATGTAACATTATATCTGGAATTTCGTACTAAGACCCGTATTTTGGCATTGAATACCCCCACCCCCTTCATTATCATAGTTATAGAGCTTAATACCATCAAAATTTGATCGCTTTTTAAGGTAATTAAATATGAATGTGCCATAAAATTATTTACATATTTAAGGAGAGCAATCAACAAGCTTTTCAGTAATATGTAACATTATGTCTGGAATTTCGTACTAAGACTCGTATTTTGGCTATAAATACCCCCCACCCCTTCTTCATAATCATAGTAATAGAGCTTAATACTACCAAACTTTGATCGCTTTTTAAGGTAAATAAATATGAATGTGCCATAAAATTAATTACATATTTGAAGAGAGCAATCAACAAGCTTTTCACTGATATGTAACATTATATCTGGAATTTCGTACTAAGCCTCGTATTTTGGCTATGAATCCCCCCCCCTGCTTCATAATCATAGTAATAGAGCTTAACACTACCAAACTTTGATCGCTTTTTAAGGTAATTAAATATGAATGTGCCATAATATTATTGGAATAGGCTAATAAATAAGCTTTTCTGTGATATGTAACATTATATCTGGAATTTCGTACTAAGACCCCTTTTTTGACATTGAATACCCCCCCCCCCCTTCATTATCATAGTAATAGAGCTTAATACCACCAAACTTTGATCGCTTTTTAAGATAAGTAAAAATGAATGTGCCATAAAATTATTTACATATTTGAATAGGCTAATAAATAAGCTTTTCAGTGATATGTAACATTATATCTGGAATTTCGTACTAAGACCCGTATTTTGGCTATGAATCCCCCCCCCCCCTGCTTTATAATCATAGTAATAGAGCTTAATACTACCAAACTTTGATCGCTTTTTAAGGTAAATAAATATGAATGTGCCATAAAATTATTTACATATTTGAAAAGGCTAATAAATAAGCTTTTCTGTGATATGTAACATTATATCTGGAATTTCGTACTAAGACCCGTATTTTGGCATTGAATACCCCCTCCCTCCGCTAATAAATAGGCTTTTCTGTGATATGTAACATTATATCTGGAATGTCGTACTAAGACCCGTATTTTGGCATTGACACCCCCCCCCCCCCGCTTCCTTATCATAGTGATAGAGCTTAATACCACAAAACTTTGATCGCTATTTAAGGTAAGTAAATATGAATGTGCCATGAAATTATTTACATATTTGAAGAGAGCAATTAACAAGCTTTTCTGTGATATGTAACATTGAATCTGCAATTTCGTACTAAGACTCGTATTTTGCCATTGAATAACCCCACCCCCTTCATTATCATAGTAATAGAGCTTAATACCACCAAACTTTGATCGCTTTTTAAGATAAGTAAAAATGAATGTGCCATAAAATTATTTACATATTTGAATAGGCTAATAAATAAGCTTTTCAGTGATATGTAACATTATATCTGGAATTTCGTACTAAGACCCGTATTTTGGCTATGAATCCCCCCCCCCCCGCTTCATAATCATAGTAATAGAGATTTATATTACAAAACTTTAATCGCTTTTTAAGGTAAGTAAATATAAATGTGCCATAAAATTATTTACATATTTGAATAGGCTTATAAATAAGCTTTTCTGTGATATGTAACATTATATCTGGAATTTCGTACTAAGACCCGTATTTTGGCATTAAATACCCCCACCCCTTCATTATCATAGTTATAGAGCTTAATACCACCAAACTTTGATCGCTTTTTAAGGTAAGTAAATATGAATGTGCCATAAAATTATTTACATATTTGATTAGGCTAATAAATAAGCTTTTCAGTGATATGTACCATTATATCTGGAATTTCGTACTAAGACCCGTATTTTGGCATTGAATACCCCCTCCCTCCGCTTCATAATCATAGTGATAGAGCTTAATACCACAAACCTTTGATCGCTTATTAAGGTAAGTAATTATGAATGGGCTATAAAATTATTTACATATTTGAAAGGGGCAATCAACAAGCTTTTCTGTGATATGTAACATTATATCTGGAATTTCGTACTAAGACCCGTATTTTGGCATTGAATACCCCCACCCCCTTCATTATCATAGTTATAGAGCTTAATACCATCAAAATTTGATCGCTTTTTAAGGTAATTAAATATGAATGTGCCATAAAATTATTTACATATTTAAAGAGAGCAATCAACAAGCTTTTCAGTAATATGTAACATTATGTCTGGAATTTCGTACTAAGACTCGTATTTTGGCTATAAATACCCCCCCACCCCTTCTTCATAATCATAGTAATAGAGCTTAATACTACCAAACTTTGATCGCTTTTTAAGGTAAATAAATATGAATGTGCCATAAAATTAATTACATATTTGAAGAGAGCAATCAACAAGCTTTTCACTGATATGTAACATTATATCTGGAATTTCGTACTAAGCCTCGTATTTTGGCTATGAATCCCCCCCCCCTGCTTCATAATCATAGTAATAGAGCTTAACACTACCAAACTTTGATCGCTTTTTAAGGTAATTAAATATGAATGTGCCATAATATTATTGGAATAGGCTAATAAATAAGCTTTTCTGTGATATGTAACATTATATCTGGAATTTCGTACTAAGACCCCTTTTTTGGCATTGAATACCCCCCCCCCCCTTCATTATCATAGTAATAGAGCTTAATACCACCAAACTTTGATCGCTTTTTAAGATAAGTAAAAATGAATGTGCCATAAAATTATTTACATATTTGAATAGGCTAATAAATAAGCTTTTCAGTGATATGTAACATTATATCTGGAATTTCGTACTAAGACCCGTATTTTGGCTATGAATCCCCCCCCCCCTGCTTTATAATCATAGTAATAGAGCTTAATACTACCAAACTTTGATCGCTTTTTAAGGTAAATAAATATGAATGTGCCATAAAATTATTTACATATTTGAAAAGGCTAATAAATAAGCTTTTCTGTGATATGTAACATTATATCTGGAATTTCGTACTAAGACCCGTATTTTGGCATTGAATACCCCCTCCCTCCGCTAATAAATAGGCGTTTCTGTGATATGTAACATTATATCTGGAATGTCGTACTAAGACCCGTATTTTGGCATTGACACCCCCCCCCCCGCTTCCTTATCATAGTGATAGAGCTTAATACCACAAAACTTTGATCGCTATTTAAGGTAAGTAAATATGAATGTGCCATGAAATTATTTACATATTTGAAGAGAGCAATTAACAAGCTTTTCTGTGATATGTAACATTGAATCTGCAATTTCGTACTAAGACTCGTATTTTGCCATTGAATAACCCCACCCCCTTCATTATCATAGTAATAGAGCTTAATACCACCAAACTTTGATCGCTTTTTAAGATAAGTAAAAATGAATGTGCCATAAAATTATTTACATATTTGAATAGGCTAATAAATAAGCTTTTCAGTGATATGTAACATTATATCTGGAATTTCGTACTAAGACCCGTATTTTGGCTATGAATCCCCCCCCCCCCTGCTTTATAATCATAGTAATAGAGCTTAATACCATCAAACTTTGATCGCTTTTTGAGGTAAGTAAATATGAATGTGCCATAAAATTATTTACATATTTGAAGAGATTAATCAACAAGCTTTTCACTGATATGTAAAATTATATCTGGAATTTCGTACTAAGACTCGTATTTTGGCTATGAATCCCCCCCCCCCGCTTCATAATCATAGTAATAGAGATTTATATTACAAAACTTTAATCGCTTTTTAAGGTAAGTAAAAATAAATGTGCCATAAAATTATTTACATATTTGAATAGGCTTATAAATAAGCTTTTCTGTGATATGTAACATTATATCTGGAATTTCGTACTAAGACCCGTATTTTGGCATTAAATACCCCCACCCCTTCATTATCATAGTTATAGAGCTTAATACCACCAAACTTTGATCGCTTTTTAAGGTAAGTAAATATGAATGTGCCATAAAATTATTTACATATTTGAATAGGCTAATAAATAAGCTTTTCAGTGATATGTACCATTATATCTGGAATTTCGTACTAAGACCCGTATTTTGGCATTGAATACCCCCTCCCTCCGCTTCATAATCATAGTGATAGAGCTTAATACCACAAACCTTTGATCGCTTATTAAGGTAAGTAATTATGAATGGGCTATAAAATTATTTACATATTTGAAAGGGGCAATCAACAAGCTTTTCTGTGATATGTAACATTATATCTGGAATTTCGTACTAAGACCCGTATTTTGGCATTGAATACCCCCACCCCCTTCATTATCATAGTTATAGAGCTTAATACCATCAAAATTTGATCGCTTTTTAAGGTAATTAAATATGAATGTGCCATAAAATTATTTACATATTTAAGGAGAGCAATCAACAAGCTTTTCAGTAATATGTAACATTATGTCTGGAATTTCGTACTAAGACTCGTATTTTGGCTATAAATACCCCCCCACCCCTTCTTCATAATCATAGTAATAGAGCTTAATACTACCAAACTTTGATCGCTTTTTAAGGTAAATAAATATGAATGTGCCATAAAATTAATTACATATTTGAAGAGAGCAATCAACAAGCTTTTCACTGATATGTAACATTATATCTGGAATTTCGTACTAAGACTCGTATTTTGGCTATGAATCCCCCCCCCCCTGCTTCATAATCATAGTAATAGAGCTTAACACTACCAAACTTTGATCGCTTTTTAAGGTAATTAAATATGAATGTGCCATAATATTATTGGAATAGGCTAATAAATAAGCTTTTCTGTGATATGTAACATTATATCTGGAATTTCGTACTAAGACCCCTTTTTTGGCATTGAATACCCCCCCCCCCTTCAATATCATAGTAATAGATTTTAGTACCACCCAACATTGATCGTCTTGTAAGGTAAGTAAATCTTAATGTGCCAGAAAATTCTTTATATATCACTAAAAAGCTTGTTGATTGCTCTCTTCAAATATGTAAATAATTTTATGGCACATTTATATTTACTTACCTTAAAAAGCGATCAAAGTTTGGTGGTTGTTAATTGCTCTCTTCAAATATGTAAATAATTTTATGGCACATTCATATTTACTTACCTTAAAAAGCGATCAAAGTTTGGTAGTATTAAACTCTATTACTATGATAATGAAGGGGGGGGGGGAATCAATGCCAAAATATGGGTCTTAGTACGAAATTCCAGATATAATGTTACATATCACTGAAAAGCTTATTGATTGCTCTTTTCAAATATATAAATAATTTTATGGCACATTCATAATTACTTACTTTAAAAAGCGATCGAATTTGGGTGGAACTAAGCCATGTTACTATGATAATGAAGGGGGGGGGGAGGGTATTCAATGCCAAAATGCGGGTCTTAGTACGAAATTCCAGATATAATGTTATATATCACAGAAAAGCTTATTTATTAGCCTATTCAAATATGTAAATAATTTTATGGCACATTCATATATTCTTACATTTAAAAGCGATCAAAGTTTTGTGGTATTAAGCTCTATTACTATGATTATGAAGCGGGGGGAGGGGGGTTTCAATGCCAAAATACGGGTCTTAGTACGAAATTCCTGATATAATGTTACATATCACTGAAAAGCTTGTTGATTGTTCTTTTCAAATATGTAAATAATTGTCTGGCACATTAAGATTTACTTTCCTTACAAGACGATCAATGTTGGGTGGTACTAAAATCTATTACTATAATATTGAAGGGGGGGGGGGTATTCAATGCCAAAATACGGGTCTTAGTACGAAATTCCAGATATAATGTTACATATCACAGAAAAGCTTGTTGATTGCTCTTTTTAAATATGTAAGTAATTTTATGGCACATCCATATTTTCTTACCTTAAATGACGACCAAAGTTGTGTGGTATTAAACTCTATTACTATGATAATGAAGGGGGGGGGTATTCAATGCCAAAATACGGGTCTTAGTACGAAATTCCTGATATAATGCTACATATCACTGAAAAGCTTGTTGATTGCTCTTTTCAAATATGTAAATAATTTCATGGCACATTCATATTTACTTACTTTAAAAAGAGATCAAAGTTTGGTGGTATTAAACCCTATTACTATGATAATGGGGGGGGGGGGGATTATTCAATGGCAAAATACGAGTCTTAGTACGAAATTTCAGATATAATGTTACATATCACTGAAAAGCTTGTTAGTCGCTCTTTTTAAATATGTAAATAATTTTATGGCACATTCATATTTTCTTCACTTAAAAAAAATAATCAAATGTGGGTGGTACTATTGGGTATTTGAAGTAAGAAAGCGGGACTTAATCCAAAAAAAGTATATATATACTGAAAATTAATGTCAATTCTCTTTTTGGATGATACCTTATTTTTTTATGCACAATGGATGTAAACTTCTTTTTTTTTTTTAAAAGTGATCAAAGTTACAGTGGTGGGGTGGGGTGGGGCGAGTGTTTAATGTCAAAATGTCAAAATACGGGTCTTAATACGAAATTCCAGATATCATGTCATACATCACCGGAAAGTACGTTCCAATGGCTCTTTGACTATACTTGTTTTTTTCTGGCACATTCATAATAACACACTTTGGAAGAGATAAAACACTTTTTATTTTTAGCCAAAAAAATGTCCCTATCAGACAATAGCGTAGTTACTAAAAAAAAGACTAGTTTCAGTTTATTCTATTTATCGAAGGCTTGGATTAGCCCATACGGAGCACGTGATTTCACTGAAGTCATGGTCATCCAGCAAATTTCTTAATGTCTGCTGAGTTGATCGTAGACTGGATAACCTGCTCTAATACGTCAGAATCGCTCCTACGTCACTCCTTTTCTGACTTGCATATAGAAGTCAGAATAGCGCAGTGACGTAGGAACCAGCCTGACGTCATTTAGAGCAGGTTATCCAGTCTAAGTTGATCGTTCCTTATTGTCTGGTGAAAGGTCTTAATGTCTGCCAGCTATTGTCTGCCAATTTGATCTCGGCGCTTGAACGGTAGCAGATAAGAAAAATAATATTTATAAGTAATTATTTTCATGTTAGAGATAACTTTTGGGTACTAAACATGTCGTTAGCAGAAAAGTAATTTATAACCGATGCTAAATGATATGGAACAGGAACATTGACCCACTGCACAACAAGAACAAATGCCTGAAATGGTATCAAGACCACTCGGACAAAGACCACTTGCGGTGTGTCGGACCGGACCAAGAAGACAAGAACATAAAAAAATATTCTTTTTTTTATTAAATATTCTTTTTTTATTACATCAACAATTTAATCAATATTTTAATATGCCCGATGCCTTTGTACGGGTCTGTACATAACAGCAAATATTCATATTTATTACTTCTGATGTAACCTGACTGTTTCATACTTTGTTCATTCGTACCATCAACTTTTACAAGCATAACTCTCCTCCTTTTGCACCCGGGCTTGGGACCAGCGTAGGCAGAGTTATATTGGGTTTATTTTGGTTTTTTGTTTATTTTTTGATGTCTATGATTGGTGCGAGTTTGGTCCGAGTGGTCTATCAATTGGTCCGAGTGGTCTTGGTCCTAGTGGTCTTTGGTCCGAGTGGTCAGGTATTAGAACAAATTCATTGTTTGTGTACGGACGGACGGCCGACGACAGAGTTCTGAGTTCAAACTAGATAACAAACCTTATCTCTCCACCCTCCGTGTTTTGAGATAAGAATTGGGCCCCATTGCCTCCAACGTAGCATATTTCCGAGCTCAAACTAGATAACAAACCTTATCTCTCCACCCTCCGTGTTTCGAGATAGGATTTGGCCCCATTGCTTTCAACATAGCACATGCGGGAGGGAAAATAGTGAAATACTCATCGCTTTTTTAACAAAATTGACAATATTTTTCATCATATTTCGACAACATCCAACTAGATTTAAGCATATAATTCTACCTGAAACTGGCTGAAACTGGGACAAATCCCCCCTTTTTAATCAAAGTGACAGTAGATTGCTTTTTCCAAACGATGTCTTTTGCAGGGCCTCGTGTGCAATAGCCAATCAAAGTAATAATCTGATCAGAGTTTCGCAGTACATAATATTACTAATACGCCGTAATTATGAATGTCTGAATCAATTTTGATAAAAACAACGCTTGATTTACTTTATTGTCAATATGCTGATAAATGAATGTTGTTTCAGTAGACTGGACTGCGTACACGTAATAAGTACTTATAGTATAAAATTAACTTAAATTTTTAAGATGGTACAGTACATGCATTAATAAAGAAATTGAGTTTGCCACTTGGAACTAAAAGGCCTCCAATCTTAGCTAAAAGAAAACACATCAGTACATGTGCATATCTCAAAGTTTTTAGCTTCATTCTCGTAGCTAAGTTCAAACAACTTTTAAGTTCACACCTACATAAATTCTGCACATATCAACTCAGCCCAGGCAATGGTCAAAAAACTAGATAAGTTGACCTCAAATGAAAGTAAGCTCACCCAGAATAGGGGGAGAGCACGTAAAAACTAATTGCCAATTGATGGAGCGAAATCGCTACTGTCTATATAATATTTATACCTATAATTTGACACAAATGGGTCGCAATGCATATAAGAATGTAATATGAATGTATTTAAACTGATTTACATTCATTTGTTTCCGTTTTTACTCTTAATTTCAAACACAGATTAACAGCATGACATTTATTACCACTCTCCAAAATTACAGTATTTCTTTTTTGACTAATACTAATTGCCTTATTTGTTGATGAACTCACTTTATTTATTTGTCTGCGTTGTATATGATATGATTGCTCAAATATGGACAACTCGATCCATAAAAGTAATAAATCTTTTTATGTGTTTACCCATCCTCCTGTGACAGTGTATTTACGACTCATTAACGTTTTTCAGATATGGCTAGAAGATGGCGGTTTCCAAGAAATAGAAATGATAGAATAGCTTTAAGTGTATTCTGTTTTGGTGGTCTGTTCCTGCTTTGGTATGAATTACTCCATATATTACCATCATATTACCAAGATACTGGTAATGGATTGGACACTAGAATGTATTTCCATATCTGTACAGCCCTATATCTAGCTCATAATATCTATGGCAATATGTTTATGTTGGCAACCACAGATACAGCAGGAAGTGGAATAGTGTGGCCAACAGAACCTTCAACCCAAAATGGCTGGCGTTACTGTGATAATTGTGTGTGTTATTATCCACCAAGATCTCATCATTGTAAAATCTGTGATGTTTGCGTCTTAAAGAGGGATCACCATTGCTGGTTTGCCGGTTACTGTATTGGTTACCAAAATCATAGATATTATCTAGCATTAGTTTTCAACATGGTTTTAGCTGGAATCTATTGCAATATCTTTAATTTTGAATTTGTATCCAAAGTCAAAGATGGTTTTGACATTTGGACCATTTTATCATTTTTTGCACCACATGTAGGTCTTCTGTTTGGTTATTATAATCTCTACAAATTCTTTATAACTGTGCAGACAACAGTTGGAATGCTGTTAACATTTCTTTTTTCATGGATGCTTCTAATCCAAATCCAACAGTTGCAATATGGACAAACAAAATACGAGAATAAGAAAAATATTAAAACATATGAGTTAGGACTTGTTACCAATATGAAAGAGATAGCCGGAAGTAACTGGTATCTTGTGTTCATCTCTCCATTTATTCCGTCCAATTTATCAGGAAATGGGTTAGAATTTAAAACTAATCTCTCTAAATCTGAGTAATATTAGGTTTTAACCTGGTAACAGTCAGGTAAATAAGTTGTTCTTTTATAATGTCATGTAAACTGTTTTGAAAATATTAAGATCAGTAAATGATACTTTATATATTAACACAGGAATTAGATCTTTTGACATGACAGAATCTATTTCAGGGAAAACTAACTTAATTTACTTGAAGTTTGGTTTGGATCACTTGGCTTTTAAGCCCTCTAATTATCAGTGTTCCTTTTAAGATTCATTAAGAATTTATTGTTTTCTAATAATTTACTAGCTTATATGTAAACTGCATTTATACATTATAACAATTTATATGAGACATTGTCTTGAACTGATGAATTTATTTCAACATGTATGTTATATGATTATCTCTTCATGTATATTGTTTTGCATCTGTATGCATTGTATGTCAAGAATGGAAGTTAAAATCTATCAGTATATAGTCCCAATTTGTTCACTTCATAATGATTCTTTAGTTGAATTTTATATAGCTCCCTACTATCAAGCTATAATTATATAAGCTATAAGAATAGTATCACCCGTGTGGTGAGATCGCCGTAGGGTCCACGAAATGTCGGTGAGACGAGGTCAATTTCCTGTCATACTACGTCCCAAATGATGTAAAAAAACACGAAAATTAAAATCATCCATAGACGCCATTTTGAATAATTAGCGATTTCCGTTTTTGAAACCAAAATTTTCGTGAAGCGACCGAAAATTGACAAGTTAAATGTATCATTTGTCAAATGAACGTTTATTAGTCAATCAAGAATATGAAGAACAAGTAAACAAAGTATTATTAGGTAGTGTAGTAGTGAAGCAAGATATAGATTAACGGTGTCTTGATGAGTAAGCAACAACGCAAACTAAAAGTTTCGTGCCGTTATCTGAAATCAAGCATGGACAGACTCTGAAACCTGTTCTGAAAAGTAGCTCAAGCCTTTTTCACGTCCCTATCTGTCTATAAAAGCCTCCACTTGGTCAAAAATTGTGTGTGCTTTGCTTGTCACTGGTATCTTTAAATTTTTATAGGCACTTTCAATATCTCGGATCGATTGATCGTACTCAGAAAGCAACTTCATGGAGAAACATTTCTGTCTAATGTCTTCGACTATTTTGTTTATGCTTTCGCAAGTACCCCCAGATTCGAGTAGTCTCTCTAAAATGTGAACGTTTTGAAGGAGTTACTTGCATTGTTCTCCATTAAAATCACCCCCTGGTTGAGGAGGTCGTTTGATATCCAACTTATCTGACCAATCGATGGCTCGTAGGTCGCATCCCTCGGTGCCGCGGAAAGTTGAGTCAAGATGATCATATAATCTGTTTACAATTCCCAACACATTTGTCCAAATTTCCATGCCCATGGTGTGAAGTTCCGAAATCCTCTTTCACTGATCCCGAGTCATCGAGATGCGGACCTTGGTTACCACCCAGGACAATGCAGCGATGTATCAAGCTGACTTGGTAAATCACAACAGGAAGACGAAACTCTCTGCAGCCTACATCAAGAGTTGTCAGAACGTTCCGCTTCTAAAGAAATACCCGATGACACGGTTGTTCTTCGCGTTATTCCAGTGATGGAACTTCACCTGGTGTTGGGAATTGTAAACTGATTATATGATCACCTTGATGCAACTTTCCGCGGCATCGAGGGGTGCGACCTATGAGCCATGAGCCATCGATTGGTCAGAAAAGTTGTCTATCAAACGACCTCCTCATCACGGGGGTGAGTTTAATGGAGAACAATGCAAGTAACTCGTTCAAAACGTTCACATTTTAGAGAGACTACTCGAATCGGGTGGTACTTGCGAAAGCATAAACAAAATAGTTCAAGATGTTTGAAGACGTTAGACAGAAATGTTTCTCCATGAAGTTGCTTCCTGAGTACAATCAATCGATCCGAGATTTTGAAAGTGCCTATGAAAAATTAAAGATACCAGTGCCAAGAAAAGCACACGCAATGTTTGACCAGGTGGAGGCTTTTATAGACAGATAGGGACGTGAAAAAGGCTTGAGCTACTTTCCAGAACAGGTTTCAGAGTCTGTCCATGCTTGATTTCAGAATACGGCACGAAACTTTTATTTTGCGTTGCTGCTTACTCATCCAGACACCGTTAATCTATATCTTGCTTCACTACTACACTACCTAATACTTTGTTTACTTGTACTTTGTATTCTTGATTGACTAATAAACGTTCATTTGACAAATGATACATTCGACTTGTCAATTTCGGTCGCTTTACGAAAATTTTGGTTTCAAAAACGGAAAAGTGCTAATTATTCAAAATGGCGTCTATAGATGATTTTAATTTTCGTGTTTTTTTAAAATCATTTGGGACGTAGTATGACAGGAAATTGACCTCGTCTCACCGACATTTCGTGGACCCTACGGCGATCTCACCACACGGGTGAGTAATTGTATTAAGTAAGGTCTAATTCTATTTGATATTCATCTATCTTTAGATCATGACAGCTTTCTTCATCAGATTAATGTATATTGTTTTCTCCATGACTTTAAGCTTTTCATATGCTTTTTATGTGTTTATCATTATGAAAGATCGTTATTAAGTTTATGGTGTTCGATACTTTAAATTGTTAAACTATATTTGTCCGTATTCTTTTAGATTTTTATAGATTTGCAATAAACTAATGTATTTTTTTTATAGTTTTTACATAAAATATTTTTTTATAGAAAAAATTTACTTTGTTTTTGCTTTGCCAAATTTGATGACCCTAGAAGAATGGACATAACAATAACAATTACATCGTCTTGTCCGGTGGATGCCGTTTCAAAAGCTGATCTCATTGAAAATTCATAAGCATTGATGAAAAACATACGTATGCCATTATATTTTTATATACTATTATTGGGGCAATGGTAGCTCACAACCTTATCTTTATCTCTATGGCAATATACCATTAAAATTTAGTCACTTTCAAACATATTCTTTCAAAACGATTTATGTTATGTAATTTTGTCTGCATGTAATTCATTGAACAGTATAAAGAAGTTACGTGTACAAGATTACGTATTTCTGTCAAACAGAATATATCAGTAAATAAATGTCAATAGTTGTATTTCAATTGTCAAAGCGTAATTTTAGAGTCTGAAATCAATTTCATCCGAATCATATTTCAGATATCATAACCTAAACATAAGTTGGATTCTTGAAATATCAATTGAGCCATCTGCAATGAGAAAACAACAGATTGAATAAGAGAAGAAAAAAGAAACCAATTCATTGGAAGTCAGATATATCCTGGCCCTGGGAAATGGAGGGGGCGGGGTTGGGGGGTAAGAATAAAGAAGGGACTGTCTATTTTATGCCTGGTATTGAATGGACTACTGGTAGCTGGTTGATACATATATCCAGTATTAACATAGACTATTATTGTTGGGATGGATGTCATACAGTTTAAAACAAACCAGACTAGTTGGAAAATTGTACCACTGTGATATAATACATTTAGTTAACCACTTTACAGAAGTTGCATATAATTGTACTAAATTTATTGTCAAGTACAGGGAATTTTTGTACCCGTAGCCCACTTAACTCAAGAAAAAAAATATCACACTGTTTTCATCAGCTCTTTCAATAAATGGGGTTATAGAGCGATGTATTAAAACAAGTCATTTGCTTGAGTTGAGCCTTGAGGCCATTTGTTCTCCTTCACTGAACATGACTTGAAAAATATTCACCTGACTGCCTTTTAACAATAATATGAAGGTAAGTCACTTTGTTCTGTATTTGTTTTATTTCCGTTGTATTTACATTGTGTTTAGAAGGGACAATAAAAGTAAGTATATATAGATGTATATAGGTAATTAGATTGACTAAAATAATCATTAAGTAATAGCCAATCAATAAGTCTAAGTTATATATAGCACAACTCCTTTACTTCTTTTACAAGCAGCCCTGTTTTTATTTTAGTTTTGTGGAATTTGATGTTAAATATGTGATCTGCAATCGGCAGTATATACAGCTCAACACATCCTCCATTTATTTTATGTTTTTCCCCAATAGGTAAAGTGTTTCTGTACAATTTTTTACCTGCTTTTTTTATAATGAAGACAAAGTTTTAGCTTTGAAAATATGTATGAAAATGATTTCAAAAATTTCATTTTTAAGAGTTTTGAAAAATGGTGTATCGTGTTACTAAATGACGAGTATTATATATAACGTGTAATATTACAGTATATCTATTAATATGTCTAGAGGCAAGGTGTATATTATCTGAATATAATGAAATATTAACATAGATCTTATAAAATGATAAAATATATATAAATAAAGATATGTTGCCTAGAGTAATGTTAATATACAATTTTTTATGTTCTACTTACCCGAAGAACAAAACTAGACCAGTATATGTAGATTTTAGATATATTTTTAAAATTTTTAGTTTTTGTTTTATAATAATGTTTTTCTAGGACTAAAATGAGGTCGTTTTTTGAAAATATCAAAATCCATATGAAATCTTGTGAGCACGCTACATGACATCTTAAAAGATTTTAAATCTGTTAATTTGACCATAAGGAAGAGTTCTTTTAAACTTGACAAATGTGTACTTTTATAAATTATGAGGAATTATATTTCCATTCCTAATAATGAATTTTTAAAAATTGCTAAGCAGGTTTTTTGACAATGATTTTAGAACCGTCAGTAATAGGTGGGTGTATTAGGGGGGTCTGACAAGTCCCCGCAGATTTTTACTCTTTACAATAAATAGCTTTAGGTTAATATGTATGCAAGGTCTTAATTGAACGTTTGTTTTGAAACTATTGATATAAAATGTTTATTTATTTCAGAAAAGGGGGGTTGGGATGGCCTAGTGGTCTAGAGTGCCGGCCACCTCTGGCTTGCGGCTGTGGTCTCGGGCCCTGGTGTGAGAGTATGTGGCATGGAGATAGGGGCGCCTTCTCAACCTCGTGGGTTTCCTCCGGACACTCCGGTTTCCTCCCACTGCTAAAGACCCCTACGCGCAAGCGAATTATTGAAATAATATTAAAACCATATGTTAGTCCCGAAATGACCTAGTTGTGTTGAGTGGACGTTAAACCCAATTTCTCTCTCTCTCTCTCTCTCTCTCTCTCTATTTCAGAAAGATGATGTATTATAAAGTGTTATACTGTGTATTAGTTTATATAGTTTGTGTATTATCATATGATTGTAACATACCACCAGGACAATCAACAGGTCCACAACTACCACCATTACCCAATCAATATGAAGCTAGAGTTGAAGCTAATATAAAACAAGTAAAGTCCAATTTTCATATTTTGGAGAAAGTGGTGGAGTTTTTTGTGATGGAATGTATGATGTTTTAATCCAAACTCTAAACAGAACTCTGTGGGTTGATTGGGTGCCATCATGAGTTTAATGGAAATAGTTAGACCCACAGGCAGTGCTTCTGTCAAGGATTGGGGGGTTGGATGCCTGAAGGGTTAGTGTGAATACACTGTATCATAAAGCCTGTCATTGAGTCACCTGGAGAGATTTTGAATCCCCGGTTGTACGTGGCAAGGAGTAGGATCGCCTGTCCTACGATCCTCCCCCCCCCACTGCTAAAGACCCCTTTGCGCAAGCGAATTATTGAGATAAAATTAAACCATGTGTTAGTCCCGAAATGACCTAGTTTGTGTCAAGTGGGTGTTAAACCCCATTTCTCTCTCTCTCTATTAGCATCATGTAGTTTTTTAACTGTTGTGGCCTTAACCTCGATCATCTTTTGTTGAAACCCCTGTGACTAAAATGTCAACCAACCATTGTGATCATAGATTGAAAAAGGGGTATCTGATGTCTATAATTGTTTTCCCTGTCAACCCTTTTCACAAATCATTGTCAGTAATGGCACTACCTTCCTAACCTCGGGGATTTCTCTGAGTGCCTGCTTTCCCCATTCTTCTAAAGATCTAGGGAGAAAAGGTTTTAGGAGAGTGATAAAGGGCTAATTATTATTCCCTAACCCCTGAAATACAAATTTCAAAACCTTATTGAAGAAGTGTATTAATGGCCTGACAATACTATGTTGATTTAAATTATATTTCAGAAAGGAAAAAGTATTGAGGTTACAGAATATTATGATTACCTTAGTAACAGAGCTGCTATTATGATCATGTCAAATGGGAAATTATATACATCTATTTTAAATTTTAAACAAATGGAGAGATATGATATTCATTCAGGTTAATACATTCTTATTTTTATAATGCAAAGATTCATGTAATATTTGGCTCATATGTCAATCTTTCATTTTTCCTGTCTAGATTATGTGAGTAAACATGCAATATCATCCAACAGTTTAAACTTTTGAATAGTGTCATATCCCCAAAGTTTTTTGTGATATTATTTTAACTTTTAAACTACCGAGACAAGGTTATTTACTATTTGAACAGAAATCTGCTTTCAAGAATATTTATGTCCATCATCAAGACGTCTTTAAACCCGAATGTTTTCTGTAATGGCTATCATCATTACAAATCTTTTATGTTGATTTTATATTTTGATGCTTCACAATTCATATCAGTTTATGGTCTTAAATGCCGTGTACATAGCAGAATATATATACCTATTCTATTGGTGTATTGATTATTTTGATATATTCCCAAGCAGACTATTTAACTTTAAATTGTAAAATTATATAAATCCCCAAACAATGGTGCCGGTGAAGAGAGTATAAATTGTCTTGATGTTATCTTTTTGATGTTGTATTGTACTATTTGTATATCTGTATATTATTTGTGATTTAGATGGTACCTGTAAAACAACAGATTTAAAAGAAAATCATAGCAGTGTATTTGGTTTTACTGTTGGTAATGGTTCATCACATGTAGATACAGTAACTGATGTATTTAAATTCGGACAGAAGTTTAATGAAACCTATTTGGGCAGAGATAAGGTAAAAGTTGAAACTGATGTATTTAAATTCAGACAGAAGTTGGCAGAGATGAGATAAAAGTTGAAACTGCAGATTGCATAAAATTGCTGAGTTAGAATATATTAGAATATATTTTCATTTATGACAGTAAGGCCCTGTGTAGCCTATACATTAACATGCATGTAAAAAGATCCCTTGGCAGTTGGAATTTGATATAAGAGTAGGCCATAATGGCGCAGTCAGACAAAATTTCCCTCATTGCACACTGTATGGCGTATGCCCGTTTTCATTAGCCAAGTCAGAGCAGAACAGTACCCCATTTCATTTCCCAAAGGTCGATACTCCATACCCTCTTTGTTTACATTTACCTTTTATCTGAGATTCTGCCATATATCCGAAGTGGGAAACTATTTTAGGATATTTGTAAAACTCAGATAACTTCTGTTAAATATTTTTTAGTTCTTTACATATATATATATATATAATTAACCACTCTTTGACTAATTATCAGAATCTCATGATATACATAAACAGCAAGACTTTTCAAACCAAAGGAATAATACAATCTTGAGTATTATTGACTGTTCATGTCATAGTAATATTTTTGTGTTTAAAGGTACGTGGAATACCTGTCAATCATTGGAGATCATGTCAACAATGGACGGAGAAGAAAACCAACTTTACGTTAGATTATTATTTTACTACGTCAGATTATCATACAGCTAGTGGACATAAAGAAATACCTGTTAGAGCCGTAATCAATGGAACAGGTAATGTACATATCATTATATTATAATTCAACAGACTAATTTAAATTATGTCATCAATTAGTTCTGTTACAATTTTCAGTTGTTCATGTCATCTTGAATCTTGATCTCAAAACATTTCTGTGTAATCCATGTTGATATAATTTTTGAAATCTTCTAAAAATTGAGACATTTAAAAGGCTGAATAATCAACTTTAAAGGTATTATTCAGACTTAAATTTTTCTCAAAAAAATATTTTTATTTGAATAAAAATCAACAACCAATTACGGTACACAGTATTTATCAGACATAAACAACCTTTCTAATAAATTGAGTGACAGATTGACATTAAATTTTGGAATGATCAAATAATATGTCAAATTAAATGTTTGATGAAAAACTCATTTATCTTTACAGCTGCAAATGTTGATTCAAAAGGAAAAGAATTGCCTGGAACTCACAACTTCAGCCATGTTTATGATTTTGTCTTCTTTAGACCAGGACCCGTAAAAGATCCACTAGTATTTGAGGTAGTAAGAAGATTTACTTATTTTATGAAATAACATGAGATGTCAAACAAAGACCAGACTAGAAAATATAATGTATTAACATTAAAAAAACAACTGTAGTGGGAGCAGAAAATAAATAATTATACATTAATTGAGAAAATCTGTATTAATAGAAACTGTATTTGGTTGGTGTTTAATTATACTTGTTCCAATTTACCTCATTTAATTGGGCTCTTTTCTGTGTTCTTATTTCGTCATCTTCATCTATCAGCCAGAATATAGACAGGTTCAAAGAATTAAAAGTAGTTTAATTTGACTAAAGTATTTAACCCAAACGAGTATAGAATTTACACAGATAATAAACAAAACCAGCTTGACTATTCTTAGTATTCTAATAGAGGCGATTAGAGATTATAGTAACATTCTTATCCTACTTGAAACTGCCAATTGTCACAGCATTGTTTTTTTTGCCCCATCTTTGTGTTCAGATGACAAAGTAAAGCTAACTCATAACAATCCCAAGGTTCGTAGACCAGCTTTATCTTAAATACATACTAAATATCATTGTTTTCGATTCATTATTTATTTTTTAAAAAATAGAATCATTCTCTTTTATAATGAGTGGTTTTTATTTATAGATACCAAGAGGAACAATTTGTCCAGGAAGAAAACCAACTTTAAAGATGCCATTATTACCAGAACAGTTTTCACTGAATTTAGAAATAGATACATTTGATATAGATAAACCATCTACAGAAAGAGTAGGTTTAACTTTATCTTGTCATAGAGGGTGTGGACTAACATGAAAGATCTATGTATGTTTTTTAACCTTATTCCCCAATCTCGATAATCATTCCTCAATAACTATTCCTCAATAACTAATCCTCAATAACTATTAGAGCAACTATGGCTAAGTGAGTATGGTGCTGGCTTGTTGACAAGGTTTTTTTTGTTGTTGACTGATATTTTCCAGCGTGGTTTTCCATGGTATGGGTGGAGGCCCTGGCAAGGAACAGTGTCTGGTGGTCCAGATTAGTGTACACATTGGTGTGTAGGCCTACATACAAGAAAATTTCCCTCTGAGCACACTGTATGGCATATACCCGTCTTCATTACCCTGGCTGGTGCAGAATGATTAAATAATTGCATTTGCTTAAGCAAATTTTACTCCCAATATCCATTAAAAAGCAGTAATATACATATAAATCAAATCTTGTTATTTCAATGTGTAAAATTGTGAATTATAAACGCCAGTATACACTTAAATACACAAATTTATTCTCCACTAACTCACTGAGGATATACACAGTACATAGTGAATATACATACAAGTCATGAGGAAAATACCTTGACTGCTGGATGATGGTGATATCTTTGATCAACAGGCTAGCAACTGATTCAAGAGGTTCTCATTTCAATACCTGCTTGTAATGTATAAGGTAATAGGAAATAAAAGAGCTTATGAATTGACATAAAGTTAATAAATGTCCCCAACCGAATTGAAAACAAGCCTCAGGCTTAATTTGCTACCCTTGTAAAATGACGAGATTATTTATTTATTATTTATTTATTATATTATTTATAACATGTAGGTTATGTTATGTAAATGATTGTTTGTTTCAGATATATTTTGATTATAGTTATGGTTTAATCCGAACCGACCATATAAACCTAGGTAAATCAACAAACAAAATCACCACCATTGAAGATTTTGATTTAGGTAAATGTTAATATATTAATATTTGTCAATTTTTAAAGACTCGCTTGTAAGATTCACAGTTATGGCTTTTGTTTCTAGCAAACATTGTTTAGATTTTATTTTTGAGATCTTTTTTTATCTTTATCTGTTATTTCATTTATTACCAACACAATAATCATCTAAAGTTTAGCGATTTTTTATTTTGGTCATTTGAATAGAAATAAATTTTCTTCAGATAGTAACACATTTTTTAGGGATTGAATTCGTGACCTAATCACTGTAACGGGAGTATGGTTTATTCTTTCATATTAAGCCCTGATTTCTTTCACATTCGGTCAATATCTATTCTTTGAAAATGTATGAAAATCAGCTAAAATCACCCAAAATTATTTAATTTATTATGCAGATTTGTTATTGAACGAATGTGAAAGAAATTAGGGTTACAGTGAAAATTCCTGTCTATACATGATTAGTATCCTATATCTAGAGATAAAATAAAGATATTTGTTTGATTTATAGGAGTGGAGTATATTATAGATATATTACATGGTAACTGTACAATAAATAAAATAAGTAATGATTCCTATGGTAGTCTAGTATCACAGACAGGTAAAATAAAGATGAGACATGCTGAAGATATACTTAAATATAATAATAGAACTTACATCTACCAGGGGCAGGTAACTATACATGGATTATTTTTCTTTATATAGCGTTGAGCGGACTAACACATAATTATGCTTTAGATCATAAGTTTCAGTGTCAGGTTTTCGGTCCTAAGCTTGTACATGACAAGGAGTAGGTTGATTGACCATCCATGTGGGTTTTCTCTGGGTCCTCAAGTTTCCCCTCACTGCTAAACACATGTACACACAAGCGAATTATTGTTCCATAATTACTCCTGAAATGACCTAGTTCGTGTCAAGTGGGAATCAAACTCCATTTGTTTCATTATATAATCAACATAGGCCTAGTCTGTTCCCCAATCCATTTTCAAATGGAATAAAATATTGTTTACAAAAAATATGTAGTCTATAAAGCAAAGTTTTATACATATAAAATACTGTAAAATATTGACAAATTTATAATATGGAGTTATGTAATATGTTTTATGAATACTGTTCTTTTATATTTTAGCGTATTTGGCGTGGATTAAGAGCTAATGCTTGGGCTAACTTGAGCAGGGATGGAATTGTACAGGAAATTCTTTTCTTGAAGGTAAAATTAGAATGTTTTTTTTTTATAGTGAATTAACAAAATGGATCCCGAATTGTAAAAATTTTGTTCAAAATCCAAATGGTCAATTTAAACTGCTTCTGGTGCATTTGCAGATTTGTTAAAACTGTGAATCTTTTAGATAAATATATTTATTTTTAGATTTTTCACTGATCAAATTCCAGTAGTTTTAATTGACAAACTATTTGTATGAGCACTAGGACTGCCACTAATGAACCTCTTGTTTAGTGAACAAGTATTGTACCATCCTCGTTATCAAGTGGCATCCACCCTGTTCGTCTACTCCCCTAAGGATTACAAGGATTATACTTTACTGACTAAGTTAACTTAATATATATTACCGAATTTTATTATCATAGATGATTACACTTTAGGTATCTCTTTTTTTCAGAAACCAAACCTACAAGATCTAAAGCAACAACTTCCTGTGTTAATTGGACTTTATTCTAAGAATATAACACAAACAAAGGGATCAACAAACCCATCTGAGTCGGTTAGTTCACTTGTAACAAATATATGAAACTATTTATATCTGGAATACTGAAACTGTCTATAGAATGACTGATTGGGTTGAAGATTGGTACAGATTCAAACGCTGACGTTTACTTTGCAAGAATAATATGAAAGTAAAAGTACAAAAATTAATCCAATATATTCATGTCTTTTGGTTTTAGGTTTGTCCAATTTGTAAACATTAAATATGAAATGAAATGGGGTTTAATGTCCTACTTTTCAGCTCCAGTGTACGGTAAACCTGATTTCTCTCTCCCTCTGTACTAAAAAGTATTCACACCATAGAAATCTAATATTTATATTAGAGGTACTGAATATGTGAGATCATTACATACATTACATTTTTGGACAATAATCCACTACTTATTTTTTTATTCTCAAAATTAGGAATCTGGATCCGAAAAGTTTGTTCATTTCTACAATTATCAACCAACCCATTCTGATCTGGATATATTTGATATTAGTCTTTGTTATTCAGATGGTCCAACCAAACTGAACATCATGTTGACAATTAAAGGTAAAAGTTCTAACTTCTAAATGCAGAACTACTTCAAATAGTATTATGATAAATAGTAATACATTGTTGTGTTAAAATTAGATGTCTATAAGTCTGTTTTAGACCAGTTCTAACTTGTAAGGAATGGCATCTGATTGTCTATTTAGGAACATGTGTCCAGCCAATAGAATTGGAGAAAAAAAGGGACGTCGCATTTAGAATTGGCAGTGCATGTAAAAGATTACTTTGCAGATGGAATTCAAAGAATAGTAGTGAGATACCCCACTGTATGGACAAAATTCATCTTGCACTGGATAAGGATAGAAATAAAAAGAATTACTGTATATTCTTGTCCAAATGACAGCAGTCAAGTATTAACAAAGATAAAAAAAAAAATTCTATAATGGAATTTATTATTTATTTCTATTAAATATTCTGAATGTTTTTGTTGTATATTTATTTTAATCAATGGTTATAGGTGATTATGTAAAGGATGTTGAAGGTTACAGATCATATTTTTATACAGCTACTAGAAGTAAACTAGCTGAATTGAGTGGAGTAAAACCTTTACGTATAGCTCATTTACAGGTATGATTATAACATTTTCTCATGTTTATTATATAATAAAGCAGTGCTGGATCTTTGCGTAAGACGCTGGCTCGCAAGCCAGGATGTCTGGGATTTGATCTGGGTGTTAGCCGATAAAAGTTCTCCAGTATTTTTCGCATGTCTAGTCATTCGGAAAGGACAAAACAGAACTGGAATTCAAAATAAGAGTAGCCCAGGCTTGAGCACTGCTGTCCGGGCAAATTTTCCCTCATAGCACACTGCATGGTGTCTGCCCATCTTCATTAGCACAAATAGTATGACATTAAATCCCCCTTTCCATTTCATTTCATTTATTAATATAAAACTTACTGATTATTATTAATCAAATATCACGTCTGAATAATCATCAGTCATATTATTGCTATAAAAATAATTATTATCAGATCTTTTAAACTACCAATCCATTGATCCACAGGTGATATTATTTCATGATAATTTGTATTTTATATAATTATTAGATTACAGGAGGTGATAAGATAAATGTTCTATTTTCTATTTTGGATAAATCACCAATCTCATCAGGTAACCTATTTTAAATCATACTATATTAGAACTACCATATCCCAATAGCCAAAACAAAAATTAATGTAAAACACCTCAACATATTGCAATCTGTAAATTAAACTCAAAATGGCTATGACTTAAAATAGAATTGTATGTGTTTTCAATTATTTTTTTGTAGATAATTCTATTAATGTGGGAGAAGCATTTCATAAATTAGTAGTTGGGGCCTCAACAAACCCACAGTTTTCAGTTCATTATCCTCACAACAATAAGGTATGTATTCAATAACAAACAGATACCATAGAAATGGCTATGCTATTCAACTTACACATCAACACAAACTGTAAATATTATCAACAGAGATTTAGTTATCAAGTATCAACCGCTGTTTACTCTGTGCATGTGAGATTCAAATTAGGTGGTTATTGGATTTTAATATCAATATCAACCCCTAAGGACTTTACAGAAGATCGACACAGGAAATATTCAGCTTCATACATCAGTAATTGCACTGTGTGAATACACATTTAAACAATACCTTGTAATATACAGTTAATTGTTATAAATACAAGTGAATAATGAATATATTTTTAAACCCTAAATGTTGTATTTTCAGATGTTTTACATTGAAGCAGATTCAGTATCAACTATCACAAATATCATCTCTACAACAGACACCTTTTCTTCAGGTTATTATAATTTTTTACTGGGTGTAGCTAGTTCTGCTTTTTTCCCGTCACCTTTATATACTTCTGACATCACCCCAGGTAGAAGTGAACGTTTAACCTGAGGAACAACAATAAATTCTAGACATCCTGTTAAAGAGCCACCTGCTGCTAACGGGAATATTTATGAATTTTATGTCATAAGTGCTAGAAACATCATTAATGGCAATATTTTAAGTGGATTGGTTTAATTTGTTTATTTTGCGGCTCTAAAATAATTGTGTATTTCCAATTGACAATAACTAGTCCTGATGGCATAAGCGACGTAATAATCATATTGATTTTTAGTATACGGCATTTCAAAGGGGAGCTTTGATGCGAGAAGGTGTCATTGTAATGTATATATTGTATCTCCAATATTGGTGTCAGCCATTATCACATACGTGATAGAACTGGTTAAACATGTTCCAAATATAATTTTAATGCAGAGATCATTGCTACGATAGATGCGTAATAAAGAAAGGGATGTGACAAAAGGAAAAGACTAGTTATCCTCCTATATAACTGACTGAAGTAATCATAATAATAATCGCGTCATTTTACAAGGGTATCAAATTAGGCCTGAGGCCTTTTTCCAATTTCCCCCTTGGCACAGATCGTGCGAATGATTTCGATCATTACTGCAGGAAGAAACCGAAGAACTCGGGGGAAACCTGCCTGATCGGACATGAGACCGAATATCCCTGTCACTTACAACGATAAAATTCATGCCCTGAGCTGGGATTGAACCCTCGTTGCATTGGTGAGAACCCGCCTCTCTATCGCCACGGCTATCCGACCAGCTAACAAGTGATAACAGATACACAGGCAAATTTACGCTCAATGATAATTCATTCGAAGACCACAAGCTGTTATATGAGACTGTGAGAGGAAATCTGATAATTTAGATAAGATAAAACGAAAAATATCAAATTAGTCCTTGCATTACCATGTTTTTTTATGAAGTATAGAATGAATAAAAACAAAGGAATGTACAGGCTATTTTTATTTTTCTTGAAAAGCCTGCTATACATTTACTCAGTTTCTTATAATGCTTGTTCTTATGTGTTCTTTCTAACTATCTGATATATTAAAACATTTTAACCTCTATCGAAATTAACTAATTATGTGTTATTATTGTTTTGATTTGATTATAGGAGCAATGGCAGGAGTTGGTGTTGGTATGTTAGTGGTAGGACTAGTTATTGGTATCGCTACCACGTTTATAATACACAGACGTATTCAAAGACCTGATGATTGTACAGTACCGTATACACGTAGCAAGGATTAATATAACTTACGTCATTATAATACAATCAAATAACCTGTCTGTGTTCAAATAACTTAATAGTAATATAACATAACTTGTTGTCACTAGGATCGCACACACAGAAATTAAAAAGATTTTTCTGTATCAGTGAAGTAATTTAAAGGATTAGTTTTGAGCTTCTGAACACCCCAAGGAAAAAATTCTAGGGAGATCCAGCTTATGCAACAAAGTGTATGCCTTTTTCTGTCTGCTAAGTTGTGATGGGTGTCATACATTAGGCAGTGTAGAAGACCTGATACTTGACTACTTGGGAAGGGGGGAGTTAGTGAAGTACTATTTATTAGCTGAAACCGAAGGGAAACAAATATATGTACTACTAATCAGAATTTATACTTTTGTAAATAAAGTCTTTCATTTTCATTCATAATAAATGGGAAACCTATACATGTACTACTAATCAGAAGTTATATTTTTCTTAATTAACTATTTTTGTAAAAAAAAGTCTTTCATTTCATTCATAATAAAAAAAAATTAAAATACAATACAATTTTAAGTTTCTTTTATTTAAATGTTAACAATTGTATAAGTAATAAGAAACAGGAGTTATCTGATAACTCTATAAAACGTCATGAATTCATTTCCCCTCCAGAACAAATATACAGATATCCATCAATCTATTTCATTCACCAATCACCATTCTATCTCGGATCTTTTCAATGGTTTATAGCTGTTTTAACATGAAAATATCATTACAATCATCTTAAAGAGTTTTTATATCGGATTAAGAGGTCCAAACAACTCATTATCTGTCTCTCTACCCTGAAAAATATGATTACATTTTTAAGGGTGAGTAAGTTACAACTGAAAGCACTACAAGTCAACACTAGTAAATAGCATCAAAATATGCCTGTTAACAAAAGTTAAAGACTAAAACGTTTTTCAATCAAAGTACTGATTATTGTGTATAATCTTAAATTATGTATTTAACTTTTATTCTGGAGTTTAACTCTCCAATAATCCAGAGGTTTTGACATGATGATAAAAACACATATCATGATCGTCAATAGTGGTAAAGTAAAATATACCGTACACAGTCATCTCATTAAAAATACAACAGGAGGAGCAGAAAATAAATGAGATTTTAAAACAATAATTGAGAAAATCTGTATTTATAGAAACTGTATTTGGTTGGTGTTTAATTATACTTGTTCCAATTTACCTCATTTAATTTGGCTCTTTTCTGTGTTCTTATTTCGTCATCTTCATCAATCATTTCTTCCATTTTTCTTTTATAACTACAATTAAACTTGCTGGATTAAAACTTGTGACAGCTAAACTTTAGTTTGAACACAAATATGGTTGTCTCCCTGAAAGGGGGATGGTGTTATCTATCACTTGGTAAAATTTAAAACATTGTGACCAAAACAGAACGGCACATAAGAAAAAACACACGATCCCAACCCTCAAAATATCAGTAGCCTACCATAATTAAATTCTGCCTATATTTCAAATTGTATTGTTCATAAATAATTGTATTGTTCATAAATATTTACTTGTATTTTTCGTAAATATTTGTATTTATGCCTTTATAGCAATAAGAACACAACCACAGTTAAACTTTTTAATCTTATTTATATAAACAGTGTACTTTGGTTTTATAACAAATACATACATGTTAGTTAACAAGCGATATTTTTTAAGTAATACCTACATTTCACTTTCTGGATTATTTTCCTGGTTTCGACATTTTTCTAGCTTTTTCTGTATAATTTGAATCAGTTCTCGTTGTAGTGGTTCTTGGTTTTTAATCATATATCGAATTCCTGTATTAAATTAAACAGTAGTAAAATAACAGGTAATAACTAGAAATGCCATTCCCCTTGTTATGACATTTATTCTAAAATACTACATACACAAACATTACTAACTTTTAACTTGATAAATAGTTTTCTGTAGATCATCTTCAGAAGAACCAAGCAACAATGTTCCAGTAACATAACTGAAATATAAACAGTTGAAATTATATTGTAACAGCATGATAAATTAATCAGATTGTCATCTTTCAAATTCACCAATCTCAAGATTTCACTACAGAAAGGCAGCAAGTGGTAACTGTGTAGTGTTGGCCCAAATATAATTCAACTTAGGCCAACCATATTTGGTAGGTAATGCCAATTTAGATTGTTCATTATAAACCCACAAGGACAAGGGGGGGGGGGGAAGGGGCATCCTTTGGCTCTTTATTTAAAAGCTGTTGTATTTGTTTAAAATCATGAAAATAAAGGACATGAAGCACTCACTTATCAAGATTAACTCCTTCTTTAGATGAACTAGCTAACAATGCTGAAAGAGCAATCTGAAAAATTCAATAGAATGTACAAGTACCATAAAACAGAATTCTACAAAACAGAAGATTTTCATTGCCAGCTATTATTATTCTTGAGATATACACTCACTATTAATAATTTGCTTCCTATTGCATTTCATAGCAACAGTTAATAACAAATTAAAATCATGTTTATGTTCACATTGAATTATTTACCCAAATATTGAAGAAATAATCCTACAATGTAAATAAAGTATTGTTATCTAAACATTTCTGATTAACATAAAATGTACATAATTTCTTTTATGATCACCTTCTCCCTTGTTCACATCATACATTAAGAGACATTTCACAAACACTGAGAGAGAGAGAAATGGGGTTAAACGTAACCACTCGTCACCAACTAGGTCATTTCGGGACTAACATGGTTTAATTTTTTTTTCAATAATTTGCTTGCGCATAGGGGTTTTTAGCAGTGGGAGGAAACCAGAAGACCCGGAGAAAACACATGAGGTCGAGGTTAGACAGGCAACCCTACTCCTTGCCACGTACAACCGGGGATTCGAAACCACGCCAGTTGACTCAATGACAGGCTTTATGATACAGCCATCCAACTGACTCCCCACAAACAATGAGATAAACCATAGCCTAACTTGTTGAACTATTTGTAAACAACATACCTGTGATGGTGAGAATATTAAACTCGCATCTGTACCAAGAGATTGATCTATAAATTCCTCAGCTATTTTTCTTAATTTCTCCGCATCACAATGATCTTTATATCTTGTCTGTAAAATCCAAAATAACTTGTGAAATGTCGATGTAAATATTACATTAACAATGCTTCATATATTGTTGAACTGGGGAAGTTAAAGCTCACATAATATAACATCCAATTTCATTTTGAGGACTGGGGCCATAACTTTGTGGATAACTGATGCACAGCTAAAAATATAGATAGGGTGTCTTCTTCTCGCTGCTTCAACAATTGTCTCAAGTTTCAAAACAATTTTAGAGCCACTTTGCTATAAACTATTAACAAGTATAATGGACAGATAAGACAATGGTGAAATAAATATAATCAATCACAAAATCTGGGGCTGCAGAAAATAATTACTTTTAAATCAATGAGAAGTCCTTCTAAAGCTCGGAATGAATTGTGTATAGTAAGATGATAATGAATCTTCTGCATCAATAATAATTCAAAACCAAGAATTATATCAGCAAATTTCTCTCGATCACCCTTTAAGTTCTTGACAAACTGACCAATTGGAACATAAAATTCTTCTACTTTACATGATAGATACATACATGTCAACCTGTAAAATACGAATCTACATCAAGATTACCATAATCATAATTAGATAATGTTGGGCCAGACTTATTATTATGTGTGGTATAATGAATGGGAGCGAGACATTAATTAAGTAATATGTTGAAAATTGAAGCAATAAAAGTGACTTTTCAATAAAATAAAACCACGTACGAACAATCCAAACCATTAGACAAAATTCGAAGTCCTAAAAAATGGTATAAGCAAAATAGTGTAATAAGACAAAATAGTGTAATCAGCATATGGACTGTTCACCATGTTCAAAATACACTACAAACAGTGGCATATTATGCAACGTCTTAAGCTCGAAACCATTAAACAACTTAAAATACAGGCACTTGCAATGAAATATGTCACACAGGTTCCAAAATTTTGACTAGTATAAATAATGAAATAATGGTACGCCAAAATCAAAAGATGATGTCACATCTGTATTTAAGAATATTTTTAATTCTTAAAATACAGATGTGACATCATCTTTTGATGTTGGCGTACCATTATTTGATTATCATTTACAAAGTTTTGAATCCCTTGCAAACTACACAATAAAGGGAAAGAAAAGGAATATCAGTCCAAATATGGTTCTACACTGGTATTTACAAAGATATGTAATTATAAGAGGACTATAAATTAGATTAGAACACACACTTGACTGATAAAACCAATGATTTAATTTTAAAATCTTACATGATGTCTCTCGGATGATAATCCATGACAGAATTGTGTACATAAAATCTCTTGAAGAATGCTAAAGATGTACCCTGAAATATAAACAGATATTGGTCAATTTCAATTTATTTTAATAAAATAGGCTTTTCCATTGTCTTTGTTCTGAATAGGTTGCCAACGAACAGGTTGCCAGCTGGATAGGTCGCTAACCGAATAGGTGCCCATTTTTTTCAGTGTTTTGTGTGACGTCAGCGCATGGCATCAGGGACAAAATGGAAATGGACGAAAATAATGTAAATATTGGAAACAAGTGGCTATGATATCGTTCTGTGTGCAGTAATTTTGCAAATCAAAACGGCTAGATTGAAGAAAAAACATATCTGAGTGAAATGGCAGAGGTTAGATTGCCTGACATTATGAATTGTGGAGAAAAAACGAGCCAAGCGAGAGCAGGTAAAATCAAGGCTTCAACAGGCATTGCATTCCTGTTCTTTTTTTATTAAATATTGTCTGGTATGACATGGTGTATGCATATATATACATGTATATAGATAGAATGTCTGATTTCTGTGATCTATTAGACATTTATAAACATGACAAGACCATAATCAACTCTTTACTTAAATCTAGCATAATGCCTCTTTAAATAAGCAGTAAAATGATTACTTACAACAACGCATTTTGGCATTGGAGGTTGAAATTTACCACAGAACTCTTTTAATACATATTCAAAATGTCTGACGAGTTGTCTTTCTTCACATTGTGTCAGGAAGTCTTGAGCTCTTTTTTCTTCCTAAATATATAACAAAAATTAAGTGGCGTAAATATTTAGATGAAAGTTTTTGATTGCTGCCATTTTGGCGTTTAATCAATGGTGGTTTGAGACTATATAGTATACAAAACTCTCAGTTAACCTATATACGAAACCCAAGATTGACTGGGGGATTGATGGCCGAATGGTTAGCACGTGCATGCTGCACCATAAGGTCCGTCATTGAGTTAACTGTCCGGTTTGGTTCTTCGGCTGTATGTGCCAAAGAGAAGGGTCATCTGTCCAACCTCATGGGTTTTCTCCGGGTCCTCTGGTTTCCTTCCACTGCTAAAGACCCTTGCCCACAAGCCAATTATTGAAACAAAATTGAACCATAGGTTAGTACAGAAAAACATAGTTTGTGTTGAGTGGACCTTAAACACCATTCCTCCCTCTCTCGTTAAGATTGACTATTTTTAATTTACAAACACATGTTTCAGTCAACCAAATGAGTGTCATTATAGAGTACCAGAAATCTCACACCAGTAGCTTCAATAAATTCTTTTTTTTTTGTCATTTTAATGTATAAAAAAGTTTATTTTCAACCAAGGATTAATAATTATACTTTAATCATATTTATTTTTATGCATACAATTAAGAATACAATAAATACTTCAATTATAATTTACATAAAATTTAGAATGTTATAATTTACCGATAAACCACTGGCATGTTTTGCAAGATATTTTTCACTTGTTTCTGCTCTCAATTGCTTTATTTCATTTTCACCACTAAAGGTCCAAAATTTTAAATGAGTGCTGCTGGCAAACATGGATGAAGCTCTCTTAAATACCAGTACTTATGTCTGGATCTTAAACAAAACCTGACAAGGAATAAAATACACACAGGTTAATCAACTAAACCTCACAAGCAGATACTTTATTCAACATGCAAAAAAATATTTTAAATTATATCTCAACATAAAATATTGTCTTTTAGAAAATCTTGTAATAACAAATTAAAAGTTTTACATACAATGTCTAAAATGATAGTGACAGAAACATTTGTCTTGTCAGCCCCGCTTGATTGAAACAGACCCCTAAATCAAAAGAGGCAAAGAACCGTCATAAAATCTCAAACTTGTGTCGAAACAAATAAACTGTGTATAGATCTTGCACCCCATACCCACTTTCCCATTTGCTTTCAACTCCATTGACTGATGGTGGAGACTAAGAGACCTGAGAATAAAATTCACTGTGTTCAGTATACAGAGACAGGTGGGTTTGTGCACCGGTCTCATTCAACCGACAGGGGGTTTGGATTACTGAATGGTAAGCGTGCCCATGCTGTATCATAAAACCTTTCATTGAGTCAACTGGCATGGTTTTGAATCCCTGCCCTCGTTGTACGTGGCAAGGAGTAGGGTCGCCTGTCCAACCTCGTGGGGTTTCTCCGGGTCCTTCGGCTTCCTCCCACTGCTCAAGACCCCTACGCGCAAGCGATTTATTGAAATAAAATCAAACCATATGTTAGTGCCAAAATGACCTAGTTTGTGTGGAGTGGACATTAAACCCCATCTCTCTCTCTCATTCCACCAACAAGTTATACGTTCGCGTGCAATTTTGTGACAGTCCCTTACTTGCAAGAGTTTACAGACAATGTATTATGTTGGATGTGAAATAAATCAAAAAGGTTATTCAGATTTTTTTATTTTTGGGGAAAGCAGTGCAGTTTTTATGGACCTTGGCTTATAACACTAGGGATCTGGTATCCTTTAACTTGGTTGTTTTGCAGTTTAATTAATATAATAGCCTTTAATTTCAAAACATCCTTTTATAATTGATAATAACCTTTAAATTTCAAAAATGGTTTAATTAGTACTATGGCTTAATTTAATGGTACACCATTTAATTTCTGCTCAGCTTGTAATTAAAGGCTTTAGATAATTAAATGGGTCATCCATTTCTAAACCCCTCTCTATAAAATTAAATGGTGTGCCATTAAATTAAGCCATAATACTAATTAAACCATTTTTGAAATTTAAAGGACCTAAGTCCGTAACTCAAAATCCTCGAAAATCTTCGACATGGAAAACACGAATTATTGGTCAATTTAAATCAACATTGATGTTGTGATCTTACCTGGAAACGGTAGGCCTCTGATATCCAATATTTAAAACAAGATAAACAGTTTACCATTGGTACACGAATCGTGTACCACAGAGCGTTTCAGGGTCACTTGTAACAAGTGACAAGAAAGAACGAGGCTAGACATATTCAACAACTCCTGTTTAACTATGAGGCCATATCTTATCTGGTGGGCATGCGCAGTAGACTGGAATAACCAGACACTATAATTTCCTCGTTGGTTAAGACTCCTGCCGTATTTCGCTGGACATAACTGATTTGAAATTAGAGTAAAAACGGAAACAATTTAATGTAAATCAGTTTATATACAATCAGATTATATTATTATATGCGTTGCGACCCATTAAGGTCAATTTCTAGGTCCGAAATGTTAGCGATTTAGCTCCTTTAAAGGACCTAAGTCCGTAACTCAAAATCCTCCAAAATCTTCGACATCGAAAACACGAATTATTGGTCAATTCAAATCAACATTGATGATGTAAACTTACCAGGAAAAGATGAGCTTCTGATATCCGATATTTAAGATAAAATAATTTTTCTAACATTGGTACACGAATCGTGTACCATATTGCGCTCCGGTCCTAGTTTTATTGAGAGACTCGAGGGACGAGGCTAGACACATTGCACTGTATCACACTGCATATGTGGACTGGAATAACCAGGCGCTAAAAAAAATGCACTGGGTTGAGACTGAATGGCTTGTTTCGCCGAACATAACTGATTTGAAATTGGAGTCAAACGGAAAGCATTTAATGTAAATCAGTTTATATACATTCATATTACAGTATTATATGAGTTTCGACCCACTTTTGTCAATTTCTGGATCCCAAATGTTAGCGATTTAGCTCCTTTAAAGGGTTATTATCAATTATCAAAGGATGCTTTGAAATTAAAAGGCTAATATATTAATTAAACTGCAAAACAACCAAGTTAAAGGATACCAGATCCCTAGTGTAATATAAGGTCCATGATAATAGTTTAGAAGTAATGTTTTGTTGTGAATACAATTTTGTACTCATTCGACATTGTTTAATAACTGATAACAGATAATAATACCAAGTTTAACCATAAACTTTACAGAAATAAATTAATTGTGTTTTTCTCTGCCAAATGCAAGAACAAAATAATTAAAGGGAAATTACTCTAATTTTAGTCTCGGTTGTCAAAATGTGGTGCGAAACTAAAAGATTAGGGCTTGTTGTTGGCGTCGAAACTTGTCTTATGAGTTATGTCCCTTGACTTTCACAACACGCAGTGTATTTTATTATTTATTTACACTTTGTTTCACGTCTTAAAAGATTGTCTTAAAAGGTGAACTTCGTAGATTGATAAACCTTCTCGAGCCAACATCTCATAACCAAGTGCAGAACCAAGCAACGTTGGTTTTTTTTTTAAGTAACCTGGCCTCTGCTTTATTTCTATTTTTGTCTTACAATTACAAGTTACAGTTATAGTTTTTAACACAACAACAACTGCACTTTCCAGTCCACTGATTTAGATTTAGACTTAGTGATTAAATAAATTTTTATCATTTATTTAGCCTTAATTTAGGCCTATCCTAATAGACTATCCTAATAGAGTACCTAGTGATAGTATACGTATTAGATGGCCAAGGGAAGCCATGGTTTTTAAGTTGGTAGGATGTTGGTTCGCTAACCTGTATATTCCTTGCTCAATCCCTGTGTTGGCTGAGAAATAAAGTTGATTAGGGTTTTCCGACGTGGTTCCCCCTTGTCAATCATGCGGTTAGGACAAAAAAACGACTCCGAAGCCCCTTGTCTTGACATGTTAGTTAGGCGCAATCTTCACACCTCACGCAGATTCCAAACTGCCCTGAGTTCACTCCAGTGGGTAGGACATTGGCTTGCTAACCTGTAGATTCCGTGTTTGATCTCTGTGTTGGCTGAGAAAGTTGATTAGGGTTTTTCAGCGTGGTTCCCCCTTGTCAATCATGCGGTTGGGACGAAAAACCGACTCCAAAGTCCCTCATCTTGTACATGTTAATTAGTTAGGCGCAATCTTCACCCCTCACGCAGATTGCAAAGTTCACTCCGCTCGCGCAGATTGCACCCTGTGCGTACAGATTGCAATCTATAAGTATCAAGCTGGTTTGCAGATTGCCAACCTTGCGCTGATTACCCCTCCAACCTTTATTGGCTGTAGCCAATGTTACTCATAAAATACTACTAGTACTACTACTACTGCATGATACCCGTACATGTTTGTCAGATCATTCCTTCATTTGGCTATATTAGACTCAAACCTGTGGTTTAAAGATCACATACAAAGTATTTGTTCCACTGCCTTCTATCATATACATCGAATTGGAAAGATCCAACGCTATCTCAATTATGAAAATAAAGAAAAACTCATTCATGAAATTGGATTAGAGACGGAAATGTTTGGATGTAAATCAGTTTATATACATTCATATTACATTATTATATGCGTTGTGACCCATTTGTGTCAATTTCTAGGTCCCAAATATTAGCGATTTAGCTCCTTTAATTTGCAACTTGGAAAACGTGCTTATTCTTATGCTGGTCCTTTTCTATGGAATAGACTACCACAGACAAAGAAACAGTTACCGTCTGTGGGTCATTTTAAATCTCAACTGAAAACATTCTCATTTCAAAACCCTGGTCTGTGAATTATCAGTGAATATAAAAACCAACAGCGTCTTAGAAAGTGTTTTTCTTCAGTATTAATCCACTTTATAAATGACAATATTATTATTATTATTATTGAATTGATTGCCCATGAATGTTAAAGTTGTACACAAATACAATCTGAGTGATAATTTATTTGTTTATTAAAGGGACAATAACACTCTTGCTGGCTTGACAGGTCCAGAAAAAAAAATAGCCTTATTCTAACTACTAGATATTTAAGTGTCCTACCTGTTGTGTAAATTATCCATTACAACCTATTTTACTTGTCCAGTGGGTTTCGAAAATATATAATATGTTTAAATCCAAGTTGCATTTGAAAGTGTTTACGTAAAGCTTTTCAAACCATGTTACAGCATGTAATTGAATTTTTCCAATTTTTAAAATCAGGTGTGTTAAGATGAAATTTGTATCATTTATTAATTGGAATATTGTTAAATAGTACAATTTGTTGACCAGAATAAAGATTGGGACATATTATTCAGTTACAACAAGAGTGGTATTGGGGCTTTAAGGCAGCTTTGTTATATTGAGTTTTTACATATTTTTCAGACAAGTAGACGACTCAACTTAATTCCTATCAGTGCTTTGTGTCCATGATGGCTAATGAAGAAGATCAGTCTGTAAGTGATATTTCTATCTATGAAGAGATGTTTCAAAATCGTTTTACAGAAGATGATCCAGACTACAAACAAACATTGACAAGGCCAGTTATTGGTCCACCATGTGCTAAAAATTGGTATGTGAAGCCAAAAAGAAATGATTGGAATCGTCAAGGGTAGGTACAATGCCAGCTTGGTATATATAAGTAGGTTCTTGGCGTCTAGCATGGTTTTGATTGACAGCTGTGTATTTTATCTTTATTGTTAATTAAATTATCTGAGTAAGCTTATGTGTAAAATTATGAAAGCAGATAAGAAAAGAACTGCAGCATAGCCTCAGCCTCCTTGATGGTCCTAAATAACTTTTGTTGCATCAAATGAATTCTAATTTCTCACAATTTCTTATATGAAAACAGCAGGTCTTACAACTTTGTTAACAAGTACCTCCATTTTTGTGGGGAGTTCGATGGCCGAATGGTTAGCACGTGCATGCTCTATCATGGGTCATTGAGTCAACTGGCGTGGTTTCGAGACCGGGTTGTACTAGACAAGGAGTAGGTTCGCCTGTCCAACCACGTGGGTTTTCTCCGGGCCCTCTGGTTTCCTCCCACTGCTAAAGACCCAGATGCGCAAGCAAATTATTGAAGTAAAATTATGTCAGTCCCGAAATGACCTGGTTTGTGTCAAGTGGACGTTAGAATCCATTACTCTCTCTCTCCCTTATAATATGTCCTGTGTATACGAACTATGCAAACTCATAGATTATATTCTATTTCAACAGTAATAGAAATGATAACAGACCATGGAATAGAGATAATAGATCAGGCTATGGTGGTCATAGAGATTCAAGAGATAGAGGTTATGATAATCGGGATAGAGGTTATGATAATCGGGATAGAGGTTATGATAATCGGGATAGAGGTTATGGTAATAGAGACAGAGGCTATGATAATCGGGACAGAGGCTATGATAATAGGAATAGAGGTTATGACAATCAAGACAGACATTCATATCAACGTCAAGATAGAGGCTATAATAGATGAGAATATTCAAGGATGTGATAAACGTGTGTGTTAAGTTTGTGTGTGTAATAGATGTGGACCAAAGATTTTGAGGACATGTGAAGAATGGTCATGATGAATGCCAACATGTACACATGACCTCAGTTATTTTGGCCTGTTCAAGACACCGTTCCTTGTGGGGCCAAAGTGGAAGTCATGCTTTAAAAGCCACTGTGGTTCCATCATTTTAAAAGCATTGCTGTACTTTTCAGCCATCATCGCTGGTATGATATTACCACATATTTATATGTTACAGTGACCACTGTTGTACAGTGATTTATCATATACATTTAAAATCATCTTTATTCATGTCTTAATAAAAATTAACCTCCTTTTAATGTTTGTACTTGTATTTAAACCATAAAGTAATTTATATGACCTAGAAAATTGAAAATAAGCTGTCTTATTGTTTTGATAATTAACAGGACTTATTCTAGTTGATCTTTTGATCTACAGTAATATGTAAAATAATTTTTATACACTCAATGGAAATGTGGCCATATATTGCTATTGAATTTCAGAAATTTCATTTCTTCTTGAGTTATGTCATCACCCGATATGTATAAAATTTATATGCTTGGCTTTATTAAAATTAGTAAAACGAAAAAGCCTGTCAAATTTCCACAATTTCCTACAAAAGATTAACTGTGCGAAAACCCTTGTCCACTGGACTATTTAACTGCTGCTGGCGTACATTTCGCCGCCTGGCAACCTATCTTTTGTATATGTATGTTTGAGCAGATATGTTTTGTCCATGTAATTAAATCTAAAGTCAACAGCATCTTACTAACTGCTCGTCCTCTTCAACAGTCTACAATTATTCAACTTATACTAATTTTAGATGTCTATATTCAAATTGGGCAATGTGTTATGCTGTCGTCCCTGTATGTGATATTGCCTACAGTCCACAATTCTTAACGGTTCTTTTTGAAACTTTGCAAGCTTATTTCTCATTCTCTAAGCATAATCCTATTGTTTTTAGTGCTTGAATGCCCACACCCTATTTATTTGTCCCCCGCCTTTCGAAGAAAGCAGGGGACTATTAAAATGGGTTCGTCTGTCTGTCTGTCTGTCACACTTTTTGGGACACAATAACTCTCTTTCTAATTGAGCTAGAATATTCAAACTTGGTGTAGGTGTTTATTAGGTCATTACCTTGATGGAGTTCGAAGATGGGCATTTTCTGCTTGGGGTAAGCAGAGATAAGCAATTTGATTGGTTGATGCTTTGGGACGCAATAACTTTAGTTGTAATTAAGTGAGAGTGATGAAACTTGGTATATAGTTTTATTTCATCGATATATGACTAAGTTCAATAATGAACATTTTCTGTTGAGGGTAAGCAAAGCGATAAGCAACTGATAGTTGATAGGTCTAGACTTTGAAACACAAAAATTCTCCTTCTAATTAAGGTAGAATGTTAAACTAGGTGTAGGCGTACATTAGGTGAATGCCTTGTTTTGTATTGCTTTCAGCCCAATATTCCGAATGGATCGTCTTGGGAACTATGTCACGGGCGCCCCTATTGGGCGCCTTAAGCGCCCTTTCCATTGAACACAATACGAGGCCATCGATTTACATTCCCATATCAGTATGGGCGCCCCATAAAGCCGAGTGACAGGGTGCCCAACCAATGTCACTTGGTTTTATGGGAGCGTCATCAATCATGTCGTTATATATGAGGCGCCCATGAGTCACACGATGAACATCATAACTTGATGGGGCGTCAAAACAGTGTGATCTGTGTGCACCTTATCCCAGAGGACCTTCCATAATGACATGATTGTTTGGCCGCACATAATGCATAATGGGTTTATCCATTGCGAGAAAAATGTAACGGGCGCCCTTTCTATTGGACGCAATACGAAGCCCTTTAAAGCCGAGTGACTTTGCTTAGGCGTCTACTACTAGATTGATAGGACCCCTAACCAATGTCACTTCTATTCATTTCGTTATATATGAGGCGCCCCACCACCCAAATGATGAGGCACCTCATAATGAATCACACGATTAACACCTAACTTGAGGGGGCGTCTAAAACTGCGAGCTGTGGTGTTACTTATCCCTGAGGGGCGCCAATAATGATATGATTTGTGGGGCGCATTATAATGACAATGTATGTTTGTCGGTTCGCACATAATAATTGATGTCGAGCGAATATGGTTTGTCTTGTGATATAGGCGCCCGTTTTACAGCGCACCTCACGGGGAAACAATTCATTTTATCTTGTGTCTATAGACTTAAAGTCACTTCGTATTGCTCAGCTAGTATCATAGGTCAGCAGGTTTTTTTTTATGGTCTGCCACTCGAATTATTAGCGAATCTCACCAGTTATTAATATTTCACTGGCATCCTTCGTATATTAGTGAATTTATTACAAAAATTATTCTAGATATTGAACTCGTTCAAGGTACGCACCGTACTTGGAGTTTGTAGCGCATTAGACAATAGATCTGGCAGGGTTGCGCTCGATCTTTTTCAAAGGTGTCAGATACTGCCGCAAACCTGGGCGCATTGTTTCAAGTATAGATTCATCACGCCCCCTTTTCTGGATTTGAAGCGTCCCTTTCGTATTAGTATTTCAGATATTATAAAACTTACTTTAGACTAGAACCCAAGGAGTCCTTGCCCGTTCTCCGCAATATTTTAGGTAATTTTTAGAATTCGCGTTTATTTTTTTGCCCAGAATCTGCCGTTAAGTGTAAAGTAGCAGGAATTAAACTTTTTATTACTGTCAGTATATAACGGTTCCTGATACATACAGCATCGATATTGTATAGCGTGCGATACTAAACAGTGTGAACACATGCCCCTGAAAAAGAAGTCGGGCAGTGTGGCGTCAGATATCTACAATGACGGAAACTAAACGACCACACACCGACGCCCGAAGAAATCTACTATAAGAAAGCCAACCGGAGATTGTAGAAAATGTTCAGGTTAAAACCCCGATGGTGATGAGATTGATTCAAGCCCGCGCCAGGAGTGATAATCTTCAAAATTCAAACAAGTCGCACTCTAACCCTATTTTTCTCATTAATTATTATAGGTACGCTGAAGTCGTATTCCTTCCTTCAAATTTTTATAATGTTCATAATACGCCAATATCGCAAATTAAAATTTCTGAAATTTTCATAGTTCCTCTAGTGCAAACCATATTTTCTAAATTTTTCGGGCCCCTGGGGGGGCTAGACCCTTCTCCGTGGACCATCAACTGTAGGTGCACGGGCGCCCCCAGAAGCCCCATCGGCGCCCCCATCAGCCCTTACCCCCCTAACATTTTTGATCTAGATACGGGCCTGATGTCACCTTTTGATTTAGTCGCATGCAAACACTATACATGGCCACGATTCCAAATGGATTTGTTAAAAGTTGGCATGACCATTACTTTCCAAGAGATGTTGGCACCTAATGACGTAGAGGCATGCCCAACCCACAGGGTTGTTGTCACACTCATGTTTTCATGAATACATTCTTTTTAAACCCCTTTCAGACTAATTCTTATGAAATTTGTTCAGATTAGGTATGAACATTCATTTCAAAGACAGAATGGTACTGATGGAACCTAGGCTTGGCATATTGGCCATTACATATTCTTCATTTTAAAAAGTACCATTTCATTCAAAGTAGGAATTTTGACATATCATGCAGCGTAAGCATTGCTCTTGTCTTAGATATTCTAACTATTACATGTAGAGTGTGCTTCCAATTCCCAAACCATATCCTGTAGTAGTATTGGTAAGATACTAGTTGGTGTATAGTGGTACTTAAGTCTTATATCCATGGAATGAAATCAGATTAAAAAGATTGTTGACACTTTTTACTTGTGTCATTTTCAAAGTTTGTGAGTACAGGTGAATTTTGCCCAAGCAGTGGTATTCCTGACAATTCTTTGGAAATGTGTATAATACTTGACTCAAATTATCAACTATCGCTATTAAGACCTGATTTTAACCATTATTTTATCCACAGATATATGTCTCCGGCTGATATAATCACTCATAACTGACTTGTTCTGTCAGTAAATATGGTTTCCCCCTGTACATGACGGAGAGCCAGGACAAATAAATGAAATCCCATGTACACGTGGGCATGGATTTTTTTACAAAAAAACCCAACTTGGTAGTTTTAATTCAAAATAAGAGTAGGCTGTAGTCTATCTGGCCGAATATTCCCCTCACTGCATCTGCATGCAGGGGCCGCGGAGCGGGCCCGATTTCGGGGGGGCTATTGACCATACCCACCCCCCCTCCCATAACCTTTTTTCGCTTTTTTGAGCTTTCGGCGACATTTTATTTTCACTATTAAAAATTATTGCCGGGGCTAGAGCCCCCCTAGCCCCCCCGGCTCCGCGGCCCCTGTCTGCAGGGTGTGTGCCAGTCTGATTTAGAGAAATGAAATGGAATGGGGTTAAACAACCTATTGTTCTGCTCTAAACTGGACTAATGAAGACAGGCATATGCCATACAGTGTGCTATCAGGGGAATTTTTCCCAGACACCGACACTACGTCCTACTCTTATATCGTATTCCTACTGTCAATGAATCTTTGACTGCATGCCAATGTGTACACAGGACCTCAGTTTTTCATACTATCCAAATGACTAGACAGCTGTCCCTGTCAGGCCCTCCATCCTTCATCACTGACAAGGGAAACCATGCCGGAAAATCTGGATAAACTTTCTTGGCCAATGCAGAGATCTACCAATTAACCATTTGAAGCCAGTGTCTTCCCCACCTTGATCCCCAATCTGAGCCTGGTTGGTAAAGAAAATTATTTCAGTTACACTTCATTTCTAAAGAACCCCTGTATGCAAACCCAAATTTGCTCCTCTCTCCAAAATCTTGTGCAAATATGACATGCGAAAAATGGTTTTGTAAATAACATTTAAATCTGAGGGACCAGATAAATATAAGATTTTTTATTTGTTTCAAGAGAAAAAACAAGAAAATTATGTGAGAGTTAAATGTAATGATTTATTGTAGTAACTGCAGACAAGAATATGGTAATACAATATATTGCACACTTGAAATTGAAGCAAAAGCTGATAATATATTGAACAACCAATGACACCCTGGGGTTATTTATTATAAAAGCCATACTGGTTTTAGTTATAATACATTGTGTTCACTGTATAATTCTACATCAATATCCTATATAGTATGATATTATTTATACTCCCATCTATTACAGTCATACTCTACAACTACTGGTGATTAAATAAAACATTAAATAATGGTTTGGTCTTTATCTCTAAAAGTAATTACATCTTAATATTAATTAATGAAGGGTTATCTTATTTAAATATAAATCAAATATGATGTCTTGATATTGCAAATGATTAAAATCGACAAAGCTAGCAATTAAAGCAAATAATAATAGTATAAAGTTATCTTCTGTCATAAATAATGAAGAACAAATTTTGAAACAAAAAGAAAATAATATAATGGTTTCAAACAAAAATTAATTAATGTCAGAAATATTCCATAAAAAGTTTCTTAACCAAAAATCAACATGCTGTCCAAATAGGGCATTGTTTAAATTTCAAATAATGGAATAATACATGTAATTTAGAGCATGCACATGCAAATAATTTCAAATTGATTATCAAATAAATCTTTATACATGTACAAATTTAACATTGATAATAAATTATTTTAACGATAGACACATTTCCTATTAAGAAAAAATTATACAAAACAACTTGCATACATGTTTTCCTTAATGACCAATTTTTACAATTTAATATTCTCCAAAAAAATCACAGCACTAAAAGGACAATAACATTTACTGTAAATAACGTAATAAATAATAACACAACACACAATCTTAACATGAAATAAATCTGATGTCATTTTCTCCATTTTAAGGAAATTTATACAATTACATGTATGTAAATTTTGAATGTTAAATTGCAGCAGTTGTTATTACTTTACATATTAAATGGAATAAATCAAAGACATAAGTATATTTTATACATACTTCAATACTATACACCACAAATTGTGTAGTTGACATAAAAAGAAAAGGATAGATTATAATACAAGGTAAATATTGCACCAAAAATTTCTTTCTAAATAACCACTCTATCAGTGATAATAGACTATAAATTATCTAATTTTAGTAACAAATTCAAATATTGCACTATTGGTTCATATTAATAAGTGCATATTATATATATAAACAGATAGAACATTCATGAATAACAGCATGCTGGGTTAAAGATTAAATACATTATATTCAATTTCATGTGTTAGTTTTGTTCGTTTAATAATCCCATACGCATTAGCTGCTTCAAAAACTTGATAAATAATTTCAAAGGCTATTCCACCCTCCCAGAAAAGGAAATCAATTACTTGTAAAAATCATTATGCATTAATTTAAATTCGTCTTCTGCTGAGATTGGTCGAACAGAAGTGATCTTGACTAGCCCTTCCTGTGAACCTCGAGCACAATAGAACCAATCTGTATCAAGTTGAGCCAAAACTTCTAGAATATCTCCTTCTTCATATGACAGATGATTGATGTCATCAGGATCATATGATTGTAAAGCTATACTATATCTGTAAATAAGAAATGTATTAGATGTTATTATTGTGTTAGATTGTGATAATAAATAGAATCAAACCATGCAATGCTTGTGAATCTGGTAATAACTCTTATTTATAAATAGACCATGCCATATGCAATTATTTCCCTCAAGGTATTAATAATTAAAAGAATATAATTTTCTTGCCACTGTTTAAAATATTAAACAGTGCGTTGGTTTAGGTAATTTAATGTTAATTTAGTAGATCATAATCTCAGGTCATTATTTTATAGCTTCCATTGTTTATTTCAAGAAATTGCTTGAAAGAAAATTTGTTTGGGGATAGGCTATTTGGCAGTTGTAGGATCTATATTTATCTTTGTTAGTAAAAGGCAAAGTATTACATGCAATGTTTACTTCTTACATGAGCCACTTCTTTCCAAACAGCTTTTCAAATATAAGATACCTCAACAACTTCTTGATAGAAATATATTTTCATATTTCATAATTGAAATTTTGGTATTGAATAAAATAGATTGAGGCCAAAATGGAATTGCCTTACTACCATCGCCTCGTTTTCTTTAAACCAAATTTAATCACAGATAGGAGTAGACACTTATATTTATTAGTTCTGCACTTGATTTGATTTTTAAAATTTATGTTGCACAAACAGCAAGTCATCTGCCTTTAAATGTACCATAATATATAGAGGATAATATATTCAAGATATATTTACGGAGCTGGTTAATTAATATGTGCAATACATAAACACAACAATCATGCAACAACAAATGCAACAAGTACTCATTTCCGTTGTCTCTTTGCATACTGCTCGCAAAAAAAGTGCAAAAGTTTTTGATAAGTAAAATAAACATAACAAAATGAAAATTACCATGCAAAATATTGGATGCCACAGTTATTACTTCACATTCAACAACCTATATAACAGAAGAAATCACATTATGATATTGCCACGTTAAAAATACCAAGGCAAATACTTAGTGCTTAGGATATTATAATATAGTGAATAATACAGGTACAGGTACATGTATATCTAATAGAAAGTGCAGGAGGACCGCACGCAAAACATATTGTCTCCATATTTGATTACATACAATCACATTTACAGATCAACAAATAAAGGTTTCACAGCAAAGCTCAAAATAAATCCCATTTTTACAAAAAAAATCAAAACAAAAACACAACAATTATCTAAATATCCTCATTTATATTCTCTCAAAATAATTTTACCTGAATTCAGTTAATCTGAAATCATCACGTTTCAGGGCAAGATCTGATTGGCCACATCCTTTCACATGATCATTAAAAATGGCTCTTTCAGGTACTTTAGGCGTCACAAACTGTACATGCATAATAGGACTTGCTTCAATAACCGCAAATGTTGAATTTGGTTGATAGTTAGAAGCACTGCCTGTAATGCTTACACATGAACCAGTGTTTTGCGTGATTGCCTCCTCACTACCCAAAATATCATCACCAATTTCATCTACACTGTCGGCCAAAACCTTACTGTCAATTTTATTCACATTTTTAATGTCAAAGCCAGCCGATCCTACAACTGCATCACTTTCTGATGAATCCACTTTCAAATCACTAGCCGATGAAGCTATTCGTTTTACCACTGGTTTAACAATAACTGGTTGTTTGTTCGACAGTAAAAGTTTATCTATTAAGGTTGTAATGTCCAAAGTTTTCTTCGGTGAAAGTTTTGGTAGCTCAGGTTTTTTCACAATGGCTGCTGCTTTGGCTGGTGATTCATCCAACAGAGCTTTCATTGACAGACTAGAGCTTGAGTCATCTCCTTTCTCAATACTACCAGCCGAACTCTCCAGACTGCGATTTTCAATAAACTTCTGAGTTAACCCTGTGACAGTGACATTACCAATAACAGCGGATGCTGATTTTTGTTCCACAAATTCTCCACTTAACAACATTTTGGTTGGACTACGGGTAGGTGATTGTTGAGCCCATGTTGTTTTACTTCCCTTAGATTCACTACTAGAAGATGATGATGAAGAATCAGTACTTCTTTCTTGTGGCGGCAACTGATCTTTTGGCAGTTTGACCTTTGAAAGGTCAACCCGTAACTGTCCTATTTGATTCAAACCCGATCTTACCCCTGTGAAAGTAGTAAGTTTCTTGGCACCACTATAACCTTTGTTGATAGTTGGGCCCATATTTGATGGTACAGACTTAGCTTTGGGTATAGGTAACCTGCTCTTAGTAGAGGCAACTACCTGTTCACTATCAGACACGCTCTTGGGAACACCAGATTTCAAGCAATCAACACTATCTGTTACATTTTGGAAGCTTGATTCAGATTTTATTTCACTAGAACAGTTGAGAAGTCCTGCTGGACTTTGGGCCACCAAGTCATATTCCATCTGAAATGGTAAAGCTGATAATGGCTGTAAGGCAAGTAGCATACTGTTATAATGTTTATCAAGCTTAGTTTTACTGTTTCTCAAGATGGCTTCTGGATAGTAGACCTGTTCCACTAAATCATCCTTCATCTGGATATATCCAACCCAAAAGTCTAACAATCTTAAACTACAAAATAAACAGACATAGAAGTTAAGAAATGTCATTCTGTTATAATATGAATTAACACCACAAATCAAAGAAACCTACTTTAAAGTGAGAATAAATACTGTAGCAGGAGAATTAACAGATTTATTCCTTTACTAAATAAGGAGTTAAGAGGTTTGTATTAAAATCAGCAAAAGTAATAAAAGACCTGCGAACATCACATAAACAGTTTAGAGAGTGGACTATTGTCTTTCAAGATTAATGGTATTCAATTCAAGATCATCTATATCTGCAAAACATGAAATGTTAATGAATTTACTTACTTGAGCAGACCTGCAACAAAAGCATAGAACCTTTGTTTGTTTGACAACAGAGTTGGTCTAGATTTCAGCTGTTTTACAAGTTGATTGATGGATCTAGTATATGGCCCTGAAAAAGAAATATACACTTTAATGATGAAACAATCAATTCATGTGGTTACTTATAATAATGAACTACGTGTATTCTTTCTCATTCACGATCTCAAACTTGACCATGTAAACATATATGTATGTGGGAGTTCAGGATTTATATACTGGCAGTAGAAACTCCAGGAATAAAGTACTAACAAATATCTTGTAGACTTAACAAATACATGGTGAACAGTGACAACTAATTTTTACACTGTGGTACTAGCACCCTACAGCATCTTATCACCTCTCGTTATCCTCTTGTGGACTGTATGTTTGTTCATAATCGTAACTTGAGGTTGCTCTACCGAGAGCTGAACTTGTATTTCTCATTATTAAAATATTTATAACTCCTACCATTAAAAACAAAATTTCTTGGACTTACCAACTTCTGCTGACATTTCTGCGATTCTCCATGGTGTGATGTGAATTTTACCGAAGACATGAAGCCCGGTTCTATGTGGCTTCATTTTGTCTTCTATCACCTGTTCCATGGCTGGACACAGTTCCTTGAACACCAGTGTTCCAACTTCTGGCGTTTCAGCGACGCTCCCTAGGCGTAACTGTAAAAAACACCCAATGTAAATCAAATATATATAACCTGCATTTATTTCTCTATGAAGCAAATTAAGAATAAAGAAGCTCCATGAAAATCAATATACATGTAGTGACGAGTAGCCATCCTAGATTTCTTTATTAAAGCTATGAGTATCAGTTTCATACTTTATGAAAGGAGCTTAGAAGTGCTATTATTAATTATAGAATAGTGAGCTAGAATTGCGTTATTTATAACACATAACCTACACATCTTCACCTCAGTAGACAAATTTCTTATGACTTACCTTATCGAAAGGATCCCTGGCTTGGGCGAAATGTAATACTAGGGTTTCAGCTGCACGGGTAATGTTGGAAAGCAAAGCTGAAAGAATAAAGAGGTACAGGGTACACATTAATGGCTTTTTAATAAATGTAATTTTAACATTTAGTGGGTTGAGATAGTTGAATTTATTAACTAGAAACTGACCTTAATCACCGTTACCTTATTAATTATAATGGAGAAACATAAATGAACTTACTTGGGAGGCAGAAAACATGTACATGCACAAGGAATAAGATAATTTCTTATAATTGGATAGTGATATTACATGTGGGTATTTTGCCTAAACATATAAGATAATTTCTTATACCGGGTAATTGGATAGTGGTATCTGGTATGCTAGTCTGCAGTCCTTGACTGTGATACTAATTTTAGGGTTTACTTCTTGGATTTTTTTCAAATGTTACGACTCAAGTAATGTGACTGGCAATAGGTCACACTTTATACAATGACTTGTCTTAACTTTTTGTTTAATAGTGTAATCTACTGATTTAGCAATAATGTAATACTTACCAATTTTCCTGTTGAATTCCATCAATTCCTCAGACCCTTGTTGAAGATCATCAAGGGTAGGACTGACTTGGAACTCAACCGGAGGTATTTCTGTAAATAACCTTTTTGGTTTTTCTGGGGGAACTGAAAAGACAAATGAGTATTATTTAATGTTGAAAGTCATTTTGTAATTTCCACTTCTCTCTTTAAATGGGCCTCCTTTTAATCCAACTGAATCCAAGCCCGGGATATTTTTAGTACATTCTAGTGAGGATTAAACCATGGAAAATTTGAAGGAAATTTCAAATGATGTAAACGGACTTCAGTGCTACCCATATAATGCTAAGATATATGGATGTAACTCTATTACAATTTTACATTTTACTCATATTCTCAAAATAACCTGATAATAATATTTTATAGCAAAATGTTTTATCGTTGGGCTTTATTGTTTTCTTTTATACATACCTGGTTCACTAATTTCTACACGGAGTTCTTCATCCTCCATTTCAATACTAGTTACTTTAGCAGCACTGGGTAAGCGATGGGGTGATACTTGGGGACTACATTGTGGAGATTGAAACAGGACTTCAGAAGCAAAGCTGACTCTCTTATTAGCTTTACTAACATCATCACTTGATGCACTTTGTTGATCAGCTTCCGAGATATCTTCTTCAATTCCTGTTGTAGATGACTGGATATCTTTTTTAAGTAAAGTAGCTTGGGGGTTATCTGCTTCAGTCACCTCCACTTGTTTATTGACTGTTTGGGGGAAAAGACTGTCACATGCAATAGAGTAGCGATTGGGTTTTCGAGGCGGTTTTGATGAATCATTGAGTTGAGCATTCAGGTTGTCAGGGTTGGATAATGAGCGTGATCTGCAACCTTTATCCATTTTGCGTAAGCATGACTTTAATGGTTTTCTTCCGCAGCTGATGTCTTCCTGAACTTCAATTGAGTAGCTGGTTTCATCAGCCTCAATTTCATAGTATTCTCGATTATGGTAACGTTTCTCCATGTTGCCTGATAGATGATAGCCTCGATAGACATGACCATGTAAATTGGCTCCTTGATCAAATACTGTGTGTAATTTTTCGTGTTTCTCTGGTGATGTGGGGCTCTCTTCTTTAACTGAATATAATCTGTCCAAATGTAATGATGAAGTTGAATTGGAAGAACTACTGGAGCTCATTTTTCTCGAGGACTTTCGTTTTCCCATGGATGAAGGATGATGGTCATAGCCCGAATGGTCTGATCTGTGATGATGAGAACTATTTGAAGTTTCACGTCTGTCCATAAATTTCTGTGTGCACTCTAAATGAGGTGGTAGAAAAAGAATTCTTTCAAGATCTTTAGCCATACTCCCTTGACAACATCGACATTCAAAATAGTCAGGATCAATTCCAGAAGACGTAGAACTTGTACTAAAACCACTGCTGGAACCTGATTCAAAGTGTTTATGTCTGCTTCCACCATAGCGCTTATCTTTATGACAGGAACAATATCCAGATTCTCTTTGAGAGGACTGCGTCTGCTGACTATCATCCACAACAGGTGTAAGTATGATTGGAATTTTAACTGGATCAAATAGAGAACTTTCACAGGAAAAGTCACTTTTTTGTGCTGGAGACAAGAAACTTAGATCAGGTAGAGATCGGTAAGAGTAAAATTTTGGTTGATCATATCGCGATGGTGAGAGGCTTGATGATCTTCTGTTAGTTGTTTTATGTTCAGTTGGTTTTGGTCTGGTTTCAGAAGAAGATTTGCGTTGATGAGGTTCCTTAAATGGTTTTCTAGATTCATGTTCTCCAATATCCTCTAATATAGTCATGATTTCTCGATGAATATTTGGGGATGTTTGTTGAGATTGGTTTAACAATGGTGTTGGTTCTGGTTCATCCATTGATGCCTGCACACCACAGTCCTGTGTTTTAGGCGGAAACTGTGATGAGAAGTTTTTGGTACCGTGCCAAAGTTGGACAGTGTCCTGAGATACAGCAGTAGCACGAGAGTAATTTTTCGATGGAGTAATGAATCGAACTGGTGAATTGCAACTGTTTCTGCTGCTGCATCTGGTATCTTCTTGAAATCTACACCCACAGCCATGGTCGCTTCCATCATAACTAGAATCTGTACTATTAGGACTATATTGACATTCTGAATTAAACCTGCCATTGATACTGTTGTCAGGAAACAAAATTTGTTCAACTGCTCGGATAGTATCCATACTGACCATACTTGTTGGACTTTTCATTCGCTGATATAGCTCTAACAAAGAAGAAGAATGTCTTTTATTGTGGAAACTATCAGATATATCCTGTAGATCTCTTTGTTCTGTGTATGTCCTGTGGGGAGTGGTATTAAAAGATGTCTGCACACTCAAATCAGGCATACTGTGAACTCTGTCCGTTGAATTACACATAATACCAAACTTTTTCAAACTTTTCACTTGTTTCCACGAAGTGAGATTCTTCACCCTCCTTAAACTATGCTGCTTATCCGTTCCACACAGTTTTTGTTGACCTTCTAAAGAGCCGTAAGTACCTTTGCTCGGCTGTAGTTTGGCAGAATCTGACTTTTGGGGAGATGATTTAGGGGAGTTCTTAGAAGAATTTTTAGTTGGTGAAGATTTAGGGCTGTTTCGAGGTGATCTTCGAGAATGGTGGCCACTTGAAGCTTTAGATCCATTTGTTGATTCAGATTTTTCGATTGAACATTCTTGGAGGACATCCAAGCCAGACTTACTGGGGTGTGATCTCAAAGTGCCATTATTGTTTGTAAATTCATCATTCTGTCCTGCCTGGCAGAAGTGAAAACTATTGGAGCAGATTTCTTCACCATCATTTGAACTACATGAAGGACTACAAGTTCCGATACCATCTTGTGATGAGGTTTGTGATGCATAGGAATTACTACTTAAAGATGCTGTTGATTGTCCTTGTGATGAAGAATTAAAGGAAAGAAAATATTCATCTTTTCTAGGACAGCAATCAACAGCTAGTTTACCATCTCCAGATGAACGACTTGTTGTACTGATGGCCTGATCTCGCGATAAACTATCTGTAGAATAGGTCTGTGCCGCTAAATCACCGGTTGGAGTAGGTGTAAAGAGAGGATCGTTACTAAAATCTAACATATCACTAGAACACATCATTTCACGTTCACTAGATGAAACTTCCATAGATGTACGACTACCAGACAGTTCTGATTCATATGTACCAAAATATAAATCAGGGTGAGACAGAGATTCACGTAGGTTGCCAAATCTAGTATAACTACCAGTTAACGAAGGCGGAAACACTAATTCTTCTTCCTGTTCTTCTTTTAATTTTAGCGACGAGTTTCTGATATTGGTGTCAAATTTCACTGTGAAATCCTCATCGTAATAATATTCACTGAAACCAGCATCATCGGGTGTAGAACTAGATGAACGGCCATTGTTAATTTGATCACTACCAGAACCAGTTAAAGAATCAAACTCTTCCCTTGAATCTTGACCTTCACTTTGTACATCATTAGAGTAGTAACCACTCTCAGGTCGCTTTTTACGTATACATTTTTGACGTACTTGACCTTTGACTTTGGTTGGTGACATATCTTTCCAGGTGACCGTTTGACTACTATTACTTTGCGATACATCCCAAGATCTAGACCGCTTAGGACTACCAAAACTGTCACTCATTTTACGTCCCACTAGATTCTCCTTGCTATTACTTGGAGAAACATCCTTCCATGTGGAATATTTTTTCTTGCCTTTGGCGCGTACTTTAGGCAGAGTTGCACGCGCTTCTAACTTTTGGTAGCCTTCGTTCATATTCAGTGAATCGATCATAATCTCTGTCTCCATATTGGTGTAATTCATGTTATCCAACTTATCTTCTGTGTTTCCTGTTACATTATTATAACACTGTTTTGTGTCAATTGTTTGTGCAACATTTTGATTTGTTAGATTTTCACAGAGTTTATAATTATTCTCTACATTGTCCAAACAGTTTTCATTATTAAGTAGTGTATTTATTTGTCCGTGGGTAGGGGACATATTTTTCCATGTAGCCTGAAAAGATACAAAAAAAAAACATTAGACACTATTAATCTTTAAAATGATATATATTGACCAAACATGGATGTAGGAATTAATTGGTCTTAACATTTCCTGGTAACTGTGGCTTACTCTTTATGGTTTTTACATAACCGAGTTCCGCATCCAGAATATTTGCACCGTCACAGACTTGGATCTGACCCCGTTCAATACCTAGAAATTCTACAGAGAAAGTTTTTTTTGAATATCGATACACAGACATTTAAACATACTGTAGTAAATCTAGAGCCATTTTGATCTTACAGTAGTCACTGTGTCAAAAATTTCGATAAAAATGGAAATCAGAGCACCTGTACCAAAAAGCCTGGAGAGATGAAATTAATCATGTTTCTATAAAATGATCCGGCATTGGTATTTAAAATACTGACGAAAATGTCTGAAGGCCAAAAAGTACAAACGCATTATATAAAGTACAATTTGAAAGCAAATAAAATATTAAAAATCATTGATTTATATAAGTAAAATAGAAATATTCTACATATCTCAATGTGTTACTGTAATCAATAATATCTATTTGTGCTGGTCCAAATTCAACTATACATCTATATACTGACGTTTGTATTAAAATTACACAATGAAATATCAAGTCATAATATGTCATATAGAACTAGTTTAAACCACCAGCTATGTTTTTAATATACACATATACTATTCATGCAGCTAGCTTCCAGCTTAAATGTCAAGACTAATTTGATTGCTAGTATAAGTTAATATACAGTAGTATTCATTTACATACACATGAATATTCATAAAGCAAATATCTTTTTATCACAAAAACTCTCTATACTGTATGTTTCTATTAATATATCTAATTATCTACCTCATGTGCACAACATGATTAAATGTTCAGGTAAAAAAAAATCTCAAAAAATAAAATTTTGGCAGCAAATTGAAATGTCACACTAGATATTAAGTAGCTTTTAAATATGTACAACATAATTGAATAAACTTGTGAATATGGTTTGCCAGACAACATCCTCTCAACTGTCCATTTTGTTTACATCACATCATAAAATTAAGACTGAAATGTCCGATTGTAAAATGCCACTTTTGCTTTCTATGTTGTTGTATTTTTCATGAATTTTTAGATTTATCACACAGCCTTGAAGTAAAGGCCTACATGTATATTTTCGTACATTTCATCATTTGCTTTTCCAACCGTGCGTCATCTACTTTAAAGGGACAATAACACTCTTGCTGGCTTGACAGGTCCAGAAATAAATTTAGCCTTATTTTAACTACTAGATGTTTAAGTGTCCTACCTGTTGTGTAAATTATCCATTACAACCTATCTTACTTGTCTAGAGGGTTCGAAAATATGTTTAAATCCAAGATGCATTTGAAAGTGTTTACGTAAAGCTTTTCAAACCATGTTACGGCATATAGTTGAATTTTTCCAATTATTAAAATTATCTGTGTTAAGATGAAATTTGTATCATTTATTAATTGGAATATTGTAGTGTAGTACAATTTGTTGACCAGAATAAAGATTGGGACATATTATTCACTTATAACAAGAGTAGTATTGGGGCTTTAAGGAAAGTTTTGTACAAACAATAGGTCGATCGTTAACTCTAACATATTGTGACATCAATAGGTGGTATTGTATTTAACAAAACTTATAATTACAACATACAACTCACAAAGAGTTCTCTGATGTTTTTTGGGAACGGGTAATAAGTAAACTGTATTATGTAAGATTATGAAGATTTTTAATAAAACTGACTCACTTCTAGACATCTACCCAATAGCCATTTAAAAGGCAAGGTTAAGAGACAAAGATGTGAGAAATAATGAGTACAGACAATTTCCTTAAACAACAATTTCTGAAGACATCCAAATTTACAAAGAATGGATTGTTTCCCCCTTTGCACAATTTCTAAATGTAAACACAGTCCCAGACTACAACCTAACTATAACATAAATTAACATAACCCCTAGACTACAATCTTACTTTAACCTGAATTAACACTTACAAACCGTTATTTTACATTAGACTCACTTACATTATATACATTTCTACCAGACACAAATAATCCTTGCCACTGAGTTGGTCCATGTCAAGACAAACTGCTTTATGAATAATAAGTGTGATGTATTATCTACGTAAGTAAAACAACAAGAGTTACAACAAGATGATTATCTCTTTATATCCTTTAAAGGAAATGATACTTCAAAGATCATTATAAAAAAATGAGTAATGATTGCCGGGGGGGAATAAAATCTATTCTCGTGTGGTGTGATTAAAGTCATATAATCAATACATTGATCGTGACTGTGACATACATATGTTACCAACCACTCCATATAGTAAAAACACATCAGATAACCTTTTCACATAGTCTAGTTTATATTCAATACTGAATCAAAATAATAACAGATGTGCATTTATTTATACTTTGAATATTCAAAAATTCAACATCAACAAATGTTGTAAATAACCAAGCCATCAATGAGTGCACAAAAATACATCCATCTCTGAAAACATTTATAATCCACGGTATTTAGGAATTAAACATTTCTACACTTTCTTTACAAATGGTAGTCTATTGCTGTACATTACTGCTGTACATGTAATGTACATGGGCTACCCCTTGCACTCAAATCATTTAATGCTTGTCCATAATGCTTTCAATATCACCTTCGTTTCATGAACATAATCCTTCAAAAAAAAACTTCAGCACATATACCAATTGAACTGAAACATCCTCTGTGGATAGAAAATATAAATATCACTTTCAGGTAGAGTGTAATCTAGACCTATATACCACTGTGGTAATATTAGCCATCTCTATAACCTTACTTGTAGACATCATGTAGTCTACACTGCTGCCAACAATACATCAAAAAAAAGATATGTTTTGCAGAATGTGCACATTGCCAGAGAACAGTGCTAGTACATTAGGTATTAGTCATCATTAGATTGTACACAGAGTCTGATATTGACTGTGTGTTGGCTGAATCATCGACAATAATCAGGAAGATATTGGAACCTAGTATTGATAGAACATTATATTTGTCATCTAATCAATATAGCATGGTAATACACCTACCATTGTCTTATTCTCTTATACATTATATATAGTTTATTGAAACACTTCATAAAGTTATTATATACTATTAACTATATATCATTTTATATACAGGGGTTTGGTCTAACACAGGCTCTTTAGATCATAAGGTCTGGTCATACATGTAAGCTTCAAGATCCCTTTCTTTTATGTCACAAGTACCATGTTAGTACCAATATGACTTTGTTGATGTTTAGTGTATAATACCCATTCAGTTTTAATCTCACCAATAATTGATCGGTAAGTGTTTGCTTCACACCCACAGATTGAAGGCTGGATTATACGGTGTCGATTCAATGGAAATCGTAGGACAGGACAGCTGATTGATGTCGTAATCCAGAACGTAAAGAGATCGAATTACCCAAAGATTTTTTGCTGAAGTAATAACGAAAAAAATCGAGACATGAAAATGGCGGAGTGATCAGAGGTCGGATGTGACAGAGTGTACTGTATATAGTATATGCAGATCTCTACTTTGGAAAAGATATATTATCAACTGGTGAGAGGTATTAGAAACTTATTGCTGCAAGTAACAGTCTTCATATTTCTGCCTTAAAGTATCTTCACTGATTTCATGAGGCCAACAGATGTAAAAATATTATTCTAATTTTCTGAATACTGGTACCTGTGGAATTACAGGCATTTACTGGCAAGATGATTTTTCTTATATTTATACACTGGTAGCTTATTTAGTTGATTTGAGACAAGACATTTTTGGAGTAGATGTTTTCCAAATAGATACAAATAAAATATATTAAGTTAGATTTTAGTTACATTGCAGACTCATCATACATGTACATGTATGTTCACATTTCACTTGACACAAATACAAATTATGTTACTTCTGGCCTAACATATGGTATAATCTAAATTTAATAGTCTGTTCATAGTTGGAGGAAACCAGAGGACCAGACCCTCCCCCCTCCCCCCGAAGGTCCCAAAGTTGTGCAAGCAACCTTAAGACTTTCTCACATAGAAGCTATGGATTGAAATCACCCTACTTTTTTAGAATATTCTAGGCTAATACTTGTGAATGTATAAAAATTATCGCAAGACACTCTGGATTTCGCTTTCTAATCAGTCTGCTACTAAGTCTGTGGCATTTACTTCCAATCAACCTCACATTTAATTATATAACATCTAGTCAGACCTGACAGGCGATTCTGAACACTTAAATCTATAGCATTGTAAAAGCTTTTGTATAAATTTTATGTCCTACAGCAGTAATGTGTAACGGTAGATGGATATAGACATGTTATAAATAGGCAATTCGCTTCAGTGACAAACTTTCTATTGCTCAATTAGAAATCTGTAAGCCGTTAGACAGTAGGCAGTATAAAATCAATATCTTGAGGCGCTGTAGTTCTTGTAAATTGGTTGGTCTAATCTTGACTGGTATGATCAATATTCAATTCCTAACCTACAGCTCAAACTACATTCATACACAGAACTATTCCATCTGTATATATTAACAATACTACAACAACAAAATAAGCATACTCAACTATCAGCACTGCTTCGTGTAAACATAGAAATGTGTTTTTGGATCATGCCTAAATATATAATGGTAATGAAGAAGTCAGAAATAGAATGTTCCACAATTTTTTTTCAGAATTAGCACGGAATCCTGAACTAGTGATCTAACACAGATGTTCTAATTGTATACATTATTTTTAAATTTGTGGCACTGAGAAGGTACATGTACATGATGATTAGTATTTACTCATTAATATTTAATAAGAACATTCTACAAATGTTGTTCATGTTAATTGGTCTCATTAAATGTAAACAATTTGTTATTATCATGTCTATATATTTGATGGTGCTTTAAGTAGGAGAATAATCTAGACTTTAATAATAGAAGGACAAGATAATAAAGTCTAGCTTGATTGAATTTAAACATTGTTATTGATCTGTGTTGGGTCAAGTTGCCCCCAAACATCTGTTCAAACTGTAGCAGACCTGTATCTCTCTGAATGAACTGAATTCATCAACCACTACCCTTCATAGACAGAATACTATAAATAAATGATTGATTGATGAGCCAGATGGAGTTTATAACGGGATCATATTTACAGTCCCACCAGCCATGTTGGAATGGAGTCCCCATGTTTTTCTGAATTATAAGTCTAATTTATTCCCATTTTATTAAGTATTTCCATTTCCACAAAAGATTATTAGGCTTGGATCTGTGTTTCATTCTTACAAAGAAATTACCAAACTATTTTGTTTTAAATTTCAAGTTCTCCTATCATCTCATTTGGCAATCTTCCCTGTGGAAACAACCATACACAGTTTAAAGCTAGATTTTGTTTTGCTCATTGAACTTTGTTATTATTGCCAAGGGGTAATTTCATGCATTTGTTTTTATCACCAGTGCATAACGCAGAGGCCACATTGTGCAATCTCAAACATAAATGTCACTATCTAGCATTTTACTGTGCCATTTGCTACCAATAATATACTTCATCTGGTTCAACCTGGGATCATAAATCGCGTGATTTTCACAGGAAATAGTTTGCATGACAAACGCCAATCTTATTCAAGGGATATTTGAAATAATCAACTTAGTAGAAGTGTTTTAATTTTGTTTATTACAAGTACCAGTATATTTGTTTCAATAATGCATTATAAATACATATACTATGATAAAGGTAAATAAACCTATAAATTACCATATTTATTGTAGAAATACAATTTGTCCATTAAAATCCCATGTGTTGAAAATACAATATTTTCATTAAAAACCCAATTTCTTAAGAAGCTTTGTCCTAATAATTTCTTATATATTTCTAAATACTGTTATTTTTGCCATAAATATTGTCCCCTTTTTATTTTATTCGTGAAAATATAGCTACACATATCATATCTGTTATTGGGTTATCATCAAATGTTTCATCAGAATCTAGGTTATAATAATACATGTGCGTCAGTCTAACATATATACCTGCAAAGTGCAAACTCTTGAAGAACAACCTCTAATATGGTACCAATACCAGTTACATCACTGACAGATGAACTTAAAGTTTGACATATTTCATTCTGTGATTCCTTTTCTATCAATTTAACAACTAGACATTTAGACTGAGATCTGATGACTTAAAACAACTTTAATACCAGCCGAAATTGATTTCCTGGCTGATAAAAACTATAACATGTAGTCCTATATAATGATTCAACATCCTGTGTTGGCAGATGATCCCAAGAAAAAAATCAAAGAGGTGTCTAAAATTGAACTTCTGGACTACTGCCAGGTTTCTGCTATATTTTGGAGCAGACGCTATTTCTAGCATTACTGAAGAGAAGAAACTGATTAATTTATTGGTATATACTTATACACTGATTACTTGTTATCTACAAAGCATGCAATATGCATGATCTTAATTCTCTTTGGTTCCTTGCCAAATCCTGTCAATATGCCAACACCAATTTTAACAACAATATGTAGGCCAGGGTTTATTTCCGATAATTATATCTATCTATACCTCCCACGTCAGAACTGAGATAATCAAGACATAAATTAAAAATTAGCTTATTTTAAGAATTTGGTTTTCGCCTGGGCTGGCTCAAATATTTGACATAAAGTGACATTAATAAAATAAAATAATAAACAAAAGAATAAATATGTTGAAGTAATTGTTTAATAAAAGACCCGCCCAAAAGAGAAACTAGGACAAAGAAAATAATCGAAAGAAATCATACAGCAATCTAGTGATTAAAATACCCGCATTTAGGTAAGAGCAGTCAGTCAGTCGTTAATAAGAACTGAATCAACATTAGACATGACTGGGTTCAATCAATACCATAATCAAAGTTTTATGGTGAATTAAAACACTCCTATCTGAACAAACCATTGATCTAGTTTTCTAGATATTCAGTATTTTTTTTTTATTTAGAATGAGCAACACATTGCTTTTTCCCTTGCAGCAATGAGATGAATATGTTTTTGTAATTATAATTAAAATCAAGAACTTTATTCCTGTTTATAACAATCCAATCTTACTGGGGCTAAAATTATCAGTTTATCTGCTGTTCTCACTCACAAGATTTACGTTTATCCACCTCCTACAGTGACCACAGATAAGGTAGCCAAGATAAGAACTTTGTATGATCTGAAAACCATCATTTAAGACACATCTTATCATAGATGTAATAATATTACATCTTTAAGGCATTCAGGTGCAAACATCTAATTAAAAATCATTTATCGTAACTTCTAGGTAGCCAACATATTTGGTTATGTGTTTAAAAATAAACTGTTGCGTTCAAGCCAAACTGTTGATAAAAACAGCATCTGAACTCAAAAGATACCAGTTTCAAATTATGAAAAAAACTTAAACATTTTGACACTTCCGAATCTAACCAACATAACAAGTATTCAAATACTTATGCTATCTATGTTATACTAACCAATAATATTTTGGATATGCCATTGCAGACCTTTGTTAAACAATGTAAATGTACTAGATATCATATAAATACCATATGTCAAATACATATAGCTAGTCTTTTGTTCTGTTTTTCCCTAATGTTAATGCAAAATTTCCTTGGGAGCTAAAGTAGTTTGTGGATACTAACGATGTCTGATTTTTCAGTGGGTCTCAATATCTTGATTTCACCTACAATATGGTACTGGGTATCTGCATAAGCTATTACCATAAACTATGATCAGGCGAGCGATACTAATACATAGAAACAAGGAAAATCAATATTATTAATAATCCATATGGTTGGTAAAACAATACTCTGATATCCAGCAAAAAGACCTATCCTATACCTGATAAACCTACTGATAAAAAACACAGCTGTACATCTACCAAAAATATACCCTCTATTTACTCCTTCAAACAGACTCACTCAACATATATCTAGCATGTGTTTTAAACACATTGAGTACCTTCTTCTTACCTTCTAAATATATCTCTACATTAAACAACGTCTTAACTTCAACAGTCAACATCAAAGTCTATGGCAATCTGTCAATAACAGCATTTTAGCAGACGTTTTACTATTAGAGGCTTCCTGGTGATTTGTTCTATGTAAAAAGCCATAATTAAACATACATTATACGATAGCTAAATCTGCCTATTGTAGGTCTTTCTTTAGGCCTGAAATGTTTTATAAACTATTAATTAGATATTAATTAACACATCTAGACCATAATCAACCTTCAACGCTAGCCTGCGATATTTGTTGGATTATGATCCGATTTGCTGCATGACTTTCATTCTTGATTTAACAATTAAATGGATAATCGAGACTATGATATTTGTTGTACCGACTTTAGTAAAGATGATCTCGGCTATGCAGAACTTTCAAACCCTTATTTCTCAGTTCATAGCTGATCAATTTGACTGAAATTTTCAGCAAATTCCCTTTATATTATTTAGTTTTTAACTGTTATAGTGAGAACTACCAACTCGTTATCTAATCTCCAATAATGTATATTTAAGTCTATGTTACATCTAAAGGATAAGATTTTCAGACACTAATCCTTCAATTATCACCTAATGTTTAATAGAAAAAAAAATTTAGGAAGAGAAGGAACCACATTTAGCTACATATTAAATGTATCAATTTAAAAATATCAAGGGGTTACTATGCAAATGTGATAACACAATGGCATAACCCATTCTGAGCACAGGGCAGTGCCTTTGTTCGAGAACAAAAATTTAGTGCATTTTACCCAAATTACACTTATCTTTGTGAACTGATGAATGCCTCCCAATTAAATACACATCCACTGAAATGCCATGGGTACTTCCATATACTATAAGTTATTTTAACTATAAACACATACATATACATATACATGTTTTCATATTTCAACAACTTTTCAGTGATATGTGTGGTTGTATATATGGTAGAAACGTTATTCGTGACTAGATTTTAATGTTAACTGACAAATTTTCTTGTCAACTAAAATCTAGGCATTAATTTTAAAATGTACAATGTACATTCCATTGCATTGAACATTGGTGTTGTTCGTTCATATGGCTTAAAGGGACAGTCCCGTATTATACAGGGGCTCAAAAATAAAAGTCTGAGAATATTTGAAAATAAAACACCAAAATATAGGGGAATAGTGTATATACCTTGTCTCAAAATTTCAACTCAAAATATTGAGTCGTTTGGACGTGAACGCCAAAACTGCTTATCCGGACACGTAACCCTTTTAAGTTTTCGGGTCATTTTTTTCATTTGGTGACCTGATAATCAATTTACGTTTCTTGAGAGGTCTATGCAGTGAATGGCCCATGTACTGTACTTGATAACAAAAGGTTAATTTTACCTACATATTATTTTTATAGAAAAAAGTCTGGTTTTATCCAGATACTGTATGATACAAAGATCTCCATTTCCAGATGCAGACTGTCAGGTTTAAGTTATTTACAAGCGTGTCACAAAAATTGTGTTAGTTGATCGGCCTTAGATAATGGGTTTTACATGAAATTAACACAAAATTTAGCAGTTTTATTCCCCAAAAAGTTATCGGGATTGGCCCTTTAAACTAGCAAACAGCTTCAAATGTTATTCATCAACACCGCTTTATTTGAAAAGGATGGTTGATTCTGAGCAAGTAAATGTACAATATGAATGCTGTGCTGTAATATACAAAGTTTGAAGAAACAATTACACCATAGCAACATATACAACAATAATTTACATGCTGAAGATTTTTCAAAGAACATAATTCTAATCTTAACTATTTCACCTACAAGCTATTTCTCCATCTTGGAATTACTTGCCATTGACTATGATACTATATCAAACAGACAAGGGTTAACAGAAACATATCACTTCCATTTTTGACTTTCTTACCAGTAACCCGTTACTCCAGAAACACAATTAAGGTTAATGATACAAACCGGTACCATAATCTGGACATAGTGTTCTGGATAACTTGATTAGTTCAGTTCAGTACCTACAGTATCTTGACATGTTAAATGTACATACATCAGTACCTTATCTACATTACAGGAATAACATACATTTAAGAAGTAGGGTAATTGTAACCTCTAGACTAAAGTAGACACATATTTCATGAGGTTTGATTAAGACTTTTCCCACTAAAAAGATATTGGTGCCCCCTCCCCAATATGGATTTAAAAATAAATAGAAAAGATAATAAATCAAAAAAAAAATCTGTATCTTTCGAAATGTATACAATATTCTAATTTTAATGTATTCTCAAGTTTAAAATATATCATTAACCCTTACAATACTATGATAATATTAAGAGTAAGTTTAATTACTGGTGTTAGTCATCTTGTTGTATATGTATTATATATGTCTATTTATGTCATTTAGACTCTGTCTTATCCCAGGAGATCGCGGTGGCTAAGTGGATAAGGCGCTGGTTGGCTAGTCTGGAGGTCGGGTGTTCGATCCCTGCATTGGCCGAGAAAGTTCATCTCGATTTTCCAACGTGATTTCCCATTGTCAGTGATGCAGAAGGAGGGCCTGACAAGGAGAGTTGCCTCGTCGTTCGGATGGGACGAAAAACCGAGGTCCCGTGTACACATTGGAGTGCACGTAAAAGATCCCTTGGCAGTTAGAATTCGATTTAAGAGTAGGCCGTAGCGCCGCTGCCCGGGCAAAATTTCCCTCATAGCACACTGTATGGCGTATGCCCGTCTTCAATTAGCTCAAGTTAAGTGCATAACAGTAGGACGTTAAACCCCATTTCATTCATTCATTCATTCAGTCTTGTCATCCGTCTTGTCCGGAGTATTGCCACTGCAAACACAATACGATAGATGTTGCAATTCAGGTGCTACAATACGATTTGTATCACAATTAATAACCAGGTCAATATTTACCAAGAAAACAACAGGATAAATTAATAATTGATCTTATTAGTTCTGCCGATGTCGAAGAAATAAAACTGTTTTATATCACAACATTGATGTGGTTCAAAAATATGGCCCAAAACAATTAAAGGTACCTTTGGATATCACGATATATTGATTAAGCGTCTCTGGATTTGATATTTGAATCGTGAGAATGCAAATCGCAATGAATCAGTTCAGCACTATATCTCTCCCGTGGTGTTGTACTAAACACATGGTTATTTTGCTGAATGGTTAATGTAATGCAGTTTAGTACATACAGTTTGTGGTACCTAATAATCAGGATTCAATCCAGTTTTACCAGTACCAGTACAAATTTAACTGTATAGTTCTGACACTGAAGAAAACTTGAACCCTACAGTCATTTTTTGCTACATGTATCAATTCTTCCAAAATCTTTCATAATAATTAACTATGTATAATGTAAATTAGGTAATGATGCATTGTCTCCACGCTTTGTATAATTTAGACTAATTGATTAATATTCACACTGCTAGAAATTGGATAATTAGTACATGCACATCTGCTGGTTATTTTATGATCATCCCATGTCATGCCAATGGAGCGGATAATAACTTTGTACTATGTAATCAATAGAGCTCATCTGAAAGTTTCTCTCAATCACGATATCATGTGGTATTATGAGCAAACTGTAATAAGATACATGCATCATACAGGGAATATAACTAGCCTTACTCCATTATTCTGTATTCCTGATAAATTCATTCATCTATTTATAGATTACATCAATATTTGAACCAAGAAATCAATCAACTGTGTGAGCATACGTCAGTGGACGAGTAATTCTTAGTGATAAAAAAAACAAGGAACAATTTCATTACAGACAGTCTATAGTAAACATTTTCTCAAACCATAATAAACTAGATTTTATTTGAGAAATGTGGAAAATTTCATCGATTCAATCCAAATCTGCTGGTAAAATGTCTCAGATTTGAGGTAGAGTTAATCCTATTGCAAATGGATGTGTAAAGTAATGTTGCCAACTGTGTTGATTAAAAATCTATACATTATCACCAGTAAGACAATAAAGACAGTTTTATTACCAATAACCTTGCATGAAATCTACATCCAAAATAACTCTTTGGCATAAAAACAATCTGATAATTTGACATTAGCAGTACAATCAGGTCTTTTTTTGATTACGGTTTCATCCAACAAATCAGAATTCTTGAAAATTTCATAAAATTACATTGTACAAATCTTAATCAATAATTTTTGTGCAAGGGAGCATATTGATTAGAAGATCTTAGTTCTAACTACATGTAAATCCTCTCTGATCAGCAGGAATTAGGAACTCTACAGTTTGTTAACATCTTCACACATTTTGAATAAATAGAATCTAAGATGGATTCTAGTTTACTAAAGATACTCTACCTCAATAATCGAATGGCTATATTCCATCACATTTTTATAATTTATACACAGACGTTAGTGAGAGATCGGGTCAGCTAAACCTTCTCTACAATTCAACTGAGTTGGTATTAAGAGAGGTTGAAGCTAGAGCTACAGGCACTGTTAGTATAGAATAACATGTTCATGGCTTCTGGTGGGTGTTACTGTCTACAACATATCTTACTACCCGAACACACCTGGTATTATTTACTGTATCATCTACCATTCCTTTATTTTTACATCATTTAAATATATATTTATCTACTAGTCTACATTTAAAAACATTAGTACAATATATGTGATATGTAAACTGACTAAAACCAAACAAATACAGACAAACTTTCAATAATAACATATTGGAAAAAAGTTTCTTTCTTATTAAAGGAGGCAAGTCTCTAAACATGACTTGTTGATCTATTTAAATCAACATTGTGATCTTATTGTAAAAAGATGGGCTTTTGATATCAACTATTTAAGACAAAATCAAAATTTTAAAATCATGATGTGCTAATATGCTTCAGAGTAAGTTCCTAGCACCATTTGTTATGAAGCGACTCAATGAATTAGGCTAAACATATCCTACAGGGGGAAATACTATCAATGTAAACTGGAATAACCTGATACCAAAGACTGTCATTCAATTTTGACTCCTGATGTATATCGCTGAACAGAACTGATAAGAAATTACAGTAAAAACAGAAATGGCTGAATGTAAATCATATTATGTGGCAATCCATTTGTGTCCATTTTTAGGTGCCACAGATGACAGAATAGAGATTTAGCGCCTTTAATTCAGAATGTGATTACAAAAAAAATGCTTTAATTGTTGTAACTATTTATTGACAAAAAACATCATCTAAAATATCAAAATCAAGACAATATTGTGTTATTTTAGACCAATTTACGAAATAACTTGAAATTTGGAATAAAGCCATTTTGGCAAATTGCTTTGCCATAGCAACCATCAGCTAATTCATACACAAAGTAGACACCAGAGAAAAAATATATTCAAAATAACTCTCTAGCCACAGAGATCAGCGTGATACAGCAAATACTGTCAAATACATTATACAAATATATAAAACATTATAGACCATAATATACTAAGTAAACAAAACAAGTTGTATAGAGATATGTACTAATTATAAAATAATCTTTGTATACCATGTATTTATTAATAGTGTCTATATTATAATCACCTATAAACTATTTAATCTTGTCTATTGTAAACACTGCAATGGACAGCTGTATTGTGCATGTGTATATTTGACCTAATTTTTTACCCTTTCAAAATACATTAATTACCGGTATTATCATTTGTATATCATATTGTGGTGAAAATTTCATTATCTCTGTAAGGATTTGCCTATTGAAAATCTCCTCCCTTCACAGCTCATTACATAAATAGATAAAGAGAGCAAACTAGGTCATTTCAGGACTAACATATGGTTCAATTTTATTTCAATAATTAGCTTGCACATATACATGTAGGTTTTTATTCTTTAGTAGTTGGAGCACTCGGCAAATCTTGGTAGATTCATGTACCCTACATCTACATGAAATCTCAGCTGTATGACAGTAAGAGATGTGTACCTACACCCATACATTTGCGATGTGGCTACCGGTTTACTTGAACAGGTTAAAGGTGCCGCTTTTACCAAAAAAAATCCAAATTGCGTCTTTTGTAGAGTGTATATACCTAAATGAGCACAGATATTGTCTCAAGGCTGCTGGTTTGATAAAATTCCCTAATAATTCTCAAAACCCAATGCCAAACTTGATGTTTGTTGCGATAATACACTCTCCACAGAAATCTCCATCAGGGCAGCCATTTTTGACTCAATGACAAACTTTATGATACAACGTAAACAGTCAAACTAGTACATACAGCAGCCGAGTTACCAGTTAGTGATACACTGACATGGGTGTGTTGCGTGTTATCAAGTATTTTTCTAAATATTAGGTGGTGTCTATACTTTTCATCCCATATATCTCTAATAGTAAATGCAGGAGGACTGCACTACACGCAAAACAAAACAAAAAAAAACAACAAAAAAATCTACAAGATTAACCTGCGGACAAGACAGAAAATAGACATTGCAAGAACTAAACAATTATCAAATCAAGTGAATGGATCCGGGGGCCAGCCGTAAGCGTCCACTGCGCTGTACAGTCCCGGGCCTGTCTTGGTACAGGCTTCACTAAAATGATTTACATAAAAGACGTAACAAAATAAATGCGACCGATCTTGTAAGTGGTCGTCTATTCAATGGCGATAGTCAGCCAATTGAAAAGAAAGAAAGTCACATTGTATTGTAATAATCGTACCCCGCCAATTCATCCCCTAGGACTATTCGACCCCGAGGACAATTAATTTGTCCCCATTCAGTTAAGGCCTAGATTAAATACTTAATGTAAAACTAGCATGAAAACTGAGATTTAGGACAAAAAGTAAAGATTAATTTAGTTTTTGATACTGAAAATATTGTCACGAGATGAATTGTCGGACGGAATTGTCCTTGGGGTGAGTTGTTCAAAGCTGAACAGCCTAAGGGGACAAATCGAGTTGTCGGGGCATGAATTGTCCTGGTACAAATTGTTTGAGGATGAATTGTCCTAGTGCCGTATAAAGTCATATCAAAATCGTACAAAATATTTCTATATAACTCACCTGACGTGTCGTATTAAAGGATCGGGTCGTAGGTTTCGTAATATTTTCATTAGAATCCATTTCCACTGCATTGTTATAACGTCAGCTGACATGTTGAAAAACACACTCGCTGCATTGATACCATTTACAGTATCACAACTTTCATTCCTGAAAAACAAAACACATTCATATAATTATAAACATGCTGCACAACCATGTTAATTGGTGTTCTGGTTTTCATAGTTTTATTAAACACAAGATTAATTAGATCACATGATTTTACACGTCATTCATGCCTTGAGCAATTGAACATATGAATATTGTGAACAGTCAATCAATACATCAAAAACAGAAAATCTTTTTTTTGTATTGCACATAATCATACTGACTTTCATTCTAACATTTTATTGATATTAGTAAGACAAGATATAAAAATATTAATATGCATAGCTCTTAAAACATCTACCAAACTGGACAATAAAAACATTCCAACATGATTTCGTATAAACAAATATAAATGTATATGAGATTCCTGTAGATCTACATATAGCTAGAAGAAAGAGTAGTATAATATGCTATTTAGTGCGCGCGCATGACCCCCATCATTACCTATATGTAGCTTAAACAATTTTCGAAAAGGCAAATGCAATGTATTTACAATCTAATTATCAAAGAAACAATTACGTTCTGAGGGGGTCTTCCAAGACTATGTTTATAGGAAGTGATTTGTGTTAAATCATTTCAAGTAAAACTATGCACATTTAAACTATGAATTTACAAGTCGTACAGAAATATCTAAATATAGATATGATGTGAATTAAAGTATTTAGACAGAGTATCTATATCTCTTTAAAAATAAACCCTATACTCACTAGAAATATTATCAGGTTTAAGTATTCTATAGTAGTTACCACTATAGGCCTATTTTACTAAAGGAGTAATCAATTTCAAGAACATGCTGTCATTATTTCACTCATCAATCAATTGGTATAATAGTCTACTACTTACAATATAAAGTGTTGGTTCTACCCAGATTAGAGTCTAATGTACATTTTATCTGAGTGAATCATCAAGATAATTTTACTAAAGGAGTATTATTATCACTATGAACATGTATCTTGTCTTAAAAGTTTAAACGATTATGTTTTTTTAAAAACTGCTGTGAGTGTAATAATCAGAATGCCATAGGAATAAATAAATAGAAATATAGAATTTAAATGTTTTAAACCGTTATAGGGACAGTATATCAGAATGTAATTATGATGATAGAGGAATTAACTTTAAAGTCTTTTCACGTGATCTGAGTGATATGGGAACCCCTTACAAACTACAAATGTAAAAGGTGAATTTCTAATAGGAATTTCAGTCCAAAAAAGCTCAATTCTGTTTAGTATTTACATAGATATGATGAAGCATTGCTGCCCCTTCTTAATGCTACAATTTACAGTAGGAGTTGTCTGATGACATCAAGATATTATAACACACCCGCTAACATCCAAACTTGTTCTGGAAATTGAATGATAGGTCTGTTTGTAATCCAAACCATGAGATTATTTTGCGTTGAAATTGTATTTTAAATAATTAATCTGATTACATATTAGTGTGGATTATGCTGTGATAAATTTGTTATTGTTCAACCAAAGATACTGGCCTTTTTTATGAATATGTCAATAATTATACCATTATAAAGTCACCACATCATAATGATGAGGATAAATAGTGGTCTCCCTGAGCAAAGCAGGAGACAGAAATTAACAAAACAATAACAAAGACTGTATACTAAGACAACTTGCTGCCTGCGTGTAAGAGAAAACAGCGAAATATCAACCGACCGTAGACCCTTAAAGTTGAGTTCATGTAAATTTCAAAATCCCTTGGAATTGGAGTGTACGCTGAGTTAACAGAAACAAAGAATTCAACACAATTATTGCCCATTAAAACTATCAAAACCAGAGATAGGAACCGAACATACATGTAAGTCTGACTTAAAGCTACAATTACAAATTATTAAATTATATTTTTGAAATTTATTAAAATAAAGCCTAAAAAATACATGGTATCCATCAACAGTACTACCTTGTTCAAGAATAATCCTATTAATCCTTTCATTCACTATTGCCAGCACAGAAATTGGCAAAAATATTCCAACGTTGGAAAGTGGCTGCCCCATGTTGTCAATAGCAAATCAGGGGAGGTAATTCAAATTGTGTTATTTCCTGTGTCATAGACTATTAAGGGTGGGAAATAATGCCCATGATCATATAATAGTGAATTGATAACCTACATGTATTGAGCAAAAGACAGAAATAATTATGTTATGACTTTCTTAGAAAATTTGAAATTCTCGCATTGAGTTACATCAGTAACACAACTTGTTCCCACTTTCGTCAAAACCAAAATGCTCCTTCATATAATCCACTTGGCATACAATTTCTTTTTATTCAAGAACCAAAACTCCATCAAAATGAAAAAATATTTTTTAAATATGGGGGGGGGGGGTCTATAATTTCATCACTATCTTACTTTATGATTTTATTCATAAATATTAGACCTATTTAGGATGACTTGGCAAAATATCAAGAGAATATCAATAACACAACGTCACTCCAGACGATTTGACATTAACATACTGAGATGCCTGTAAATTTATCAATTTAAGTTCAGTATTTGATGTTTGATTTTAATATTCAGTCAAGTTGTGAAACTTTCAAAATCCAAATGTAGCTTACATGTTCAATGTCAAATGAATGTTTTTCAAAATATATAATTTCTATTAAAGTGCAGTAGAGTTTTTATATTAAAATATAAAAATTATACCGTATCAGCAACAATAATAATATCAGGATAAGGATTTTTACCATTTTTTTTCATTTCATGATAAAAACTCTGTAGATAATGAATGACCGTTATGAAATTATCAATACTTATATGACACAGAGCAATAAATACTGCCGGCGTAGACCGAAATTGTCATTCAAATTTCAAATGAGACTTCTCACCAATTTTTACCGAACATAACTGATTTGAAATTAAGAGTAAAAACAGAAACCAGTGAATGTATATCGTTTAAATACATTCATATTACATTATTATGCATTGTGACAGGTCCCAAATATTAGAGATTACAAGTCAAAGACATGATTTAATATTATGTAATGATAAGTTATACATGTGCATAATACAGTTATATACTATGTATTATCCCATTATGTACTATAATATAAAAACAACTACCCAATATTCCCTGCTGTGCTCCTGTGTGTACATTATGTTTTCATAGTTGTTTCTTTTTCTTTGACTTGCAAATATCTTTACAAAACTACGAAATTAAGCGGGATCGGTAAAAAAAAAAAATTACGCCGACCATACGTTTTACTTATATTCACAAAAATAGTGCCATTGTAATTGACAATTGAACACATATACTGAACATCACAACCATGTCTTTAAGAAAGTTATCATATAACAAAATATTTCAAAACTTCTCGGGTATAAATTTCCCCGTCTTTTATAATATTAATGGTACTAACCGACCCCACGAGTTCTCTGAAATTGACAGTTTCCGATTCCAATCCCAATGTGATGGAGAATAATACACTCATAGTCATACACTATATCCAAATTTCCCACTTCAGACATATCGGCCAAGTTTCTTACAAGTTACATTTTTTCAGTTTAAAAATAGTTCAATTTTAGACACGTACCTTCAGATATCTAACTAAACCAGTTGACGTCTAATCACACAATTCTGTCCACGAGTAAACTCATCCACAGCTATGCGTAATCATCGACAGTCGGCCATGTTGACTCATTAACATAATTTACATGGAACCGTTCCTACACACGGCCGTATGACCTAATCGATGAATCAACGTCAAGGTCACAGAAAATTAGTTGAGTTACATTTGTCTTATTCTTTCACTCTATATAAACGATATTTTGATGTTTGTTTAGAGTTTGAATAAATCGACATTTATAAAAGAATAAGTTGTTTAATCTCAATTGAATTTTGGGCCATGAAATTATTTTGTTGATGAAAAGGCCATGTCTACGTCAATGATAAGCGCGCGTGCGTGGGTCGAAGCGTATGAGTAAACGTTATTGATTACTGCTCGGAAAGAAACTGAAATTAATCAAAATAATACACACACGTGACCCGTCTTTATAGTAGTAATAAATTTAAGTAGGCCTAGTTATTTTGTTTATATTTAGGCATACGAACCAAATTTCGGGAATTGCCCAGTATTGAAGCAACGGTTAGGTGTTGTACAACTCGCGGCCGTGAATTGCTTCGGGAACATGCCCCCCCCCCCCCCCCCCCCCGCAACAAAATCTCTATGTACGGCCTGACATTTTCGCTCCAAAATGGCCTGTTATAACCAAATTAATGATATTGTTCTGACCTATTGCTGTCGTTTAGAATGTATAATCGGACTACTTCTATAACATCGTTGTTTAAATTTATACTGTGTATATCATATAATATAATACGGAGAGATAAGGTGGGATATTGGTCCACCCATACCATATTTGCTTTATGAGGTCTTCCTGCATTAATTTCATATTCATGTATACGAATTTTTCTTAGATAAAACTAACTGCATATATACTCTGACTTCATTGTGTTTTTAAACTGGGGCAAATATGGAATTATCCATAATTATTTTCACCACGGTTGTGGGCTCGCATAGGATTAAAAAAGAGAAAACATTATGATCTCGATTTAACTCCGTAAAACTCGCGGTCGTCGTTTCAGGAGCAAGTATATGTAGGCCTATGGGATTACCGGCTAGGTAGAATCGATATACCCATTCATGAGATAACTTGTATTTAAAAGTTTATTTGTCACATGACTAATTTAGACACATTATCAATTTGTGCTTAGAAAAGTTAAAGTTCTTCTTCAATGTTAGAAATATGGCAAATTTATCAATGCATATATATCTAAACTTTTAAAAACAATATTTTGAATAGAATTGGATTTAAATTGATCTCATCGGATAACTTGGCGAGAGACCAATAATTATCAAAGGACACTAACAAATATTAACTTGCTCTAAATGTATAATATTTAATATTCATATACATGTATTATGATAGATATGGCAATGTGTACAATGTAAGCTTCATTTTTGAATAAAATGATGTTCGAAATTACAGTTTTATGTTCTGTGGTGTATGTCCGAAGTTTAACAGGTCAAGCTTGCACGAGTCACCTCCCTTGGAATTCAACTGGTCTCAGACTAGTAATTTTTGCCCATTGACTTCAATGTTAAATGGCAATTTGTTTACAAAGGATCACGGTGGCTAAGTGGATAAGGCGCTGGTTCGCTAGCCTGGAGGTCGGGTGTTCGATCCCTTCATTGGCCGAGAAAGTTCATCTCGATTTTCCGACGTGATTTCCCCTTGTCAGTGATGCAGAAGGAGATCCTGACAAGGACAGCTGCCTAGTCGTTCGGATAGAACGAAAAACCGAGGTTCCGTGTAGGCTACACATTGAAGTGCACGTAAAAGATCCCTTGACAGTTGGAATACGATATAAGAGTAGGCCGTAGCACCACTGCCCGGGCAAAATTTCCCTCAAAGCACACTGTATGGCGTATGCCCGTCTTCAATTAGCTCAGGTTAAGTGCATAACAGTAGGACGTTAAACCCCATTTCATGTACAGAGTTAAAGACAGCCGACTTTTATCTTTCTCCAAGATGACTGAAAGTTGAAAGGTCAGACCACTATAGTTAAATGGGTGGCGTCACATTCTAATGTTTACCAACAAATTAAGATGGCGTTTATAACGTCAAAAAAGATTACTTCTGTATCTATTAAGCTAAGTATGAAATATTTGTTATCCAGATATACTTCAAAAAAATGTTTTAGAATTTATTTTGTCGGAGGAAAAAAAGTTAATATTTGGCAGAATAAAGAAGCATAGATGTCGTCTTTATCAGTGATACTAGCGGCCAAGCGAATATTCACTGCGGGATCAGTGTGGTTAAATGGGTGTAACATCACAGGCTGTAGCTTTTTGCTCAACATTCCGTTGGTTCCAATCTTTTTAGGCACAAGGGGACCGCATTTGGCAATCTCCTCACCATAAACTTGTAGGGGGGGGGGGGGGGAGATTTTTTGCTACGGGGATTTGAAGTTGACTGGGGTGAAAATCTCACTTCCGATACATTTCATTGCTCCGCAGAAAGACATTTTACACCCCCACCCCTCCGCTGTAATATCACCAGTATTACCCAAAACTCCTAAAGTAAAAATTGCAAATTGGATCCCTTTTCTCCTATTCTAGACCAAAAAGTCAACTCAAAAATGCAGGAAGAGGGGAGAAAACAATTAAGGGAAAAATTGTCTATTAGTTCCAACTATCCCGGGCTTACACCCCCTTTCGACGCGACTAAATTTTCGGACACCCATAAAAACTGCCACCTTATGTCGCTTACAATCAGTGATCGAAAAAAATCTGGTTGGTTATGGTTGTAATTATGATGGACCGAGGGCGAGACAACGTGTATGGAGTGAAATGAATGTTACCTGGCTGATTGGAATCATGTCTCGATGTCGTTGTGTCGCCCTTCATAAAGCGACGACCCAACAACCCGACATAGCGAAATTTTAACCCGACACTACGACATATGTTATCCCTTTCAAGCCCCCCTTCCTGCACCACCGTTAAAGAGGAATCGCTCGGGGAATGAGGTTTAATGTCATACTTTGCTGGAAGTCATGGTGACTCAATAACGTTGAGGTCCAGTGTTCGAACACTGGTAAGCTCATCGCAAATTTTCCGCCGTAATCCCTCTTTACCATAGGCGTACGAGGCGGGGGGGGCCGGGGGGCCCTGGCCCCCCAAATATTTTCATGAAAAAAATTTAGACATCTGAAAAGAGCTCAGAATTGTGAGATCGGTCATTATTCGAGGAGTTTTTGAAAATGAGGTGGGGTAGGGGTATGTCCTTGTCGGGGAAGGCTATGGTCTTGTCGGGAATGAATGCTCAGTTTGTCGGGAAGCGTCGCGCCGTCTGTCGGGTTTTGAATATTTTTAATAATATAGAAGCGTAAAGAAAGCAGGCTAGTCAATGAAGAACACGTACGCCATCTGAATAAAACTAGCACGCACGCATGACCTTTCTCGGTTCTTGAGTACTGTGTTCCTGTATATTATGACAAACTCAAAAAAGTGTCGTCGATTGATTAATGGATTCGGTTACAGTACAAAATAATTGTAAATTTTGCCCATCGTCTTATAGTAACTCATTAATCTCATTTTCAATTTTCTATGACTTTGTTAAACTAATCAATTTCTATGAATTAAGTTCTCGCGCGTTTTTGTCAAGTTAGTTGTAGCGGTACCGTGTTTATACAATCAAGGGACACTTGGTGAGAAAACTGTCAAAATTTGTAAAAACTGTTTGTTGTCAAAACTGTTGGGATTGAATCGAAGTACAGTCCATATTTAATTTGTTGTCAGGGCGGACGCACCGCTTATAGAACTCCAATGGTATGAGTGTACACTTTCTATTGCTGATATTCAATATCAATTCGATAAAAAAAAATCAAAACTATTTTCAGTACTGATTTAAATACTGCTAGCATATAGAAGATTACTAATGCTTTAGCAGTACTAAAATCAGTATTGAAGATTTGAAAATGTTCTGCAATACTGCCGCAATACTGCCATGAAAATTGAAGGAAACGTATCTACTATGAAGTCACAGTCAAATAACCGAAAGGAAGATCATGGCGGTGAAATAAAATGTACGTCCTGCCAACAGATAATGGCAAAGGACACTTTAAATTGCATTGCAAGAGAAAGCATGGTCACAACACATCTGACATTAAATTCACTAGGAAATTAGAGAGTAATCAGAAAACGTTATCGTCATTTTTTTTCTGCTACGAACCATCAAAATCCGGATAACGATTCTACTGATAGCGCATCTACTGATAATCGTTTGACTTGTTCTTCTTTTGGTATAATATTACTAGATGTAAATATATTGAACTAAAATAGTCATTTACATATTAAAAAGTCTTCTATCTTTATTCTAGATCTAACTATCTCAGATATGGATAAAAAATGTGAACTGTCATATTATAATGAAAAACGTGGCAAATGTAAATCGTAATACGAAATATATATAGATTGTAAATTTGAACTCTTTTAAAATGGTCATTCATATATTAAAAGTAGATAAAGATACAAGTCTTCTATACATCTGAGTCTCATAAAATGAAACATAGGTTGCCAGGCAACGAAACATACGCCCACAGCAGCTAAATCGTCCGGGCAGTCAACAAGAAATGTCGCATATTTTACTTTTTTCAATAATGAAACATTTATAATACACTAAAATCATATAACAAGTAACAACTCATTATGTAATTATCAGAAATCATTGGAATTTGTTTGGCTTTGATAAAGTTCTCCTCCATGCTGTTCAAGTTATCTAAATTCATTGAAACTCAATATACTTGTTCGTCTCATGACCTTCAACAATTTATATAAATTTAAAGTCAATCGGTTAATAACTTTGGCCTGTAGAGCGTCCACAAGATTTTTTTAAGTGATAAAGGGCCATAACTCTGACAGTAATTATCGGAAATCACTGAAAATCAATAGGCTTCTTCGTCTCATGACCTTAAACACTGTGTATAAATTTAAAGTCAATCGGTTATTAACTTTAGCCTCTGGAGCGTCAACAAGATTTTTTAAAGAGATCAAGGGCTATAACTCTGATTGTAATAATCGGAAATTGCTGAAAATCGATAGGCTTTTTCGTCTCATGACCTTAAACACTGTGTATAAATTTAAAGTCAATCGAATATTAACTTTGGCCTCTAGAGCGTCCACAAGCAATTGTGGACGCCGGACCGACGTACGGGGGCGACGGCAATATACGACCACATTTCAATGTGGGCGTATAAAAATGTGGCAAAAGTAAATCGTTCGACTTGTTCATGTTTTTATAGTAATAGAGTTTGTATTCTAAAGATGATATTTCACCAGTTTTTATGCCGCAACTGACATAATTTACTACCCACTCCAAATTACTAGAAAGTATTCGAAGTGCCTGGAAAACGCGTCTATGGCCGTCTGGTTTTCAAAATTTTCTCTGGGAGGCCCCTAGCTACGAGAACGTAGCTAAAAACGTTGAGATATACTGATGTTCTTGTTTTTAGCTACGATTTGAGGCGCTTTAGTTCTATGTTGCAAACTCAATTTCTTTATTAATGCATGTAACATCTTTAAAATAAGATAAGTTAATACTCTTATCACTAATTAAACTTACAGAGGCCAATGCGGTGGCACAACTATCGCCTAACTCCAAATATTCGCATTTAAATTACTGAATCTATATATTGTCAGACATCCACTTCCATTGATATACACGTGGATGTCATTTAGTATTTCCACATGTAATTGCGTTTTTGATTGGCTGTTATAAAGCCTAAGATTGAGCGCCCGCCCACATTATGACAGCTGTTAGACTTCACTGCTCTAAAAAAGATGGCGGTCTTAGTAACGGCATAACGCCTCGATTTTAAATGCGATGATTTATACCCGTTCCAGGTAGGATTACATGCTTAATTGTAATTGAGTGTGGCAGAAATATTATAAATAACAATAATCAATCGTTGTTTTGATGAAAAATATTGTCAATTTTGTTTAATCGCAGCAGGAGTGAATCACGACGGGATGTGCTACATTGGAGACTATAGGCCAAAATCTTATCTCGAAACACGGAGTGTGGAGAGATAAGATTTGTTATCTAGGAGGCCCCCCAAACCCCCCATCGAGTGCTTCGCGCTCGACTTGTTCATGTTTTCGTAGTCATAGAGTTTGTACTTTAAAGATGATTTTTCACCAATTTTTATGCAGCAACTGACATAATTTACTACCCACTCCAAATTACTAGAAAGTATTCGAAATGCTGGAAAACGCGTCTACGGCCGTCTGGTTTTCAAAATTTTCTGGGGGAGGCCCCCCATCGAATGCTTCGCGCCTGCGGCGCTCGCGGGCGGACGGCTTCGCCGCCCGCGGCTCCTAAAGAAATATATTTTGTCGGGAAAATTTGATGGCCCCCCCAAACAAGTTTGGTCCCGTACGCCTATGCACTTTACAGTATAGAAGGGGATCGACGCCACATTAAAAGACATGTAAACACGAGTAGAAGTTACTATGTCAGCATATGAAAGTGTTGTTTTGATGATTTTTCCATGTTCGATTTTACAAAATAGAAAAGTATTGTCCAATAACGAAAAAACACATGTACAAATGCGCCTTGTAACGTTTGTATGTTCTACACCTGATCCTTCAACTGTTGTAATTTCTATAACTAGTGCATAATCGACATAATATGTAACTTCGACATTGGTATTTTCTTCCAATGTAATTTCTCCACATGTCACATCCATCAAGGCGTGGTTCCAATTTTAGCCGAAGCTTGCGTCATAAAAACAAAACCTCGCTTCGCGTAGTCTCGTTCATCCAGACAATATGGCTCCTCCGCGATAGCTCCCTCGACTAACGGGCTTGGATGACCGAGGCTACCCTTCGAAGCTCTGGAATGCTCTGCCTGTCTCTCTTCGAACAATTTCAAATTCTGAATCCTTAAACGTCAGTTGAAAACACGTCTTTTTAAGGAATCCTATAACACCTCAAACTTGTAACTGCTGTAAAATATCATATCATGTACATATTGCCACCTCTATTCTCCTGTTTTTATTATAAATTTGAATGTATTAAATGTATCATATTTCTGTGTGTATATGCAACAGTTTAACATATGCCGTATATTACCTGATCATATCTTTAAATACTTCTACACAGTATTGTTATTATATAGAGAATCTATTACGAGTGTTTTTTGATATCAAAAAATATCAACACAAGTTGATTAAGTAAAAAAACGAGGCTCTGCCGAGTTTTTTTTTTACTTTATCAACGAGTGTTGATATTTTTGGGTATCAAAAAACACGAGTTGGAGATTTTATTTATCACCCAATCCTTTCTTACATGCACAAATAAATAAATATAATTCTTTGGTATAGAAGGTCAATTTAATAAAAGTAGTTTCTTTTTTTTTTTAATGTCACTCTTTTCTTAAATAAAAGAAAGTAGTTCCTTTTTGATCGACCAATCAAATTTATGTAAAGTGATATCACCACACTGTGTATATATCACATTCAACACACAAGCGATATCTACTGTCAAATGTATTATTGGGTGATAAATCAGTTTTAATGTAGCATGTGTTTATATGTAAAGCGCGTTGAAACTTCTGTGTAATGCGCTTTATAAGAAATAAATTATAATTATTAATTCCACAACACGTTTTGCCGTGTCATATAACAGAAACCTTCAGCGACTCAATATGTGCCCTAATTTTCCCAGCTCGTATGCCTTTGTCAGGTTACATAATTTATTGTTTATCTGTAATTATTGCCTTGGAAAGTTTTAGAAATTGTATGATTAACTGTAAACATGTATGAAATTTTATGATTAGAATAGGTACTTTAGAAACATGTCTTTACACAGCTTTACATATTGTTTTATCTATATTCATTGTCATAGTATTCGAAATATGACTGTTTTATGACTGTTTTTTTTAAAATATATATTATATGAAATTGTATGATTAGAATAGTTATTTTAGAAACAGGTGTTTACATAAAATTGTTTTATCTGTATTTGTTATCTGTATTTTAGATATATATTTGTCCCCCGCCTTTCGAAAAAAGCAGGGGACTATTAAAATGGGTTCGTCTGTCTGTCTGTCTGTCCGTCACACTTTTTGGGACACCGTAACTCTCTTTCTAATTGAGCTAGAATGTTCAAACTTTGTGTAGGTGTTTATTAGGTCAATACCTTGATGGAGTTCGAAGATGAGCATTTCCTCTTAGGGTAAGCAGAGATAAGCAATTTGATTGGTTGATACTTTGGGACACGTTGACTTTAGTTCTAATTTAAGTGATATTGCCATATTGTCTGGATGAACGAGACTACTTGAAGGGAGGTTTTGTTTTTATGACGCAAGCTTCGGCTAAAATCGGAACCACGCCTTGATGGATGTGACATGTGGAGAAATTACATTAGAATAAAAAAAACCGATGTCGAAGTTACATATGTCGATTATGCACTAGTAGAAATTACAACAGTTGAAAGATCAGATGTAGAAAATACAAACGTTACAGGACGCATTTGTACATGTGTTTTTTTTGTTAGTGGACAATACTTTTCTATTGTAAAATCTAACATGGACAAATCATCAAAACAACACTTTCATATGCTGACATAGTAACTTCTACTCGTGTTTACATGTCTTTTAATGTGGCGTCGATCCCCTTCTATATTACTATGGCGGGGGAAAGCGGCAAAAACCTAATGTTATGTAGAAATGTCTAATTCAAAACACACATGTAACATAATGCCATACCAAATACCTAAAACGTTTAATGCAAAAAAACAAAATACAAGAAACCTCTAATACAAAATACCTCATACGTCTAATGCAAATGACAAACTACAAGAAACCTCTAATACAAAATACATATAACATCTTATGCACAATTGATTTTACAATCTGAAACATCTACCATAGCATTAGATGATATATCTCGTTGGTATTACTTACGTTTCTCCACTGAAATATCTTTATTTAGGTCAATGTCAAGGTCACCGAACACAATTTGGTGAGCTATTCGATCAATCCAGCTTGCAACCTATTGGTAGGCAACCTATCAGAATAAATTCAAAGGTCGCCCAAACTCATCTATTTTTATCAACCAATAAAATCCATCGTAACGTCTATCAAACGAAAGTAGAATATATTGTTATTTTAAAGTGAAAGAACGTTAATATTCCGAATCAAAATTCGGGTCATCGTACAAAATTCTGAGCATCAAGCTATAGGCCTATATATTCTGAAAGTTAATTGAATAAGCTTTCCAAATATTATCAGTAAAAGTTGGCACAATCATAATAAAGGGGTGCGCTCTCATCCTAAACATAGCCAATTTGTTCATTTTTCTAATTGTAACTAACGATATGCCGGTAATTTTTTAAAAGTCCGAATTCGGACCATCGTACACAATTCTGAGCATCTAGCTATAAATATTCTGAAAGGTAATTGAATAAGCTTTCCAAATCTTAGCAGTAAAGGTTGGCACAATCATATTAAAGGGGCGCGCGCTTATCGAAAACATAGCCAATTTTCAATATTCTAAATGTAAAGAACGGTAATGTTCCGAGTCGAAATTCGGACCATCGTACAAAATTCAGAGCACCTGGCTGTATATATTGTAAAAGGTGATTCAATAAGCTTTCCAAATATTATTAGTAAAAGTTGGCACAATCATATTAAAGGGGTGCGCTCTCATCCTAAACATTGCCAATTTTTCAGAATATTTATAGCTAGATGCTCAGAATTGTGTACGATGGTCTGAATTCAGACTTTTAAAAAATTACCGGCATATCATTAGTTACAATTAGAATAATGAACAAATTGGCTATGTTTGGGATGAGAGCGCACCCCTTTAATATGATTGTGCTAACTTTTACTAATAATATTTGGAAAGCTTATTCAGAATATATATAGCTTGATGATCAGAATTTTGTACGATGACCCTAATTTTGATTCGGAATATTAACCTTCTTTCACTTTAAAATAACAATATATTCTACTTTCGTTTGATAGACGTTACGATGGATTTTATTGGTTGATAAAAATAGATGAGTTTGGGCGACCTTTGAATTTATTCTGAATAGTTTTCCAACGAATAGGTTGCCAGCTGGATTGATCGAATAGCTCGCTAGCCGAATAGCTCGCCAAATTGTGTTCGGTGACCTTGACATTGACCTAAATAAAGATATTTCAGTGGGGAAACGTAAGTAATACCAACGAGATATGTCATCTAATGCTTATGGTAGATGTTTCAGATTGTAAAATCAATTGTGCATAAGAGGTTAAATGTATTTTGTATTAGAGGTTTCTTGTATTTTGTCTTTTGCATTAGACGTATGAGGTATTTTGTATTAGAGGTTTCTTGTATTTGTTTTTTTGCATTAGACGTTTTAGGTATTTGGTATGGCCTTATGTTACATGTGTGTTTTGAATTAGACATTTCTACATAACATTAGGTTTTTGCCGCTTTCCCCCGCCATATATTACAGAGGTGTAGGGCCCGGCAAGGGATAATGTAAAAGTCGAGGTACAGTCTACATATTAGTGTGCGTGTAAAAGAACCCTGACGGACATTGTAATTCAATATAAGAGTAGGTCTTAGTGCCGCCATCCGGGCAAAGTTTCTCTCACAGAGCAGAACAGTGACGTTAAAGACAATTTCATTTCATTCAATTTTCCTACTTTTCTGCGCCAATCAGGCTATTGAAGATATACGTAAAGGACCTAAGTCCGTAACTCGAAATCCTCCAAAATCTTCGACATCGAAAACACGAATTATTGGTCAATTGAAATCAACATTGATGATGTAAACTTACCGGAAAAAGATGAGCTTCTAAAATCCGATATTTAAAGGAGCTAAATCGCTAAGGTTGACTGTTTTCCTCAAGATTGTGTTGGGGTAAATGTTTATTAAATTTATCACTTAAGGCAGGAAAAGCTTTGATGCCAATTAAGTCGCTATTTAGTAAGATTGGCCACCCATCATAATAAAACCTATTCTTTTATATGGTTCTCAAGTATTGGGCTATGAATATCGAGCGGAGAGAAGGTACACACCAGTTTCTGTAAATCTGTATTAGGTATACACAAAACTTCAACAAACGCAGGGGCATTGGGTGAATGTGGAAGACAAAATTTAAATGTAGACTACATGTCAACCTGCATCAGGTACTGGTGTAAACTTCGACATATGCCGATCGAGAGGTACCCTAAACAGGTATACCTTATGCTTAAGAAATTAGATTTAGCAGGCCGTAAAACCTGGGTCTCAAACATTAGATTACTACTGTATTCTCTTGGATTCGCTTATGTATTTAATGTTGAAACAATTGGTGATACTAATAACTTTATTGGAATCTTTAAGCAGAGGTTACGAGATATTAACATACAAGAATGGTCGATACGTCTAAACAGCTCTGAGAGCTTAAAAGAGTATAGACATTATAAGCATGAATTATGTCAAGAATATTACCTGTCTTGTAACGTCAGAATGGCATACAGGCGAAATATAACTCGCTTACGATTAAATCAATTACCACTAGCGACCAATCATCATCGTTTACGTGTTAATAATTCATCACTATGTCCAATATGTAAGATGGCTGACGAAGATACTTACCATTTTTTTTTTGACTGTCCAGCTTATGAGTCATTGAGAAATCAGTATATGTCTGTTAAATTTGCTAAAGGGTATTATGATCAAAATCGATTTTACCAGTTGTGCACAACTAAGAATTTAGATTCCATTGTTGCCATTGCTTCGTATCTAGAGAAGGCTTTATTGGTAAGAGAATTTAAAGTAACTCCGCCATTGAAAAAAACATGAACATTATTAATGTATACATTATGTATGTTCTCCGTATTTCAAATATATACAATTGTCAAAACAAATGTCACTGTATTATGGGTCAATGACCTGATATACTGAATAAAGATTATTATTATTATTATTAAATCGCTAAAATTTGGGATTTAGAAATTGACAAAAGTGGGTCGCAACTCATTTAATACTGTAATATGAATGTATATAAACTGATTTACATTAAATGGTTTCCGTTTTTACTCCAATTTCAAATCAGTTATGCTCGGCGAAACAAGCCATTCAGTCTCAACCCAGTGCAATTTTTTTTAGCGCCTGGTTATTCCAGTCTACATATGCCGTGCAATGATGGTGCAATGTGTCTAGCCTCGTCCCTCGAGTCTCTCAATACAACTAGGGCTGAAGCGCATTATGGTACACGACTCGTGTACCAATGTTAGAACATTTCTTATCTTAAATATCGGATATCAGAAGCTCACCTTTACATCATCGATGTTGATTTAAATTGACCAATAATTCGTGTTTTCGATGTCGAAGATTTTGGAGGATTTTGAGTTACGGACTTAGTTAAGATAAAATAATTTTTTTAACATTGGTACGCGAATCGTGTCCATAATGCGTTTCAGTCCTTGATTGCGACTGCTGGCGTATTACGTCGAACATAACTGATTTGAAATTTGAGTAAGAACGAAAACCATAGAATGTAAATCAGTTTATATACATTTCGCATATTACAGTATTATATGCGTTGCGACCCACTTTTGTGAATTTCTAGGTCCAAGATGTTAGCGATTTCGCTCCTTTAAGATAATGCGCCCCAGCCTCGAGGGACGAGGCTAGACACATTGCACAAAACCAAACGGAGTTATGTATAGACTGGAATAACTAGACGCTGGAAATTTGCACTGGATTGAGTTTGCTGGCTTATTTCGCCGAACATAACTGATTTAAAATTTGAGTAAAAACGGAAACCATTGAATGCAAATCACTTTATATACATTCATATTACAGTATTATATGCGTTACGAACCACTTTTGTGAATTTCTAGGTCCCAAATGTTAGAGATTTAGCTCCTATGAGGCAGGCGTATGGAACGCCATTACTGCCTCGTGTGGTTATATTTTAGACGGATGTGGAGGATTCTCTTATGTGCACGCCAATGTGTCCACACACTTTTAAAAATGGGTGTAATTAAGTGTAAACTTTACACCACAGCGAGCGTTTTTTAAATGTAATACCTTTCCAAGGGTAACCAATTTAAAGAACTACACCTAACAAGTGTAACCGATATTCATGACTACTGAACACCTGAATAAGTGTAATTGTGGGGTGTATTGGATAACCTACACTGCACCACTACCAGTGTTATACTGCATTTACACCAAAGGGTGTAACTATTATTGGGGATATTCATGAGAACTAAACACCAGGATAGGTGTAACTGTAGCGGCTAAAGGGTGTTTTGGATGAGCCACCCTCTGCATTTACACCAAGAAGAGGTGTAATTATTTTAGGGAAACACTCCTCCGATTAAGGTGTCAATTGCGTTACAAAAGTATTTGTATACTCCAATTTGAGTGTGTGTGTGTGTGTGTAAAATATGGCGTTAAATGCCCCTAGTAACACAACTATGAATTATTTTAGCTTGTATACACTGTAAAAAATAATTTCAGAGATTACACCAATTAAGGGTGAACTCCTGCTGCCTCCACAAAAGGTGTAACTAAAGTGTAACTGAAAGCTCGGTGTAAGGTTACACCAACATAGTGACACTCGAGTGGTGGTTATATACACCTTTAAGGGTGCATCTTCAGTAGCATTAGGTGTAACTTTTCACTGGTACAGGTGATGCGAAGCTCCCTGTGTGTTGAAAACGTACACGATTAGGGTTACACTTACGCTACTATTACGACTACTAAGCTCTAAGTCCAGTGCAAACACTACGGGGGCGACTGTTACACTCTTGGTTCAGCGTAAACATGTAAACTATGAAGGATAACCTTACACTACTGGAGCGACTGCTATGCTCCCAGTTCGGTGCAAACTTTTACTTCTTTAAGGGTACCCATACACCACTAGAATGACTGCTAAACTCTCAGTTACGGGTAAAATCACCCCAAAGGCTGTATTTGTTCTTAAACTGCAAAGAGTTTAAGGTTTGTGCGTTCTAGGAGCATTTACCAAGAACTATTGGTGTAAATACTAAATTTAGTATTTACACCAATCTTAGACCTTAGAAACGGATATTCCAGTGGAAACAACTGACGCAGGGTACTAGTGATGGGTAACACGTTCGCCTGGCCGTCTCGACAAGATTGCAATCATTATGCATTTTCATTGCCTAATCATGCAATATTATAAAGTGTACTTGCCTTATGTAAACAAAGTATACATTGTCAACGATATAAATGCAACATTATTTAACAGATGGACACAATGTAATTTATGATAAAGTTGGTATACAGAAGTATAATCTAGTTATGTAAAGTACGTAGCAGAATATGCATATTAATTATAACTGCATGCTATATATTCAAATTCAGCTATTTAAGTAAAGGGAGATAATAATATGAATACACTACCATTGGTGTAAATAACACTGTAAATATATATACACTTTCGTTTGGTATATGGTAAACTCGAAATAGTGTTAAAACATACACGAATAGAAGGGTGAATATTCACCGATCTCAGGGTAATGATCTATATGATTTTAAGTGAAATGTTGCACTTTTTATCGTGCTAATATTACATCCCAGCAAGCGAAATGTGAATACACTACGTCTGGTGTAAATTAACACAATATATATAGTTAGTAATATATAATGTTACACCTTGCATCGTGCTCAAATTATAAGTGTAATGTTTCACTACAAAAAGTGTACAAGAATACACCACGTTCGGTGTCATGCTACACTATTTACTGCTTTATTTCTTTCTAGTTACTCACCCCTCCTTGAGAAAAAAATTGCACCCAAAATTATGTTTTATTACACTTATTTTCAGTATACTTAACACCGACCAAGGGCGAACAGCTGATTCACTTTTGTAAGTGTAAACTTACACAATTTATCGTGTATATTGTTACACAAAATAGTGTAACTAAGGGTTTACACTCCATTGGAGTAAATTTGCACTTCATATCGTCTAAAGCCACTCTTTATTAGTGTAAACCACCAGTTACACCAAATATGGATTAAGATTTCACTTGAAAAAGAGTAACGTTACACACTTTTTTACAGTGTACCCTTTAAGACGTGTAGATGTTCCAAAATATTACCAAGTACAATATCTTAATTAATTATCCTTAATTCAGGTGGGGAGCATATAATTGAATAAACCACATTATTCAGCTTAGTTGTAAGGATATGTGTATTGATTTTTTCTTATGATTTATATTCGTTGTAAATTGATACAGATTGTCTAATTGCCCAACATCAGTTGAATATGAATCAGTCTGTTGGGTATTTGTCAATTTAATGTCCTTGTAAAATGAAGCGAATTGCCGACGGTCTATATGCAATTTGGATCGGGCTAAACGCCCTATACTTATTATTATAGGGACAAATATCCAATTTCAAGTTTTCTGAACTTAGAAGTCGTTGGCAAGAAATAAATATCCAACAAAACAAATTATACCTGTTTTGGTGTGATACTTAAAGGACCTAAATCCGTAACTCAAAATCCTCTAAATTCCTGGACATCGAAAACACGAATTATTGGTCAATTTAAATCAACATTGATGATGTAAACTTACCGGGAAAAGATGAGGTTCTGATATCCGATACATGTATTTAAGATAAAATATTTTTTGTCCCCCGCCTTTCGAAGAAAGCAGGGGACTATTAAAATGGGCTCGCCCGTCCGTCTGTCACACTTTTTGGGACACTATAACTCTTTTTCTAATTGAGCTAGAATATTCAAACTTGGTGTAGGTGTTTATTAGGTCATTACCTTGATCAAGTTTGAAGATGAGCATTTTCCGCTTAGGGTAAGCAGAGATAAGCAATTAGATTGGTTGATGCTTTGGGACACGATAACTTAAGTTGTAATTAAGTGAGAGTGGTAAAACAGGGTAAACAGAGCGATAAGCAATTCAATTGGTCGAGACTTTGGAACATAATAACTCTTCTTCAAATTGAGCTAGGATATTCAAACTTGGTGTAGGTGTTAACTGGTGTTAAGTAGGTCAATATCTTGATGAAATTCGAAGATGAGCACTTACCGCTAAGGATAAGCAGAGATAAGCAATTTGATTGGATGATGCTTTAGGACGCGATAACTTGAGTTGTAATTAAGTTAGAGTGATGAAACTTGGTATATAGTTTTATTTCATCAATACCTTGACTAAGTTCAATAATGCGCATTTTCTGCTCAGGGTAAGCAGAGCGATAAGCAATTTGATTGGCCGAAACTTTGGAACATAATAACTTTCCTTCTAATTGAGCTAGGATATTCAAACTTGATGTAGATGTCTATTAGGTCAATTACCTTGATGGAGTTCGAAGACGAGCATATTCTATTTAGGGTAACCAGAGATAGGCAATTTGATTGGTTGATGCTTTGGGATGCAATAACTTTAGTTGTAATTAAGTGAGAGTGATGAAACTTGGTATATAGTTTCATTTCATCAAAAAGTTTAATAATGAACATTTTCTGCTGAGGGTAAGCAGAGCGATAAGTAATTTGATAGGTCTAGACTTTGGAACACAATAATTCTCCTTCTAATTAAGGTAGAGTGTTCGAACTAGGTGTAGGTGGATGCCTTGATGGAGTTCGATGATGAACATTGTCTGATTCTATCTGATAGAGACTGATGATACTTAGTGTATAGTTTGATTGCTCAATACTTTTGAAAAAAAGAAATGTGCAATTAATTAATATGTGTCATCTATTTATTTTGGGATTTCGGCAGGGGACATCAGCCTCACTGTTGGCTTGTTTAACATTGGTACACGAATCGTGTACCATAATGCGCTTCAGCCCCAGTTGTATTGGGAGACTCAAGGGACGAGGTTACACGCATTACACCAAACCAAACCAAACGAAGTTATGTAGACTGGAATAACTAGACGCTAGAAATGTGCACTCAATTGACATTGCTGACTTATTTCGTGGAACATAACTGATTTGAAATTTGAGTAAAAACGGAAACCATTGAATTTAAATCAGTTTATACAATCATATTACAATACTATATGCGTTGCGACTCACTTTGGTGAATTTGTGGGTCCCAAATGTTAGCGATTTAGCTCCTTTAAAATGAAAGTGTAATTTAATGCGTACCTACACCTACGGGTGTAAACTATGTAAGTGTAACATTACACTGTCTGAGTGCATCAGACAGGTTACACTACTGGAAGTGGCAACTAGTTTCCACCTGAATTGGTGTAATGTTCTACACTAGTTGGATGTTACCGGTTTACACCACTTGGAGTAAACTACCTTATTATTTTTAACAGTGCAGGAGCTTAAAGTTATTTTGTCATATCTATAGACAACTAGATACTGTTCTTTGCAAGGCCTTTTGACCCGACACTACACCAGGATCAGTGTACATAATCATAGTAATGAGAGGAATCCATCCCCCCTTTCTGCACCACCGGGGAACTTTCTTAACCAACTCCAGGATCAGTGTACATAATCATAGTAATGAGAGGAATCCACCCCCCCTTCCTGCACCACCGGGGATATTCCTTAACCAACTCCAGGATTAGTGTACATAATCATAGTAATGAGATGAATATGGCCGCTGTGTCGGGTTAAAACACAGACTAACTGTGGTTAAACTGTGAAGTTTGGTTGTCGGATGGTGGCCTTATATGAAGGGCGACACCACGAGAACACAACATAAACCAATCAGCCACCATTACTCTGGTGACATTCCATAAATTCTATTTACCCTCATGTCGTGATACACGGATGTGGTTCGCCTTTTTATAGCAATTAAAAAATGGCCACATGAAAATTAATGGGGAGGGAATTACAAACCTTGGTCAATTTAAACTATAGTCTGTCAAAACATATTTTTTATAGCCCGGTCTTATTTATATTATTAAATAGTATGTGTACGAAACATATCAAATCTTCAAAATACTCCTACATTTCCATGATATAGGTCGACGTTGGGGAAATTTACCAGTATAATTCCACCTGTTCACAGATATCTTTATAAATATTAAGTTTTAAATATGTGAAATATGTTCCTATCTTACTATGTTGTAAAATCCCCCATAATGATGACAATAGATTCTATTTTATTATATTATATACTATTGTTTTTAAAATCAGGCTATTAGTGGTATGGTGGACGATAGCATTTTTCTAGCTGTTGCTTCTATTTGTTTTGTTTTTTACTACTGTGCCAACAATTGTTAAACCGTATTCTATTATTTTTCCAGGTAAAATCGTCAGTTTATCGACTTAAAATACTGTGAATACGATTTACCGTATATAGTTCCAATGGGCACACTTGTGTCACTGTCAGAGATGCATTAAACCGACCATGTAAATTTGGATGAACATAATAAAGCTAAAATAACGTAATGAGATTTTATTGGAATAAAAGTTAATTTTACATTATAATAAATAATAACCGGTTTTAATACTTTGCTATCATTTATTTGCACGTAGCAATGTTTTATAAAATCACTTATCTCCATCAAATGTGTATATTGTTAGAGCATACCGTATTTCCTCTAATAAGCGCCGGGTCTCCAATAAGCGCCGGGCCTCTAATAAGCGCCGGGGGGGGGGGGGGCAAGGGGTGCTGAAAAAATAAGTGCCAGGCCTCTAATAAGCGCCGGGCTTCCAAAAAGCGCCGGGCCTCTAATAAGCGCCGGATCTCTGAAGATTCTCCGGCCCAATGTCCATGGTAAATGACGGCTTTACCTTAAATTTAATTTGCTATTAAAGAAATAAGCGCCGGGCCTCCAAAGAGCGTCGGGCCTCTAATAAGCGCCAGGGGGTCAAGTGGTGCGGAAACAGTAAGCGCCCGGGCGCTGATTAGAGGAAATACGGTACTTTTAAAGTAACCAGTTTTAAGCGTTATCATTATGACAAAGCTTAAAATTGGTTAGAATATCCATACTAAAATATAACATATAGAGAACAGCTAACAGAAAAGGCACATTTAATACAACCATCTTCATTCATGTATGTTCTGTGGGTCTCTGACCTTGAAAATGAAGTAAAACAATCTAATCATTAGCCAAGAACATGTGGGACGTTAAACCCCATTTCATTTCATTTAATACAAAATCAGCTATTAATTAATGTAAAATAAATATCTCTAAACATTTCATTACAATTTTAAAATATATATGGATATATACAGGCATTAAGTCTGACAATGATAGACATTGTACATTTGATGAAACTGATATTTCTGTTAAGATTACACAATAAATTTACTGAGGTACAAAGTATTAAAAGCTCCATTTAGATGTAAACTCATATATTAAAGATGCATTATGTAAGAGCTAAATCTGCTTATTGCGGGTCTTTCTTTTGGCTTCAAAAGTTTTTTAACTATTATTTTATCGAGAATGGCCAGCTTTTTACCTACATCTTACATAATGCATCTTTAAGGATTGTAAAGTATAAACATCTTAATTTTGGTGTAACGTTACAGAATTTTAAGTGCAAGACTCATCCAAAGGTAGGGTCTATTGTGTATCTGTTGCCAACACTGAATGTCATAAGTCACTCCACTCCCACAGTTTATGTTAGGCTACATTAAAAAATCAGAATAAAAAAGAGTTGATATTTTAAGAAATAACTGCATAATATAACACATGCTGTTTATTCAAGCAATCAAAATAGAAATTGAAACAAAAATTTGAGCAATTAAAAAAATGTTGCCGTGGCAACCGGATTGAACAAACGATTTTTGAAATTTAACTACATGTATTGGATATATCTAACAAACAATAATTGAGCAATCATTAAAGCAATTTTATTAAATTGAGGTAAATTAGCTACCAACAAGAACAATTATGGGACTATTAAGATAAGATTGAGTGCATAATTTTAAAAATATAGTATATATTTCACATAAACATACCATATTACATATATAAATATATTTCAAAAGAAACATAAAGGAACTTAAAAGCCGAAGGGCAATACTAAATATTCCACGATCAAGGCCTCTCTCGTGTAGTCAAAAGGCTTGCACACACTGGGGATTAATTCGTTGTTGACCAATAATCATTGATAAGCGACAAAGTCTTCAAACTAAACTGTTTGTCCTGACATGTTACGACAGCTAATCGCATATTCCTGGAGTTCAGATAACACAATCCTATATATATCACTATTCCCTAAATGCCTCAACTTGCGTGCCTTTTGATTCCACGGTTGTACATAACAAGAAGTAGGTCTCTCTCTCCCCTCTCTCTCTCTCATAAATGCTAGTGAGATTGTCGGTTCTATCACTACATATGGTGATAATGGTAATTTTGCCAGATATAGTACTAACAATATCATGTCATTTCAGGATAAAACAGTATAGGTCAATAAAACCATTTTCAGATATACCCTTTAACGGACTAAGCGTAGGCCTTGAAGGAGATCAATATACACTTGATGTGTGCAGGCCTTGAGTTAGCAAAGGTCCTATAAACTAATAAGGATCCAGCCCAGAAATCTAAAAATTTATTATTATAGTTTTTATACGCCCACATTTTCTTGTTGACGTATTATGTCGTCGCCCCTGTGTCCGTCCGTCCGCCCGTCCACAATTGTTTGTGGACCCTCTACAGGTCACAATTCTTGTCCGATTTTGACGAAACTTGAAATATAGCTTTATCACCAAAAGATCTCGGCTGCTTTCGATATTGGCATGTATTGGATCGAAACTTCATGGATTATGGCCCCTGATTGTACGAAAAACCATGTTTTTAGCTTGTGGACCCTATAGAGGTCACAATTTTGAGCCGATTTTGATGAAACTTGACATGCATGTTTATAACCCAAAGATCTTGGTTCCTTTCGATATTTGCGCCTATCGGAACGTAATTTCCTGAATTGTAGCCCCTGATTGTCCGAAAAATCCTCTATATTAGCTTGTGGTCCCTCTGGAGGTGACAATTATTATCCGATTTGAAAAACCGTTCGATCATATCACCGTTACACCCTAAGGTAGGTTGAGTTTGAATTTCGATAAAATTGGACCAAAATTGCCATACAAAATGGCCGCCGTTTGTCGTTTGTACGCGAATACTGTTAAAAAATGGTATATCAAGGTTGTGGACCCTGTAGAGGTCACAATTTTAATTCGATTTTGATGAAACTAGAAATGCATGGTTATAACCCAAAGATCTTGGTTCCTTTCGATATTTGCGCATATCGGATCGTGACTTCCTGAATTATGGCCCCTGATTATACGCAAAATCGCGTTTGTTTAGCTTGTGGTCCCTTTGGAGGTCACAATTATTTTCCGATTTGAAAAACCGTTTGATTATATCACCGTTACACACTAAGGAAGGTTGAGTTTTGAATTTCGGGCAAATCGGACCAAAATTGCCACACAAAATGGCCGCCGTTTGTACGCGAATCCTGTTAAAAATAGTATATCAAGGTTTTTGACCCTGTAGAGGTCACAATTTTAATTCGATTTTGATGAAACTTGAAATGCATGGTTATAACCCAAAGATCTTGGTTCCTTTCGATATTTGCGCATATCGGATCATGGCCCCTGATTGTCCGAAAAATAACCTATGGTCCCTCTGTAGGTCACGATTAATATCCAATTTAAAAAAAACGTTTGACTCTATCACCATTACACCCTACGGAAGGTTGAGTTCGAATTTCTAGAATATCGACCATAATTGCCAGACTAAATGGCCGCCGTTTGTACGCGAACAGTGTAAAAATATGGCATATTAAAGTTGTGGGCCCTGTAGAGGTCACAATTGTAATTCGATTTTAATGAAACTTGAAATGCATGTTTATAACCTAAAGAAGTTGATTCTTTTCGATATTTGCACATATCAAATTGTAACTTAATGAATTATGGCCTTTGATTGTAGGAAAAATCACTTTCGGTATTGCTTGTCCTATATCCATCTCTCGAAAATGGGGGCGTATCCTGCCTGGCAGTGCCAGCTTACTATCTTTTTATATTATGGTCGAAATTGTCGCTATGGACCTATATATACAACAGGAACCAACCCTATATTTGCGAATTAAACTATTGGCATGAATATTAAACATAAAATACAATGATGTAAATGTCTGCTCATATATTATGCGAAAGTATTCATTAATTTATCACTTCTAATCAAAATACTATTATTATCAAATGCATTTTAGTAAACGCACACTGTCACAATCCAAAACGGCAGTCATCAGCCACCATCCTCCATCCTTAATTATTTTCGGCATTTTTCCTCGCTTCCTTTGTTGTGGCACATACTCCCTGAAAATATATATAAAGCATTATACATGTAGAGTGTTTATGAACTGGCAGTTTGCATAGACAGTGACCTTTAACTTTCCGCCTAGCCTTCGTCGAATTTAACTGTATAAATGGTTCTTTTATACGCATCCGAACGACTATAGACGCCGTTTCTTGCCAGACACCCTGTCCTGCCTCTCTATCAGGTGGGAAACACCCTGAACAAGACGTTGCAATGCAACATACGACCATATTTTGCATTTCCAAGAGATGAACGCAAAACATTTTAGCCATATCGCATTTATGTTTTATTCGACAATGGGTTGGAATTTGGATGCGTCGATGGGAATACCGGGATGGAAGGTTGTGGAACACGGAAAGATTGTCGAATGTCACTTTGAACTGCATCTCATCAAGAAAGAATCTATAATCTACTTAAAAAACAAACAATATTTACTATAAGTATTCAAATAACATTGATCTAAGATAATGTTTACAGGTTACTTTCAGCTTCTACATTTTATTACTGACAACTGTAAACATATGGGTTTGGCAATTTTTTAATTTCATCTTTTCAGAGAGTATACACCTTATAGGGCGTATCAATTATGAAAACTAAACCTGTTAATTCGTTGCCTTGTACTCCAATGTATTTCATAATATAAACCCACAGCCACAGTTTGAAAACTCTCCGACTGGGGGACATTAGAATTAAAAAAAAAACTATAAAGGATAGTTTAACTCCGCAGGATATTCAAATTCATCAAAGTTTCAATTATAATTGTTACTTCGTGTATATCTTTTAATATACCTATCCCTGAATGTTACATTAGTTTTGTAAATAATCAGATATATGAATTTGCCTTCAATATTTAATACGTGATTAAAATAATAAATTTAATGATACACGGTTTGAAAGGATAGGGGACTAGTCTGGCTCACAATAATAAAAATAACCAACAACGTTACAATTAAATTGTTTGGATGTAGTCACCGTAGATTTCCCCCTTAAAATCGTAAATATTGTTGGGCTTAATAAAAAAAAAACCTTTGTTATCGGACTCGTTACTAGGAAAAATCAGAATTTCCTTTTCTCCCATTATTAAAGATACATTATGTAAGATTTAGATAATAGTTTAAAACTATCTGATTATTTGAGGCGGGTGATCTAATTCATGTTACATCTCAGCCATCGGATGGTATACATTTAGAGTTGATTTTGGGCTTGTGATGTAATAAATAATTTATAAAACATCTGAAGTCAGAAAAAGACCTGTAATAGGTAGATTTAGCTCTTACATAATGCATCTTAACATAATTTTCAGTATCTGATTCGTATAAGGCTAAACAGAAGGCGAATTATAGAAGTATTTTGACAGCTTTCGATTCTTGCCTTAATCACCTTCGCGTAGTAGGATTATTAATAATGTCGTGTAGCTGATAACATGTTAAGTTTAAAGCATACTCACGTAAGGAGTCCTCTTTCCAAACTTGCTCCAAAATGTAACTTTAACTGTATTTTTGTGACCCGTTCTCTGATCAAAACTCTCACATTCATCGAATGGTGGTGAATAAAGGTGAAGAGTTACAGCCTTGTCGGAATGGCTTGGATTTTCTACCCGGTGGAGACCAATGTCATCTGGAAATAATAATAAACAAACTGGATTAAAATCACTTACATTCATTATGTACTTCTATTCATTTCATTGGCATTTCCTTAAAATTTCTTTAAGAATCTGACGTTTCTGACTAACTTTAGTAACTTGATTTAGATCACGCGCCGAAGTACTGAGGGTATATGTCCCAAGATATAAAATCACTTTCATTTATTATGTACTTCTACTCATTTCATTGGCATTTCCTTGAAATTTCTTAAAGAATCTGACGTTTCTGAATAATTTTAGTAACTTGATTTACAACACGAGCCGAAGTACTGAGGGTATATGTCCCAAGATGTTCCTGAAGCAACGATCGCGAGTTTTACCACATCTAACCGTTGCTTCAATACTGGGCAATTCCCGAACTGTTGCGCTCGTTGTGTTTACACGTGACTAATTAGCATTGTTAACTGTAAACAAATATGGAAGCCTTCACGGAAAAGGAAATAGACAAGTTTACAGCCGTTGAAAGTTTTTCTTTCAATTGAGAATCTTACGGAAAACTATATCCTGCAGAAGGAAACTCTTTGTTGATCTGCCATGATTTCCCTCAACCTCGACATTAATAGAACCTTGAACTTTGCAACTCGATGGTCACATGTAGACATTTTAGCTAGAAGCGCGAGACTTGATAATCGTAACGATATTTTTAACGAAGGAATCTGATTGGATCACAAACTGGGCTTAATCCAATAAAACTTAATAGGCAGAGTATTACGTGAAGGGTATGATAAGATGTACGTAGTTAAGGCGAAACCAAGCCTTCTATTGGAGATGATGTTCCAAATGCATGTACAGAGAATGACATTGGGGGGCCAAGATAAATTGTACTGCTCAACAAGGTCTCGACACACCCTTTAAAACCATGACTGAATTTAATAAGGTTAATAAGGTACAATCTAACCATCCTAGTTTAAATTAAAGAAAAGATAGGTTGTCAGGAAATAAAACATACGCTTACTTCAGCTATCCCTGCAGTCAACAAACGCTGTATATTCTTTTGTAGGTAGTGGTGGAATTTACAAGACACAGGTATCTCATCAACATTAATAATTCGTGAAATTGTTATGAGAAACTATTACTAGCCAAACCTCGGTAGAATCCGTTACCCTACATCTAGCTAGATGTAGGGTACTGGCACCACTGGGATCTGCTGAGGATGTAAGGTACTGGTATCTGTTGAGATTTGCCGATTGCAGAAACTATTTTTGATATTTCCAAGAGGACTAAATCTAAAGGGTATTGACAAAATTCGACGCTATAAGAAATAAAAAAAAATTGCATTACCGCTAATATAGGCACAGCTATTTTTTTCGTATGTATTTTTCTGTCTTGGACTCATACTTGTTTCGGTTGCATCTTCTGATGGCCAATCGTAAAGCTCTTCACGGACGGAACCATCTAAGACTTTCATGAAGCAATGGGCATCAGCGTGACTGTGTATACTGCTGCCATTAGCTTCACCCCAACATAAGACCATCAAATTAAATTTACCATTTCCTTCATCTACAAGATTTCTTGTATACCTGAAAAACGCATTGCTTGTATGAGATCAAATTCAATGAAGGAAAAGACAGGTGATAACTGTTGCCACCAGACCGTTCACAAGATACGAACTATACACTAAATGAAATAAAAACATAAAAAACTCAAGGAGTACTCAACGCAACAAAAAGCGAAACAACAGACGTAAATTGCTTCTGCGTCTCACTAATGTGAAAAATGCACAGATAAATAACCTTAAAAGTTATTATCAGAAATGTTAAAAATACATGAATTTTTAAAAGATCAAATACTGTTTAAGTGTTCATCAGAAATAGTGGACAACGAACCGACGGATCAGCAGTATTTCAATACGTGTGCAGTATAATAATTAAGCTGTAAAATTAATTAATTACGAGTGATAACGACTTAGTCATGCACAAAACTGCCCAGAAATAGTGAACATTTACCTAGTCCCTTTGTTAGAAATAGACTATAAATTAATTTGCGGAGGTGTGTTACGTTTGCAGCATTTCATTGGTTAAAAACTGTTTCGGGTTGAAAGTGAAGGTGATCCACGATTAGCCTGGATTTTGCTAATACCGAGTAAGCAGGATCTCGATCAGACAAACTATACCGTTCGAGTCTTAATCCAACGATAGTTGATTTTAAAGAGACATTCGCACTAAGGTACTAGTATCTTAGTCGGTTTGTTTAAAAAATATTTTCGATTTGATGTAATCTGATTAAAGTTGATGGTTGGGCGAGCGGACAAAAACCCACACTTAACTTTTTCTTACAAGTTAGACGTACAAATTATGCAGTAGTTTCGAAGTCATTTAACGATGATACTTTTTGAGTTTATAATTTTCTTGGCGCGGGAGTGACGATGTCACTTTAATACAACCATCCGTAATTGACATGCTCCTATTAAAACGTAAACAGATTTAAATCTCGTAATGAGTGATTGCTTGGCAACAGTAAATATGACTGGCACAGTTTAACTGAATAGTTCAGTAAGGCAATCATGCAATGTTTGCTCTGACCTATATCCTCGTATACTAAACACCCAAACTGATAAACATTGGAATGTACCCCAGCTGTTACACTATATTTTTCGTTATTGCAGATGCATTTTGAACCCCGGCTTCGGCAATCAATATTTTTATATAATTTATTATGGCTATGTGTTGTATAGATTATGGTCGTCTAATCCACCACACCGATAGCTGCTTGGTCCAAAATTCAAGGTTTAATAGGCTACACAAACATTGATCTATCGTTATCCATCTATCCACATCTGTTTTGCTGATTGTTTTAAGTTTATTTAACATGTAACAGTAGTTTGGGATCAATTAGCACCATTGTCATAGTTGCACTCAATTGCGAAAGCACACTGATCTGTATGGAAGGGTATCGCTGCCAGTAGTATTAAATGCTCTGCTACAATGTATTTTCCATTGATTATATGTAAAAAGTACAATGTACAAAATCCTAAAACCGGTAATGATAAAGTCAAAATACCTCTTAAGCAAGAGTTAAATGTAAAATTTCAAATGTTAAGTGTCAAATGACAAATGCAATAGGGGAAATGCTTTTTTGACCTGCCAATATATTAAATTTCTCTCATGACATTTTACATTTGCGCTCTGTAACATCCCATTTGTCCTTAACACTTTCTACATAGCATCTTTCGCACAGCATCATATTTAATATGCAAATGTAGGATATCACGTGACTTAATAACATATATACGGAAACCCGGCACACTATAAGTCAGAACAGGGATATTCACGACACTATAACAGAAAATCAGCTTAGCACACAATATGAAAATCTACTTATTGGGACGTACTTTACCATGATTACGGGGAGGGGGGGGGGGCTCTCGAATGCCCAAATACAAAATTCCAGGTATCATTTTACATATAATCAATGGAAAAGACATTGTAGCAGAGTATTTAATATTGGCAGCGATACTCTTCCATAGATCTGATCAGCCGTGAATATTCGCTTGGCCGCTACACTATTAGAAGTTGTTCGCAATCCTCTGTGAAACAGATTGGGGCGGAAGATGAGAGCTAGTTGCATAATTATCTAGAGGGCAACGAGAGAGCGCTCAGACACGAACGATACTACTATTGGTCTAGACTATTGCATTATGGATACATAACGCAAGAAAAACAAATCTTCCATGCGTTATGTCATGTCGTACGGGTCATGGTTTCGTGTGACGTACCGCCCGAGGCAGGGTCATTTCTAAATATAAGACCAAGTACAGATTCCGTAAGATCACGATGTCACGTTGATATCGCTCAATGGAGACGATCCGCTTAATTTGATCAAATCTGAATAAGAATCAGTCATCAAGTGGTTTACGGCAAAGTCAAAATGCCCCAAAACGGTTTCTACGTGCAACCTTGGACCACTCAATTTCATTTCTGTGTTACAAATAACACCATCCGGTGTGTATGTATGACATGATGACCTTTGAGGTAATAATGCGTCTAAAGGCTCACTAAATTTATTAAATCTATAGGGAGTTTTCAAATTGACGCGTTCATTCAATGTCTGTATCCCGGCATTGGAAACGTTATTTATATAACATTAGTTTTAATTATACTAGGAGGTACGGTGGCTCACTGAATAAGACGTTCGGATGGGACGAAAACCGAGGTCCCGTGTGCACGTAAAACAACCATTGGCTGTTGAATTTTATATAAGAATAGGCCGTAGCGCCGCTGTCAGGGCAAAGTTTCCCACATATATAGCACACTGTATGGCGTATGTCCGTCTTCATTAATCCAGTCGAAGCAATAGGACGTTAACCTCCATTTAATTTCTTTTAAAAATCTACCGATTTTTGTACTTTATAATTTGACATATTTATACGATATGGCAACAGTGGCTATCTAATTAGGTATGCATAACGTAACCCGTATATAGATTTCAAGGTCTATCACCTTTTGTTGAAAATGAAATTTACTGGCCTGGAACAAATAGGTGGAAAAACACCCGCTCGTCAATGGAATTTTTCTCCACTTTGACTGGTAAACAGGTTACTATTTATTCTTTTCTTTTCACGCAGTTGGTTGGTGATCAGACAAGACTACGCCCCACTAGACACAGTGAAATCTAACACGTCCGTTTACACCTTCAGTGGTGCGAACTGATAAACTACATTCGAACGAATATTACTATTACTGAAAATAGTGTTTCATTAAACCCAAATTCAGATGATTGCAAATTAATTATTACACCTACATGTATAAAACCTCGTGTTTAATTTTTAATTTACAATGAGTAAATTTCAGTGAAACTGGAAGGTGGTGTAATCTTTACACTTTTAATTAAGATTGTGTTTATTATTAGAATTAAAGTCTCTTGCAAACTAAAATATTATAGAACTTGAATCTCAGCTGAAAGGCGCTTCAATTTCGTTAAATATTTATCATCCGCTGCAGATCATTAGAATATGGTTTAAATCAGTCACCTGTAATTCCAATCTGTTTCACAGAGAATTACGACAGTAAAGCTCGGTTTATACTACAGTCGTGTCCATAAAGGTATCCGCATCCGTATCCGTGTTTTGCCGTTCAAACAGAAAACGTCCGGCTTTCCAGGCTGAATTGTCTGTCAGAGATAACATATTGTCAGACAGTGACAAAGACGAAAGAGAAAAAAGAGAGTAGGGGTCCATGAACTGTTACACAGAAGGAAGAAATATGGAGAATAACACCAAGAATTGTCCATGTTGTGTTCTTCACAAGACTACACATTTACCCATAACACACAAGGCCAGGCTTTTCTTGGAATGGATTGAGTTATTATTTGGGGAGATGATGTAATAAGGGGGAAGTACACACTGATTGGCTAAAGCTCGGCTCGGCTCACTAGCCGAAATGACGGACGCACATTACAAAAATACTCTCTGGGAGCAATCAATTCGGCTTAACGGACGCAATTGTCTTTGTGCGCAATACGTGCTTGATTGTATTTCAACCCTTTCTCTAAAAATGACTAAAGTATACCGGTACGTATTCACGCACGTATTAACAGATACGGATGTACATGTAGTATGAACCGAGCTTACAAGATGACTGCCTTCAACACGTGACGTCACATGACGCGGCGTCAATCATTGGCTAAATGGCGCGTGCATTGTTTACATAAGACGTTACTGGTTCGGGGAGAAGGGGGCCTTTTACTTATTTTAATACCCATTTACACTAAATAGGGAATAATGTTTACCTATAATTACTTCAAACGTCTGTGTTTATTTTTCTAATACATTAAAAAATGTTTTAGAATTTAATTTGTCTGAGGAAAAAAACAAATTGGGGGCTCATTAAGTGGCATAGATGTCATCCTCATCAGTAATTGTAGCAGCATAGCGAACATTCCCTGCTGATCAGTGTGCTATAATATAATGTTCGTTGCAATTATACTGTAGCGTCGACTTAGTAGAATCGTTGAAGGTTGGTGCAAGTAAAAATCGCCTCGAAAGAATAGTTTTAAACATACATCATCATAATACGCATCGAAATAGATGCTTTTTATGGCATACAGTGAAGTATTAACACACGTCTTCGAACAACCTCTCTTTGTGGTAAGGCATTTTACATTTTCAAGGCGAGGTTTCCCACGTTCAATCTTGAGTAGCCGTTGGATTTGTTAAAATCTTAGAGTTATGCAGTAAAGTTTAATCAGTGCTGATTAATGAAATTATATGTTAAAGGAGCAAAACCGCCAATGTCTAGCGTCTGGTTATTTAAATCTACACATATTCTTTTTATTGCGCATGCTCTCCAGATAATAATGTAGCATCACCGTTTGACAAGATATGTTGACTATGTCTAGGCTCGTTCTTCAAGTGTCTTGTTACAAATGGCGTTGAAACGCTTTATGGTTCACGATTCGTGTATCAATGGTAAAATATTTATTTTGTCTTAAATATTGGATATCAGAAGCCCATCCTTTCCCAGTAAGACCACAACATCAATGTTGATTGAAATGGACAAATAATTCGTGTTTTCAATGTCGAAGACTCTGTATGGTATTGAGTTCGAGACATGCCGTTCAGACGATTATTTTTAAACCAGTTCATAATCGCTGGGGCTTTTAAGACAGCACCGTGTTGCGTTCAGTCGTACTGTAAGCCTAACCAGTTTAACTATTCTGACCTCTTCGGAGGGAGGTTACAGTTAATGTGCATGGGTAGTGTCATATTCTTTGCATGGGTAGTGTCATATTCTTTATTCGGTTCTCACACGCTTTCGATAACATTAGCACTGTCTGACTCCAATATTTTCACAGGAATGTAACTTATACTGCGTACTGTGCATGCCCAAAGCACGCTGGAGCTGGGGTTTTAAGCCAACCCGTTCAGACGGCAAAGATGAACTAGTTCAAAATAAAAAGCTGGGGTTTTAAAACTGGTTTATTTGCCCCCCATGTGCGTTCGGACGCTTAAGTTAAACTAGTACGATCGCTGGGTTTTTTAAGCTAGTTCAGACGGCAAAGATGAACCAGTTCAAAATAAAAAGCTGGGGTTTTAAAACTGGTTTATTTGCCCCCCATGTGCGTTCGGACGCTTAAGTTAAACTAGTACGATCGCTGTTTTTTTTAAGCTAGTTCAACTTAAGCGTCTGATCGGGCTTAGCTATCTACTTTAACTTACATGTACATGTATGTGTTGTACCTTCGGTGGTCAGATTAATTAGACAATTAAAGGAGTCGCGGGCCTGTAATTCTTTTGTGATCAAAATGATTACAAAATTTGCTTAAAGAGAGAGGGAGAGAGAGGGGGTTTAACGTCCACTCAACAAAAAATAGGTCATTTCGAGATTATCATATGGTTTAATTTTATTTCTATAATTCGCTTACGCGTAGGGGTCCTCAACAGTGCAGGGGGAAACCGGAGGACCCGGAGAAAACCCACAAGGTTGGACAGGCGACCCTACTCCTTGCTAAAAGGAGTCAAACACAGTGGAACCAGTTATGAGTGAAGTAACATATTATATTGTCCGCGAAAATGAATATCAGTGGGTTTAAGATATCTCTTTCTACATTTGTCCAAAATAATGTTTCTAATAACTTGTTACAGCAGCTAAAATCGCTAATTGTCATTTAATGACAATTAGCGATTTTAGCTGCAGTAACAAGTTATTAGAAACATTTAATGACAATTAGCGATTTTAGCTGCTGTAACAAGTTATTAGAAACATTTAATGACAATTAGCGATTTTAGCTGCTGTAACAAGTTATTAGAAACATTGTTACGAAAGTAAACAGCTGAGTTGAGCAGATTGGAAATCAACAATAGGTCAGTACTCAGTAGAGTAATCAATAAGGGTTGTTAAGCCCAACTCAAATAACATTGACTTCATTATAAAACTTTGTAACAGATATACAGTGAACTTAAATCTTAATGTGCGATGCAATCAATATAAAAACTTACAGCTTTGTTGTATTGGGGCCTATGTGGTTTATTCGTACATGCAAATCTCCCCAATTAAAGAAGCATTATGGGGAATTGGATAAAGAGTTGATTGTTCTCGCTATAATAGTTAAAATAGATAATGTAAATAGAATATGTTGAATCTCAGTAAAATCGCTCCACTCTGAAACGAGATATTAGCTTTTGAATTTAAAGCCTTGTCTGGATCATCACTACTAAATTCGGTACGATAAAATGAAAACATTGTCTCTGTTATTCATTTTTGGATTTAATGAGCTAAATCTGCCTACTGCAGGTCTTTCTTTAAGTCTGAAATGTTGTCTTAATTATTAATTAGACGTAATTAATTTATCCAGACGATATTGTCATAGATAACCTGCGATATTTACTGGATTAGGGTCCGATTTGCTGCTCAACGTTTATTGAGTTGGGGTTTTTTTATCTTACCGACTTTAGAAAAGATGATTGAGGCTAGACTGAAAATTCAATCGCAAAATTCTCTGTTCAGAGCGGAACAATTTGACTGAAATTTTCAAACAATACCCTTTTTATTATCTACTTTTTAACTATTGTAGTCAGAACTGTCAGTTCTTCATCTAATCTCTCATTATTAATAGTTAATATAACATTTATTTCAGGCCTAAAGAAAGACCCGCAGTAGGCTGATTCAGCTCTTACATCATGTATGTTAAAAAGTGATTAATTGCAATAACACATGGTAATATTCCCTTTGTATTATCTACTTTTTAACTATTGTAGTCAGAACTGTCAGTTCTTTGTCTAATCTCACATTATTAATAGTTAATATCAAATTTATTTCAGGCCTAAAGAAAGACCTTCAGTAGGCTGATTCAGCTCTTCAATCATGTATGTTAAAGAGTGATTAATTGCAATAACACATGGTAATATTACATACGTTATATTTTAGTGTAAAACACGCTAAGGTAAGTTGTAATTCCGATGTAAATGAGATTAACACCAATATAGAGATATTTTTTCACCAAAATAATCAAACATATTTTAAAACCAACATAAAGCTCATTTAAAAACATCAATTCGTGATAATCGTGAAGATTGGTTAAATTTGTTGTTTACATTATTACACGACTTATACAACACTCATTTTTAACTGTGTATCAGGGGCGGATCCAGGATTTTTTGCAGGGGGAGGGGGGTCTAGGTTGGATAACTGCTTAACTAAATGCCGAAGGCGCTGAACGTTGTAATTGGGGGTATGGGGGTCCTCTCCCAGAAAAATTTGGTAAATTAGATTCAATTTGGTGCATTCTGACGTATTTCCTGAAGCTACATTCCAAGACTACAGGTCTAAAAATTGCCAATAAAATCGCATAAAATATGTCCTTAAAATGTTGATGGTGAGGAACAAAATATCTTCAGATACCATATTATGGTTGTTCTTAACATTTTACAATATGAAGAGCAAAAATCAATGATCGGACTTACCCTCCTGTCTACATTATGTGTTTTATTCCAAACTTGGTACCTTACTTGGTATGCGAGAAAAGGGAGAAACGAAAGGAATGTAATTCGACAATAAGGCTAGTTAAAAAAATCGATTGATGATGAATTTAAGTTATTGTTAATCTCTAATTACCCGACTTTAAATACACCAGGTGTTACGTCTCACGCTGCAATTGTTTTAAATGCGCGTATATAAAAAGTGTTTCGAATGACGACCTGTCGAAAGTATTTTACCTGCACTCGATCGCTGTAGTGTAGGCCTACCTTCCACTGTTTCGCGGTAAGGGCATGTTCCAAATTCATCTAATAAGACATTCTCTTCAGGTATAATAATACTGATAATAATAGAAATAAAACATAAGCGGTGAATATGTTATGTATCAAATGTTTAAAAAAAACTTATAAATTCCGCCAGCATTTTTTTTTTTTAAATTTGATAATAATAAATGACCATCTTTTTTTCTTATCAACGCTGCCGATAAAATTAAAGAAGCAAACACAACAATATTCAACGTCAACAGTCGGACAGCGTTAAATTTCAATTAACTTATAGTTTCATACAGTACGGTATTTAAAAAAATGCCGTCGTCAATAAGCGATTTGCCGTGGGGACGGTGGGGTCAATAGGTCCCGACGACAATTTGTGCTGTCAACGTTTTTGGATACCGTATTTGTTTTTGTCCACAATGGAATGAAAGTCATGACTGAACTCAATGTATATAAAACTCTCAATTTTTGGGTCGGATTCGGGCTTTTAGATATAAGTTTCTCGGTCCCTTCATATTGTCAAGTCTGAGCGGGCGTGATTTTTTTCTCATAAAAAGGGTTGATTTTTTTTTTTTTTTTGTGGTTGAGCAGGGGGGGGGGGTCACCCCCCCCCCCCCCTGGATCCGCCCCTGTGTTTTGCCAAGTCTTGTTCTAAAGAATTGCTGTATTGCATCATTCCTATCTCACTCAATGCCCTCTGTCACATTAAGTAGCCTTATACATTATGTGTAGCGTGCGTGGACACCCCTGAAGATCATGAATAGATTCAACACGAACATACTCTTTTAACAAAAGGAGGGCCGAGACAAGAATTTGAGAGTACGGGTGAAATTATTAAGAGTAATTTTATAACCAGAATAGCCATATATTACATTCGTCACCATTTTAATTTAACGTTGCTACCGTCGGCGAAACGGGTCATTATTATGCCCAATCTGAACGACTGACTCATCCTACCTACAGAGACCATTCGGCAAACCTCGACAGATTCCGGTACTCTCCGTAACCTACATCTAGACTCGGATGTATGATAGTAAGTAATATGTACCTACGACCATACATTTGCGATGCGGCTAGTCAACTACCGATTTACTTCAACAGGTACACGTGCCGCTTTCACAAAATAGTGCCAAAATGGCGTCTTTTCTAGATATAATCTCTCAAACTGATCCCGCAGTGAATATTCGCTTGGGCGCTACAATCACTGATAAAGACGACATCTATGTGCCTTAATTCGACAAAATATTAACTTTTTTTCCTCCGACAAATTAAATTCTAAGACTTTTGTTTTTAAGTATAAGAAAAATAAATAAAGGTGTTTGAAGTATATCTGGATAAACAATATTCCATATTTAGCGTAAATAGGTGCAGACAATAGTGCGCGGAGGCGTAAAATGGGTAAAAGATATAATTCTGCCCGTACCAGTTCAAATTACTACGTTCAATGTAAACAAAGAACCAACAAAGCACGTGTAGTAGACATCAATTGAAGTTTTCTTTTTAGTCTGTTTGCTTTTGAAACTTTTGGATTATTTTCCTGTTGTACTGAACACCGTTTATTATTAATAAATGATTCTTCATATTGGGTTTTAAAATTTAATCTACCGATTTTTCAATAGAAAAGATGTTGGTAAACATTAGGACGTCACATCACCCATAGAACTATAGCTGTCTGACCTTTCAAAGGTCAGTCAGTCAGTCATCTTGGACAAAGATAAAAGTCGGCTAGTCTTTAACTTTGTAAAACAAATTGATAATCTCTATGGGGGCAGCCATTTTTTAGTTTGTTGATATAATCTCCATGGCCATTGAGGCAGCCATTGTTTATCCGGGTCCTTTAAAATAGTTCCAAAATGGCGGACTTCATCATACAGTCGAGTCTAGATGTAGGGCACCGGAATCTGTCGAGGTTTGCCGAATGCTACAGAGAAGTGAAAAAAAAAGCCAGCTACCATAAATTTCGTCACGTTAGTTACGTACGTATTATGCCGTGTAACACTTATTGTAATACTTGGCTTTCATACGTGGATGATTGGATGGCCCAATGATTAGCACGTGTGCGCTTTAGTTTCGATTCCCCGGTGGCATGTGACAAGGAGTGTCGCTTGTCTAATAGTCCGTGAGTTGAAGGGGCTCACCGCGCAAGCGAATTAGCCTACTGAAATAAAATTAAACTATGTGTTAGTCCTGAAATGACCTAGTTTGTCTCGAGAGGACGTTAATTCGTTAATTTAATCTATCTCTCTCTCTCTCTCTCGCTCGCTTTCACACGTCAACGAGAATCATATTACCTCATGCAAATGCCTTGTTTAAAACAACAGACGCGTCTGTGTTAACCAAAAATAGATTGGTTCATCATTGAGAAACTATTGACTGTTTACAAAATGCTTCGTCATCCTTCTACTCCCTTAATACCAACGTTCAAAATGCTTCGTAATATGCGCTCATACCAAGGTTTAGAACTATTGATTATTTGTTATTCAAGAGTTGATACAATGTTCAATAGGTTTACCACAACAACTGTAATTTTTGTGTTCTTTCGATCCATTAAAAGAAAGACCTGCAATAGGCAGAATTTAGCTCTTGTATCTTTAAACACGCGTTTCCGAAATAAAACAACAAAGCGGTCCCTACAAGCTCTGAAAGAGTGAAATCCATATAAATAAATCCCAAACTCTAAAAATAAACAGTTCCAGAAAGCTAGAATTTGTTCGCCTTGCGCTTGTTCTATTTCGATTTTAAAAAGAGAGAGAGAGAAAGAGAGAGAGATAGAGAAATGGGGTTTAAAAAGGCAGGTATGTCACGTATTATGTTCCTGAAGCAAAATCTGCGAATTTTACAACATCTAGCTGTACTGGGTTGAAGTAATGAATGAAATGGGGCTTAACGTCCTACGCTTCTGCGCCTCACCTGGGCTAATTGGAGATGGGAAAAGATCAAACCTATATTGAAAATGGTGCCACGCTGTCCCAGACTGAAGAAGTCTTGAAGAAGTCTGGCACCACAATAATTTCAGAATATGCCCATAGCTACACACAGACCTTGTTTGCTATTCGCGAAATATGTGTCATGGACGTCAGTAGAGGTATAAATAACTGACCGCTAATTGGCTTGTAAATTGATTATTTTCGGTTTATTAATATATGAGTTCTTATATAAATCATAACATTATATATGAATAAATGCGATAGTTTTTTAAAAGATAGTAAGCTGGCACTGCCAGGCAGGATACGCCCACATTTTCGAGAGATGGATAGAGAACAAGCAAAACCGAAAGTGATTTTTCCTACAATCAAAGGCTATAATTCATTAAATTACAATTTAATATGCGCAAATATCGAAAAGAATCAAGATCTTTAGGTTATAAACATGCATTTCAAGTTTCATCAAAATCGAATTAAAATTGTGACCTATACTGGGTCCACAACCTTGATATACCATTTATAACAGAACGGTGGTCCGATTTTTCCGAAATTTGAACTCAACCTTCCTTAGGGTGTAACGGTGATATAATCGAACGGTTTTTCAAATCGTGTAATAATTGTTACCTCCATATATATAAAATAGGGAATTAAGTTCCGATAGTCGCAAATATCGAAAGGAACCAAGATCTTTGGGTTATAAACATGCATGTCAAGTTTCGTCAAAATCGGTTCAAAATTGTGACCTCTATAGGGTCCACAAGCTAAAAACGTGATTTTCCGTACAATCAGGGGCCATAATCCATGAAGTTTTGATCCGATACATGCCAATATCGAAAGCAGTCGAGATCTTTTGGGGATAAACCTATATTTCAAGTTTCGTCAAAATCGGACAAGAATTGTGACCTGTAGAGAGTCCACAAACCGTTGTGGACGGACGTCCGGGCGGACAGGGGCGACGACATAATACGTCCACATGAAAATGTGGGCGTATAAAAACTTACAGTGCTCTGTCAATTCGGCCCTTGTAATTTTAATGTATATAAGTGATAAAACAAGTTATTAATTGACTATTTTATGGAACTTACCACATGTAAGGCATGCGGGGTATAATATTAAAATTATTAGTGAAGATGTACTTAGATTTAAAACAAGAATTTTGCCTTATTGATATAAAACACGTCGAGAATCGTGATGTTTTATATTAACTTGGTTTAAATAGATATGTTCCCGCGAGGAAATTACGATAGTGCTTTAGATAAACAGAAAATCTTTCCAGATTAAAGATGCCTGATATCAATTCATATGACACCATTTCTCACTAAGAATTGGCACCATTTCTCACTAAGAATTCTCGAGAATCGTGATTCTTTTTAGGTTCTATATTTAAAAACTGACGGAACTCTATAGATGTAACGTTTATTTAATCCACTTTGCTGTGCTGTTATTTCTTAAATCTTAATAATCTTATATTTTTGTTGTAATATAAGAGAGAGAGAGAGAGAGAGAGGGAGAGATGGGGTTTAACGTCCTTTCGAAACAAACTAGGTCATTTCGGGACTACATTTTGTTGAGCTGACGTTTTAACGTGAGAAACACCAGGTGTAATAGGCTTTAACAAAAAGATCAGGCGTGTTTTGTTATCTAAGAGAAGATAAAAACAAGAAAGGTCCACATTATCATATCATGACCTGAACAATACAAATGGGCCACTCTGAAAATGTATATCAAAATTACGTGGCCTCGTGATATATTAAATTGGGCGAGGTGCCTCCATTGTACAAATGGAACGCTGAAGATGCCATTTCCAACCAATGAGCAAGGATGAGGATATACTATGAAGTAACTTAAAGATACATTATGGGAGATTAGTTAACGAGTTGGTAGCTAAAAACTAGATAATGTAATGGCAATTTTTTGAGAATTAAGCGATTGAAATGTCCGCCTAGCCTCGGTCATCATTACGACAAAAAGCATAGTCTCAATTATTCAGGAAAAATCGCGAAGGAAAGTTATGCAGTAAATCGGATCATAGCGATGTCATCGAGCGTTGTTTATGGTCTGAATAAGTTAATTAATGTGTAATTAATAATTTAAATGACATAAAGAAAGACCTACAATACGCAGATTTAGCTCTTGCATAATGTATGTTTAAAACATTTATTCTGGGCTCAAGTGACCCTAAAAGAAATGTGTTTTCAATATGACAAACAGTCGAATGTGTAAATAACTAAATAACTATTGAATAAAATTGATTTCAAATGCCAAGCCGATTTAAGTCTTGTGAATGAATTATTTATTGTAGAACCGTTTATTGTAAATGATAATTCCACAGTAGGCTAAATTTGTGTGGAATGTTAATGAGAATATCATCATAGGTTTTAACGTCATGCTTATCACCTAATCAACAACACATTATAAGAATTATGAAAAAAAAAATTGGCAATGTTGGTACATTTATTTATAGTATAATATATACATATATACATTCTGTGTATAGCCCAAATTATGCAGGCTACACCGATTGAATGCGTTTAGTATGTATACCAAAGAGAATAGATACCATTAATGTTAAAGTGCCTATACGGTCCACAGCATGTCTTTAGACTATGTTGGGCAAATAAAAGAATATTAAATTATAGTCAGATGCCATCAATTTACGCTTAATTGTCAAATGTGTATCTACAATACATATACACAATACCATAATAGCAAATCTCATCTTTCAACCCACATATCAGTATATCTCAACGTTTTTAGCTACGTTCTCGTAGTAAGCTAAACACCTTATTATAACCATAGACATAAATATCATCCTATTGCTATATTAAAGGCTAATTGCGATGCGATATCGATGTAGACATTAATTATTATATAACCGTGGGGTGGGGTTATGGTCAAGGAGACGTATACTATAGTTCAGTAAATTATGTCGCTATCTGGGTTTTTTTCGCGTCGTATTCGAATCCATTGTCATCAGTCCCATCACTATCATATTCACTACAATAGTACAAACTAGTGTGTGGGGCCTGGGGCTCGAGGCCCGTCGATGGATGCATGATCGCCCTCCCCCCAACAATATCGTTATTATCCTATATGCTATCCTTTTAATGGATATCAAATCAACAGCATGTATATGTGATTCGAAAAGATACCACAGTATTATTCTTGAACATATACGTTCACTTTATTTCTCCGATATTGATCCCACAAATGTTGAAGGCTCATAGTAATAGGGTGGGTTGTTCGTTTAACCAAATGCGTAATACCATTTACTTTCTTGGAAATAACGTATTATATCCTTATTCATATCCTGAGAGATTATTTCTGGTAAATTACTATCTTTGTCTCATGACCTTAAACACTGTGTATAAATTTAAAGTCAATCGGATATTAAGTTTAGCTTCTAGAGCGTCCACGAGATATTTCAAAGTGATCAAGGGTCATAACTCTGGCAGTAATTATCAGAAATTAACAGGCTTCTTCGTCCCATGACCTTAAAGGGCCAATCCCGATAATATTTTGGGGAATAAAACTGCTTAATTTTGTGTTAAAATCCCTGAAAGTCCTCTACCTCAGGGCCGAGAAACTAACTCAATATACATTTTCAAACAACTTAAACTCGTCAGTCTTCATCTGGAAATGGAGACCTGTGTCCAGAGCTGAATTATGCGGTGTCTGGATAAAACCAAACTTTATTTTATAAAAATAATGTGTAGGTGAAATTTACCTTTTGTTATCAAGTACAGCACATGGGACAATACCTGTATACACTACTATTGGAACGTGAGTCGATTATCAGGTCACGACCCAATAAAAAAATAGACTCGAAATCTTAAAGGGTTACGTGTCCGGATAAACAGTTTTGACGTTCACGTCCAAACGACTCAATATTTTGAATTGAAATTTTGAGACAAAGTAAATACACCCCTTTTCTATATATTAGCGTTTTATTTTTGAGACCCTGCTCAAATCGGGATAGTCTCTTTAAACAATGTGTATAAATTTAGAGTCAATCAGATATTAACTTTAGCCTCTAGAGTGTTCACAAGAAATTGTGACGGATGTCATTGAAAATCAACAGGCTTCTTCGTCTCATGACCTTAAACAATGTGTATAAGTTTAAAGTCAATCAGATATTAACTTTAGCCTCTAGAGTGTTCTTAAGAATTTGTGGAAGACGGACAGACGGACGGACAATATACGAACACATTTCCATGTGGGCGAATAATAATTATAGATCGACGTATAATAATCTTACCTGTGAGGATCAACCTTGGCGTATTTTTTCCAATCTTTGCGATTACTGATATATAATGTCATTAAACGCTTCACATAGTCCACATTCACCTTGTCGCTATCAAATATCTTGTGAAGTTCTTGAATTAATTCTTCCAGTGATTTTGGCCGAACAACTTTAGTGTGATCAGAATACGGTTCTTGGTCGATTTCATTGGATCCACATTCCATCGGTATGTTAGAGCTTTCAATTTCCATGCTTTCCGCCTGAAATCGTCAATCTTTTTAAAAAATCAGTCAGTGTTAAATTGCAAACCGCAATAATTTGTGAACGGCGCTCAAAGAAAACTTAATTTATGTCCTGAATGAATTTTCATTCACCTTTAAATATTTTCCACGGGTTTGACGTCTGCTGTTGTTATGGCGAGTATAATATAACTTTAAACCACGTGTAAGCTTTACAGTTAACTACATGCACAATCACAATCAGTGGGACAATAATATTTTCTATAGTCCTAAAGCATTGAGAACGTAAACTCAGTTATAGTCTGTTTCTACAATCTGCCTTGTTCGTCATTGCAATAAACGTAAACCTTATTTAAAGTAAGATCAGGGTCCGTATTCAAAGGTTTTCTAAAAGTTAAGTAAAATTACTTAATTTTCCACTTAACCAAGTGTCCTACCTTAAATCGGTATTCAAAGGCTCTTTTTCACATATACTTGGCTATGTGAAAACCATAGAGGTGTATAATATATTGACTAGAGTGTATGGTGGTCACGTGATCGCGTGCCGACAATGGAGGCTGGCGGCCATTTTACAACCGGTAAGATTTAGCCTACGTTGGCATATACCAACATGCCGGAGAGTTGTTGTTGTTTTGGTTAAAGGGCCGATCCCGATAACTTTTTTGGGAAAAAATCTGATTAATTTTGTGTTAAAATCATTTGAAAGCCATTATCTAAGGTCGATCAACTAACCCGGTATTTGTGATACGCTTGTAAATAACTTAAACCTGACAGTCTGCATCTGGAAATGGAGACCTTTGTATTATACAGCGTCTGGATAAAACCAGACTTTTTTCTATAAAAATAATATGTAGGTGAAATTTACCTTTTGTTATCAAGTACAGTACATGGGTCATTCACTGAATAGACCTCTCAAGAAAAATAAATCGATTATCAGGTAACCCAATATGAAAAAATGACCCGAAATCTTAAAAGGGTTACGTGTCCGGATAAGCAGTGTTGACGTTCACGTCCAAACGACTCAATATTTTCAGCTGAAATTTTCAGACAATGTAGATACACCATGCCTTTATATTTTGGTCCATTAATTTCACAAATATTCAGACTTTAATTTTTGAGACTCTGTTCCTATCGGGATTGTCCCTTTAATTCAATGTCAGACGAAAAGGGTGGGGATTATCATGTTATAAGTGAGTAGGATAAGTTAAAAGTGAAATAGTGATTTAATAGATATAGTACAATCTTGATAATTGTGTAAAATAGTTTAATAAACACGGCGAGAAGACGTCGAACAATCGATGTTTGTTTGAGGCCGGTAACCGGGCGGGTCTATTCACCTATATAATTAGTACTGATACTTTTATTATGTAATCATTACAAGGTCCGTGTGATTAGCGGACTTCTAAATTAATGTATATTTAATTAGTATGGAAATTGCGCATATTATATATATATACACACATCTGTCATTGTACGCAAAACATCGCAGGGAGTAAGTCAGCTTATTGGGGTGGAGTGTTTAGTCACAGACATGCACTCACTGGCTAGTAGTTGCTTTGTTATCGGTTAGTTGTACTCCCTCGGATTTAATTAATTAGGTCGACATTGTGTACACAGATACAGAATGAATGAAATGGGGTTTAACGTCCTACGTTTAAGCACCGTACCTGGGCTAATTGAAGACGGGCATACGCCACAGTGTGCAATGAGGGAAATTTTGCCCGGGCAGCGGCGCTACGGCCTACTCTTATATCGAATTCCAACTGCCAAGGGATCTTTTACGTGCACTCCAATTTGTACACGGGACCTCGGTTTTTCGTCCCATCCGAACGACTAGGCAGCTGTCCTTGTCAGGCCCTCCTTCTGCATCACTGACAAGGGGAAATCACGCCGGAAAATCGAGATGAACTTTCTCGGCCAATGCAGGGATCGAACATTACACAGATACAGAATATAGTGAACGTTTTTTGCAATATCAGTTTGTTTCTTTTTTTTCTTCTTCAGAAACCCCGCTTAAAACCCCCGAACTAGTTTGGGTTGTTTTTTTTGTTTTTTTTTAAAAAAAAAAGGCTAATAATAATAAGGACAAATTCTTGTAAACTTCTTTCCCAGTCAAATTTTGTAACAAAAAAAATTAGGCCTGATATTTTTTTTAATCGCTGCTACTACGAACATCTCATTAAGTTTGTCTTTTTGTTTGGTGTAAAATTTAATATACCGCTGTATTGTTCGACCAAAGAGAAATAGACACCAAATCATGGAAATTGAAATCCATATACCGTTAGGCCTACCAACGCCCTATTTATATTTCTCTTAAATTTAAAAAAAAATAAATAAAAAAATCCAATCGACATCAGATATTATTCTACCGGTAAAGGATAGAAGTCCTCGTTATTTTAAAGATCTATTTTATTTCTTTATTTATCTACTACGAAAACCTCATTAATTTTGTCTTATTTATTTGTAAAATTTAATATACCGCTGTATTTTTCAACCAAAGCTACCAAGGCCGTGCTAGTCCTGTTTTTTTTTCTCTTTTTAAAAAAAAAAAATTCCCATCGGCATCAGATTTCATTCTTCTGGTAAATGATAGAAGTCCTCGATTATTTTAAATTTAAAAATCTATTTTTTTCTGTATTTATAATTTGTCACCTGTATGACGCTATAGGTAATATCATTCTGTCAATCAAGCAGTCCTTTCAATTTAAATCGTTCAACAAATTATTTAGATCTATCAAAAATAAAGTTTTATGTGACGTCCACTTTGTTCAATTAATAAAATAAACATAATTTCGTCAGGCAGCCTATGCATGTACAATTTACACCATGCCACCCAAGGTATTCATCATAATCATGTTTTACTCTTAATAATAGTAAAGCCCCAAAAATATGCCAGTGAGTTGGCCAAAACGATGTTGTTTTTAGGACAGTAAGGTAAGGCCTTTCGACCATCATTTGTTTGGTTGATATTGTTGAATTAGAACTGCTTTTTTAATGGACTTTTCCGCCCTCTGTCAGACTATTTCCCTTTATTTACATAGCGTTCATCCGGGCACTTCCGTCATTCTTTACCGGTTAAAACATGGTGGCCGGTCTCCAGTGACGGCACACGGCGATAACGTTACGTCAATGGGGATCGCGTGACCACAATACACTCTAGTCAATATATACACCTCTATGGTGAAAACTTAACTCCACACTTAAATTATGGAAAACTCACATTCGCCAAAAAGCATGAATTTTCAATTTATGGAATGCCATCCACTGCAAAAAATCAGGAATTACTAACATAACAAGCAAGTTATGCCCCCTTAAGAGCATCACTATAATCTATTTAAAATTCTTAGTTTACATTTCTAGGAAAATGTGTGTCGAAATATTATATTGTAACACGTGAAAATAAGTATGATTATAATTTTGGGATAAATTATGATAGTGTGCATCCTTTGCCTGAATGGCTGTTTTCATTGACTGTTTTCATTGCAATAAATACTGATGGATATTGTAAACTTTAATTGTTTAACAAAATATCGCGAATAGAAAACAATACATTATCCATACACAATGAGATTTGCCTTCTATGTTGACAAATCATACAGTGTTTTCTTTTTTTATAAATCTACCATTTTAGAAATTCATAGACATTGTGTAACTACCTACATTTTACATGGTATTGACGGTACATTCATTGTGTGTACGAAAGATGCATGTTGCATTATATTTACCTGAATAAATACTACCGATAATGTATTTAACAATGGGAATGAGTTCTAAAAAATAAATCATGCCTTCCTTCTAGCGGTAGTATAAATAATTTCTTAAAATCTATAAAGCCACGTCATCACAAATGAATTTAACTTTATTATATGACAAGCGTTGAAACATTAGTAAGCATGTATACGAGCATGATAGATAATCGGAAAAAAGATATCCATAACTTTCTCAGTGGTAATAACATTTTACTCTATTATGACACCAAAATATCAAAGCTGCCGACGAAAAAATAAATTTAAGGCCAGCTACGCTCGATGACATTGTCTTTATCTCAATCCGAATCCCCTAATGTTTAAAATCGCCACTTGTACGGGACTACTACTAAAGCGTTAAAAGAGGGCATTATAATCTCACTTAACTTCAAGGTACCTCCCATAGGTCACTTAAAGTTAAGTGGGTATTTCTCACTTAAACTGGCCTTTGAATACCACTTTAAGACAAACACTTAAATGATAAGGCAGATTAACTTTAAGGGAAAATTTGATACTTAACAGTGCCTTTGAATACCACTTGCCCTTAACTTACAGGAAGTTACGTATATTTAAGTGAAAGCTAGTAGTTAAGTGGCTATCGTAGACTTAAGATATCCTTTGAATACGGACCCAGTTGTTGCGTTTATCTATGGTTAAATTACTTGCATCTGTCCTAAATCTAATTAACCTCGCTCAATAAATCTTAGGTGAGTTTCATCTGCGATAGTAAGCTTGGTGTAAATTTGTGTTCAGCTGACTTAATGTCAATTGTGCTTGTTAACGATAACAAGATACTCATCGAAACGTCTTCTTTAGCTGGTCGGATAGACGTGGCGATAGAGATGCGGCTTCTCACCAATGCAACGAGGGTTCAATCCCAGCTCAGGGCATGAAATTTATCGTTGTAAGTGAGAGGGATATTCGGTCTCCCGTCCGATCAGGCAGGTTTCCCCCGAGTTCTTCGGTTTCTTCCTGCAGTAATGATCGAAATCATTCGCACGATCTGTGCCAAGGGCCAAATTGGAAACAGGCCTCAGGCCTAATTTGCCACCCTTGTAAAATGACGCGATTATTATTATTATCACTGTATAAACCCTTATACCCATACTTTTTCTCGACTCTTTGATGAAAATGGGAGGGTATTCACCGATACACGGCTATTGAAAAGTGGCCGTGTATCAGTTGAAAAGGGACAAAAATAACAAAATCATGATTTACATATTTTTTTCAACATCTCCTACCCGTTTTGAACATGGTAAAAGAGTCATCATTTTCAACTGTCTCAGTAATTTTTGAATGTGCGTCACCCTCAGTCATATTCTTGCATTTTGTCTCACATTCCTTTACATTTTGATATCTAGTCGCACTTTCACATTTTGTCGCACATTCACATTTTGTCGCGGCTTATGCTCATCCGTGCAGCACATAATCCAAATATTTTACTATTGTAAATGTATCTCTTGGCATTTTCAACACTAAAAACTTTCACATTTTGTCGCGGTTTATGCTATTCCACAGCACGTAATCCAAATATATTACTAGTCTAAATTAATCCATTGGCATTTTCTAGAACTCTACAATTTCAACTCGTCTTCATTTAATGGTAGTTCTTACTTACAGGTACTTACAGGTCTGTTTCTGAGCGCTGGTTAGGTTACCACTATGCTCAGTTCTTCGAGTTCATCTATTTCGTAGTTATCGTTACCGGTTTTGAGGTTGGATTCATAGTTATATAGAATTTCTTGATCACTCCAGAATTTGTCCAGTCTGTGTTCGAATATCTTGGTATTTTTAGCGTTGATTACGTTTTCCGGAAGGTTATTCCACACACTGACGATTCGGTTTGTGAAAAAGTATTTTCTTATGTCTTTATTTGGTCTTTGTTGGAACAATTTTTTACAATGTCCTCTTGTTTTTGATTGTGTTATTGGGTCGAGCAGTGAAGGAAGCGCTGTATCGTATATCCCGGATGTTAGTTTGAAAACTTCTATCATATCTCCTCGATTTCTTCTGTATGCTAATGTTGGTAGTTTTAACTTTCTGAGCCTTTCCTCATATGTTAAGTCTTTAAATCCTGGAATTAGTTTTGTAGCTCTTCGTTGAACATTTTCAAGTGCTGTTTTATGTTTCTTTTTATACGGATTCCACACAGGGTTTGCGTATTCGAGATGTGGTCGTACTAGCGCTTTGTAAAGCATAAGGAATGTTTGTGCATCCATGAATGTGAACGTTCGGCGTATTAGTCCCATGATGCTGTTTGACTTATTGATTTTTTCGTTCATATGGTCTTCAAAGCTTAGTTTATTGTCAATCACAACTCCGATATCTTTTTCTTTATCTGTGTACTGAAGCTCTGTACTGCATAGTGAGTATTTAAAATTTGGTATTGTTCGTTTTCCCACTGACAGAACTTTGCATTTATCTGGATGAAACCGCAACAACCAATTGTCGGACCAATTTTCAAGTTCTGTCATGTCTCGTTGTAGTTGGACATTGTCTTCTGTCGTTTTGATCGTTGTAAATACCTTTGTATCATCCGCGAACATGTAGCATTCAGAAGTGATGTTATCTGGTAGATCGTTGATGTAAATGACGAATAGGATGGGTCCCAGAACACTACCTTGTGGTATACCACTTGTCACTGGTGCATATTCTGAATAGCTATTCATGACTCGGACGCGTTGTTTTCTACCTGAGAGAAATGATTCAATCCAACTGATTAGATTCTGTGAAATTCCATATCGACTGAGTTTATGCAGTAATCGTTGGTGCGGTACCTTATCGAAGGCTTTCATAAAGTCTAGATAGATACAGTCTAGACTTCCGCCAGCGTCTACTATCTTTGTCCATTTTTCCAACACATGTAGGAGTTGTAGTGAAGTTGAACGTCCGGAAATAAAACCAAACTGTTTTGGTGAAAATAACTGGTTTCTCTTCATGTGACCTACAATGTGGTCACGTACCATGGTTTCCAGAACCTTACACAGAATACAAGTCAGGCTAACTGGTCTATAGTTAGACGCTAGCTTTCGGTTGCCCTTCTTGAATAGTGCTGTTATGCATCCTTCTCTCCATTCTTCAGGTAGTGTTTTTGTTAGTATAGAATTTTTGAATATCACTGATACTGGTTTGCTTAATTCCTCACCTAAATCATGGAGAAGTCTGGGGTGAATGGCATCAGGTCCTGGTGATTTGCTTATGTTTAAGTTGTGTAATCTTTTTTTGATTTTATCTTCCTGTATGCATAGTTCTTCCATGTTAATGTTTACTTCTATGTTTTTTAATTCTGGCTGTTCGGCACTGGTTTCGGTAGTAAATACACTGGAGAAAAAGTCAGACAAAGTGTCTGCCTTTTCTTTATCGTTTTTCGTTATTTGTTCTTCGCCATCTTCATTGTGCATAACAAGGTCCGATATACCTGATCTTATCTTGGTTTTACTCTTGGTGTACTGCCAGAACTTCTTAGGGTTCTGTTTTATATCTTTTACTATTTCTTGTTCCTTGTTCCTAACAGCTTTCCGTGTCAACTTTTTCACTTGGTTACGCACTTTACAGTACTCTTTATATCTTTCACTGTTTCGTGTTTCCATATATCTGCACCAGCATCTGTGTTTTTTGCGTATAGTTTGAAGAGTTTTAGGATCAATGCTTGTTTTCCCTTTCCTTTCACTTACATTTCTGACTTTGCGTTTTGGTACGTACTTTTCCTGGATACCCATGATTGTCCCTTTAAACAGTTCCCATTGTTTGTTCACATCCTGAGTGTTTTCCATTATGTCCCAGTCTGTCATTAATATTTCATTTTTCATTCCTGAGTAATCTCCCTTGTCATAGTAGTATTTTACTCTTTCTCGGTTCTCCTGCTGAATATAGCAATTAAACTTAAAGTTTATGATGGAGTGATCACTTTTGCCTAAAGGGCTAGAGTGTTCAACATTTGTGACCATGCCTTCTTCATTTGTGAGAATAAGGTCTAATATATGTGGTTCATTGTCAATTCGGGCACGTGTCGGTTTTGATACATGTTGGAATAGGTAGCAATCCCTTAACTTCTCCATGAATTTAAAGTCTGTTTGGTTTTCTGAGGATGGTGTGTTCCATGTATTCCAATTGATTTTTTCAAAGTTAAAGTCGCCCATGATTAACATATGGCTATAGTTGGCTTCACATACTTCACTTAGTAAGCTTAGTAAATTTTCATTATTAACATCTGTACCACCACTGCTCCTGTAAACACATCCTACTAAGAGTTTGTCTCCCCCAACTAGTTTTATGTTAGTCCAGACGGATTCTTGGTATTTTGTTTGGAATTCAACGGGAGTAGCTTGCAAACTGTCCTTAACATATATTGTGACACCTCTCCCCAATCTATTGTTTAAGTTTTCACTGTACATATCATAGCCTTCCAATGCTATTTCAGCTTCTACTAGGTTGTATCTGTGGTTTTTTGGCTTAACTTCTGTAATACCGACTATGCTAGGATTTTTGTCTTTGGTTAGTAGGCGAAGTTCGTGCATCTTATTTGTCAAACAATCTGCATTTGTGTATGTACAGTTTATACTCTCTATATCATGTATCGGACGTTTATCCGACTTGTGCAAAGTCTGCGTAGACTGAAAAACTAACTTGTGCGAAGAACTTCTAACAAAATTGTGCTTAATATTTACATTAACGCCTCCGTCATTTACATTGTCTTTGGTATGCGTTTTATAAATCGATCCCATGGGGGGCCTCTTACCCTGTAGATGAATTTCCCCTGTGAGTCAGATTCCATCCTTTTTGCCTCCATTATTAGTGTTTTAGTTTCCTCACGTTCTGTAGGTGTCATGTCATGATCCATTGAAATTTCACTGAATGGTCCTTCAACATCACGTATTTTAGATGCACTTGTGAATAATGTTTTTTTTGCATTTTCGCTACTAAATGTTACGAGCAGAGGTCTATTGTAGACACTTATTTTTTCTTCATTGTCATTCCCTGGTGAGGTGCCTGTAACTTTTTCTTTCTTTTTACCTAAACGGGTGACTTTAACAATGTCCACATCGTGAATATCCACATTAATAAGGCTTCCAATATGTTTGATATTTTTGATGTCTTCATTCACTCTTTCGGTTATTATATTTGTGTTTGGCTCGGGGACTCTGAACAAAATCGCATTGTTTTTTCTTTTTTCCCTATCAACCATTTCCTTTATTATTATTTCACTAATGTCACTTTCGGTTTTTGACTCGTGGTTCTTAACAGTTACCTGTTGTTCATTATTAATTATTTCTTTGATTTTATCGACTGTTACAAAATTGCTGTTTTGTTCTAAGTTTTTATCGGAGATCATTTCGTGAACTTGCTCAGCCGTGACAAATTTGTCTGATCGCTGTTCTAATTTTGTCAGTCTATTTTCAAAAGCTTCTAAAAAGAGTCTGCACTTTTCCTCAATTTCCCTATCAGCTTTTAGATTTTTTTCTACTTTCTCTTGACATCGTGGACAGAACCATTTAATGTCGGCTCTCGTGCTCAGGAGATTGTAGGTTTTAACAGCCATATCAAGGCACTGACTTTGGATGCAGAAGTATTTTGCACAATAATCACACTCTAGGACTTTATCCGTTTTTTTTTTGAAGGTTGTAGTGCATAATTCACATGTCCACCCCTCTTCTTCATTGTTAGTGACAGATTTTGAGGTTCGTTTAGCCTTACCTTGTGATCTGTTCGTTGTTTTTGTGTTGTCATTTACCGTCTGACCACTTTTCCCGCCATCTTGGTTTGGATCGTCCTTTAAATTATGAGTCTGTACACAATTATCCTCACTGTCTGAGTTCATATTTCACAATTTTTTTAGTTATCTGCGATTTGGAATGTTACTTTGTTATCTAGAAACAATTTTAAGCAACCAAAACCCACTAAAACTAATTTATTTTATATTTTTTTTACTTTTTATCAGGCCCGTGAAAAGACCCGCTGTTTCCCAACCGGAACCGGAAATAACGTTCTTGTTTTTGTGGATGTCAATACGTCGCGAAGTTAATGGATTGATCTGTGCGGATATTAGCAAATGTACCTTGCTTATCAAAAAAGTTATAATCCAATATCTTGTACTGATCTTGAAGTGTCACCATATTCCTATGCATTTGTAATTTTCCTCGTGTTTGGTGGAATTCGACTCATCATCATGGCTTTAATTTCTTGTTTTCTGATGGATCGGGCTCCTGAATCTTCGCGGTCATCGACATCTCTTGCAGAAATGATATTCTCGGTCTTAGAAATATATATCTCTATCTGTGACATTATAAAGTAGGATTATTCGACGAATTCCCGCATTCATTTCTGCAATCCACTACAATCGTCACAGCCGTTGCGTTGGCAAAACAACAAGAAATGTCATTGTACAAAATGATTGGATGACGTTTGATTTTCTCAACCAATCAATTTCCCTGACCTGAATTAAACAGGGATATGCACGTGAGGTGTACTTACATCATTTACCTGAGTAGAAATTAGCGGTTGCGATGAGATAATTGGGGGGGGGGGGGCTCTGAATGGGAAACTCTTATAATATTTGTGAAATGAAAAGGGCTTTTTAAATTGGGAAAAATCGCTATTTCTCGAAAAAATATTTAGTATAAGTCAGTTATATACCTTGTTTTCTCGGTGTATGCACTGAAAAATCTCTTAGGTTGGATTTATACACAAGGTCTTGTGACAAAAGTATTCAACACAAGGTTTGTGTTCTTGTTAGTGTCTTAACACAAACCTTGTGTACATTTATAAAATCTTGTGTGTTTCGAATGTTGATGCCTCATTTATATGAAATGCTTTTATTCATCAATATTTTCTCTACACATTTTTAAAATTCTCCACTTTATTTGATTTATATGCTATATTTATTTTATCTATCTATGATTATTTCAATTTAGTGCATAATTAATGTATTTAGTGTTTGGTTAGGTTGTTATTAAATTTTGCTATAGTTTAATGTAATATATTTTTAAAATTCTCCACTTTATTTGATTTATACTATATTTATTTTATCTATCTATGATTATTTCAATTTAGTGCATAATTAATGTATTTAGTGTTTGGTTTGGTTGTTATTAAATTTTGCTATAGTTTAATGTATGTTTTGGGGGCATTAGATATAGGGATATTGTGTACATATTTATTATATTCTAAGCTCTTTTTAAGGTTAATTGTAAAACAAAAATTTTAAAGCTTTTTTTATTAGTATTGGAATTAACTTTGTTTATTAATATACCATATGTGTCAATGCTTGTTTTTGTTTTGGTTAGCCCCCATATTTTTTTTGAAGATAGGACTCCATATATGCGACTCCCACTCTATTTTCAGTGTTTTTTTGTCTACAAAATCATCAGGAACACATCGGTACACCTTGCCGGGTGCCCTCTCTCCCCTTCGATCCGCGCCTGGTCACTTTAAATTCTTGCTTGTCTCTGAAGTACAGTTTGGATACCGTTGTGAGTCTGGCAAGGGACAGCGTACGTATAGTCGTTCAGATAAGACGGAAAACTGAGGTCCAGTGTATACATTGGCGTTCACGTTAACGAATCCTTGACAGTTGGAATTCAATCTTAGAATAGGCCATAGCGCCGTTGTTCGGACAACATTGTCCCATTTGCTCTGTATGACACATGCCTTTTTCATTAGTCCAATCAGAGCCGAATACTAGGACGTTAAACCAATTGCATTTAATTTTATGCAGATGACCGGCAATAAGATATGGTCCACTATCTACCACCGCCAGTGATTTTCGCTAAATTATTTTGATTTGTCTCTTCCTTATCCGATTGTATCCAAAACCGATGGAATATCTACCGTTGACATTTTAATTTGTTTTAAATATCAAACAATTAATTTGAGTAATTTCTAAATGGATTATATACAGCCCCAAAAATCGAATGACGACCAGGCAGCTACTATGTTTATAATTTCCCTAGAAAAGATAAGGTATAGGATATTTAGGAGATAAACACTTCATGTTTTGCATTTAGAGGGGTGTTATTGTCCAATAGACATGTCCTGAGATCATTAATAATTTTGTTATCTACATGTATATCTGATGCGCATATAATAATATTGGGTCAATGAATTATCTTCAGATGTATCATTCTTAGTAAAGAAGGGTATCTTATTAATGTTGGGCACGGATATTCGCTCGTCAAATATAATATTCAAATATTCGAATAGCAATCACTATTTTCGTATATATATATTTATAATTCTATTTGCTTTCAAATATTATTAAAGGCTACTTTTATTGTCACATATACATTTGAGGCTTAATTAGATTGTCTAGCTTGTAAGGGTGCTACTCCTATATTGGCCTACCGTCTTCAGAGATGGATCGTCTGTCCAGAGACAGTTAGGCATATTCGGTAACAGCTACCGCCTTTGGTTATATTGCGCTCAGACTTCCAGTTAGATGCATCACGCCTGATCACCGTATCACTTTAGTTACCATGATAATCAACTGTAAGTTCACGTATGCTTGTATAACACAGCTATTGTCTTAAGGTTAGATCTAAATATTAAGGTCACCTGCAGATTTCGTCACGGTTACGAGATGTAAAGATTGTGGGTTACGATTATTGTTCGATCCCTGTTTACATCTCGTGACCTTAATAATTAAATTGAACCATTACTATTGAACACAAATTGAGTCCGACAGAGTAATATTTTGGGAATACCAACCCTAACCGTAACCCATTTTGGAAGCCATGCGGAATCAGATTCCTGTGATTATACCGATCGCCAAATTCAGAAATTTTCTGAATTGTGAGCTTCCTATAGGCTATTACACTGATGGCCAAATCAGAAACCTGTGCATATATATTATAAAGATCGCCAAATTCAGATTTTTTTTTCTCAAATCGTGACACCTGTGCAGGGCCGGATTAACCATGGGGCACAGGGGTTCCCCCCCCCACAAAAAATCCCTGTTTCGTCCAGCCCCCTCCTCTAGAAATGCCTCTCCTATCACGTCTTTATGGGTCGGGGCCTTGCCCATACATGACATTAAAAGGTTCGTTTTGGTCGCCATTATTCACATTTGACAGGACCTTGTTGGTTTTTGGGGGCGCCGCCACCAAATGACATGATTAGAGATTTTCGTTCTGGTCGCCGTATCCACGTCGCCTTATGGGATTCGGACTTAGTTTTAGTTTAGAGGATAAATAGTTTCTCATTTTGGTGTGCTTAACAAAGAGAAATAGCGCTGCCGAAATTGACACACGCAAGCGACGTTGATTACAGCTCCAAGTGGGTGGAAAACGCGTTTGTGACAGTCTAATTTTCAAAATTTTCCAGACCCCACCCCCACGTACAAAGACGCACCGTTCCGCACTCAGTAACTCGGGCATTATATTGGCGTCCCCAACACTCTGCTTCACCCCACTTTTACAATCCTACATACAGCCCTGACCAAGACCCCCCCTTGGCGCTCGCGGTCGGTGATCAGCCCCCCCCCCCACACATTTTCCAGGCCCAAGAGCCCCCACCATGGTTAATCCGGCGTTGCACCTGTGCACATTGTACAGACCGCCAAATGCAGAACATTTCTGAATTGTGAGCTTCGGATATATACAGATCCCCCAAATCAGACATTTTCTGTATTGCGACATAATATGTCCATATAGTTTATACATATCGCCAAATTATGAAAATTTCCTTTATATTAGTATAGATAAATAAATATAGAAATTATCTGAATCTAGTATTGCCCTTTTCGCACTATATAAATAGAGGACACGCCGCGATAGCCCATTGAGTAAGGAACTGGCTCACTAGCCTCCCATCGTGATTTCAGCTTGTCAGTTGTTGGCTAGGGAAAGAGGGTCTTGAAGTAAACCCCGCCGAGCCCTTCGTTGGTACGAAAAACCAAGGTCCCCTGCACATAAAAGAGTCCTTACAGATGGTATTCGAAATACGAACAGGTCCTGGCACACTGTATGTTGTATGCCAGTCTTCACTACACAGAGAGAAAAAAGTGGGTCAGTTGACTCATTTGGGTGAGTATCCATAAAACGACTCACTTTTCGTTGACTAACTTGAGACTTACTTGAGACACACATGGGACTCAAATACTATGTTAAAAGACTCATTTTTGTGACTCGCCCAAAAATCCATAAAACGACTCGTTAAGTGAGTCAAGTGACTTGTCTGTTAAAGTGAGTTCTTTGACTATTTTATTGAGTCTTGTGACACAGCAGGTGAGTAACGGGGCTAACTGTAGTAAGTCGAAAGACTAGTAAAGTGAATCAATGCAAATAGATTAGAGTCAAATGACTATAGCCTACACAACGAGTCAAATGACTCCACATAAGCCCGAATCCTATTAAAATACAATTTCATTTACTTTTACTGATTTTTTTGGCGGCGCACAAAGTTGCCGAAAAATATCGGTAGATACTAAAAACGAATACGATTCCAGTATGTCACATTTTCCAACAACTTATGTCTGATGTATCAACCTCTGCCTCAGTGTCATGATTTGTTCCTCCTTTGAACTAACCAACTAGTTAGCCGAACAATCAAATAATATAATACTATTTTTCTACGCCTGTATGATCATTAATTTGTCATATTAAAAGTTGAATAACAGCGAATATATAAGTATTTTATTCTACCAATTTAAATATTATAAATAAAACACATTTATATTTTTAATTCACACAGATATAGTAAATGGTCACTAAGAATCAGTTCAATGTTCCCAAAACACATTAACATTTGAAGTCTAAGAAATATTTCGCATTTCCAATACCATAAGTTGTTATTTATCCGTGACATCACCTTCTCTGTTTTCTGCAATGATACAAAAACAAATTTTCCAGACTAACATAAATATTTCAGTGTTTCAATCATTTTTTAAAGTTTCAGCTGATGTTTAAATGTCAAATATTACTACACCAACCCTCCGAATTAAGTGAAACTTACCATTTCAGTGGGACAAAGCATTGTCTTTATGTCTTCTTGTAATAAAGTTGAACCTGTTTTAACAGTAGCATCAAGTCAGTCCTGAAAAATAAATCCAAACAACTTACAAGTAAATCGCTTTATGTTAGATTTAGTAACATATAAAACTTGCAAAACACTGACATTCAAATTACTTCATTCCGAGCGAAGATATGAGTGCTTGGAGATGTAGCATATGTTTTTCTTATTTTTATGGAAACGGTACTGGACAAACATTTTACCTTTAAATTTTCAAATCGCTGGGGCATTCTAGAGAGTTACTTATGGGTTTAAGTAACGTCTAAATTTTAGTTTAAAATACAAGATTTGAAGCCAAAATAAAGACCAGCAATAAATAATGCATCTTTAATGTTTAGTCTTAAGCCTGTTAGACGTACGAAAATCGTTTCATATTATTGACAAAGTATAATAAAATATAATAGTGATCTATTATTGACTCCGTTGTGATTTAGAATTTACTTTTTTCGTACTCTGTTTGCATAGTAAATGTGACTCATTTATGAACTACATGGTGACTCGCTTTTGACTCCGTCTTATTATTAGCCTAGTAACTAAGTCTAGGCCAATGTGCTTGTACTCTGGGCCTAAAGTCAAATTGCCTAATTCCCAGATAAATCACTAACTGGATAATAATAATTTCTTAACGCCACGAACGATTTGATAAATTTGAATTTGAATTCTTAATGAATATCAAAATCAGCGGCCTATTTAATATTATGCCGCTTAATCTATAAAATAGTAAACAAAGTATTGTATAAAGTATTATCCTTAACAAAAAAAAAAACACAAGTCATTCACCTTTTTTATTGTAGATTCTTGTAGATGCATTGGATTTTCTTTTAGGCCAATACGGGTCCATTCTTCGACAAACGGCCGCCCAAAACTTCCACCCACAATTCATTTCACCGGAAGGACTCACTCTTGACCAGCCCGTGACTCACTTAGGACTAAAGTCATCGCTGATTTTTTTAATAACTCGAAAGTGACTAGTTGGTGACTCAGAAGTGTCCATGCAAGTTTCAATGAACTAAGTCATGGTTGACTCGTGTGCCGCTAATCTGGGTGAAAAGACTCATCTTTCTGAGTATTTTCTCATAACTCACCAAAATGAGTAAGTTTTACTCATTTTTGACCCACTTTTTTCTCTCAGTGTAGCCCGTTATGATATTTCTTATCCCATTTTTGAGGATTACTGGTTCAAACCCTATAATCGGTTTTCAGAGTTATCTCCCTTGAAGTGGGCGTTGATTGGTCTTGATTGTCATACATAATGCGGGTATAAGACCAAAGACATATTGATTGTGACTATAACCGGAAAAGGAACCCCGAGCAAAAGATTGTTTTCGTGGAACAAGCCTGAATATATAAATAAATGATATAATTTTTTTTAAAATTAAAGATGATAAGAGCTATTTTAGTCTTTAACAATCATGGAAAGGCGAGGATGACCAAATTCTACGAATACTATGTGAGTTTTGTTTAACCTTTCTTCTGGACTTCAGTCCGTCGTCTACCACTCTGAAGAAATGATAGTTCCACTGCCTATAATCCAACAAGTTAGATGTTACTCTTTGATGCTGACAACGTAACATCTAACATCCGAACGGTCAAAAGCTCGCCGCAGAAATTGATAACTAGTTTACTTCTTTCAGCGGACCGCGAAATTCACAATGTTCAATTATCTGCATTGCTAACACATAAAACTTACATATCATATCCATCTATGTTTCAAAAAAAAAAGTTTGCTGTATATTTTGCAAAGGCAAAACTGCCGTAAAAAGTACAAGCTGAAGCAAACACGGACTGCCACGGTAATAACACAAGCCCAAATTGCGCCGTTGTCCACATGTACACGTATCAAAAAATTATGCCTTTTATATACATGTAGACGCATTAAATGCATAGGTAATAACTTTCCAAATAACATACTTCGTTCATGTGCGGCGCTGGGCTTGGGATTAGGAGATCAATAAGAAATGAGCCCTTTTCAACAATATACAAATATTATACTATTCTCCAGTTTCTGCCGTCAGAAATGCAAGTATGGCTATTTGCTTCCTTATAAGAAACAGATAAAGAACTAAAGTACATATTTTTTTTCTGTTTTTATTGGTCCGAGTATTAGTCGAAGTGGTCTTACAATATAGATTAATTCATCCGAGTGGTCTTTTATGTTGGTCCGAGTGATATTTGGGTTGGTCCGAGTGGTCTTTGGTTCGAGTTGTCTAGTTTGTTCTCCTGGTTACCTTAATTTTGTTCCATCTTTTATAACTCCAAATGGTGTTTCAGTGCGCACTTAAATCAAACCCATTCAAGATTTTTTTATTCTTATCACATATTTTAAGTTTCGTCCTATAATTGGTCAAAAATGTAAAAATTTATATTGAGTTTTCTTTTGCTTTGATGCGAGAATCTGTTATTCAGTTATGTTTCTGTGTTATTATGGGTTTATGGTTGTATTTCTAAATTAATCATTATTCATTTATTTCAGCCTGAAGATATGCAACATCAAATAGTGCGGGAAACGTTTCATCTGGTGTCTAAAAGAGAAGATAATGTTTGTAATTTTTTAGAAGGTGGAACGTAAGTGGATGCTGATTATACTTATAAAATGACAGTTAATATATTATGTTAATACTGGTAGATAAAAAGTCTTGTCAAGCGGAATCACTTTTAATAGCAGATAATTAGGGTCATTGTATCTTTTCCCAATTCAGAGCTGATGCTGCAAGTTCAAATTGTTCTCACACATGTAGCTACTGTAATTAATTAGAGTATTGATTGACAGGCCAAGTAGTCATTGACTTCTTGTAAAAATAACAACTTTATCCAAACCTAATGAAGATTGATTAACCTGATAATATGTATTACATTATTGAGCAAGAGCTGATTCAACATTGTTGCTTTAAATTATTTCAATGACATAGATTTTTGCAGACATGAATGAAGTAGAAAATGTTTTCACAGGACCACAGGTGTATGTTGTAAAATAAATGTGTTCTTGAAGAAGTTGCAAAAAAAGCTTAAAGGATCTAACCATCTTATTCATTATTTTCCATAATATTTGAAATTAAAAACATGAATTAGAAGTCAATATTGGTCTATTTCAATCAATATTGATGTTGTTATGTTACCATGAATATGGAATCCTGATATCCAATATTTAAGACACATAGAACATTTTATGATCAGAACACAAGTCTGTGATTTTGGGAGCCATTTGTAATGTACAAAGCAAATCATATCCTACAAGACACTGTGGCAGTAATGACTGAATCACAAACAACAAAATAATAATAAAAATAAAATGATGATGTTCAATTTTGACTGTTCACGTATTTCAACGAACATTATTGATTGGAAATTACAATAATGATTTTTAGAAATTGCATATAAATCACTTTCATACATTCATAATACATTAACATATACTTTTTGACCCATTATTGTTGATTTTAGTGTTCCAAAAATAGAGCCATATGCCCTTTAATTGCTAAATATTATATTTAACAGGTTAATTGGAGGATCTGATTATAAACTGATTTACAGACATTATGCTACTTTATATTTTGTGTTCTGTGTTGATTCATCAGAAAGTGAATTGGGTATTTTAGATTTAATACAGGTATAGCATTTTTCGCTTAATTTTTTATACGCCCACATTGAAATGTGGTCGTATATTGCTGTCCGTCCGTCGGTCCGTCCGGCGTCCACAATTGCTTGTGGACGCTCTAGAGGCCAAAGTTAATATGCGATGGACTTTAAATGTATACACAGTGTTTAAGGTCATGAGCTGAAGAATCCTATTGATTTTCAGCAATTTCCAATAATAACTGTCAGAGTTATGGCCCTTGATCACTTAAAAAAATCTTGTGGACGCTCTAGAGGCCAAAGTTAATATCCGATTGACTTTAAATTTATACATAGTGTTTAAGGTCATAAGACGAAGAAGCCTATTGATTTTCAGCGATTTCCGATAATAACTGTTATAGTTATGGCCCTTGATCACTTCAAAAAATCTTGTGGATGCTCTAGAGGCTAAAGTTAATAACCGATTGACTTTAAATTTATACACAGTGTTTAAGGTCATGAGATAAAGGAGCCTATTGATTTTCAGCAATTTCCGATAATTACTGTCTGAGTTATGGCCCTTGATCTCTTAAAAAATCTTGTTGACGCTCTTAGAGGTTAAAGTTAATAACCGATTGACTTTAGATTTATACACAGTGTTTAAGGTCATGAAACGAAGAAGCCTATTGATTTTCAGCAATTTCCAATAATTACTGTCAGAGTTATGGCATTTGATCACTTCAAAAATTCTCGTGGATACTCTAGAGACCAAAGTTATTTTCCGATTGACTTAAATTTAAACACGCAGTGTTTAAGGTCATGAGACGTAGAGGCCTATTTATTTTCAGCGTTTCTGATAATTACCGACTGAGTTATGGCCCTTGATCACTTTCAAAATTTTGTGGACACTCTAGAGGCCAAAGTTAATATCCGATTGACTTTAAATTTATACACAGTGTTAAAGGTCATGAGACGAAGTTATGGCCCTTGATCACTTTCAAAATTTTGTGGACGCTCTAGAGGATAAAGTTAATATCCGATTGACTTTAAATTTATACAAATTGTTGAAGGTCATGAAACGAAAAGTATATTTAGTTTCAATGAATTTAGTTGAACAGCATGGAGGAGAACTTTATCAAAGCCAAACAAATTCCAATGATTTTCTGATAATTACATAATGAGTTGTTACTTTTAATCAGATTTTAGTGTATTATAAATGTTTCATTACCGAAAAAAGTAAAATATGCGACAACTCTTGTTGACTGCCTGGACGATTTATCTGCTGTGGGCGTATGTTTCGTTGCCTGGCAACCTATGTTTAAAGACTGAATGAACCCATTACCAAAAATTACATGTGCTGTTGGTTGACTAAAAGCATTATAGGAAGATTCAAACACAGCCAATGTCAGATAGAAATTCATTTTGCGAATCAGTCTTCCAAGTTCTGTTATAGGCCTATAGCTCAACATAGGTGAAATGGCTCATGCAATCATAGACTAGTAAGGTCCTGCTCACACCAAAGATTATTTGTCAGCAAATTTTGGTCTGCGGTAAATAATATGGCCTGACAGATTGTTCCAGTGTGCTATATAACATCTGGATTAATTCCAAATACATGAATGAAGTGCGCACATTCTGATTTGCTGAAGAGATTGTCACCAAAAAGAAATCAGGCGGTCTGAGACAAATAAATCTTGGTGTATGCAGAACTTTTAAGGCCTCTTGATATGTAGCCATTATGATTGTTCTTCTTCCCAGATAATTATGACCGATTGACTTGCATAATTTGTTGTAGCAATGTCATTTTTTCTACATCATATGAACAAAATGCTTTATGGGTCCATCAAATAGCAAAAATATTCTTAAAGAAATGTTTTGCTTCTGTAATACATCATTGACAATTTTTATTTTCAGGTTTTTGTAGAAACACTAGATAAATGTTTTGAAAATGTTTGTGAACTGGATCTCATTTTCCATGTGGATAAGGTAACTACTGTTTTAAAGATATATTTTTTAGTAATTTAATAAGATGTGTTTATACCATAGCACTTTGGATGATGTCTTCTTTTATTTTGGGTTTTATGTCCACGGTCACCTATAGGAGGATATCACAGACAAAGTATACAGTCTTTCTAAGTTGTAAGGGGAGTAACTCCATATTAAACATAGATGCAGACCACCATTAAATATCATGTCCTTGGTACCCACAAATTGTAATTCATTTATATATACCAGTTTCTCTTTCTCTCCCCTTTTGCATGAGGATTTGTTGATGAAAGAAGAGGGTTTAAATTAACATTTGCGGCCCAGGTTTTGGTAACTACTCCCCACTAAGAGGTAGAAAGCTAACAGAGTTAAGAGGTTGGCTACCATGATACATGTATGTTTGGCGAATAGTTACCGATACATGTGTTAAGTATGCTATTACAAGTTTGTGTATCTCAAAATTTCATTGGTCAACCTTATACAAAATTTGGAGCATTGACATGACCATTTGTCACTCTATCTGTAGTGAAAAGTGCTCAACCCAAAAGAAATTTGGGAAAAAAGTTGAGCCAGGACACCAGAATTAACAAAGTCATGGGGAAATTAATGGTGGTCTGCCTCCAAAAAGGGGATCTTAATCATGCATATTTCAGAAATTACTGATATTATCAATAAATTCTTGCCTTACATATTTATCAGTTAAGAGTACATGTAATATTGTTTTAGATTGCTTGTTAAACTGTGATTACTCGAGATGAAATATTAAATTTTATATTTGGATTTTGTATAGGTGTTATATATATTACAAGAGTTGGTAATGGGTGGTATGGTGTTAGAAACTAATATGACAGAAATATTAACTAGAATAGAAGAACAAAATAAATTGGAAAAACAAGAGGTATAAATTCTACTCTCTCTATATTTGGTTTCAGTTACTTACATGTGCCACAGGCTTGTCTGGTTTTATCAGGTTTTCTAGATCATGGTCTGAGGACATTAAGCTATTATTGTATATTACAGAAATGAAATGTTATAGGGTTCAACAGCTTACTGTTCTGCATTGATCTTGGCTATTGAAGATGGGCATACACCATGTAGTGTGTTATGAGGGAAATTTTGTCAGGACAGCGGCACTATGGTCTACTCTTATATCGAATTCAAACTATCAAGGGATCTTTTACGTGCATGCCAATGTGTACCCTGGACCTCGGTTTTCTATCCCATCCAAATGACTAGACAGTTGTCCTTGTCAGGCCCTCCATCCTGCATCACTGACATGGGGGGACCACACCGGAAAATCTGGATGAACTTTCGAGGCCAATGCAGGGATCGAACACCGACCTCTATGCTAGCGAGCCAGCGTCTTACCCGCTTAACCACTGTGAGAGTGACATATTCCTTGACTGTGAAGTGGGTAGGATAAGATTCCATGTTGATAAGATTGTTCAGTATTACTTATCTGATGATGAAGTTTGAAGACTAGTGGCAAATAAGTTTTATAATGAATAATTTTTTTTTCTAAAAATGGTATTTAAGGGAAATATTTGTTTCATGTAATTTTTAGGTTAGTCGTAATGTATTATAGTCATAAACAATTCATGATCTTTTTGGGAGAAGACCGACACACAGTGACAGACAAAAAACACTTATTTTCATTACACTTTGCCATAGCCATCCCATAGTGCAGCTTAACTTACTAGCGTTATGTTATTAAAAAGATGTACAATGCATAATTGTATAAAAGCTATATCCACACTAAAACAATAGTTGGTTTAAACAGTATTTATTTCGAGAATATTATACAAAATAAAAAGCACAAAGAATAGGATACAAGAACAAGCCAAGTAGGCTTATATTAATTTGCTTAAAACTGCCAGCAAGAAATAATATCTTCTTGATCAGTATTTTTGTTTATGATTTTATGATGTTTTTTTTTTATTATCAGGCTGGTATAGCAGCTGCTCCTGCTAGAGCTGTTTCTGCTGTGAAAGAAATGAACATTCCACAAAAAATAAAAGACATAAAATTACCAGATTTACCATCTATTGGAAATTTAAAATTTTAGTGTTCAGTTTATGACATTAGATTATTATTTAAACATGACTTTTGGATATTTGAAAATTCCATTGGTGCAAATAGTGTGGATACATCAATTTGGTTGATGCCAAATGGAACATTTGAAAGGAAGAACAAGATGGTTTTACCAAAAATGATACTCTGAAACTACATCTTTAACTTTATTGAATCAAGAATTGTTGCTGATTATTTACATTTAGTTTAAGGTTTTTTTTCATTATTAGTGTAAATTTTACAAATAATTGGTAATCAGCACAATTAAATATATAATATTGATATTCAAAATGGTTGTTGCAATTGATAACTTTCATTTTGATTGATTGAAAATATTGTTTCAGTTGAAGCTGTGTGGAATTGATTCCTTGTTTCTCCTGCCCACTATGGAAAACATGTGCAGTAGTGTGGTAAACAAAACACAAAGTGGGTTTCAAAACACAAAATGTTAAAGGGACAATAACACTCTTGCTGGCTTGACAGGTCCAGAATTTTTTTTTTAGCCTTATTTAACTACAAGATGTTTAAGTGTCCTACCTGTTGTGTAAATTATCCATTACAACCTATCTTACTTGCCCAGAAGGTTCGAAAATATGTTTAAATCAAAGTTGCATTTGAAAGTGCTTACGTAAGGCTTTTCAAACCATGTTACGGCATGTAGTTGATTTTTTCCAATTTTTAAAATTAGGTGCATTATTAAATTTGTATCATTTTTTAATTGAAATATTGTAAAATAGTACACATTGTTGACCAGAATAAAGATTGGAACATATTATTCAGTTACAACAAGAGTGGTATTGGGGCTTTAAGGCATGGTGTTCTTTTTACATATAAGACAAAGACAATATTTAACTTCAATAAATTTAATATCAAATAAAATTTGATACCAGGTAGCTTGGTTTAAGTTTTGAAGATACAAAATAACACTACTTTGATAGAGTGAATTCGCAGTCAATTAAGGTAAAACAAAATTCCGCTAATGCCATAATGGCACCACGATAAATGTTGTTGGTCAAACTAAAAAGCGAAAGACTCATTCTATTGTGTATTGATACATTTAAAAAACAATGTTTAAATATAAAGTTTTTTTATCAGGTACTAGAAAATTTGACAAAATCAAAAAATTTGGTCAGAAGGTTTACATATAGATATACTTTTTAGCGTATAGACAGAATGTGGGAACAAAATTCTAGTGGCGCTAGCAATTTTGTAAGATGCGCGTGATTTAGTACACCAGATATGATTGGAAAATACATGAATAATAATGATGTGTTTGGTAATGTTCGCAAATGAAAAAGTGATAACTCAGGATTACAGTATGGTTCTTATATTTTTTTAAGTAGTTTTTGCCGTTTTATATTGGGTTGTTTGTTTTTTTTATTTGAATGGGTTAGTGCACAATTTGCTGGGTCCTCGACCAAAGCCTGGTCGAGAACAAAGAATCAATTCAACACAGCTATCTGCTTACCTACATGTATGATTGTTATCAACTAGATTTCAGAGATATTCATGTCTTTTTCCCTTAAAGTTACATTATTCAAGATATAAAGAACTAGCCATTCTTGCTATATAATAGCTTGAAAGTAGATGATGTAAAATTAATAATTTGAATATTTCGTTCAAATTACTCTTTTGCAAGCAAAGATATTAGCCTTTGAAGGTTTGATAGACATTGGAATAATTTCAACTACGGTCCTGGTTGATCAAAGCTAAGTCGCGGTAGTCTGGGTTCTGCCATTTTGATTAAATCAAATCATCGCTGAATCGTTTTAATCTGTTTAATATCAGAGAAATCTGATGCCATCCAGAGTTGATTTAGGCCAGGATCAGTTAATTAATGTCTAATTAATACTTTAGAAAACATTTCAGGCCCATAGAAAGACCTGCAATAGGAAGATTTAGCTCTTGAATAATGTAACTTTAACAAAAACTCACAATTTATTTCCATTCCGAATTATATGATTTCTATATATTTTGTGTAATGTAGTGGATGTTTCTAGATTGTGAGTTCAGAATGAAAGGAATATTTGTTCTTATTTCTGGAACATTCTGTCAGTAATTCTCATTTTGTACAAAGGGAGATAAGAGGCTACAAAAGAATATAAATGTACCATAGTATGATTTTAAATCAATATTTCATATACATAATTCTCACACTTTATGTTAAAATTGTATGACTAATGCATACTGAGCAACAGATGTGGTTATAGTAAAGATATTTTGAAATATTTGGGTATTTATTATGCATGAAAAATATTTCACTGATTATTGTTTTGTTGTTTAGCGTGATAAATGAATGGTTGTTGATTCATGTTGTATTACATAGATTGTTATCAAATATAAACATGGTTATTTTCATGGTTGACTGGTGATAGTATGAGTGAATGTTATAGATATATTACATAGTGGCTATTGTTACGCTCCGTAAAAATAGTCCTCAGGCTATTGTAACAACGGTGGCTAAGTGGGTAAGACACTGACTTGCTAGCCTGGAGATCATAACAATAGCCACTGGGTATAGATTATTGTTTCTGTTCATTGTCAGTACTGAAGTATTTATTTAATTCGTATTTAACTTACTTGTGTTGATACTGATATGAACACATGATTCAATATATAGTGTATATCTGGTTTGTTTTTAGGAACAGAATAAATTTTGACCTCTTATCAAACATTAATTTTTAATTATCTGTACATAGCATATATAGGTGCATCAATAAATGAAATAAAAATATTTGAATTGCTAAATCAATAGTAGGCATCATAGTGTATATATGCATAACAATATGGGCTATTGTAAAAAGTAAATAAATATTATGTTGAATATATAACTTTTTCTTTTTGTCTATGAACAGTGATCCTTTTTAATTTATTGGATCAGTGTTCAGTTTGAAATGCCAAAATTCAAGGATTGTTTAGAAGTTTCACGGTCCGCTTGGTTTTTTTTATTATTAGATCAAGTCTTATACAGACTATAATCCAATCAAAGGGATTATTGCTGAAACATATTGGACTAACAATAATTTAGTTCAATTTTTATAGCAATTTGTGTGTATGTGTTTTGACACGCTTGAGTCATAGGCTGGTTTGGTAGCTCGTAGACCAACCGCAAATATTCAGCTTAAAATTTTGTATGTGCAGGACCAAGAGTGTTACCGCCAGTCTGCGATCTTTGCACAGGTTAACTAAATTTTCCCCCATAGTAGCATGCGTGTATTGCAGGTTTTAAGGCTGTGGCTAAATACAGAAATACTGATAATCTGCAATTGTTTCATTACAAGTGAGCACATTCTTTTTATGTGTTTATTCTGCACTTGGCTGTGAATAAATAGATCAAAATTGAATAAAATCTCTACAGTACTTGTACTGTTGATAAGAGTATAAAAAATAAACTTATCTATTTTCAAAATAATCAAATAGTAAATTATGAATTGCTTTGCAGAATTATCTTTCTAAGAATATTTTGACCTTTTAAGCTCAGGGATGTGATGCAACACAACGTTCTTAGTGGTTTGGTTTCTGTGATTTTGTCAATAATAAAGAAATGTTATATGAAGATTAACAATGGAATTTTAGTGTTTGACATCCCTTGTGTACAAAATATTTAGAAAAAAACTACCCAAAAATATATTCTGTGATTTTGCCAATAATAAAGAAATGTTACATGAAGATTATCAATGGAGTCCTTGACATCCCTTGTGTACACTATATTGGCAAAATATTTAGAAAAACAACTACCAAAAAATTGTTTAAAACTAATGGAAGAAGAAAGGCTATTGGCCTGAAATTATAAACAGGCAAGTGTTTGGTTTTGTCATCATAATGGGTGGCTTCTTACATTAGGGTGATGTTAAATAAAAATTATTATTATTTTCATTCTGTGATTGTTTAACTCAAGGAAGAAGATAGGATACTGGCATGAAATTATAAACAGGAAAGTATTTGCCAAATTGGATATGTCATAATTATTAATAATGTGGGGCTCCTATTTATTAGCCTAGAGTGATGTGAAATAAACAATATTTTCTTGGTGAATGATGGAGTGCAGGAGTAGCAGCTGATGGTATTACCCTATGTCTGCTTCTGTGTGGGGCTTATAACATCTGCTTCCACCAGATTAAAATTACAGACAAAAATAATGTGTGACATAGGTAGGCCCTATATATTTAACTCACTGATAAGTATGTTACTTATTAAGCAGGCTTATTAAAGACCCCCCCCCCCCTTCAAGAGTGCGTACTTTATGGATGGCCCCCTTACATAATTGATTTGAAAGTAGATAAACGATTAAGCGCAAATCAGTTTACATACATTCATATTACATTATTATATGCATTGCAATGCATTCGAGTCAAATTCTAAGAACCAAAAATTGGTGATTAAGCTCCTTAGAGAAATTTAGTTAACGGTACAGATTAAAAATTGTAGTTTATTACAATTTTAGTGTCCAATACACATTAGGCTTATGTATGAATTATGGACAAGCTAATTTAATTCAACTTGTTCAATTATGAAAAAAGCATAAAAAGGTAAAAAAAAAAAAAAAAGCAGTAATATAAATGTCACTGTAAAACTCAGCTAACGCGATGGCGTTCCTTTAAATATTCGCGGTCTTTTAATACTACATCACGTGCATATGCTGACCAATCAGGCAACGAGCACCTTTGATGATAGACAGATACCGGAAGTAATTGGTTGTTGTTTTCTCGTTTGATTATTTATGTTTACATGTCTACTTGGGGAGATAAGTGTCAGATTAGTGTTCACGGGAGTGGTAGAGTCCCATTAAAAATACAAAAACGTGGCGTCGATCCCAGAAAAAAGCAGTCGGTTAGTTTAGTTATGTTTATTATGTAGTATTATATAAAATATTATTCACTGACAAAACTCTTCTTGAGTTCAATCATCATGCACTCGAGCAGTTACTACCAATTGATTGAGCGAATTATCTTGCAGACCTACCTGGTTATTTTTCATCAGCTTAAGCAAGGTGTCTAATAAAGTGTCATAGTATTCGCGTGAACTGTTTGGTCAGCCAGCATTGTTCCCCAGTGGACGTTTACGGCTCCTCCATTCACTTGAGTTATTCAGTAGGGTTGTTAAGAATACCAGACAACTCATCCCAAAGACAACTCATCCCAGACAACTCATCCCAATAAAAGACAACTCATCCCACTTTTAAAGACAATTCATCCCAAGTCAAAAGACAATTCATCCCAAGTTAAAAGACAATTCATCCCAACTTTATTGTCTTGGGCGAACCATGGACTCACAAACTATGCAGCTATCAGACATTTTGAAAAATGATACAGAAATCTTCTTCTTCTTTTGGTGTTTAACGTCTGCTTCCACTTAAGTGATATCACAGACAAGACATAGGAGAGCCGAAGCTGCTTCCTGATTTTTAGAATATGATTTTGCAATCTTTCAATTTGGCCTTAGGACATGGATTTAGGTTTAAGTCGGAAGTTCTTCCCTTTATTTAATAAAAACACATCGTTGGTAGATGATCTCTTCTGTTTCTGGATTGGTAGATGTCTTCTTTGCGTTATTTATCTTTAGGTGCCAGGCCTGTCTTCTCGTGGCCTCCCCTTACTCCACTATCCCACTGGTATTTGTTTTAGCGAAATAGTGTTTAGATGCCGAGCCCGTCTGATCATGACTCCCTCTTACTCCACTATCCCGCCAGTTTAGTAGTAAATTAAACTAATATAAAATTAAATAAATAAAGAGAATATAATAAAGTTGTAGTCAAATAAATTGAAGGTAATAAAATAAAGTAAATTAAAGTATTTAAAGTAAAGATAAAGTAAAATGAATTAATATTTGAGTGTAGTATTTTATACAATACCCCAGCTTTGAGACTTACTCAAACCATTTAAATTAACATTATGTTAATTGTCTTTGAAGTGCTTCACCAATTTAATTAGTTTGTAATAGGGGTAAATACTAAAACTCAGTTTTGGTTAATCCTTGTTCTGTTAATTGATTTTGTGTGAAGTGCTTCATGATGAAAAAATGAAAGAAACACATCTACTAATCTATTAAAACAACAAAGTACTAAAACAGTAATACAAACAGGTAATCATCAATTTATTACAACAACAATATCAATTTGAATAAAACAAACAGTAATCACCAATTTGATTAAAACAACAATATCAATCTGATTAATATAACAATATCAATTTCGTTTTGGTCTGAGTGGTCTTCAAAGATAGTAACTCAACTGTTTTGAAACAAATGTCACTTATATTTGTTGGGATGAGTTGTCTTATAACCTGAGTCTCTCTCTACCAATAAAGTTGGGATGAATTGTCTTTTGACTTGGGATGAATTGTCTTTTGACTTGGGATGAATTGTCTTTTGACTTGGGATGAGTTGTCTTTTAATTTGGGATGAGTTGTCTTTTATTGGGATGAGTTGTCTTGGGATGAGTTGTCTTTGGGATGAGTTGTCTGGATACCATAATGATACAGAAATCTTCTTCTTCTTTTGGTGTTTAACGTCTGCTTCCACTTAAGTGATATCACAGACAAGACATAGGAGAGCCGAAGCTGCTTCCTGATTTTTAGAATATGATTTTGCAATCTTTCAATTTGGCCTTAGGACATGGATTTAGGTTTAAGTCGGAAGTTCTTCCCTTTATTTAATAAAAACACATCGTTGGTAGATGATCTCTTCTGTTTCTGGATTGGTAGATGTCTTCTTTGCGTTATTTATCTTTAGGTGCCAGGCCTGTCTTCTCGTGGCCTCCCCTTACTCCACTATCCCACTGGTATTTGTTTTAGCGAAATAGTGTTTAGATGCCGAGCCCGTCTGATCATGACTCCCTCTTACTCCACTATCCCGCCAGTTTAGTAGATGTTAGTAGTAAATTAAACTAATATAAAATTAAATAAATAAAGAGAATATAATAAAGTTGTAGTCAAATAAATTGAAGGTAATAAAATAAAGTAAATTAAAGTAAAAGTAAAGATAAAGTAAAATGAATTAATATTTGAGTGTAGTATTTTATACAATACCCCAGCTTTGAGACTTACTCAAACCATTTAAATTAACATTATGTTAATTGTCTTTGAAGTGCTTCACCAATTTAATTAGTTTGTAATAGGGGTAAATACTAAAACTCAGTTTGGTTAATCCTTGTTCTGTTAATTGATTTTGTGTGAAGTGCTTCATGATGAAAAAATGAAAGAAACACATCTACTAATCTATTAAAACAACAAAGTACTAAAACAGTAATACAAACAGGTAATCATCAATTTATTACAACAACAATATCAATTTGAATAAAACAAACAGTAATCACCAATTTGATTAAAACAACAATATCAATCTGATTAAAATAACAATATCAATTTCGTTTTGGTCTGAGTGGTCTTCAAAGATAGTAACTCAACTGTTTTGAAACAAATGTCACTTATATTTGTTGGGATGAGTTGTCTTATAACCTGAGTCTCTCTCTACCAATAAAGTTGGGATGAATTGTCTTTTGATTTGGGATGAATTGTCTTTTGACTTGGGATGAGTTGTCTTTTAATTTGGGATGAGTTGTCTTTTAATTTGGGATGAGTTGTCTTTTATTGGGATGAGTTGTCTTGGGATGAGTTGTCTTTGGGATGAGTTGTCTGGATACCGGTTGTTAACTACATTAATTTGGAGCCCCAATACCGGCAATACCACTCTTGTTGTACCGGTAACTGCATAATAATCCACAATCTTTTTTATGCTGAACAAATTGTACTATTTTACAATATTCCGACTAATAAATGATACAAATTCTATCTTAAAGGGACAATAACACTCTTGCTGGCTTGACAGGTCCAGAAAAAAAAATTAGCCTTATTCTAACTACAAGATGTTTAAGTGTCCTACCTGTTGTGTAAATTATCCATTACAACCTATCTTACTTGTCCAGAGGGTTCGAAAATATCTTTAAATCCGAGTTGCATTTGGAAGTGCTTACGTAAGGCTTTTCAAACATTGTTACGGCATGTAGTTGAACTTTTCCAATTTTTAAAATTAGGTGTGTTAAGATGAAATTTGTTTCATTTTTTAATTGAAATATTGTAAAATAGTACAAATTGTTGACCAGAATAAAGATTGGAACATATTATTCAGTTACAACAAGAGTGGTATTGGGGCTTTAACATACCTTATTTTAAAAATTGGAAAAATTCAACTAGCCTAAATGGTTTGAAAAGCTTTATGTAAACACTTCAACTTAGGGATTTAAAGTAAAAATATTTTCGAACCCTCAGGACAAGTAAAATAGAATGTAATGGATAATTTACACAACAGGTTGGACACTTAAACCTCTAGTCTATTTTCAACAATTTTTTGGGGAGGTCCCAAATACCCCCCACAAGGACTCCCTACTCCCTTTGGGTTTCTTTGAGGTTCGCAAGTCCGTTTGTTTGACACTATCAGTGCCCTAAATACTGCCAGACTGCGTTTACGGCAGCTTGTTTTTCAAAAATTTCTGGGGTCTCTTGCTCCTCCAACCACCGGTGGCTGGCCGCTGCCACTACTCCTAGTTAATTTGTCACTTTGGCGCTTAATATATCGCGCTTTATGGGCGCTCAGTTACATTATGCCCTTCGGGCGTGCAATGCTCAGAAAAACAAATGTCCCCATGTCTTCAATGAATAATCTGGTAACTCTACTCTCTGGCCATGGCTGGATTGACTTCTGATACTTGAGCTTTTGAGGGAGTCACAGTGTGTACAGTGTTTATTCTCCCCTTTCAATAGAATCTCTCCTCAGTTCAGCAACATGACAACCCTTCATTTAATCTGGGGTCTCCCCTAAAACTTTGGACAGTGATTTATTTAACGTATTCGAGAACTGTTTAAAGCTGTATAATATTGTTACACAGTTAGGTACTGTATTGGTTGTTAATCAGATTATTGACCAGTCAAAATTTGGAACATAAATTTTCTTTCGTTACAGCAGTGTTTGAGTGGGATTAGGTCTAATCAAACTAAACACTGTGAGGAATATGATGACCCTGGGGTATGAACTTGTATTGAACATCAGTGATGCTATTCTGCATATTAATATTTAGTTTTTCCAACTGTTTGAGCAATTGGACAAGACATGTAATTTGGACATACAAATCTCGCAAGACACATGGAATTTAAGCCACAGTACCACTCTTGTTGTAACTGAATAATATGTTCCAATCTTTATTCTGGTCAACCATTTGTACTATTTTAAAATATTTCAATTAAAAAATGATACAAATTTCATCTTAACACACCTAATTTTAAAAATTGGAAAAATTCAACTTCATGCCGTAACATATGGTTTGAAAAGCCTTACGTAAGCACTTTCAAATGCAACTTGGATTTAAACATATTTTCGAACCCTCTGGACAAGTAAGATAGGTTGTATTGGATAATTTACACAACAGGTAGGACACTGAAACATCTTGTAGTTAGAATAAGGCTAATTTTTTTTCTAGACCTGTCAAGCCAGCAAGAGTGTTTTTGACCCTTTAAGGGATGTAAACATGCTGAATCTAACATGTCTGATGTTGGAGAAAAGTTTTTTTGTTTTTTTTGATGACATATTGTCGGATATATTATCATAGTTTGAATGGGGTTTTGTGTTTTTAAATAAATAAATAAACATGCTAAGAAATGTTGACGTATATTTCGATTGGTATAACGTAAGTAGTTAATTGTTTTAGACGATAGAGTGTGCTTACTGTGCTAGTGTCGAATTGGATTACTTGGTGTCACCCATCGTTGTATTATAGCTGTGTGTCAATACGAATTACAGCCCAAAAAATTTTGGGATGTAATTTTTTTACCTTATGTATATAAATCGAAACTGAGTATAAGGTGGGTGTCTGACTTTGCTGATATAAATTTGAATACCGCACAGGAATTAAACATGGAAACTAATGAGGTGCAGCTATTTTTTTGAATTACGTATGAATTTGAATATTTTGTTGACATATGATTCTTAATTGTGGTTTGAAAACGCCTGCTTAAATAACGATAAGAGTTATTCCCCCTTATTTTCGGGTAAAAATGTCCGACAGCTAAAATTTTGAAATACCCTATTACTGATCATTCCCTATAATAAACCTATAATATTCTCTCAATTAATTGAAAAATATTGAAAAGTAAAATTGACGTCTGTCTTTCAAACTAGTAATGCATGTTCCCCTTGGTTGGTGCCCTAAGTTCAAGCTTTACACGCTACTAGACAGGGAGCCCAGAGGGTCAAACCTAGAAGAATGAGGTACCAATATCTAACCATATAGCCATCTACATACTAACCTGGGATATACAAAAATGGGTGTCTGCCGGGGTCCAGGCTATGGGTGTGGCCTTGGTGTCCCCTAGAATGACCCCCAAAAATGGGTAAAACTCATTTTAAATGTAAGAGTACATCTCTCAGAGTTTGAAACTGCCCATAACAGACAATTTGGGCCCTGGAATAACCCAAACTTACACCTTAAATATGGACCCAAGGGGGCTTGAAAAAAAAAAGCTGTTATCATACATTCGAGGTACCGGTCGAAACCAATTTTAAATGTAAGAGTAAGAGTACATCTCTCAGAGTTCAAAATTGCCCATTACAGACAATTTGGGCCCTGGGGTAGCCCAAACTGACACCCTAATGTGACCCTAAATATGGACCTGAGGGGGCTTGAAAAAAGGCTGTTTTCATACATTCGAGGTACCAGTTGAAAATAAATTTAAATGAAAGTGTATATCCCATTGAGTACAAAATGGTCCATAACAGACGATTAGGCCCCTGGGATGCCCAGGCTGAAACCCCAAAGCCAAGGTGGGGTGGGGGGAAAATAGGTTATACTTATACATTGGAGGTACCAGTCAAAACTAATTTTAAATGAAAGATTACATCTCACTGACTACGAAATTGTCCATAACAGACAATTCAGCCCTGTTACTTCTACAGGGTTCACAAACTAAAATGTGATTGTTCGTATAAACAGGGGGCATAATCCAGGAAGTGGCAGTCCTATAAGCGCCTATTACGAAAGAAACCAAGATCGTTCGGTCCACAACCTTGGTATTATTAACGGTATGCATTTTTTTGTGTTTTAATGGTATCGGTAGAGAGTTAAAAAGAAAAAATTTCATTTCATTGTCGAGTAGATTTATTAGCTAGATATCGCTCAGAAAGCATCTCCGACGACCTAGATTCCCAAGAGCCTCGTCTAAGGACCTAGGATGGTAGGCTTCCCCAATCACGAATTGCTTCTACCGTCCTCGTATTTACATGACATATATCCTTGAAAGTGACAAAAACAAAATTTCTCACAGTTGTGTTCAAATATTAAGGAGTCTACTTAATATTTGAACACAACTGTGAGAAAATTTGATTTGTCTTTATCACTCACAAGCACAAATGTATATATGGACTTCATTATCGCCTTGTGATTCTTTTATAATATATTATATGATGAGAATATTTAAAAGATTAACATGTGTTTGCCTATTGTTGTTTCTCTAGACATCAGATTATATTAATAGTTATCATTCATTGTTTCAACCATCTGCGCAGCAATATCCACACATGTTGTAAATTTCACACATAAAATTAGATTATTTCTCTTTGTTTGAGTAACATACAAAACATGTTTATTAATTTTATATACATGTAGTTTTATGTCATAATCGTTTGAGAAGTGGGATTCTGTCCACAATCATAAGTTCAGGTTTGTTGAATTAACTGATTTTATTAGTAGTCTACTGCTAAAGTTACAAAATTTAAACTCAAATTAGTAAACAGTTCAATTGCCACATATTTTACTATGTGAAATGGTGAATTTTGTAACATTTTCTTTATCACTATTGGAAATAACTCAAATAACACATAGATCTATTATCAACTCAATTAAAGATTCATTATGTAAGCTTTAGATAAAAAACTAGCCATTCTTGCTATAATAGTTTGATAGTAGCCTTTGAAGTTTTGACCAGATGTGTGCAATAATTTCAACCACCCTACTACAGTAGTTGTTCCTCCATTTTTAGATTAAATCAAAATATAGCTGAACCATTCTAATCTATTTAATATCGTAGAATAACGATGCCATCGAGAGATGATTAAGACTTGGATCAGTTAATTAATGTCTAAGTAATAATTTAAAAAACATTTCAGGCCTAAAGAAAGAGGGGGAGTAGGGATAGCCTAGCGGTCTAGAGTGCTGCACTTCGACCTCTAGCTGGCCTGCCACCTCTGGCTTGCAGCTGTGGTTTCAAGCCCTGGTGTGAGCATATGTGGCATAGAGATAGGGGCGCCTTTTCAACCTCATGGGTTTCCTCTGGGCACTCTGCTGTGACTCTGGTTTCCTCCCACTGCTAAAGACCCCTACGTGCAAGCGAATTATTGAAATAAAGAAAGACCTGCATTAGGAAAATTTAGCTCTTGCATAATGTATGTTTGTTTACATCAAGACCAAGAATATAAAGTTTAGCTTTTATTCTAATACACGAAGACAAATTTCAAAATTGTGTATTTGCCAAACGTTGAAGACTTTTTTCGTAGGCAATGTCTTACCTACTTCTGGACCCCGTCTACAGTATGTTTGTATGAAACTGTTTTGTTTCAATTAGTTTATTTTCCTTTTATGCGTGCATAAAACATGTAGTACCTTGTGTGGTTTAAATTAATATACCGGTATTTAAGCTGACCGTCCATCTAGAAAAAAGTGTATGCAAAAGGATTTCAAATCTCTTGATTTTTGGGTTGATAAGAAAGCCTTCAAAAAAATGAAGCCTTATTCAATATCAATGTTTAATGTTTTTCTTAATTACACATCTCTATCAGGTAGTGCAAGAGGACAGCACCACACACACATAATTACACAAGATGAAGGTGTGGACAAGATACACAATATAGAAATACATTTCAAACAAATATACATATAAAACAAAGTTGTAAGCATCCACTGCGCTGTACAGTCACAGGCCTGTAGTGGATAGTGATATAATCAAAGAAAAATGATTATTTCCAGAATATTTCCCTAACATTGTATGATTGAGTAATGATGTATAGAAATCTCAATATCAGCACTTTGAAGAAAACTCTACATAAATTACACAAAAAACAAATATATGGACAGGATACAATATGCAGAAATCACAAACAAACAAACAAATCAAATTAAGTGAATGGATCCGGGGGCTTGTCGTAAGTGTCCACTGCCCTGTACAGTTTCGGGCCTGTATTGATACAGACTTTACTTAAATTTGAAAACAATCAGGAATGTAACTCAGAGAAACCATTGTGTAATGCCAGCATGAGTCAGGATCTGCTATACTATGTTACAAGAAATATGAATGTAAGCATATTACAGTAAAAATTAATTATACAAGTAACCACATAGGTAAAATGTATAAAAAAACAGGTAGTCTAAAACTAAATGCTCTATGTCAAATGAGAAACGTTTTAGTATTCAATAGAATCTATGCATATTGATTTTGCATTAAGTATTTGATTGATTTTATCTAAAGTCTCTACTATCGGTTTATTTTTATCAATTATCAAAAAACTATTAATTCCGGTTAAGCCACAAAGTGTTTTGCACCAAATGGCATGTTGGGATTCGCATAATTTAAGTCGCCAATTGTTATAGATAAAGGTTTTGTTTGGCAGATGCTTGAGGATATTATGGGGCAAGTTTGGATATATACATGTAAGCAAACTACCAGTATCCAGTTTAGTCATTTTCTCTGCAGAGAATCATACGATGATATATAGGATAGCATTCACTTAACGGACTGCATATCTTTGATGAAATGTTATTTAAGGATACCTTGCCACATACAAACTGTGTGATTTGATGATATCTTTGAACTAAAAACATATTCAGATCCCCCTCAAAACATTTTATATGAAGCAACATAAGTCCTTTTGTGTCACATGATTTGACTGATGGAGGATCCATTTTCAGCTTGTCTTTAATCGCTGTCAATTTACCATCAATTGATTGCTCATTTCTTTTTCTGCTGTTCAAACACAAAGTCTGTTTTTATGTCTCTCACTGTTCTCCCAAATGCTATTCATTTGATTAAAAAAAAAAACATGCACTCCCTTCGCTGTCAAGCAGACAACAACCAAACTGTCTGTATTTTTTCTAGTAAGATTGAGTATCTGTACTTTCCATATACCGGGTATACCAAAAAACTGTCATATTTTTGTTTGAAATAACTAATGATTTCATGAGAATGTATCCTTAAGATTCCATATTCCTTGAAATTATTTTTTAATTGTTGTAAAGTGAAGTCTATATGGAAGACCGGTCAATGTTAAGCATCTTAAATTATTTACTAGACTATATAAAGTTGTTATGATGAAAGAGAAAAGAGATGAAATCATGCAGAACACATAATGGTACAAACATTTGAATTATACATGTAGATTTTTCATATGCTCTTGATGTTCTTCGAAATAAATCTGCACACAACTCATATACATAACCTTATTGTATTTGTGGTCATGGACATTGGACAGCATATAAATACTGTCACTTTGGAATTGTGTTTTTAACTGGAATCTCCTGTTTTTCTTCGACAGTGTGTGACTTTTCCATAGCAGCAAATTATTGAAATGAAATTGTACTATATGTTAGTCCCCAAATTAACTAATTAATTTGTTTCAAGTGGGCATTAAAACCTCTCTCTATGCAAGGATGACAGAACATTGATTCTATACTTGATCAGGTACATGTTCTGTGTTCTCAGCTATAATCATCTATGAACATGGTGTTCTGTAACCTGACCTGAATGTATAATTGATCTTTCAAAGAAGAATAAGATACTTTCAAGAACTCTTGTCACATTTTATGATCTTTTATCTCTTAATAAAGTGCCATTCTATTGTAATATTAAGACATTTTACACCTTACTGTTTTTTCTTACAGACTGAGTAGGAGTTTTTTATTGATCGCTTTAATAGAAGGTTTCTTAATGAACTTGAATTATTGTAATAAAACTTGACGTTTATGCAGTTCCTTTATCTTTTTTTATATACTAGTATGAAAATGTTAATTGTTTTATTGATACCATAAAAGCAAAATGTAGAACAACTAAAAACACTTTACAATTATTTTAGTTAATGAAGGGAAGAATTAAATTTCACGAAATGTATATTATAAACAATCAATATGGTGACAAGAAAATCATTAGTAATGCATGGGCTATGTACAATATTTAAACTGTTTTTATATGCCCACATTTTCATGTGGATGTTTTGTCGTCGCCCCTGTTTTTCCGTCCGTCCACAATTTGTTTGTGGACAATCTACAAGCCACAATTATTATCCGATTTCAGCAAAAACTTGAAATATAGGTTATCTCTCTAATATCTTGGTTTCTTTCGATGTTGGAACGTATCAGACCGTAACTTCATGGATTATGGCCCCTGATTGTACGAAAAGTCATGTTTTTGGCTTGTGGACACTCTAGAAGTGACAGTTTTAATCCAAATTTGATGAAACTTGAAACCCCTTATTATAACCTAAAGATCATGGTTCCTTTCGATATTTGCGCATATTGGATTGTAACTTCCTGAATTATGGCCCCTGATTGTACGAAAAATTTGGGTCTCTCAAGAGGTCACAATTTTGATCTGATTTAAAAAAATGTTTGATTGTATTACCGTAATAACTGTTGAGTTCGAATTTCGTAAAAATTGGACCAAAAATGTTGGACAAAATGGCCGCTGTTGTACGCAAATAGTGTAAAAATATGGTTATTAAGTTTGTGGCCCCTGTAAAGGTCACAATTTCAATCCGATTTTGATGAAACTTGAAATGTATTTTTATAACCCTAAGATCTTAGTACCTTTCAATATTTGCTCATATCGAATTGTAAGTTCATGAATTATGGCCCTTGATTTGTAGGAAAAATCACTTTCTTTTTAACTTGTTCTCTGATTTTAATTTCTTGATGTAGAAATGAATGATGGATTATGGAGAACAGAACATTGATCATACTCAAATCATAGAAAAAAAATGGCACTTATTTTTTAAATTTAGTAAGTCTCTTCTTTCTATTAAATATGATCATAGCAACCCCATTTTGCGTTATTGCTCATTGTCTTTATAATATGACGGGTCAGGACTGATGAATAGCTTTGGCTAATTGTGCATTGAGCTTTCACATAGTTTATTATTGACACATCTTGGCCATCCCTCTGCGGTGTTGATGTTCATGAGATGTAGAAGCTTTTTGATTTACTACAATTTCTATTGAAATTATTATAGGCCTTGTTCACTTTAGGCCAAGTTATTACCCTATTGATTAGAAATTCATACACAATGGTATATGAAATTAGACAAAAAACATTTGCACTCATGGTAATCTTTCTAACATATCTTGAGCTCAGAGTTAAAAGCCAAGGAAGGTAATAAAGATGTACTTGTATCCTATAAAACAGGCCAATAATAATTTCCCTTTTTATTGGTTTCAAGTAAAGTGCATTATAAGTACGGTATACCCAAGATTAAGAGAGTGGATTGAATTATCAGTGGCGGGCCTAACAGTAATACATGTAGCAGACTGAAATTTCAGTATTTCCATCATAGTTGGTTATCCACTAATATGACATTTTCTGGTCCACTAATAATAGAGGTCATAGTAATAAAGAGAAATATATTCTCTAACAGGTCCCGAATTTGAGACTAATAGTTTAATGTATGTCTTCGAGGGGAAAATAAATGTCTTATAGGCTTCTTTAAAAGGGGCATTATGTAAGATATGGACAAAGAACTAGCCATTTTTGCTATAATAGTTCGAAAGTAGATGTAAAATGAATAATTTGAAAATTTCATTCAAATTATTCTATTGCAAGCAAAGATATTGACCATTGAAGGTTTGACAGACGTGTGCAATGATCAAAGATTCGAAAGTCCGGATCCATCTGAGTCTGCCATATTGATTAAATTAAAGTATCACTTAACCATTTTAATCTGTTTAATATCGGAGAAATCTGATGCCATCCAGAATTGATTAAGACCTGGATAAGTTAATTAAGGTCTAATTAATACTTTAGAAAACATTTCAGGCCCAAAAAAGACCTGCAATAGGCAGATTTAGCTCTTGCATAATGCATGTTTAAGTAATTTTGCATTATTGTATTAAAAAATGTACAATGTTGAAATACATATCTCTTGTGTCCTTATTTAAGACTGCAAAAAAAAGTGATTTGTTATCTTCTTTTTTTTCAGTCAATGACAAATAAATTTTCTATAATTACATTTACTAGCATGGAGAAATTACTCGTTAAGTCTGAACAATGTCGGTGTATAGTATAAGACAACAATTTGGGTTACATTTGAAATTTTTTTGGAATATTATTTAGTCTGAAAGAAGAATTATAAATAAAAGTTACTGTACTAGAACCTTAATTCTCTGTGAGTCATAAAAAGATAAAAAGTGTTATATTTCATACACGTTTTTTCCCACCCTCTTAATTTTCACCAACATATTTGCCTGAAATATCATTTGTTTGAATAATTAGAGTTACATTTCTTTAATTTTATTGTGAGCCACGGTGGCCTAGATGGTCAGACTTTGGCTCACTAAATGTAGGTCCCTTGTATGATTCCTGTGTTGGCCGAGAAAGTTCACCAGTGGTGCAGGACCGAAAGCCTGGCAAGAGTCAACAAATAGTTATTTGGGTGGGATGAAAAACTGAGGTCCAGTGTATACATGTACATTTCCGTGCACAATAAAGATCCCATGGAATTTGATTTAAGATTAGGTCGTAGCAAAACTGTCTGGTAAAAAAATTTCCTCATAACACACTGTATGGCACATATCTGTCTTCATTGGCCAGTCAGAACAGTAGGACATTAAATCCATTTTATTTTATTGTGTTCCCTAGTGTTAAACATTTTCAATTAAAATTTAAAAAATTTGATTAAATGGCTTCGTTATAAATTGTATCGGTCCTTCACACGGTTGTCGATCGTTAGGTCAAAGCAGAGATCTTCTAATTTGGTTAACAAATCAAATTCACTGTTATGGTGATTTACTATCTGATCAGCCAATATCGAAATGTAATATTATAATATGTCAAAAGAGTACAAAAGTCAAAAACAGGAAGTATAGCAAGACGAAAATACTAGCTTGTTCAACAGGAATCAATATAGTGACAATAACAAAAATTTCTAGGACTTTTAAAGTAAAGAGTAATGAATATACTTAATACTAATAGACAAAATAGCAGTTTAAAGATCAGCCATGGTCTTTTTACAGAACATTTTAAGCCCCAAAAAGAAAAAAATAGTGATGGTGCGCACTTTCCTGAGCTCCTAAGTAGGAAAAAAATATTATCAATTCAATTCTTTGTAACCTCTTATTTTACTATTCTCCAAAGGGATGACCTTGAAACATGTATTATCATCAAATGTATATATATATAGTAATTAAATCTTTACTTATAGAAAGATGACCAATTAGCCAAATGAAGGTTACGATTTAATGATCAAATCGATATAAGGCTTTATATAATTATAGTAGTTATAATACATGTACTTAATTAATATGACCTTATAAATAACATAGCACATTTGTTTCACAAGCTAGTTCATACAAGGGGGTTGGATGGCCGAATAGTTAGCATGTACATACTGTATCAGAAGGTCTGTCATTGAGTCAACTGGCGTTGTTTTGATACTCCGGTTGTACATGACAAGTAGGGTCGCCTGTTCAACCTCGTGGGTTTTCTCAAGGTTCTTCAACTGCTAAAGACCCCTACAAGCAAGCGAATTAGTGAAAAATAATGGACCACGTCAAGGTCCCGAAATGACCTTATTTGTGTCAAGTGGACGTTTAACCTCATTTCTCTCTCTCTCTCATGTTTTAACATGATAACAGTTGTGGCAAGGTGGACATTGTTTCACAAAGTTACATTAACATTTACAAATTTACGTCTATTTTACTGAATCTTTGTGTAACTTTAAATATGCAAAACCTGACATACCATTAACTTATTTCTTTTAAAACACAGTTTACAATTTCATTTCCAAACCAATTTTCCATCTTCAGTAAAATGGGTGTTTTTGTATCAATTAATCACATTTGTCAAATGATCAATCTCTAAACAACTAGAGTCTATCTCTTATGACCTGGAATCCAGCTTCAAAGAAAATATGTTTAATGTCAGTGGAATACGTAACTATGCTGTATCAGATTGCAATACAGGATAAGGGGGCATCATTTACTTTTCCACTGTAAAATAGTAAAAATATCTGTAAAAGCTCACAAAAGATTTATCAACGCCTTGATTTGTAAAAAAAAAGCAAGAAAATTCTGTGATGTATAGATAATATTAGTATGTATTTCCTTTTTAACTTTGTTATGACATGTACCTTAGGACTTGTGATACATAGGAGCTCAGGAAAGTGCGCACCATCACTATTTTTTTCTTTTTGGGGCTTAAAATGTTCTGTAAAAAGACCATGGCTGATCTTTAAACTGCTATTTCGTCTATTAAGTATATTCATTACTCTTTACTTTAAAAGCCCTAGAAATTTTTGTTATTGTCACTATATTGATTCCCGTTGAACAAGCTAGTATTTTCTTCTTGCTATATTTCCTGTTTTTGACTTTTGTACTCTTTTGACATATTATAATATTACATTTCGATATTGGCTGATCAGGTAGTAAATCTAATGATATGGTTAAAGAAATCTTAAATCAACCAATTAAATGTAAATTTGTAATTAAAAAATGACCCCTGACAGCTTTGATCGTCCAGGTCCCAAGTTCACACAGCATTCTCAGACTTAAGTTAAGAATTTACTCAACTTTGAAACACTGTTTATGAGAAATATCTTTGATCCAGAAATACAATACTTGGCACAAAGTTTCTTATTAATGCATTTGATACATTAAAACAACAAATGTTTTATAAAGAGATATTTTTTTAGTTAAAATAAGGTGAACAATTTTGAGTAAATTCTTAACTTGAGTCTGAGAATGCTTTTTGAACTCGTGGCCCGATCTACTGCTTTTTTAAGTGTTGTTGTCCCTGCTCTCTGCTTCAATATTCAAAGAAAAATCCTTTTTACATAATTAAAAAATAATTTAAATTTCTTTACAATTATGTATTTACAAATTAAATGGATAATTTATCCCATATGAAGATGATATGTCAAAATCTCTTTAATCTGTAATTAGATTTTGGTGCTTAAGTCGTTTTAATGTGGTTATTTGCTCTTTTGGTAGTTTAACTTTCAACCCCAAACTTTCAACAAGCCTGTCTGTCAAAGATTTGTCTTTTCTATTGATTTTTATTAATAATTGATTTTATTTAAACATCTGACAAGGTATAGAATGTTTAAATAATCAAATTTTGATACTAATTCGATGGTGACAGCCATTTTGTCAGATGTAACTACAATTTCCACCAAATAAATTTGTTCAACAGTGATGAAAGAAAATAGTTTATTAAAATGTTTTACATTGTACTTTTTACATCCACTGGACTAGTGTGCTATGAGAGACATTTGCCTGGATAGTCGTGTGTCCACTTTGAATTCCATCTTATTTAATTGTACAACATTTAAGCGCATATTATACAACACTAATGTATAACAATCTCTGTCCATTTTCAGTCAACATCCAACGGCCTACCATTATTTAAATGACTCCTGGGAAGTGTGTGTCGGCCTTGGGATAACATGTTCTTATAATTGTATGGACCATTGATGTCAAATAAAAAAAAACAGAACCAGACATAATCATTCTGTAACTCTGAAAGCAGTAGGTCAACGCCACTAGGCCTATATATTACTCCCTAAATCAATGCTACCCCTATACATCAAATTTAAAACAGCTAGCTGTAGTGTAACCGCAAACCCTAAACAGACAAACAATCGAACTATAGTCACAAATATTAGTAGGCCTATAGATTGGAAGAAATTTGAATAATTTAGTTAATCTCTTGCCAGCAACCTTTTATCATATTATCAATAGAGAATGGTAAAAGAATGAAAATGTGATAGCCTTGTTTATATTAGGAAATGGTGTAAAATAGAATTTAATTCTGTCATGTTAATTGACGTATTACAATGGATATATTGGATTAAAAAATGTTTCTTGCTTTATTGAAAGTAGTTTTTGTTATGTAAAGCATATCCTAAAACATAATTCTGAGCAATTGATTAAATATTATGTAAATTTATACCAGAAATTTGTTTCATAATTACCACAGAATTTGTGTGCTCTTTCGTTGAAAGTATATTCTTTTAAATCATTAGCCATATTGCTTCAAACAAAAAAGACGACCATTGAAAAAATATTGAATTAATCTTGTGGATCGAACAGAAAGAAGCGTCTTGAATTCTTGTTAATAATAGTGCAATATTGCTTCAGGAAATGATTTTGTGTGTCATGCATTTGGGATTAGAAATCTAATAGAAGAAATAATTTTCTAGATATAATTAGGGACTTATCTTTCCCTAATGGCCTAAATTAGATGCTCATCCAGTATTAGGATCAATAAAACGGTGATATTATTTTACAGTGCTGTGGACTTGTATGGTACCGAACTACTGATACACTAACAAGCCGCATTCATGTACCCTATTTGCTGGGCTGGTTAACAAAAAAATGTTACATTAATAGTCGCAATGCCATAGTAACCAGAGTTGAGTAGAGTCGATGTGTTAATTCTCATTTGGAATTTATCATCTTGGCTTTTTTTATGTACGTAATCCCTATTACATAACAAAACAACAGACATTAATATGTTAGCCAATGATTTATAGATGAATGTATTTTTATATTGGTAGCTCATATACCCATACAGTGATAAGGTCAGCAGAAAACAAGCTGTCTGCTATTGTGGAGCTTGATTGTGATAATAGGTTTTGAGCTCAGTTTGACAGTAGTGATGGTAGTATGGTGACAATATGGTGGTGAGGGATACTAGAGGTTAGAACAGTGTGATCCAGAAGGATTGAATGTAATTGCATTATTGATTATCTGAAGCTGCATGTTCACAAGTAAGTATATTTTATTGATTAATTTTGTTCACTAGCTCTGAATTTTTTTTAACTTCTTGGATCTTGAAGAATGGTGTAGGCCTATGTGTATATTAGTGTATTATTGAAATATGTTTTGCAATGGATTGAGCTTCTATTAAGTTGTAGATGACTTACAAGGACAGCAGTGTACATTGTATATTCATGTAAGTATTTGTATACATGTTTTTCAAGTAGGATGTATATGTATATGTATTTTATATTTATATGTATTTGTACTTAGATTGAATCTTTTAATTCCATATTTGAACAGGATCTTGCTGTCTTGTATCTCACATATCTTTGTTATTAGTGCTGTTGCATGAAAGGGTTATTCAAGGATTATTTTATAAATGATACATGGTGAATAGAAGGACAATTTTTACATAGTTTACATGTAGAAACATGAGACTTGGTTGGCTAACACCCAGACATCATATATGAATGGAAACTGCTGTCATGCATGTCCAATTCATATACTACACAGTACACAAGTATAATCAAATTATCAATATGGTATACTAAATAGAATTTTTAAAGCGATAGGCCTATATATATATTTTGTTCTTTGCTCTGTGGTTTATGTGCAACATCATATGCCTAAATAATAGGCTGCTGTGTTTTATAATGGCGGAGTAAGGTTTTAGTAGGACTCCCAACACATAATTATTGAAGTTTTGTCATGTTGTTGTGGTTAAAGGACCCCAAGGCAGTAAGATTTGAATAGTTTGCTGGGACTACTCTTTGTAGTTTAATCCAGGTATTTATTTTATCTCAAATAATTACTGACGAGGATAAACATCATTTAACTTGCGGCTAAAATCAAAGTATTCTGAATGCAGAATTGTTAAAATTTCAGTAATGACATTGCTCAAATTTCTTTTTGGTCTAGTGATAACTATTTTGGGTAGATGTTTGTCATTTACAATCAGAATAATAAGGCAGCTCTCAATTTGGGTGCTCTCTGTTCCAGAAGTTTCTCAGGATTTGGGGTATTTTCAAATACTTGGATAGTTAGAACATTTTGGAGTTTTAGTCATTCTAATTGTACCTGCGTCCCAGCATTATATTGGTTGATCCGAGGTATGTGTATTTGTTAGTAAGAACAGTGTACCATCATGAGAAGGATTGGAAAGTCCATGCTTACTCTCTTATTGTATTTCTGGCAAGGATTACTAACAACCAAGAGTTGAAACATACTACAATTGAGTAATGTTAATTGAGCAAGCTTCACTGATTTAATTGATAAGTGATGGGGTTAAGCTCTATAGAATCATTTTTTTTGTTTTGACAGATTAGGCAGAAATGAACTTGGTTACAAATTTTAATTGCCTTACTGTGATGACAGTGGGTCACAAAAATTGATTACATGTTAACACTGTAGACATAATAATTTCATCATGGCAGACTGGCATCCTCAAACATAAAGCAACACCTAAAATTCTTGAAATTAACAATTTTATGTTTATTCTGAATTAAAGCATCCCTAGCCTACTACTTTGGAATGTGGTACCAGTAATATTTTTGGTCAGACACTTGTCACCCTGTTTAGAACTATATGAGTTAGAACCATTATTGCTCGACATTTCATGCCATCCTTTCCTTAACAGTCATGAATGCTGTAATTATATAAAAGTTTAAATGATAATACAGTTTATGGAAGGTAATACAAGTAATGATTAGCCTCTATAGTTTAAGATTTCATGCGTAAATTTCAAATAGCCACAGAAAATATAAATATATTTTATATAGAGAAATAATTATTTGCTTGTCTTTGAACATGATGGAAATATGATCTGTTGACTTCTATTATTTTTTTGGGGGGGGGGGGTGGATGGCTAAATGGTTAGGGTGTGCAAGATGTATCATAAAGACTGTCATTGAGTCATCTTGCGAGGTTTTGAATCCCCAGTTGTACATGGCAAGGAGTAGGATCGCCTCGTGGGTTTCCTCCCACTGCTAAAAGACCCCTACGCACAAGCGTATTATTGAAATAAAATTAAACCATATGTTAGTCCCGAAATGACCTAGTTTGTGTTAAGTGGACGTTAAACCCCATCTCTCTCTCTCTCTCTATTATTTTTATGAATGACCTGAAACATTAATGACTAATGTCCTCTGTTTGCTCTGTTGGTAACGAACGTGGGTTGTAATATTGTATCTGATAGATTATAATTGTTCAGTTAGTCGATGAAGATGAAGAATGGTTGGGGATAAATTGTATCAACAATAAGCTGAAGTCAATTTCTGTGACCATCAATTTAAAACGAGACATAGGCTAGACAGTTTTTCCTATGAGATTAATAGAATAACCGCAAACTGGAAACTCGAGATTGCAGTCTGTTAATCAAACCATTCATGCCAATGGATTAAGCTTTGAAATCATAATCTATGTTCACAAAAAATTTGACTTGATGAAATAAAATAAATTGTTTATATTGATAGAATACTTATAAATTTGTGTAATTATAAAATATATTTTTATGAAATACTTCTCAAGGTTCAGAAGCTGGAATATTTGTACCTGTACCTTTTTATACACCAATATTAAAATGTGGTCATACAATGGAGGTTGGCCTTAACTCTGTCCATCTGTTGTCATCCCATTGGCTTTAAACTTATATATTCAGTAGATGAAAAAGGCACTTGATTACTGATAATTACTGTGAGAGTTATGGCCCTTGATCAATCTGAAAAATCTTGTGGATGACCTAGAGCCTAGAGTTATCAGAATTGACTTGAAATTTATACACAGACTTTATGATAATGAGATAAAGAAGCCTATTGATTTCCTTGTACATGTAGATGCTGTAGTTTTCAAAGACTTCTTCCAATTAATAATCATTGTTTATGTTCATAAAACAAAAAAGCGTATTGATTTTCTTGTTTACATGTTACAGAAAATATTAATATCTTTCAAATTGTGAAATAAATGTTTACTTGACTTGGGAGTTTGGACTGAAAAATGTCTTTAAGCATTATTTCAGTGTATTTTTATTGTATTTTGAAAGGATATAACTTATTAATTTCAAACATGATGAATGGGGGTGAGGAAAGTTAAGTATTGTATTTGGTGGCATAATTATCTAATCGGTTACCGTAGTTGATCATGTGTTGGAAGTCTCAGCAAGTAATCCTAGCTATAAATGTTCTGAGAAACTATTGATTTTTTCATCTATGTGTATTAAACATCTTTGAATGTACATGGAAGAACAGGGGGGTTGGGATGGTCGTTTGATTATATCACCGTTACACCTCTAGCTGGCCGGTCACCTCTGGGGCTGCGGCTGTGGTTTCGAGTCTTAGTGTGAGCATATGTGACATGGAGATAGGGGCGATTTCTTAACCTCGTGGGTTTCCTCTGGGCACTCTGGTTTCCTCCCACTGCTTAACTATGCGCAAGCGAATTATTGAAATAAAAATTAAAAACCATACGTTAGTCGCAAAATGACCTGGTTTGTGTCGAGTGGACGTTATACCCCATTTCTCTCTCTCTCTCTCACATGTAAGAACCTTACAGGGAAGTTAAATCAAATACAGGTGCATTTCGTGAATTGACTGGACATTTCTAATATTAATATATAATAACCATCAACCCATGAACAATTTTTTTGTATACATCTCTGCGTAACAGTTTTTTGATAAATAACACAATTGCCATACTGACAAGTTATTCCAGAGAGTGTGGTCTATAACACATATTTTAGAAATATATTTTGGGGTAAAATGTCCACAAAGATGTCTAATGTGTATGCATCTGAAAACTTATTACTGTATGAAGTTTTTAATTTTAAACTGAAATATTTTGACAGAGGACATGTATAGTCATAAAGTTAATCCTATGAGAGATATTTTATAATCACATTTCATATGGAACATCTGCTTCATTCCCGTGACATTTATTTAATCATAAATAGGCATACTTAGTTTTAGATTTTAAATCAACCCATTTTACTACATTTCACAATTTCATTAAAACACAAATCCTATTTTGTTTTGTTTTTTATAGTTAAAAATTTAGTTTTGGTTGTCTTTTCTACACCAGGATATGGAAGAGTTGTTGTATAACCTGCATTCTGAAATATGTGAGGGATTAGCCAATGAAATGGTCTATTACGGCAAGTTTTTGACATGAAGTGCATGGCACTGTGGGTAACCTACCAGAAATATCAACGTTGATTGGTTAATAAAATGTCTGACATCATAGGGTCCAAAGCCACTCGTATGACCTCTGACACGACCTTCCACTACAACTGGTCAGATCTTCATGTAGTGTAGGCCATCGAAATCTGTATTTTAATCAGATTGCACTTTTCATCTAGTGTTGCCGCGCTAGTATGCAATATTAGTTCTTGCGTATTTGTTGTTTTAGTTCCTGAAATCTAATTATAGTAATTTGATTTTTTGTCCAAATCTTTATGCTGAGACATGAGCATTCATGCCAACATGAAATTGATCATGAGAGTAATGTAATGTAAGACTTTCAGGAATTCTTGCTTTGGTGTTGATTCAATTATACATAAAGCTGTCATCGTGTGTAATAGGACGTTATTCAATTGGTACAACATACAACTCAATTACACAATGTAGTTTCCTACAGTTACAAAACTTCAATCCGTAGACCCATTCAAACACTACCAGTTCTCACGCAGGAAATTGTTTCTTTACAGGGCAGAATCTCAAATTGTCCATTCCATTTTATATACAGTCAAATATATATAGAATGGAAATTGAAGGTTAATGGATCTGTTGTTTAATAAATGAAACCATCTTGAAACTTTTTCTAACTTGATAACTTTGAGACAGTGCCTAAGAACCAAAAATAAAATTGATATAGCAGAACTAGATTTGCTTGCCACTATATGGTAGATTTATAGTCTAGATTATTAAACATCCAACATTAAGATATGTATCAGGACAAAAATTTAATAAAATACATGGTAATAACACGTCTGATAGTAATTGGAAGTTTGAATTCTCCAATATTTCGACATTATGAGAAAGGTCAGGATGATAAAACTATTGATAGAATTGGATCAATTACTGCAGAAAAGATTAATTCCTCGAATCCAAATATTGGCAGATTATATATAAGCTTTTCATTCATGTTTATTGATATATTAGGCAAATGTTAATCTGGTAGTAGGTTATGTTCATATTGAGATATAGTTCGACAAATATCCAAAAGATTTAAACGAAAATACTTGATGCAAATTAAAATAGTTCAGATGGTTCTATGAAATTCCATTCTTGTGTTGGCTTCGTTAGGGTATGTAATGGTATAGTATACTGTACATCACCACCAAAGTGTAACATATTGTCTCGATAACTGTTACAGTCTGAGGATCATGCATTTACTCAGTAGTAAACAGTGACCATATCCTGATTTATCCAACAATACTTGACAATATAAACCCCAAAATTGGATACTTAATGTTTGTAACCAAATCCTTACATAGTCTTCTATTGATATATTAATTCTCTGCTAAAATTTATCTTCTGACCATTTATGTGATCTCTTATTATTGTGAATTCGATACACAAGAGAGTTATCTACATTACATTACATTTGATATAGCGCACCTTACTGCTATGCATTCAATGGCGCTCCACAAACTCCACTATAAAGGAATGCTTTATAGTGGAAAGTATTTTTGAGTTTCTTCTTAAAACCAGTTATAGTTTGACATTGTTTTATATTTTCTGAAAGGATATTTCAGAGTCACTGTCCTAATACACTGAAATATCTGTCTGCAAATGTTTTATATGTAGTCTTGGATATTAACTGTTTTGTAATGACGATCTTGTATGATGAAGTTTTGGACTAATAATTCAGAAAGGTAGGCAGGGGCAAGGTTGTAGAGATACCAGTAGCTTGAATTGCCGTCAAGTTTGTTCAGCTTGATTTTGAAATGGTCGATAAAAATAGCACAATCATCAAGGGCAGATTAACCCAGGGGTTAGTGGAACAGAACGGGGTAAGACCACTGGGGATACAGAGGATGAAGCTCCTATCATCATAGTTGTTATTGTCAAATCAGCTATTAAAAACATTTTTATAGATTTTATTTTGTACCATAATTTCAACATTTTTCTTTTGTACAATGTTTGCTTGTTAAAAAAGTGAATTTCATTTCTATTTAGATGCACTTTAAATTTGGATTTACTACACTGTACCAATAACATTCTGTCTCTGGTAAATAATTAAATGCAGTATTAGTAAGTCCAGACATTTCCACAAAGATTTGACATAAGTATTAGTGACATGTCTGACTGGAACAGTGCTTTTTAATCCCCTCTAAATAACTGTAGCTCCAATTAGTTAAGTAAAAGAGGGTTCAAAGACGAGACAGGGTATGCTTATATTCTCTAAAACACCCGATACCACTTTACTTATTTATTTATGACTTTATACTTGTTCATTAATAACTTTGTGTTATATTGATACTTCCATCTTGTGAGAACATGGCCATGTAGATAGTGCATTGTATCCATGTAACTAAGCATACTCATTTTTTTTAGCGATTTTGTTATTTTGTGTATGAAGGGGTTGGTGCATGGTATAATATAAATGGTTGGCAACAATCTTAAGATATCGGAATCACTTTGTCCATTAATAACCTGTCAGATCTCAGCACAATGGTTTCTATGTCGCTTAATGGATTTGAGCAAAGTGTGGAACAAAGTAAAGTGTTCCTATGGGATAGGCATATGCTAATATTGTCATAATCTTCTATCGTTCAGTGACTTCAGTCTTTGTGTTTGTCAAATCTTCTTGCTTCTCCTTCATATAACCACTTGGCACAAAATAATTTTTTACATATGAAAATGTGTAGATTTGAAATTATAATTGCTTCAAAATTCCATTGTCTTAGGAAAAATGACACCCCAGTTATATCTGAGTGAGAGGATCATTTAAACCCAATTGGTAATATTTTGCAAAGTTTAGCATCTGTATGCAGTTGAAATCTATAGGGGAAATATAGAATTTTAAATGGAATACTATTCAACCAAATGTGAGTAACAATTACACCCAATGTTTTAAATTTGTTTCAAATGTTAGTGTGAGGGTGTCTATGAAGTTATTCAGCATTACATTTTGATCGTTTTACCTACTCATTGGCTGATCAATTTATCTATAAACAAGAGATCACTCTCATTTCTTTGAGAAGCTCTTAGGTGTCAAAATTGATTGATGATTTCCTGTGGGCACTAGTCTGAATTTCCATCTCTACTTAAATCTAAATCCTGTGACAAGAATGAAGAAAATCTTTATAAATGTCCTTGAATTGTCTCATTATAAGAGAAGAATTAAAACCACACAGATTGGCTTTCTCTGACACTAAGTATGGTGAGTTTGGCATGGAAGGATATCTTTGTTTTGTAATTTGATGTCTTCTTGGTCTCGTGAGAGAAGTAATAAAGATTGTCTCTGCTTATTGGAATGAAAATAAAGTTGTCTTAATTGAAGTTAATCCATTGGAGATTTTAAGCACGGATAGTAATTGAAATTGAAAAAAGTGCATACATGTTTCTTTAAAGGAACTGATTAAATTTTCTTATAAATGCCGTAGTTGAATTCTGAATCAACTTGCAACTAACAGATTTAGTTGCATGCAAAAACTGATAATACTGTTAAGACATTGTACTGGTATAATAATTGCAATAAGGAGAGCAATACTAAAAGAATGATGGATTAGACCATTTTGTTTGGTTTTGTGAATCATACATTTTGAAAATTCAAGGAAAAAAATATTTTCACCAAGAAAATGCTTTCTAATAATCAGTCTGACTTTTGACAAAATAAATCTTAAATATTTGTATTCATCTCAAATTTTATTATTTTTGAATGTACACTCGGTCATATTTAGACTTCAGAAGCAAATGGTTTCTCATTTTAAATGCTTTATTGTTTGTATTTTCATGGATGATTTTTAGAGATAGTGAAGACATTGTGAGGAAGTCATGGTAGATGAACTCCTTGTCTAAAATACTACATTCATGAATATTCCTGTGTTGTCAGGAAACTTGAGATGGTGCATTATTTCTAGCACCTCATAAGATCCCCTGTAAATAAAAACCAAATATCTAGAATCAAGGGGTCTTTTTGTGGATATAAACCGATTAAGCTTACTGATGTATGGAAGATATGGCCATGGTACACAATTAGTTTCCCCATGGACTCTAATGTTAATTCTCTTTTACCTGCTCTAACTTTTCCCCTAATTTTTATGGGGTTGGGCTCTTTCTACCACAGATGTGGCAGGCAACCTCTTGGTCAAAAACATGTCAAAGTTTCATTATGGAAATCTTGATACACAAACATGCAACTGTTTGCCCTTCATTTCAAGATAACCAACCTCTTAACTGTGTTATAATTCCACCTCAATTCATGAAAAATCACCAAAGCCTGATAGAAAATGTGTAGTCAAGACACTCCTTTCTTGATTCTACACCAAAGTGTCAACGAAAACCACATACAAAAGAGGGGAAAAGGGTAACCAGTGTAAGGAATTAATGGTGACCTGTATCCATATAACTTTGCTTGATGACCTAGACTGGTATTATTTATTCTTAATGGAAATAAACTGTCATATACAATAAAAGGTCATCTAGTTTATTGACTATTATATGGGACAACTGCGGAAGTAATTATTGGATTCAGTTCATTAGTCTGGTCAAACCATTGTTGCAGGAATCATGGAAACCATATAAACACTATAACATATCTTTAATAATTGAATATTAAGTTGATGTGCGGTTACAGAGAATCCTTCATTATAAGATTGTATATAGGTTATTTACACTTGTTTATGAGACACCGCTATTAGCATCTTTTTTAAATGGTATTTCAAAATTAAATAACAAGATTTGTGAAGAAATATTGTATAAAAATCTTAATTGGTATAGTCTGTCCAGGAAGGATATCTATTGTTGCATGGCAACCTTTGGTGTATATTATTGAAGGGAACAGTGGTCATTATAGAGAAGGTACTGGTATTTCCATTACCGAAAAGTGGTCATGTTTCAGTTTTGTTTGCAAAAAAAAATGTTCTAAGAAGATATTCTGTTAAATTTCTATCAACCTGTAAACAGTTCGACAGAATTAACTAAAGTAACTAATATCAGATTGTAATGTGGGTTTAAATTACTATAATCATTATTCTCATTGTATTTTATTACTGCACAACCTTTATCTGAAATTTGTCTTGTGCAATATTTAGTACATCCTTTATCGAAGTTGATATCTAAAAACATTTATTTTCCCATTCAGTATTGCTAATGAATGAATACTTTGGTAAGTTGATTAATGATTATTCTAATTTATTTGCCTGAATTTGGGGATTTTGAATTCTTTTAATGAAATTAATTTGGTGATAGTTATTTTTGTTTCACATGTATTATTTTTTTTGGGGTATTCACATGTAAATTTTTTTCGTTGGTAAAGGAAATTGAATTAGAAAATAATATTTAAATAAATTTGAATTGATAATGTCATTGGTATATTAAAAAACAATAATACAAGAAGAATGTTATGTTTTGAATAAATTTCTGATATTTTTTTAAAACAATTTACATAACATAAGATTTAGGTGGATATTACCCGAAGATAAATCCATAATCATCAACAATATATATTTTGATTTAAAGGCACAACACACCAAATTATTCACATGCATTTCAAATGTAAAATGAAAAACTATTTTCGATTGGTCAGACTTATGTCAAATCCCGCCTTATTCCTCACTTGTCTATGTATATCACAAATCACAATCACCTTTTTAAAATTTTCGACGTCAGAACCGCTTGATGGATTTCAACCAACTTTGTTAAGAATGTCTCTTGGGTTTTGCTTGTACACATTTCTGGCGTAAAGTTAGACAATTTAACATTCTTTTGACGTCTGTTTAACTTCATGATGCATTTCAGTCAAATGTGGTTCACTGGTTCACTTTAAACAATTACTTGTTATAACTAAACAACATTTTCTTGAAAAGTTGTGTTTTAGGCTATAACTAGAATGAGGCAAGTGTAGACATTATCACTTGAACCAAGAAATTCTTTGTGTTTTCAGTCTCCCAACAAAAGAATTCTGGGGGTGTAAAATGTCAATTTATTCTATTAAATTACTTTAGCATGACCATTCCAATTGGCAACAAGTAATAGTTACCCTATCTTCATGTTTCTTACTCAACTTATTAAGACTAAAACAGGCCAGACACATCATCTAAACCACATCGCATCAATGCAAATTTGATTACAGAAAATTTGATTACATACGTAATCTCTATTTATGATAACCTCACTCAACCCATTGATGGATGATTAAGCCCACTAGGGCTCTTGTAATGTGATTAAGCACACCTGTGTGTATAAAGAATATCTTCATGAAGCCAAGGCTGGGTTGTGCAGATAACGATAGGGGAATTAGTTTTACCTAATCCTTCAAAAAACTACAGGATACTACCTTCTATCCGTATATATATGCATATGCCATGTTGTACCAGACAATATATAATAATATATATTGTCTGGTATGACATGGTGTATGCATATATATACGGATAGAAGGTCAGATTCCTGTGATAAAACCTATAGCTGTGTAAAGTATAGATCAGAGATGCTGTTTCAAAATTGTTAGAGGCGAGAATTTGGTGACCAGAAATTGTTGTCAGCGTCATGAAATACGGTCAATAATATTCACTTCAGCTACAAATATGATATAACTATCTCTTTAAGACAATACTTTTAGACAAATGAATTTTTCAATCCTCCTTCACAAAAGTAGCCATAACCCATAAATATTGACATTGAATGCCTAAGGCTTTGCCTACATTGACACAGCAACTGGAAGTAACCCAACTGATCAGTTGCAATTGATCTACATGCTTGTCATACATCTGTGAAACAGTAACACAAGTTCTTCAGTAGATTATGTAATTTCTTTCAAAATGGCTGCGTCAACATCAAATACAAAATACAAGCAAGCTGGTTACGATTAGTGCAGTTTTTCGTAAACATAGATCATATTAGAGAAACTGAGTACATTTAGCTGCCTGAAAATTAGAATATGAGCAACTTGTTCAACTTGTTGTCAATGAGTGGTTTTCCCGTCACAAGCGCGAGTACATCAACATAATCTGGCAACTGATCATATCCTTTCAGTTGCGAGTCATTCCCAGTTAATGTTCTGCTCAAGATTAAAAGTATATATATTGGCATAATCCTTAAGAGTAAATACGCAAACTTTTTCTTACTAATGTGGATCAGTTTTTAAATTGAAATTTGAAGATTATAAAGTATCTAAAAATCGGTATGGGTCCTGCGGGTCTCCAATAATTAATGCTTTACAAATTCTCAGTATATTAGCAAAATATTGCACATCATGATTCAGGAATATAAAAAAAAAAACAATGTCATGGGCTTGCTCTCAGACAACTTGATTATGACCTGTTGAGATAATCTGCACAGGACTGGTAAATTACTAGTTGCCTACATCATTGTAAAAATGGTAAACAATGTCAAGGTAGGGGGAAAACTCCTCATATAAATATAATACACAATCCATTATTTTGTTGACAAATGTTCTGTCTGATTATAACAGTCTGCTTGGCTGGTCAATTTTGATCATTTACATATTTACTAGTCATTGGGAGATTGATTGCCACTATATATATATGACCGATGCCTAGGTCATATGTTATTTTGTTATTTTATTATTTTCGAATTCTGTTTTAAATTTCAAGTATATATTTTAAGTTTCATTAATGCTTGGTTAGTCATACAGAAATCAACCTGTCAGTCAAACTATGACAAGCTGGCAACTAAATTGGTTGATCTGTTAAGTAACTTTTTACTATTGTTTTAAATGCCTTAAGTCTTAATCCTTTGATAATTATATGTTTATGTCAACACTTTCTAAATAACTGATTTTTATAAATAGACAAATGTATTTAATACGAGATCATTAGTTGGAGAGACCAGCTTAGGGATCATACTATTTGGAGGGCCGATATATAGGAAATTATAAGGTTGTTAAATTGTTGCTGTTAATTATTTGCTGCTGAAATAAAGTGTTGAAGATCCATTCCAAGAATCTGTATTCATTTCTGATACTTAAAGAACATCCATCGACGAGCTACATTCCCTGAAAGTCGAATGGTGTTATATGGTGGAGAAAGCGGGCAGAGTAAACAAAATTGTCTACTCTTGATTCCGGTACAGCTAAGCGAGATAAATTGTTAACATATTTGGAAGAGGAAAGGATGGATATCAACTTTATTCTTCCTTCAGCAGCAGTAGCAGTATTAAGAAGTCTGAATCAACTACCAATGTCTTGGAGTCTCAAACAGGATAGGGGTTCTACAGAAATCAGCTTTAAATGGGGCTTCTCAGAAAATTCATTACCCAGTCCGGAAAAGAAATATCGCTCTGTTGCCAAAAGACAAAGGGATAGACAGCGACAGCTAGAATTTTTTGCTAAGAAGGATGCCCAAAAAGTACAGATTTCTGTAGTCTCCAGTAAAAAGGATGTTGGTGTTCAAAATGTTCCGGATACAAAAGATGTGGCTGTTGGGATTAACCCTGTGTTAATGGTTACAAGAGAAACAATGTGTCATCCTGCCAATAGCCATGATAGAGGTTGTCAAATAAATTTTGACAGTGAGGCAGCGATGAAAGATGTTTCAAGTGCTAGTGCCAGAAGTACCAGCAGTCAAGACCATCGATATGTAGGAATTTGTTCAACAAATCCACCTGTACCAGTGTCCGACAAAGTGCTTAGACAAAGAGTTAAGAACACAAAACAAGAATATCTTATTCAGTGGAAGAATTGTCCAGCAACTTCAAATTCTTGGATTCCAGAGGAGGAACTAGATTATAGTGCTCAACAATATATAAATGTGAATTCAAATAGAATACAAGGGCCCAAATTATGTTTACCTAATGAAAACGTTCCCCAGTACAATATGCAAGAACATTATTTTATGCCACACAGGAATCCTATCAGAAATAGTAATTATTATCATGAAAAAAGGGATAGATTTTGTTACTTTGATTAATCGAAAAATAAGGTTTTTTGATTTTATTAAATGCTTTAAACATGGGGTCATGTTTTTGTTTGAAGTAAGGGGGATATATGACCGATGCCTAGGTCATATGTTATTTTGTTATTTTATTATTTTCGAATTCTGTTTTAAATTTCAAGTATATATTTTAAGTTTCATTAATGCTTGGTTAGTCATACAGAAATCAACCTGTCAGTCAAACTATGACAAGCTGGCAACTAAATTGGTTGATCTGTTAAGTAACTTTTTACTATTGTTTTAAATGCCTTAAGTCTTAATCCTTTGATAATTATATGTTTATGTCAACACTTTCTAAATAACTGATTTTTATAAATAGACAAATGTATTTAATACGAGATCATTAGTTGGAGAGACCAGCTTAGGGATCATACTATTTGGAGGGCCGATATATAGGAAATTATAAGGTTGTTAAATTGTTGCTGTTAATTATTTGCTGCTGAAATAAAGTGTTGAAGATCCATTCCAAGAATCTGTATTCATTTCTGATACTTAAAGAACATCCATCGACGAGCTACATTCCCTGAAAGTCGAATGGTGTTATATATAATAATGAAAACCAGTAGCTGTTGTCACTGGCTTTTCGTAATTAAAGAGTTAAGTTAGAATTGATTAATTTGAAATTCTCATACAAAAGTGTTTAGTCGTATCTTAAATCTCAATACATCTGTTTAGTCTTTATTCTGGCATGTTTTGCTTTTTTAGGGTTTATTTATGGAATATTCTTTTTTAATATACTATTCAAAAAAAGTAGGGGATATTTGATTTTGGGGGCATAATACTAAAATATGCAAATGACTACGAAAAAAGTCACTATAGAACCTAACAGAAGAAACATTTCCAGTTAGATGTGATGCCAAAATGCACCAATAGCTACCCCATGGAATGCAGGTGATGCTTGGGATCATCATGGGGGTCCAACCCAAGATTTGCACACACTGACTTTGAATGTTAGTCATGTGGCATTAAATTCCAGGGTGGAAACATCAGTTTAATTGTGTTAGTGACCAGAAAACAAATTTTGATATGCGTCGGCTTACCCAAAATGAAAGGTTACGTGTCCTTCCCTTGGCATGCTACAGCCCAGGATCTATTTATCCGTACCTTGGCCTTGAGAAATCGTATCATCACAGCAAATCAGATCAGAGCACGTCTTCAGACAGAATGAATGAATGAAATGGGGTTTAACGTCCCATCCTAACGACTAGGCAGCTGTCCTTGTCAGGCCCTCCTTCTGCATCACTGACAAGGGGAAATCACGTCGGAAAATCGAAATGAACTTTCTCGGCCAATGCAGGGATCTAACACCCGACCTCCAGGTTAGCGAACCAGCGCCTTATCCACTAAGCCACCATGATACCCCGTCTTCAAACGGACACTGGTGTGTGAGTGAGTGGCTAGACCATTCGGAATCGACTGCATAGGGGTCACCTTCGCGCCCGACGTCCTCGCGTGATCCCTTGTAGGGATCGTTAACACTGGGATAATCAACGCTGGAGCAATGTGATGTTTTCAGATGAGGCAAGGTTCACTGTTGATTTTTTGGACAGACGTAGGAGGGTGTGGCGTCGATGAAACGAGAGCTTCCAAGACGTTAACGTCATCGGACATGATCGATTTGGGGGTGGTTCTGTTATGGTGTGGGACTGTGGGAAGGCATCACTGTTGCTGGAAGAATGGCTTTACATGTTGTTGCAGGGCGTGTAACAGGCCAGTACTACCGGGACAACATCTTGGCAGTCCATGTTATGCCGTTCGCACGACTTCATGGCCACTGTTTCATCTTCCAGGATGACAATGCAAGAGGGCCAGGATCGTTACAGGTTACCTCCAACAACAGAACATCACCACATTACCTTGGCCAGCACTGAGTCCCGACCTCTCCCCCATTGAGCATGTCTGGGACATGCTTGGACAGAGGTTACGTCAACGTCAACAACGTCCTGCCAATGTCCAAGAACTTGCTGCTGTATTGCAAAAGGACTGGGACAATCTGGACCAAAATGACCTTAGACGTCTCATAAGGAGTATGCCATGTCGGATCAATGCTGGCAAACCTGGTTTACACGATACAATGAATCCATACAACCGTCGGATGCAACATATCGGAAGTGGGTTTACAGGATACAATGGCCCATTCGTTGTATGGCAAATTGATGTTAAATGTCCGTGCGCGCACTGCGTCATTTTTTCGTTCATAGTAACTGAATATAATGTTCATATCCGCCTGTCTTCTTGCTTTTTCAGCTCTCATTTATATGTGGTATTTAGGTGGTTCTATTAATAAACTGGCAATATCTTTGGGAGTTAGATATATAGCCTACTTCAAGTTACGTTAAAATCGGACCAAAATCCTGACCTCAAGAGTGTCCACAAGCAAACTGTTGACAAACTGACAGAAAGGGGCAAAGGCAAAATCCGGCATATAAAAATGCGAATGTATTATGTATTGGCCTGTAGTGTCAGACTGTGTTACTATTAATTAGAGAGAGACATGTTGTAGGCCTAGGCAATGGTTTTGCCGTATGTTTTAATAGACCTAATAATATGATACAAACAGTGCGTCAGTAGTACTAGTAGGTCTACCCTGTCCAACCGTTTCCTAAACTGGCAGCAATAGACTTCAGGGATAGGCCTACACTTCTCATCCCCATATTCGAGTGCCACAATAGTTCATGTTCCCGATAAAGAGTTATTAGACACACTAATTCAGTGTCGGTTAGACGAAGGTTTATATAGAGGAGGCCGAAGCACTCGAAGTGACAGAAAAAGACATTTTGATTGCACAAATTCTGGTTGTCAAGGCAGATGTGACGTCATACACCGTATGACGTCGTCTAATATAACTCAATTTGATTGGGTATTGCATCAGTTGGTCGGATGAGAATAGAACTGATCCTATTCATACAACCATCCATCCATCCGACCATTCATCGGATGAGTTGGTCGGATGCGACGGTTGCATCCGATGGTTGTATGGGTTGATTGTATCGTGTAAACTGCACTTTACTGACTTTGTTGTGATGCTGTGGTAACTTTGCTGTTTGACCCCAGGTATCATTTTACCCTTATAATGGTCAGTCTGTGCCTTACTTAGTCTAACGATCATTTGGAATAAATCGATGAATGTGAACTTCATTTCATTTTGTCATTTGTTTCTTCATCAGTTTCATTAGGTGACTTTAATAACACTTAAAAATCAAATATCCCCTACTGTTTTTGAATAGTATATAATTGGTGGTAGAAAGCTGAATTTACAGTTTTTACATAATTATACCAAGTGATAATGATACTTTATTGTCATGTAAATAGGTCAATATAATTTGGCTAATAGCTTAAAATCGGTTGATGATTCTTTTTTTAAGCTAGGCTTCATAATTTTAGTTGATAAATTGAATTTATTAATATTAAATCATCAATGTGACTATTGTTTATCGTGCATTAAGTTTTAAAAAATTAGATATTCTTAAGCAAATTGTAAATGACAATTAACAGTTAAAAGATACTAAACAGCATATGTAGTAGACTTTCAGTCAGTCCATATTGGTCAAACAAACTGATAAGTTAATGTCAACCTAACACAGCAGTAGCAAATCTAGATTCATTTCATATTGCCAAGATGGTACCCAACCTGAATGTCTAGTTTTAACAGTCTTAATACAATATTTATATGGAAGTAATTTTCATTAACGGGGCACCCACAGTAACACTATCTGACTAGATATCTTTTGTTAGCCCTTGTGATTGTCTAGGTTTGACTCTCGAGTGGATATTATTGGAATTCTTTTCTTTTGTATTTCAACTTCACTTGGCACTTCAAACGCGGTGTATGTATTTTCTACAGTCGAATTGTAGATTTCTTGTTACATAATGTTACATGGAAGCAGGTTACACAATATTCTACATTACAATACTTAAATTAACATGTCTTTCTCTCAACACCACTTCTATAAAATCAAACGAGCATGGCTAGATTCTTGAAACCACTACATCATGGCCTTCTGAGAATCAGGTAGTGTCTAATGGTGTTTAAAGAATCTCAACGGTGACTGAAGAATCTTAGCAATGTCTGATCTGTCGCGCTCAGATCTTGCTCTTTATATCCCTAGATTTGTGCAGTTTATTATGTAATTGCTTAATAACACCCAATGAGGTCAAGAATTAATACCAAAATATGGAATAGACATTGGCCTTGAAACATCTGGTAGATTTCCATCACTAGTATTTTAAACAATGCCAATTAGCCTCGACTCCAGTACCTCATGTCCTGTTATTCTTCTATTTCCATTGGATTACTCGATATCTAACTCATTGCTGAATTTGAAACCAATGATTGGTCAAGTACATAATATTGATGCAATTCATACTAGCATAAATCAACTTACTATATTGTTACATGGCCTGCCTGCTTGAGTGAAGTAAGGAACACTTATTGAGTGTTGATCTAACGGCTAGCAGTCGTGAGACTCGTGAAAACAGAGAGACTTTCTCAACATTAGTAGATGGAAATTAAAGATTAAATTGAGGAAAAACAGATTGGCAAAGTATAATCCAAGAATTCAATATTTATGGTAAATGGACAGCAACTAATGACAAATTCAAGCTGAACTGAATTCACCCTCTATCAAGTCTTGTGAAAAACAATACTGATTTTAAGAGGGATTTGAAGCAAACTATTAATGGATGAATTAGTTTGAATATGTACACAGTTTGTATATGTGGGGAAGAGATTTTTATTTATCAAAATATGCATATTTCATGTGCTAGATTTAGAGTCTCTGAACACTATTTGAGAGATTGGGGAAGGAAACCCTTCCAAACATTAATATTGTAGAACTTCTCAAAGGAATATCGGCCCCCAAATGCTTTAATTTCAATATTAATATTCCTCTGGGCAAAAAAATATGGTCAACCTATTATCAATCACTAAAATCTTGAGATGGGCCTAATTTTAAATCCAATTAAATCCACATCTACATTATAGTATTTTCCCAAAAATGCAAATAACTGGAAAAATGATCTATTTGAAATAATTAATGAAAAAAAACCTAGATTAATTAGATGGTAAACATGGTTTGTTGTGATTTCAGTTAAGGAAGTATATTATATAGATAAAAAGTTGTCTATTCTTGCTATAATAGTTAAAGAAAAACATCATGTAAAATTAATATATTGAAAATTTCAGTTCAGTTACTTTATTCTGTGCAAAGTTATGAGTGTTTGAAGTTATGACAAACTGTTGCGAAGATTGGTAATTGTCTTAGAAAAAGTATTGTTAAATTCTTAATTGGCGGATGATTATGGGTTTGTCATGATAATAAATGTTTAAATAATGAATTATGTGGCAGTGGAAGCCAGAAAACAGACCTAAAGTAGACACATTTAATTCTTACACAGTGCATATTAACCTGTAACAGATTATGGATACTTGATTACTGATGATGAAACTACAACTGATTCCATATTCAACTAGGTTAATTTTGACATTGATTTTACCTAAACTAAGTCATTTGGGATCAATGTTTGTGTACACACTGACAGGATTAGAATTTGTGTGCCAGTAAGCATATAAGATGAATTGATCCATTTGATGTTTATCATGGATTAAGAGATAATTACTTTCAGTATTAGATTCTTTCCTACTTTCACATCCTGTTATTTATGTGAATCAAACTTATTGTCACCCAACTTTTGAAGAAAGCAGGGGACTATTTAAATGAATTCGTCTCTCTGTCAGTTCGTCTGTCTGTTTTACCGTTACACTTTTTAGGTCACAATAACTCTCTTTCTAATTGAGCTAGAATATTCAAACTTGGTGTAGGTGTTTATTAGGTCATTCATTACCTTGATGGAGTTTGAAGATGAGCTTTTTCCGCTTAGGGTAAGCAGAGATAAACAATTTGATTGGTTGATGCTTTGGGACAAGATAACATGGGTTGTAATTAAGTGAGAGTGATGAAACTTGGTATATAGATTCATTTCATCAATGCCTTGACAAAGTTCAATAATGAACATTTTCTGCTGATGGTAAGCAGAGCGATAAGCAATTTGATTAGTCTAGACTTTGGAACACAATAATTCTCCTTCTAATTAAGGTAGAATGCTCCATCTTGGTGAAGGCGTTCCTTTAGGTGAATGCCTTGATGGAATTCGATGATGAACATTATCTGATTCTATCTGGTAGAGAGTGATGAAACTTATTGTATAGTTTTATTGCTCAATACTTTTGACAATAAATGTGCGAATAAATAATATGTGTCATCTATTTATTTTGGGATTTCAGCGGGGGACATCAATTACAAATATTGAATCAGTATATATGTAGGTAATATTGAATATGAATGCTAATACGAAAAAATAGTGGACTATTAGTCTGAATACATGTATGTAAATTTTTTTTAAATAAATAGAGCATTCAAAGACAGGAACCAAATTCTTTTATTTAAATTTTATGATTCTAAAGTTATTAATTTTCCATTTTATACACCCACATGGAAATGTGGTTGTATATTGTTGTCTCCCTCGTCTGTACATGTATGTCAATCCATATGTACAATGTTACGTCCTTCCACAATTTCTTGTGAACACTCTAGGCCTACAGACTACATTTATTATCTCATTAATTTAGAAATTATGTTGTTAACATCAGTGAAGAAGCCTATTTAATTTCAATAATTTCTGTTAAATATGGCCCTTGTTTCGCTTTGTAAAACATTGTAAATGCCTTATCAACAAAAGTTATCATCTGATCTGTATAAAATTTATATGCATTATTTCAATTAGTAAATCGATAAAAGCTTGTTGAATTTCAAAAATTAATGTAAATGCCTTCCAGAGTTAAGACTCTTGTTTTAGTTTGTAGCACCTTGTGAACACTCAAACGACGAAAGATATGATCTGATCAGCATGAAATTGTCTTGTAATTTCCCCCAATTACCTACAACAGAATAAATAAATAAGAAGATTTAGCAGCTGTTCTCGTATGTTTCATTGCCCAGCACCATATCTTTGCACATTTCGATATGCACTTTTAACAAAATTGTCTTAATTTTGAAGTAAAATGGTATAGATTATTTCCTGTTAAATCACAAAATACCGGTAGATAAATTTTGAAATTCGTTGTATATAATCTAGGAGATTTTCTATTTTTGCCTGGCCTATTGAAACATCCATGTTAATTGATCAGCACATGTATATTGTTCCAATTCTAGAAATAGAATAAGACTTATAAATTCTATTATGAGAAATCTCGGTACAAAATTTTCTTTTATGGTTATTTTTAGTTCCATTTATCCTTAAGGCGAAAGGCTTTTATGTTCTCAGCTTTTTCTAGGTAGATATGTTTCTGTTTGTCTGTTGCCAGCCATCATTATATTGCTGTAACATTTTTGTGATTATCTAATCCATTAAAACCAGCCTGCTGACATTTCGATGTTCAAAAAGACTAATGGTACAAAGCTGCCTTTGAACAATAATTATTTGGAAGTAATAACACATAACTAATTAATTCTAGAGGAATAAAAGATATATAATTGTTTTTTTCTTTTAATGATGCTGCATATTACTTTAATTGTTGAGATTTTATTCTGTGGGTTTGTTTCTTTCTTGCTTTGTTATCTTCAAGACTGCTGCTTAGAACTTGACCAGAATTGCTTGGTATGTCAGACCAATATGATCTAATTGTGCACCTGGTATTTTGGTATAGAACTGAGCTGGTACCCACCTCAATATAGAAGACAAGATCTGTTAAAAGAACTTTGTAGTCAGATGTTAGATTACTGTATTTTTGTGAAAAATCCGAACTTTTCTGTTACTTATGTGTCAGATTAGGTTGCAAGCAATCAAAGTTGCAGTCATGTAACCATTTCAACCTTTGGGCTTGTTATTTATTTTTTTAACTTTTCACTTTTAATAATCAGATTCTCTTTATTTATCTAACTTTCAGATTTGGAGATGGGTGATTCGGCTCCACCAGCCCATGGAACTGTGGGAAACAACAATCAGCCTGACTATGATTACCTCATTAAATTTCTTGCTTTAGGTAAGTTAAAGATAACGAAGAACTCCACCAGTTGTATTTTGTTTTTAAGAAAGTGATCATATAGACAGATCTGCCAATACATTGCTAAAAAAATCCCCAGACTCTTTAAAACTCATTATAACTCATTATCGTGTTGCTTAATACAGTGTGGACATTTCTGCAATATGTTTTCACACTATAGTCTAATGTGAGAATTTCCAACATTTGTTGGAATTTTAAGTCCGATAGGGCATATACGCAGTCAGAGATTTGTCAATCCATATAGGACATGTCCTGCATATATATACAAAATAGAATCTCTGATCTGGTATTATTTTGAACCGATGCTCTATTAAGTAAATGTGCTTTCCTGTTAAAAGTGACAATGATACTTTAAGCAACATCTATTCATAGACATAATCAAGGTAACTTAGTATGCTGATAGAAAGAAATACTGGAAAATTTAATTATATTGTCAGTGTGAAATCAATGTGATATGAATAGCCAACTGTATTATTTAAAGTTTACTCTTAATTACATAGGAACTTCTCATGGATTTATTTGTCATTATTACTGCCAAAAGAAATTTATATGTTCTTTCTTTTAGGTTCTTCCTATATCATATCCTAGTTTATTTGCCCATACATCATTAAGTTAAGGGGGGTGGCCTATTTGTTGTATTCTATCATATTTAAAAAGAAGCATTTAATAGAAAAAATAAGTGAAAAAGAATTATAAGTGCTGGAGCTCTCTGAAATAGTCAGTGCAAGGTTCAGTTCATTAAAATATTTTCATACAACGATCGGGAGACATATGTTGATCCTTAGCCTTGTAAAAGGATCCGTCAAAATCCCTAAATCCATCTGGGTACAGATTTGCTTTCATTTCTTGCACATAAAGAACCCTTAGCCTTTGTAATTTTCTGAATTCTGAATAATAGACAAAAAACATAGAAATAAAAGTTATCATGATGTGAGTCATAAAATGACTGATGTATTGTTGTAAGAAGTTAATGAACCTCACCCCTGGTCAGCCTTAATTCATTTTGCCAGATACAAATTTTGAAGTATTTCTCCTTTCAGGTGATTCCGGTGTAGGTAAAACAAGTCTATTATTCCAGTATACAGACAATACATTTAATAATAAATTCATCTCAACTGTCGGCATAGATTTCAGAGAAAAACGTGTGGTTAGTTTTATTTTTCTCCCTATAGATTTCTAAATGTACAATTATTCTACCTTTCAAAGAACCACCATAAAATTTGATCAATCTTGATTAGTGAGGTATGTGGTACAGTGAATTCCCTCCGGAATTTTATACTGTTATCTACCATTTAAATGTGAGAGCTTGAAACCTCCATTTAGCTTTTGATAAATTGGTCGTGATTGTGGTTGATTGTTTAAGGTCTCCATAAAATCTGATCCCAATCAACATTTGAGTGTTTGTAGGTGATTATCGTATTTACCAACATGATCAAAGTCACAACACTGGATTGGTACCTTTTATATTTTTGTTACAAAAACATAGTTGACATTTTTGTAGTTAACATTATAGGCAGACATCATGAAGAATTCAGTAGACCTATTTATGATGATAAAGTTAAGATATGGGAAAGAAAAAATGGGTCTAAGGTTTTCTTGACTTTAAGCAAGTTATTTTGGTACATTTGCTGATATATCAAATTCAATTTCCGTGGGATGATTATGCATTTGATATTTATAATGTAAAACAAATAGTTTTATTATCTTGAACTGCTATACCTGTGACAGTATAACTATAGGCTGCAGATGACCAACTGTTATAAGCTTTGTTTGTAATAGACCTACCCGATGAATAATGCTGTAAAATCTATATTTACAATTTCAGTACATATACATACTTACTGTAAAATGTATGTTTACAAATTCATCCAGGCATTGGGTAGATTAGAATTAGGACATAAATAGTGCAACATTTTTGTATTTATTGATTTTTTGTTTCATTCATTCATTCAATAATATATTCACTGATCCGTTCCATATGTTCTATACACAACTTAATCTTTCAATACTCAGATAAGGTTATTAATAAACTAATGACACATCTATACTAATATTTGTGACTGTCGGTTGTCTGTCTGTTGAGTGTTCGTGGCTAGACTAGGGCTGTCTCGAGGCTAAGAATTAGAGTATAGAGCTAGCTTGGACCAGGGAGTAACATGGGCTACTACTTCCGGTGTTATACTACTTTCCACCCGTGTAGCGCTAGTATTATTGTCTCTTGTCCTTTGAAGAAAGAAGAGAAACCCACCTGTTAAGATGTTACACTAATATATTTAGATAAAGAATAAATAGTTTATTACTGTAAAATGATAACTTGATAATTATCTGGCAGATATTTCTGTTCAGAAAACATTATAGCTGTTAAATCTATATTTCTAAGAACTTAAAATCAACTCTTAATGTAGCACTAAAGATAATCCATAAAAATAATTATGCTGTGATATGGTGGATGATTATAAAACTTGTCCCAAACATGCCAGATAGCTGGTAATTACTGAAGAGTGGCCATCTTATATTAACCAAATAATAGAAATTACTGTAGCTTGATATTAACTTGTTTGGTCAAAAGTTTAGTTATACTCTATCACATAAATGATTGCAAGGCACCAATAACAGGCCTGTTGGAAGCGGGGTGGTCAATGAAATATTTCTCTTTCAAACCAATAATCTGCTTGTATATATCCCATTCACGAGCAATGCTTGCAGCCCCCCCCCCAAAATATCAATATCGCTTCGACAGGCCTGAATAAGATGTACTCCATGTGGTCAATCAAATATTTATTTTTAAAACCAGATTGTTAGCATTTATATGTTTCAAGATGTAAACATAATCATTTAAAAGATTCCTCATCTCCTTACTTGTCTACGATATCACCCTAGGTGGAAGTGGACGTTAAACCCCAGTAACGAACTATGGTAGAACAAATGTTAAGATCTTGGCATGTTTTTCTCACAGTCTTACAAAAACCTATTTGTTCCATGATAATACTGCAGCAAGTTTTGGATCAAAATTATTTGGATTCGGTTGCTATTGTATATTCTGTAATTTCCAATTCTGTTGAGAATGATTTTCCTTCGATTATGATTGATAAAATGAATTATTCTTTTAGGTACATCGTATGCCAGCAGCAGATGGATCTATTGGCAGAAGCCAAAGAATACATTTACAATTGTGGGACACTGCTGGGCAAGAAAGGTATTACATTATATTATCAATTTCTTAAGGATGTTGAAATAGTTATACATACATTTTATTGCAATCACTTGCCTGAGTTCAAGAATCAACGTCATACATGGATTCTTTAAATTAGTCTATGGCAATGTATGAAATGCAATAACTTTAATGAACATAGGAATCAACTTATTATATTCTCATCAATGTGTCTACCGTAAACATTGATGCCATGTCTGCATGTTAAATACAATCTGATTTATCATTTTAAATGCAATAGCTACTTCCAATTAACTGAAATAAACATTCTTCGAAACATAATGCCATTGGTGCACATTTATTTCATTAGCCCACTGTCATCTGAATGGTCAATCAAATTAAAACCAATAACTAAAACTACAAATATGTGCGTATTAACCGGATTTGAGATATCAATGTCATCCACGTATCATTAATTACTCTTATTCAATATGAACGATAAATGTTAGTATATATGTTGCCATATTTTGTTCCTGTGTGAAAATTTAATTCATTGATAAAATATTGGTCTGTGAACCATAGTGTAATCTGCTTGTATAACTGAGAGAAGTGGGGTTGTACGTTTACTCGACACAAACTAGGTCATTTCAGGACTAATATCTTGTATAAATAATTCTATATCCTTATACTGATAATTTCAATAACTGTCATTTAAATATTCACCCTTAAACCAAAAATGCGTACCTGATTTCTGAAATGTTGTTGGAAAATTTTTCAGCTGAATAAATCACAAGAGATTCTTGAAATCGATTATCTAGAGAAGTGCAATTGTCATTTATCTTATCCGGGCACAAAGGAATCATACTCCAATTAGCATGAATTATGTTATTATTACCAGTTTGAAAGACTGCATGTGCATTCAAACAGTCAAATTGCCAAGTTTGTTGGAAAAATTGTGCTGACCTGTATTTTTTTCATATTATTTATGCGCATAAATAAATCCTGGCTTCTCTTTCCATATGATTAATCAATGGAAAAATGAAATTATCCGCTTGTTTATTGATTCCATATAAACGTATTCAGAAAGATACAAAAATATCCATGTTAAACCATTGAGGGGGGTTGGATGGCAAAATGGTTAGCAAATGCTCGCCGTATCATAAAGCCTGTCATTTAGTCAACTGGAGTGATTTCGAATCCTCAGTGGAATGTGATGAAGAATAGGATCACCTGTCCAACCTCGTGGGTTTTCTCCTGGTCCTCCCACTGCTAAAGCCCCCTACATGCAAGTGAATTACTAAAATAAAATTAAACCATATGTTAGTCACAAAATGATCTATTTTGTGTCGAGTGGACGTTAAACCCTATTTCTCTCTCTCTCTCCAAACCATTAAAATAGGGTAAATGGATTTTTGGACTATTCTTGCGGATATTGAAGAATTTGGGTAATTTTGTGTCACCATCACACTTTATATTGTATTAATCACGATATAATAATCTAAATTATTTATTTTACTTTGCATGTTGTTTGTCATATGAAGGCATTGAATTTGCATTTGCAAATTGTTAAATATAAAGTATCGTTGAAATATCATCCATTATTATAATTTTGTACTCCTAGGTCATGTTAATGAACCAGCTCAAATTACTACATTCTTGCCGTTGACTCGTGATTAATATCAATTGTATACATATAGAAACATTACCATTGCCGCCATTGGTATTTTATTCAGCTAATATTTCTGCTGGTTCAAGTTGACTATTATATGGATGGCAAGAGATGTGATAATTCACAGTTAATAAATTACAGATAATAATTGTAGGCGCCATAAATAGTAATATAACAATTAAATGTTATATGTATTGTATATGGTCAGAATATAACAAAAACAGAAAAATATTCAAGCTCAGATCAATATTCTATGGATGAATGGGAAAATGATCAAATGTCCCATTTCATAAATAAGTTAGTAGACTAAGCCTTTGTATACAAGAAACAGTGTTAATCAATATTAATATTCAATATGGATTTGAGTTCTAACTTCTATATTGATAAAAATAGAAAAAAGACAAGGACATTTTGATGAATGGTTTGAATTTAACATAATTTTGATAGAGTGGTCTGTGGTGATTTTTAACTTAAAGGGTTCCACAAGATATTGGACTTTCATTTTGATAGATTATTTTGGATTTACAGTGTTTTTCACCACTAGAGTTCCACAAGAAGTTTTGGCTTAGAATAATTTTGATAGTGTTTTTGGTCTGTGGTGTTTTTGACACAAGAGTTCAACTAGAGATAGTACTTAGAAAAATAAATTCTTCTCATACCACATTACACTACATTTTGTTCAATTAATGATTTAAGGACAGCTGTCTAGTCGTTCGGATGGGACTGAAAACCAAGGTCCTGTGTACACATTGGCATGCACGTAAAACATCCCTTGGCAGTTGGAATTCAATATTATAAGAGTAGGTCGCAGCTCTGCTGCCGGGACAAAATTTCCCTCATTAGACCAGTTTAGAGGCAGAACAGTAAGACGTTAAACCCCATTTCATTTCATTTCAAGTAATGATTTGCCTTCTACGCCCATCCGTAAAACAAGTCTTATACCCAGGTTCTATTGCACTAGGTTGGTGCTGAAAAGTAAACTGTTAAACACTATTTCATTTACATTGCACTAGAATTTCATCTAAGTCTATTGACTGTTATGTACATATTATGAGAGACCTTGCCCCTTTAATGATTTCCGTATAATCATTAATAAATATTATATTACCTCACTGTGCGATGAATAGTTATTTATTAATGAATTTATTTCTAATTCTATTGGGAGGGTTAAAGAATGAATTCTGTCACATGATGTGACATGAAACTCGTTTCCTTCATGTAATTTCATCTTGCCTGTCAAGAGATAGAAGCCACATTGTCATCTTACTAGAAATATGCTTCTGTGTATTTCTAGATAAGCCAATCAAAATGTCACATGATGTATGACAAGTCAAGATTAAACTCGAGATTCTCATTATTTACAATGCATCAAAATTGTTAAGGATTCAGAAAGAATTTTATTGATTTCCTCAATGAGTAAAATTAGGTACTAATTATTATCTTTTTATGATTGTCCCTACCAGGGTCTGGGTAACCTCCATGGGAAAATTTAGAGTGTGCAACGCTGTGAATTTTTTTTTCATGGTTATTATTGTGCCAATTATAACATTTAGAGGTTTGGAAGCACGCTTTTCCAATGGCATTTAACATCAGTTTTTACACTTAACAACATTTCTCCCTGTAACCTGATAAAATATTTAATGGCTGTATAGTTCTTTCAAAAGTTACAGATTGTCTTTGAACCAAGTTGTTGCCCTTGTTGTTACCACTTTTAAATGTCAGAATACTTTTTTAGATTTTTTATCTGACTGGTGATAAGGGTAACAAAGTTGTTATATTATTTCATCAATTAATGAGTTTCTGCTTTGATAAATGTAACAGCGAGATTAAATCTGTTTAATGGTGTTTTTTTTCAGGTTTCGTAGTTTAACTACAGCCTTCTTTCGTGATGCGATGGGTTTTCTCTTATTATTTGATTTAACTAATGAACAGTCTTTAATGAATATTCGTAACTGGCTATCCCAGCTACAGACTCATGCTTATTGTGAGAATCCTGATGTTGTCTTATGTGGAAATAAAATGGATTTAGAAGATCAGAGAAAAATACGAGAAGATCGGGGACGAGAAATGGCAGAGAAATTTGGGTAAGCAGCACTAATAGACAATGTTGTCTAACTGATTGCAAAAAAAAAAGTACACAGACATTGATTTAACCACAAAATCTATACAATAATAGATGAATTTATATTCTGTATTCAAAGACCTTTAAATGGCACCGGTATGTGACATATGCATTTTCTTAAAAAAAAGCGGTACAGTATATTTAGTTTAGAAGTTGAAGTAAATACCATTTTATTAAAGCGATTGAAAAGTATGACATGTAATATAAAAAAAGCAATTGAAAGTTACTTATATAAACAAAGGTAGCAAGACTCCATAACAACTGAAAACAGCAAGTTTCACTTACTACATGTTTAAATATTCTTTCTATCAAGAATGGAATGTAATAAACTGATAAAAAAGATCTAATAACTAGATAGGCCTACCTGTATAGTAGTAAATGGAGATAAATATAACTGTATTGGTTTGCACGCAACGATTATACTTCACTTTATAATATTTGTGCGAGAAGATTGTAGATAGTATATAAAATGATTGATAATATTTTAAACCAATATCATATTTATATGTAATTGGTGTGATAAATACTCCTTAATATATTTCATATCATAGCTGGCTAGGTTTTTTAAATGTCAAAAGATTTTTGTAGGAAGACACTAGCAAACCTAACAAAAAAAAAACTTGCAATAAAATTTTAAACAGTTGTTCATTCCCATCCTCTCTTGATGTGTGTTAATACACATGCTCCAACTACCGGTAGATCTCAGATATGTTTTCATGTTAAATTTATGATCCAAATATGTCATATTACTACATATGCGATATATGTTGAATCATGACTGTAGTATCAATAACTACTAGAAATATTTTTAACTATTTAAAACATCTTCCCTTCATACAACACAAGGAAGCAGACTTGAAAGAACCCAGGTACTATTACATACAACAATGTCCTACACTTTCAAGAGGGATGTTCTTAATAAAATTATTTGCTACTTATGTATTTTACAGTTTGCCATATTTTGAGACAAGTGCTGCTACAGGTCACAATGTCTCTAAAGCTGTTGAATGTTTATTAGACATGGTGATGACGAGAATGGAAAAATGTACAGATAAAACCAAATTACCTGGCAGTCGACAACGCAATGGTCAAACATATAACCAAAAAGAGGGCGGTGATACAGGATGTTTGTGCTAACACCTAAATATGTCATTTGGTTACATTAAAATTCCACATTGTATGGCTTCTAATCTTATCATGCTTAACTCTTTTGCTTCCAAATTAACAAAAATACAGCCACCAAGAAAACATATAACTGCTTGTTAAAAAAGATAATCATACTATTATTTTTATTTTTACTATAATACCCCCCAAATAAAATTGTCCGACAAGCTAAATTTGAAAGCGCATCCGTGATGTATATACATGCAATATTAGTATTTCTTTGTTTGTTTAATGGTGGGCACATACATTTTAAGTTCTATACCTTCAAAAATATTCTGTCTTCATTAGCCCATTCGGAGCCGAACAGTAGACCATTCAACCACATTTCATTTAAAAATTATTGTTTAATGTGATTTTCCACATAAACACACTGACACCAGCTCATGTAGAAGCATGATGGAAAGGTAGGTGACGGTGAGCCTGTTGTGGTAGCAAATGAGTTAAATCTATGTTAGCATGTAGATTCTGGTCTCAAAGTAAGATCACGTATATTTTTTTGTTAGTGACATAATGGCATGTTAATGACATTAAAATTATTGACACAATGATAGTAATAATGTCTTTGTTGATGTTACTGGTTGTGATCCCGCCAAAAATAAACTTTTAATGGATCTAGCTTACATTAATGAAAAGGGCAAGATATAAATAATTTGACGAACTGTACAGCAAAATTTGATAAATTATTAAAACAATCAAAGATTTGGCAGTTTTTCAGTAGCACTGCTTTGTAAGGAATATTTACTCAAATATATTTACTGTGCAGAGCTAAACTAAAGAAATGTGCTTTTTTGATGGTAAATTTCTGAACCACTATTTGCGTTATTGAAATAAATCGTACATCAACGATTCATTGTTGGAATTTAAAGACCACCTGGATGACAGTATCAGTAAGTCAAAATATAATGAATTAGTCCTTATTAAAAAAAAAGAATACAGTAAAACAATAACTATATATTATATTGTATGTTGTAACTAAATACCAATGTACTTACATATAATTATTTAATTTAATATGATTAGATTTAATGTTATTTATAACAATTTGAATACCAATGTAAATAAAACTGCATTTAGTTTATTTACTAATACTACTCCGGTTAGATTTGCAGTTTGCACAGTTATATCTAGTAGTTGTATCAAATTCTGGTGCTGTGGCTATTCGGTTAGAACTTTTAATATCTTGGTTATTATTCATTTTAGATGTTTCACAACCAGAATGTAATATTAAATGTTAGTAGAATTATGGATGACATTCTTCATCTATTCTACTGTTTTGTCAACAACTACTATATAAATGTTTAATAAGGCCACATAATGCTGTCTACCTATATTGAGCCTGGCAAAGCTGATCTTCCAATCCCTCTTTGCCAACAATTTAATGTCACAAAGATCTTTTCATATCATTTCTTTTGAAATATCTTAAAGTTTCGAGCCAAACTAACGGGACATATATTTGTATGTATTTTATTATTTGAATGCTGTTGTCTGTAGTTCTTTTCATATAAACCTTTACAGACGGGTATATTGGGGAGGGATCAGGGAAAGTATTTTATAAAAATGTTCTTGTTAATTGTAGAGAAATTCTATTTGATAACTATTGCTCATAACTTGACAAGTGCTGAAACATAGCATTAATAATGCATATGATGTTAATTATGATGATTATTTTGACTGTAATGGTATTCTAAACTGCTGTGATTTCTGTGTTATTGTTTATATTTATATAAATCTATTGTAATTTGTGAGTCCCCAGTGTTAATTGTATAAAACTTGTCTGTCGGTAGTTATGTTATGTTTGGAAGTTTAAAAAGTAAAATTAGTAAAAGTGGAAAATTTCCTCAGTCAGTTATGTGTTTTGCACACGCATGGACATGTTTTGTCATCCTCTGTCCGTCCACAATTTCTTGTGAACACTTTAAAAGATAAATTTACAGCGATCAGAATTTTCGACTGCAAGGTGTTCAGTACTAAAACTTTTAACAATAAAATAGCTGCTAAAGTTGATAACATTACAATCTGTTCTAATTACATTCCTATTAATACCAAATATATTATTGACTAATAAACATAGACCATTCCAAAGTCCCAAGATGATGATTATCAAGGAGCTTTCATTCTCATATATTTATACTTCCAATCTCGGACATTTTTATAAGCCCACATGGAAATGTTGTCGTATATTGCCATCGCCCCTGGCCGTCTGTTGTCCACAATTCTTGTGAACACTCTACAGACTACATTTATCATCTGATTGTTTTGAAATTGATATATGTTAACATAGTGATTTGAAGAAGCCTATTTAATTTTTATTAATCTCTTATGGGGTTATGGCCCTTGTTTCACTTTGTGAACTCTCCAACGACAAAAGTTATCATCTGATCTGTATCAAAGTTATATGCATTTGAATTAGTGAAACCAAGAAGCCTATTTAAGTTTAGTCATTTCTGGTAATTTCTTCTGGAGTTATTGGCCCTTGTTGCACATTATGAATGCTCAAATGACGAAACTTATCATCTGATCTGTATGAAATATGTATGCATCATTTAAATTACTGTAGTAAAATAAGAAATGTTGAATTTCAACAATTTCCGTTAATTTCTTCTGGAGTTATGGCACTTGTTCAACTTTGTTACACTTTGTGAACTCTCCTAACGATTTCATCTGATCTGTATGAAATTTATACACATCATTTAAATTAGTGACATGAAAAAGTCTATTGAATTTCAACAATTTCCAATAATCAATCGAGTTATTGCTCATATTAAACTTTGTTGAACCTAGTGAACATTCGAATGACAGAAGTACGAAGAATCCTATTGATACTCAGCAATTTCTTATAATTACTTGTAGCGTTATGACCTCTGTTTCACTTCGTTGAACCTTGTGAAATTTTGAATGATAAAATTATCATCTGATGTGTATGAAATACGCATTGTTTAAATTAATGAAACGAAGAAGCCTGGTGAATTTCAGCAATTTCCGTAAATTACTTCTAGAGTTATGGCCCTTGTTTTACTTTGTTGAACTTGCGAACATATGAATGACAAAAGTTATCATCCAATCTGTATGGAATTTATATGCGTTATTTAAATTAGTAAAACTAAAAAGCCTGTCGAATTTCAACAATTTTTGTAAATCATGATCTGATCTGCATGAAATTGTCTTGTAATTGTCCCCATTTACCTACAAAAGAATAAATATGCGACAACCCTTATTGGTCTCTCGGATGATTTAGCTGCTGTGCACGTATCTTTGATTGCCTGGCAACCAATCTTTGTTTGCTTGGATCATAAAATGATGCTTTTGCTGGTAGTGTTTCCAAGTTGGATAATTTCTGCCATCTCTTGTCATAAAATGCAGCAGTGAAATATGTTTATTTCTTAATTTATATAAATCTTATACCTACATTATTAATCAGTATTGTTACAATTCTATTTTTATTTTGAATAATTTTATTGATACACATAATTGTTGTTAATATTGCTTGTAATTTTTCAATTGTTTATTCCACATTCTTAATTCCACATTCTTAATTCCACATTCTTAATTCCACATTCTTAAATCAAACAGATCATCTTCAATTCTTTTTATTGAACTTGGTATATTATGTAAATATGAAGTATATATATATGGTCATTTGCATTGTTACATTGTCGAGGTACAATAACATAAATCTTATACCTTCACTGCAATGAAAAAATAAAACAAGATCTATGATTGATGCGTTTAGTTAGATTTGTGTATTATTACAGTAGCTAAGTCTCTAACTCAATATCATCCCAAATCTTCAACATTGAAAACACGATTTATTTGTCAAATTAAATCAAAATTGATGTTGTGATCTTACCGGAAAAAGATGGGCTTTTGATATCCAATATTAAAGACAAAATAAACATATTACCATTGGTACATGAATCGTGTACCGTGTACCATAATGCGAGTCAGTCCCAGTTGTAACAAGAGACTCTACGGACGAGGCTAGACACATTTCACCTAATCAAACGACGTATGTGGGCTGGAATAACCACACGCTAGAAATTTGCTCTCCATTGAGACAGCTAGCTTATTTCGCGGAACGTAACTGATCAGGTATTTGAGTAAAAACGGAAACTATTGAATGTAAATTAGTTAACCGGTATACACATTCATGTTACAGTATTATATGCATTGCGACCCACTTTTGTCAATTTCTAGATCCCAAATGTTGTTGTATTGTTGAATAAAAAAATAAAGGCTTGTGCAGTCTAGATATTAAATGTATGTTTTATTACTTTACCAATGTAAAGATGGATCATTATGTTGTTATTGTTAATTATTCTCTATTTAATTAATTAAACTATTAATAAAAAGATATGTAATAATATATATAATATTGTTATAATCAAGAATATAATTAATATTTCTGTTTTTTTCTTCATAAATATTTTTTGAGAAATAAAAAAATCTTATCTTATGTTTGCTTTCAGTTGGGCTCAGTTAATCAAATCTCTATTTAATCAAATCTTTGAAGCTTGGGTTTTTAAACATGCCTATGGGGAAAAAAAGGAAATGTTATTTTGTTAAGAAATGAAATCTGTTAATAGTAAACTTTGGTCACCTAAAGGGAGCTAACTACATTTAAACAATAAGCACTCAAGTTAATTATGGTGTGTAGTTTTCATTTCGAGAAGAATGTGATATTAAAGTGCTCTCTGTCATCCTTCCAATTTATCTCCGAAACCGCTCAAGATATCTGAATTTTTTTAGAATTGGTGGATGTACATTGTCTTTGCCCCTGTCCACAATTTGTTTTTGGACACTCTACATGGCAACTGTTTGTTGTGTTTTAACAGCAGAATTAGTTTTTCTGCAAGGGAGTGGGATATTGAAATACCTTTATTTTTGATACAATTTGTGAAAATTAGGGGTAACTACAGGGTTGGACTTGATGGCATTTAAAAAAACAACCCAAAAAATCAACTTGGCATGATTCAAAATACCAAATACAGTACCTTGGATAATTTAATGTCAATCCGACAACTTTAACCCATCAAAATTACTAGTATTACAATATTTTATATTTGCTCATAAATGTGCACAAATAATTTATGAACAAAACAAAAGTGACTCATCTTACCCAGCTCTCAAAAGGTTTGGATATTTCTTATTTGCTCAGTAGGCCTACTCTGTACCAAGCTACCAAATGGAATGTTGAATTGTATCCGTTACTTGCAAAATTCCACTTGAAAGGGTGATAAATGATTTAACCAGCGATTTAACCCAAATTTAGGGGCCCCCCACAATTCTGGCTCATGCTAATATTTTATCCTGGGCGGAGCTAACCAGTACCTGGGCTGAGGGGCGAGGATTGGGGCCCTAGGCAGTAAGGGATATTGTGGGCCAGAGATCGGTTGGGCCCTAAAATTAACTAAATTACATAATTTAGAGGTTCTATCAATCACTAGATTCTAACCAGTTCTGGGAACCATAGCCTGCAATGTGAGTGCTAGGGCCCAACCAGTCCCGGGAAATTAACGTAATCATAGTATAGTAGTTCAGACAGTTCTAAACGTCAATGAATTCGCTGCCTAAATTGTCTCAGATGCACTGAAATTAATCTTTATTTTAAACAAATAAACCCTGGAGGAAAACACCTCAGGCACTCAAGGGGGCGGATTACATACTGGTACCATCCGCGGTCAGTACAAACAATTTGAAATGGGGCCCCCGCACTGTTGGTATGTCTCTGGCCCCCCACAAGGTTAATCCAGCCCTATCTCTCTCATCAAAATTGGATAAAAATTGTTACCTCTTGAGGATCCATAATCCATAAAATTTGTGGTCCAATACATATTTGTAAGGAACCAAGATCTTTGGGATACAAATCTTTATTTCAAGTTTCGTCAAAATCAGATAAAAATTGTGAAGTAGAGTGTCCACAAACAAATGTGGACGGACGTGGGGACATGACAATATACATCCCCATGAAAACGTGGGTGTATAAAAATGTCTTATTTAGTTTGATTTAAACAATATTTTATTTATAAACGAATGGGATTGAGCAACAAGTTTGAAGGAAGCCTATATCAGCTCTTTCCATAGATACAAAGGTATAATAAAGAGAAGTATGTTTTTTTTACAAAAAAGATTAAAGAATGTACAAACATTAATAAGTTCGAACATGTGTCGTTTAATTTGAGTATAATATAGACCGGTAAAAAAGTAGTGATATGAATCTTCTACTTCATTCAAGCAATTAGGACACACAGCAGAGTCGGATAAAAATTGTTCTTGGAGGTGACGTTTTAGGTTACTGCTATTGTTTCTTAGTTGACAATGTAAAATATTCTCTTTTCTGTTACCAACGTTATGATAGGGCTTAATTTTTGGTATGGGATACAACTTAGAGATATTTTTTTAAAACTGATTAAGATTATTCGAATTTCTGATGTTTCATATTCGTATAGTACTAGGAAAGAAACTGTTAAAATAAGACATTGTTTTACATAAATGAATTTGGAGGTTTAGATTAGAAAAACGCAGGTTGTAACTTGAGAGAAATGAAAACAATCAATTAAATTATCTTGCAGATAAGTCGGTGCACAACCATAGTAGATTTTATAGAGCATGATAAGTTTTTGTTTTTCTCTGCATTGAGAAACAGCCTACTTTTCTACACCAACCAGGGAAATTTTCCTGGATACCAATTGAGTTCCAATTTTCAAAGATTCGTTTCAAGCACATCAATGTGTACATAGGATCTCTGGTTTTTTGTCCCATCCATATGAATTCACGCTGTTCCTTACCAGACTCTCTGTTGAATAATTTTGTACTGACTAAATGTCATTTTGTGCACAAATTAACAAAATCTACTCAAACCCGCAATTACCATAAGTAGAGTTTCTAACTACTCTTTAACAGTTCTATTTTGACTTTGATGTCTACTTAAACCACTTTGATTGGTTAAAACCATTATTGCCTAAAGACATGTCCCTTGATTGGCTACAATAAATGTCACCTGAAGATAGACTTGTACAAAGTGTTGTTAAACCCTAGAGTAATAAAGAGAAATAGAAACATCATGGTAGAGTTTTATTGAAAGTGGAAAGTAAGCCTGTAGCCTGGTGATAGTTTTTTGATTTTCTCCAAATTAATGCATTCAGGTCTATTAAAGCGAGAATTGACCAATCAATATGCGAGGTTCACTCTTAGCAAGTAATAATTTCTAAGAAAGTCAAAACATAATTATTTCTGTCTTTTGCTCAACAGGTTGTCAACTCACTATTATACAGTCATAGGTGTCATTGTCCACTTATAATTCATTTACACCCCAAATAATAACCCAATTACCTCCCTTGTTTTCCTATTCCCTACCATGGAATAGCTATCTTCAAACATTTGAATTTTAAGTTAAAAATGATATTTTTGCCAATTTCTCAACTGGCAGTTGCGAATTATAGGATTAATAGGATTATTCTTTACAAGGTTGGACTGTATATCAAAACCATCAATTTTAGGGATTTATTTTTTAAAATTAAAATACATTTTAAAAATATAACTTAAAAATATGACAGTGACTTTAAATGCCTGTCATGCATAGAGGGGGATAAGATAAATCCTTGAATATGGTAGTATTTGAATGTTAGGGAAGTTGGTTTGGGAATGGCATTGTAGTGCATATTATGTGTGTTTTTTTTTAAACTGGCTCTAATAGTAAATGCAGGAGGACTGCACTACACGCAAACCAAACAAAAAAAAATCTACAAGATAAACCTGCGGACAAGACAGAAAATAGACATTGCAAAAACTAAACAAAAATCAAATCTAGTGAATAAGAAGCAATGTCTTTGATTTTTCAAAAATATTATTAATAGAAACTATTATTACTCCTATCATATACTGACTTAAAGTTTAGCCTAATAATTTGCACACTTACTAACTTGAACCAAAGAGCCTGACCATGTGGAAAATCTACATGTAGGCAGAATTTATCCGACCGAATAACTTTTAAAAAAAAATTAATTATGCTAATGCATTTACTAGAGTATTCTGTATTTCGTAACTCATAGAAAATTCTGCTACACTTTCTTGCGGTTAGTTCATATTATTGTAGTAGTTCAGCTCTAAACGTCGGTCTCATTACACTCACCCTGAACGTTCAGGGTTTGTCCCATTCAATCAATGTCGAAAAAAAATTGGAGAACAGTCAATTTTGCTGGACAACTTTTCACTGCTAACGGACGGGGTGTCAATCCGTGTGAAAGCATGTACAATGTAACGCCTGTACATTGCGTTTCGTCTTGTATGACCGACATTCCTGAATATGGACGTTGACCTGCAGTTAGAGTGCCATGGCGGGGAAATGTAACTTGATGGGAGGGGACTTATTTTTAACAGCGTGTTGTGTCGCTCATACTGTCTCTAGCGAAGTAAGCAAGGTCTTATTTTCTCACTAAGATGTTCGTTTACATTGTACAGGCGCCCACATGGATTGACACCCCATCGTTTGGCAGTGAAAAGTTGCCCAGTAAAATTGACTGGGGTTTCAATTATTTTCGACACTGATTGAATGGGACGGTCCCTGAACGGTCAGGGTGAGTGTAATGAGACCGACGTTCAGAGCTGAACTAATTATTGTAGCTGCAACTAAACGTGTATTTGCAATATTTTATTTTAATATCTTTTGATAAATGAGTTATGATATCATTGGAGATTAAATTGAATAAGAGAGTAAGCCAATATTTGTTGAATCAGCCATCTGGTGTCTTTTGTTTCGAAGATAGGCACAGCAGCTTGGTCCATTACCGATGTTCGCTTCCAAGCCGACACGCGCGTCTCAGATTATATCAATCACCCGCATCCACACAGTTCATAGGTCATAATGTCAAAGGTGGAAGGGTCGAAGGCTTCAATCAATGTCTGATGGCAGTAGAAGATGTAAATCTACTAGAGGGCTTTGCTTTGTTTTATTTATACACGAAAGGGGCAACACTTAAAGGTGAGGATATTTGTTTATTCCCAAGATAAAAGGAAAATTAGAAAGATGTTTTTTGTAGGGTAGGCTTGTTATCGTTTATAAAAGAGGAATTCTTTATTCAGCTGTGAATTAACCAATTTTTGTGATGGTTCTTGTGAATCATGCTGCCTATATTCAGGCACTTGTTAGGTTAAAACGCGTGTATTATTGATCGAATAAGCTCAAATATCTCCTTGACAGATTTTCTAAAGACGATTTCATTATTTGGATACTTTGTCTTTCATTTACTTCAAGAATTGAAACGTGCAATTACTGTGTTTTACCGGTTTGTAAATAATTATTACACCGTATTATATGACAAATGTTTTGTTTATTTTTTTCAAGCATTAGTTACTTGATGTCTATTATTATGAAATTGTATATGAAATTTAGTAGTAGTTATGCAAATTATAAAATAAATATTATAGTTTACTGCATAATGAATTAGATATTATAAATGACATATAAGTTAAAAGCATAATAATATTAACTCAGTTTATACATATTATTGTAAGTTTAGCATATTCATTTAATATAAAAAAAAACACAACACAGTTTATAATATGGAAAACAATCACTAGTTTGTACACATATAGCACAAGGTTTCACATGTATTCTCTTATCGTTATCAAGGATAATTTGTACTTGATAACTATAAGTGAATACTTGTAATACAATGAAATATTAATTAGATTTATTCAGTTCTCAAAGGTGTCACTAGCAAAATTGACAAGGTAAGCTTTGCCTAATTGTTTGGATGGAACAAAAAACCTCAGGTCCACCTATGTACATATTGGCATGTATAAGAACCCTTGACAATTCAAAGAAAAAAAAAAGGTTTGATAGTCTCAAAAAGATTTGAGGTTTAATGCATGACCATTTTGAAATCTTCAGAATAAAAGCATAATATATTTTTAATGAATAAGTTACGAAATTTGAGCTAAAAAACAAAAGTATGCAGATTTTAATTTATTCTGTTTACTCACACTAAACTCTGATTTTCTAAAATATCTGTTGAAGTCGTTTTTATTTTCTATTTATACGTGTCTATTTTAGTTTACCTTGCCCATTAGCTATGGCGTGACTGTAAACCAAGTACATTGAAGTTTTGTTTGCTGTCTGTTTATTACATTATTGATAATAAGATAAGAATATTGTCTGGTAGAATATGGCAGATGGTTGTTAAGGTAGTTACTGTATTCTATTACATCATATAGTTATAAAATGGTGGCTATAAAAGTTTGTAGTGGTGGGTGATTAAAAAGAAGTAGAATTCTTGCATAATTATTACCTTGTTCAGTCACTAATACTGCAGTGAGTGAGTGAGTCTGTCAGCATCTGAAGTTTAGATTAAGGGTTTTCCCAGCATGATTTGCCCTTGTCAACAGCGGCGGCGCCTGCCGGTGCTGAGTGGGGGGGTAAAAAGGTCTGGGGGCTTTGCCCTCCAAATATTTTTTTTAGCCACGCCCTTTTTGCTTAGGGAAACGCCCTTCTCCAGCTATGGGACACACCCGTTTTAGGCCGAGAAAAGCCCTTTCTAACATGTGATGTTGCACTTTAATATAATATAATGCACAAAAAAAAAGGATCCTACCCCCCCCCCCCCAAATTTTATGTCATTTTTAGCAAAATTGGGATGGCCATGATTTTCAAAAGTGCCCCCCATACCCCCCCGTGGCTCCGCCACTGCTTGCCAATGGTGCAGGACAGAGGGACTGGGAAGGGACAGCGTATTGTCTCTTGGTCTTTGGATGTACGAAAGGCCTGTGTACTTGTTGGCATGCTCGTTAAAGAACCATTGACGTTTTGAATTCAAAATAAAAGTAGGCTGTAGTGCATCTGTCGTGGCAAAATTTCTCTTATAGCACGTTGCATGGAGTATGCACGTCTCTATTAGCCCAGATGGAAAGTGTATTTAGTTTTTTTCTGCGTTAAGCTTATGCATTAAAAATGTTTTGGTCATTACGTCCAGAGGCCTGCTTATTGTCCTTGGTCAATTTTTAAAAAGTTGTGAATGCTCCTGAGACTAATGCAAGCCCGTAGCCAGGGGGTGGCACGGGGGGGCAACTGCCCTCCCAATACTGAGTCTTGCCCCCCCCCCAATATCACAAGAAAATTGGCCTAAACAGCTAAATTCATGCAGATGCCCATGATAGTTGGCCCTCCCGAAAACATCTTTGCCCCCCCAAAAAACAACTTCCTGGCTACGGGCCTGGACTAACTTAGACAGCTCAAGTTATCATCTGATTAGGTCAAATATTATCACTAGAAAGAATATGTAGCCAATCAAATTATAATTACCGGTATACATGTATTTTATAATTATCATGTACATGGTCTCTTACTCTTGCTCAGCCTTCAGGGTTTGTGAATGCACCCATTACCTATTAAAGAATAAATATTTTCTGCATGTGCATTGACCTATGTGCCCTAATTATATAATAATAATAATAATAATAATGTATATTTGTAAAGCGCCAATTCATCCACAAATGCATGCTCTAGGCGCGTACTATGTACTCTGTGGTCACTATATACACACAAATCCTGGTCCACTCCAACTAAAACGCAGTGGTAAACAAATGAGTTTTTAATTTAGTTTTAAAAGTTTCAAGTGACGGAGCTGTTTTAAGATGATGGGGTAAGGAATTCCACAAAACGGGTGCACTGTACTGAAATGTTCTAGAGCCAAAAGTTTGTAGATTGTACTTTGGAATGCGCAATAAGCACATATCTTGTGATCTTAAGTTACGAGATGGTACGTATTCGTTTATTAGCTCCGATAGATATTCAGGACTGGAACCATGAAGACATCTATAAACAATACAGAGAAGTTTGTAGTCAATTCGGCAGTGAATTGGTAACCAGTGTAGTTCCTTCAATATGGGTTTAATGTGAGATCGTCGGGTTGTTTGACTAACTATTCTGGCAGCATTGTTTTGGATAATTTGTAGTTTTGTGAGTAGATTTTGGTTTAGACCGATAAGGATACTATTACAGTAATCTAATCGCGAAAACACTAAAGAACGGACAAGTGTGTGGGTAGCATCTTTTGTTAGTAGGTGTCTGATGTTACTGATAGATTTCAGATGAAAATAACAGATTTTGCACAGATTGCATACATGAGCTTCCATTGTTAGGTTTGAGTCTAAAAAGACACCAAGATTTTTAACCCTATTTTGAGTTGTTATTTCTGAGTCAGCAATAATTAATGTTGAGGAATCAAGTTTCTGTAGATTATGTCTTGTACCAACGATCATTACTTCCGTTTTATCATCATTTAGTTTAAGCATGCTAGAGGTCATACATGTTTTAATTTGCTGTGTGCATTTTTCTGTTTTAAGAAAGGAATCTGTTTTACTCTCTGGTGGAAAACTATCTATGACTTGTGTATCATCAGCATACGAATGGTGCGAAAGATTGTGATTTTCAATTATAGAGGCTAGTTGACTGGTGTAGAGCACAAAGAGAACAGGACCGAGCACCGATCCCTGGGGGACACCACAGTTCAAGGAAGTTTTGTCTGATAGCTCATCACCGATTTTAACGGACTGGGTGCGATCTTTTAGGTACGATCTAAACCAGTTTATGGGCATGTCTACAACCCCACAGCATTTGGATAGATTTTCGAGAAGTCTCTTGTGATCTTATAACTAGATACCAAGTATTTCCATTTTCTGGAATTAAATGTCTCTACAAGTTGCATAGCAAGATTATGTATTTATTTTGTATCCAGTAAGTAAGTAAGTAAGTAAATTTTATTGCATAGAAACGCCCACGAGGAGCAGCATACAAAATTACAATAATGACATTAATACAGAGCATCCCTGACGGTGTATCTATTATGGCCATGTTCAAATGTTTCCTATTAAATCTTTATTTACATCCACATTAGCCATGACAGCAGATAAATTCACTTATTGTGTATAATAACAAACTAGTTGATAGCTGAGCCTGCCAACATCTAAACTAGAGACATGTCAGCAGTCTGACCACATGGACTAGCCTCCAGTGGTTATTCTATACAACACTGTTGTTTAGTGGCTATCTGACTGGTTCCAAGAATGTTAAGGCTAATCTCTACCTATTTACTATCAGTCAATATTCCATAGGGTGAAAGGTTCACTTATTTCCATGTGACTGGCAGAAATGGAGACCATGTAAACTGAACAAGAGTTTGTACTATTTTGATAAACATTTCAAATATCAAGCTGTCAAACAATTTGCTGAATATTATCAATGATACACCAAGCCTCTTGAACTGATCTGATAGTCTAGTGATTTATTTGTGTTTAACAGTGAATGATCCCTGTTTGTCTGTCTGTCCACTCTACAACTGTATATTATTGATAGGTGTAGGCTGAGATATACGATATGATATCTTGATGAACCTAATCTATATTGCATGTCAGAATGTTGGCACCCTCCTTCCTTTTGAACATATGATAAACATTTCACTATAGAAAATGGGAATACATTTGTTCCCTCATAATAATACAAACACAGTCTACTAATTCTGAACATAAATAAGGGAGGAAAAAGGATAAAGCTACAACACCTTAGCTCCAAATTCATAGAAAATTATTCTGGTTTAACAGTAAGAACTGTAGCTAATTTTATAAAAGAATAAGTGAAAAAAACGAACAGTAAAGTCTCATATATCTTAAAAATAATTTGGATTGGTTTCATACACAAGGTTTGCTTAGGCCTACTCTTTACAGAAGAAGTTACACCACTTCTTATATATTTGGAAAGCTGGTGTAGGTTACACCTTTTCTGTTGACCTTTTAATTTCTTTGAAATTCAGGTTATTATACACATAAACTTCTAGAGGATGTGAAATTAAATATAATAGATACAAGATTGATATTTAATGAGATTATTGTAAAATTGATTAGATTTATCCGAGAGATACATATATGTCTATTCTTCAAACTTAAATGTGAGTGTTGACCTTTTACATCAAATGTCAATCGTATCAAACAGGGCGTATCACATTACTTACTTTCAGGAAGTTTTTACAACCCAATATGTAACAAATTTATCTCAATTTCCACAGATTTTATTTTTACTAGTGTATACACTATTAGTATTACGTCAAAGGCAGTTGGTGGTGTCATGTTGGCTATACTCGCATATCTGCAACATCTGCCATTCAGACAATATTAATTTCCTGACTCAATTTAATATTTTATCAATTTTATGATTCAAGATTGTCATAAAATGAATATTTGTGTCTCAATATAATGACGTCTGTTCACAGGATAAAATTTGTCACAGTCTCTTGACTTAAGAACAATAATGTAATGTAACATGTTTTCCCTCACAACTAAATTCTTTACTTGATTAAACATTGAACCAGAACAGTATTTGGATTTTATAAGCCTACATATTTAGTTTTAGAATATGAAATGTTTGAATACAGTTTTTAGTTAATTTTCTTTGTACAAATTTACCACAAGTTAGACCATATTATTTTTTGTTCATATCAAATACACGATTTATAGATGCATTTGTATAAATGTAGTTGATACTAAATTTTGGTTGGGTTTGTTATTAAGTACATTTGAAACATTCCAATTGTATTTAATAGTAAACTTTTTAAAATGACAAAATATTTGTTCTAATTACATAAAATGTGAGATTTGTGGAAGTTGTTATATATGCAGTCTATTCTAATATTTTGTAATTTGCCATCAAGGTGGACATATTTTATTATTGATTCCAAATATGTTAACATTGATATTATATGTCAGATTGTGACATGACATGAAGTGAAGTCAGGTCTGGCCTACAATATTGTCATTGATTGATTAAATTTAAGTCAAAGCCTTCTGGCTATTTAGGCCAGGGTTAAACAAATTTCAGTTTGCCCAAACCCGACTCATGATGGGTAGGTTTGGGTAGGTAAGTAGGCAAATTCTCTTTTTTGGGGGGAGGACCAGACTTTGACGATAAATAACGAGATTTTACGAAATCACTTGTGGAGTTTGGTATTACTATGTATAGACATGACAGTGGCTGTTCAATCTCCTGACCAATTATTTCGCGTTTTGGTGTCATTGTTAAGTGTAAAAATAATGCTGTTGTAAAAAAAATTCTTCAAAAACGGCAATAAAAGAATTTGAGTAGGCAGCTTTTTTTTTTTTAGGTAGGTAGCATTTGGGCAAACAAAGAATCTTTAAATTATGGCCTTATACATTTTATTGATGATACATTCTGTGTATTAAACATCAATCAGTGCAATGCATTTTTAAATTGTGTTTGCTATACAAGTAACAGGTTGAACTGAATTTTGTTTTGAATATTGGTGCAATAGCTTTTAGTTTATTAATCTCAGAGACTTCTTTTGGTAGAAGAATCTTCTTTGACATTTATACTCTTAGACTAAACTGGTTTAATTAAATACTATGCCACTATGGCCATCGTTAAGCTAGCTTAACTTAATCATCTGAACACAATAGTAGTTTAAATCACCCAGTCACTCCTATTCTTCGACCTCTTTCTAAGCTGAAGCATATGGTGTTAAATTAGAAAAATCTCACCGCTGCAGCTATTTCTTTTCTTTTCTTGGTTGCTGCCATGTTTAAAGGACCTAAGCCTGTAACTTAAAATCCTCCAAAATCTTCAACACGAATTATTGGTCGTTTTAAATCAACATTGATGATGTAAACTTACCGGGAAAAGATTAGCTTCTGATATCCAATATTTAAGATAAAATAATTTTTCCAACATTGGTACACAAATCATGTACCATAATGCGCTTCAGCCCTAGTTGTATTGAGAGACTCGAGGGACGAAGCTAGACACATTGCACTGTATCACGTGGCATATGTAGACTGGAATAACCAGGCGCAAAAAATTTGCACTGGATTGAGACTAATTGGCTTATTTCGACGAACATAACTGATTTGAAATTGGAGTAAAAACGGAAACCATTTAATGTAAATCGGTTTATATACATTCATATTACAGTATTATATGCGTTGCGACCCACTTTTGGCAATTTCTAGATCCCAAATGTTAGCGATTTAGCTCCTTTAAAAAATGACTTGTGAATCGTGCAGAGAATTCACCTAGTGTGTCCATTTATTCAGCAGAACGAGTCAGGCAGAAATGTGAATAGTGTGTCTGGCAGTTAAACACAACTAATTACATTTTATAGAGATTCTAAGTTTGATGGAGGATAATCAAATATAATCCCTGGTGAAGGCTATCGGAAACATTTAAGCTCAGTTTGCTTGACAGTTATGAACATTTTTAAACTGGCTTATATACATGTACTGCCATCTAAACGACATACTAGTCAAATTGATGCTTACAATTTCTAGGATTTATATAAGGAATATCTAATATTCAAACCAGTAGATTTTGAAAAACTAAATTATGTTTAGGCTTTCTTCGTCCTCTAAAAATGAATAGATTAAGTAGGCAGGGATATTAATGTTTATTGACAGGTTTCTTTTTTTACAGGAATTTTTCCAATAATGAGTGCAAATGTCTATTTAATTATGTTAGTTTAGTCCGGTTTTATTATAATAATAAATATGTTAGAATGTTGAAAGTAGTGTTCTCCCAATCATTAATCAGGTATTCATGGTTTTTATACGCCCACATTGAAATGTGGTCGTATATTGCCGTCGCCCCCGTCCGTCCGTCCGTCGGTCCGTCGGTCCGGCGTCCACAATTGCTTGTGGACGCTCTAGAGGCCAAAGTTAATATTCGATTGACTTTAAATTTATACACAGTGTTTAAGGTCATGAGACGAAGAAGCCTATTGATTTTCAGCGATTTCCGATAATAACTGTCTGAGTTATGGCCCTTGATCACTTAAAAAAATCTTGTGGACGCTCTAGAGGCCAAAGTTAATATCCGATTGACTTTAGATTTATACATAGTGTTTAAGGTCATGAGACGAAGAAGCCTATTGATTTTCAGCGATTTCCGATAATAACTGTCAGAGTTATGGCCCTTGATCACTTCAAAAAATCTTGTGGACGCTCTAGAGGCTAAAGTTAATAACAGATTGACTTTAAATTTATACACAGTGTTTAAGGTCATTAAATGAAGAAGCCTATTGATTTTCAGCAATTTCTGATAATTATTGTCAGAGTTATGGCCCTTTATCGCTTATAAAAATCTTGTGGACGCTCTAGAGGCTAAAGTTAATAACCGATTGACTTTAGTTTTAGACACAGTGTTTAAGGTCATGAGACGAAGAAGCCTATTGATTTTCAGCGATTTACGATAATTACTGTCAGAGTTATGGCCCTTTATCACTTAAAAAAATCTTGTGGACGCTCTACAGGCCAAAGTTAATAACCGATTGACTTTAAATTTAAACACAGTGTTTAAGGTCATGAGACGAAAAAGACTATTGATTTTCCGCAATTTCCGATAATTACAATCAGAGTTATAGCCCCTGATCTCTTTAAAAAATCTTGTTGACGCTCCAGAGGCTAAAGTTAATAACCGATTGACTTTAAATTTATACACAGTGTTTAAGGTCATTAAATGAAGAAGCCTATTGATTTTCAGCAATTTCTGATAATTACTGTCAGAGTTATGGCCCTTTATCGCTTATAAAAATCGTGTGGACGCTCTAGAGGCTAAAGTTAATAACCGATTGACTTTAAATTTATACACAGTGTTTAAGGTCATGAGACGAAGAAGCCTATTGATTGTCAGCAATTTCAGATAATTACTGACTGAGTTATGGCCCTTGATCAATTTCAAAATTTTGTGGACGCTCTAGAGGCTAAAGTTAATATCCGATTGACTTTAAATTTATATAAATTGTTGAAGGTCATGAGACGAACAAGTATATTGAGTTTCAATGAATTTAGATAACTTGAACAGCATGGAGGAGAACTTTATCAAAGCCAAACAAATTCCAATGATTTCTGATAATTACATAATGAGTTGTTACTTGTTATATGATTTTAGTGTATTATAAATGTTTCATTACTGAAAAAAGTAAAATATGCGACAACTCTTGTTGACTGCCCGGACGATTTAGCTGCTGTGGGCGTATGTTTCGTTGCCTGGCAACCTATGTTTATTACTTGATATCTCAACCATCTGTTCAACACCTTCTCAGTAATATCAAAATAATGGGTGGATGTTCCATTCCAAATCCAATCCTTTACTATTACTAAAACATGACAAGTTGTTTTGAAGGGGCTATGTGCATACCCAAAATATTTATATATATGGTTACTAATGAGAAATATAAAGTATCAAAAAATACTAACAGAATATAGCTACTAATGTATTTTGGGGACTTTGAGACAATACTCTTTGAAACGTTGCCCAAGTATATTAGTAGTTGTTTTTCATATAAAGTATGTGTTATAGTTCATTACTCGATCTAGTTACTAAATTGTTCTAAAAAATTAATGAGAAATATTTTAATTGAAAAGTGATCATTTTACAAAGATTGATGTGGATTGATTTCATAAGTCATTCATGTTATCTTTTTTCATGCAGGCCTTTCCAAAACCAAAGATCGCAGTCTGAAAAAATGATTTCTCCTCGGCGTTATTTCATATTGAATTTTAAGCGAACATAAAACATTTTATGTTTTGTAATTTAGCTGATTTTATAATTATGTTCAATCATGCTATAAAATTGTAGTCATAGTGGTTTTTAAGGTTTTTTAGTTTTAACAAATCTTCAATTTCTTTAACATTTTGTTGATAACAAGGTGATGTTTTAATATATAGGCCTACTGTATCATGAACCGTAAAATTGATGTGATGTTAATGATGTAAAGTTAAGAAGGTAGTTAACTTGAAACAGGTTCAATACTCTACATCAAATAAACATGTTATATTTACTCTCTTTATTAATTAACTCATTCCTTTTACTTATAATTAATTTAATTTACACTAATTATTCTCTTCTGTCCAACAACAGACAGATTCATTTATCTTATCATAGCTCATGGGTCTGGATGTTAAAATCATAATGAAATCGACCAGTAGATGGGCAGAAGGTAATGAAACCATTATACAAGATTAGCTCAGATTATATGTGACTGTTGTCTTCAACCTCCTCCCCTTTTTCTAGATATTAACTCCTAACTTTATTGACTTCATCAATTTCCTCCCCTAGGGGGGTAGTGGTGATTAAGATGTTAAGGGGGGATATATAACCAACTTGAACTTAGAAATTTAAGTACAGTTAAGTACTCTGGTGAAAACATTAAAAGATGACATGATTGACTGGTGTCATGCCAATTAAAATCTATAATATGTTGAGACTCCATAGTCCAGTCAGCTTCTAATATGATGAGGATACCGTCTGAGATAAAGAGATTCAAGACTGTTTAACCACCGAGAATTTGGTAACAATAATATGATACGTTTAGTTACTTTATAGGTTGTAGAGGAGTATAATATTCGGACCATGAATAATGTTACTGAACATTTTGTTATCTGGAATGATTAAATCACCATACTTTCCATGAGTATTTGTTTATAAAAACATTTAATGGTAAGTGCAAGAGCACTCCATCACACACGAACAAAACCCAAAACAAATTTGTGAACAATATCGATATTGCAAATAATTAACAATTAAAAATTCTGTATTTGCACCAGGTGTGGATTTTAGGCAGATCTATAAAATATCTTAAAGAAAATGAAAAATTGGCATATTAAGATGATACATGTACATGTTCATATTTTGAATGTAGAAGTTTTGGGAAATCCTAAAGTTGCTTTAGACCAGACTTGTTAAGTGCAAGTTATTTTTTCTGCTGTAAAGGTGAAATGTGTAAATAATGAAAGTTATTTTGGTTAGACTACTGTTCACCAAAGTCAACAAACCTGTTAATGTAATTAGTTAATCTATTAATTAATCATTATAGTGCCTTACAACATTCTGTGGGTGATAATGACACAAGGAAACTTATCAAAATGAGACATAAGGTGTGGTCTACTAACAGTCTGTTTATCAAAGCTGACTGTTAAAGGCTGTCTTTGTTTATATATTCTGTTTAGAGACTAATTTACAATGGACTGTGACTGGATGGTTAGTTGACTGATTCAGGGCTTGTCTCAGAAAATACACACACTCGCTGTGACAAAGCTGCATGTAGTGTATGTGTTAGGTTGTGGATTTTAAGAGTGGATACACTATTTATGAATACTGGTAAGCAAAATCGTCTTTCTAGACTAGTATATATAGGAAAGGATTAAATTGTGCAAATCATACTTTTTAAAAATAAAATGTGGGCTCTACCATTAAAAACTGGCTTCATTTTCTAGACTTATTTCTTCATCTTCAATATATATGTATTTTAATAATAATTATTAATCAGTGAAATTTGATTATGTAGATCTATATATAGTAACCTACAACCAAAAATACTTGACCTGCGGCCCAAACGACTGACCTTAATTACTTCACTGATGATCTGATAATTCCTGGAAAGTTAACTGATTATTATAACATATTATTTATCATTGATACATTCTTGTACTAATTGTATGCCTAAATAATTAATTGATTATAGCATAGGTATATATCGGTACATTCATGTACTAGGTGTAAGACTGATTGGATATTTGAAAAATGTGGTCAGTTATTTATTATTTTGCTAATATACTGTAGGCAGTTGTAGACTAAAATTTGCCATATATATGCTCACAAAATATAAGAAAATGAGTGGAAGCAAAAAATTAAGTGTAAAAGATTGGTATGTAGGTCTTAATCTAAGAAGAGAATAAATGATTATCTGCTATTATCTTAAGTGTATTATCCTACAGGTGAAATAAGATAAAATAAAGCCAAAAACAATGGTAGGAATAGATGGACAGATAAAGAATATAAACGAAATAGAACACCTGTAGTATTATACTCAAAAGAAAATTCTAATTAATTGAATTTTAAAAAGTTGTTAAATTTTTAGCCACAACTCAAACTTTTATCTACTCATTTCCATCTGAAAAAAGTAATAAATATTAGTTGTTTTTGAAAAAAACAAAAAAGTATTTCCAATGAATGAAAATATTGACCTGTATCATGAAAGTAAGGAGTCTAAGTCCTGCCAAAATAAACAGTGAGTATGTGTGTGATGGCATGTTATATCAGTTAAAATAAGACTTAATCATACAAGAGATACCAGATCTTCCTCAAAAGAAAAAAATGTAATTGATGAAAGTAAAGCAAACTTTAAGTAAACCCTTAGACAAATTCTGTTCTACTACCAGCCAAAATAAACTTGGGAGAACAGAAACTAACAGAACTAAAACAACGTACAAGAAAACATAAGGTGGGTGTACTATGTCACGAAACAAATCGTAAATTTCTCTAGGGAAGAAAAAAACAAGGTACACGTAAGTTCATTTGGTATTTTAATTGAAAAAATTGTTTTGTGTTGTTTTTTTTTTAAGAGTGGTATTTTCAGCCGCAAATTTTCATGTCATGGCTTTGAGGTATAACTGTACAGCCAAACTACAAATAATGAACATATACATGTAGCTTAAGTTTTGCATTTAGCAAAATTTGACATATGCGTAGGATTTATGCCAAGCGTGCATAGGACATTTTCGTCTTTTGTTTAAAAAAGTAAATTGCCTTGTGTGAGTATTTTGAGGACTGGAAACATTTGTTGTTCAAAGCCAAAAATATATAACTGCCATACTGGAAAAAAATTCTGAATTCAGACTAGGATCACACCTTGCTTTATATTCAGTAGGCTTAATTAAAAATCTTAAATTACCCTATTTATGAAATTAAATTGAAATAAGTGAGACAGGTTCATCCATACAGTAAATGAACTGTAAGTTAACTGTACATGTAAGTACATTATAAAGTTACTATAGTCTATCAACATATGATGAGTCAAACTTATATTAGTACTAACAGTGAGCAGACACACTATTCCATCTAGTTGCCATTTACTACCAAAGCTATCAGTAGTAGTGTGTATCTTGTTGAGTGGTTCAACAAAAGTTTCTTTAAATCTCCAGGAATCTAGCTGTAAAAGTTGTAGTATTTACTGTGGGATATCAGGGGTATTTTCTTTGATGTTTATAGTTAGTTATCGTGGATGGTTAACTTTCTTCCATTTTTTCACATTTTTCGGGGTTTCACCAGCAATTTTACAAGGTAAGCTTTCTTTGATCGAAACCTTTACTTTCATTTTAGATTTGTTTGTTTTTTTGGTGAAAAACTATCTTGTAAAGAAATGAACTTTGTTGTAAATAATTTGTTTTTTTATGAATACATTCTAATTTAAGATACACTGTTTTTAGTTTGAAATCTTTTACTTTTAACCTACAAATCTGCTGATGTTTATATATCTGAAAGTCATCTCATATTGATGGTCCTTTAATTCTGCATCCTTTAACTCATTTTTTTGTTGTTCTTTATATAAAGATTTGAGAGGACAATGAGTGTAAGTTATCTCTTGTGATTTGTAACTATATTGACGAATTAATGATCATTTAATGTATGTTAACTGAATAAAAATTCGGTTTTTGTAAGAATTTATTGAAACTATTTAATAATACCTGGGCCTATCTGATTAAAAATGTGTTGATTATTATAAAAGAACAAAAGATGCTTTACCCAAAATAATCCTGTCAAAGAGACTCTTTTGTCACAGCACAGGCATCTTCCTTGTATTCTGTAACCAAAGCGGTATTAAATAAATATTCTTAATTGATACTTACACCAAACTATTTGCATAGAAAATAATAACAGTTTAATAATAATAAACTAATCTTTATAAGTTGATTTAATTAATATTCTGGTAATTGAATATAATTGTACAGTGAATGATGTAATTATTCATAATAATGAGTGAATTATGTTATAATATACAGTAATATACACCCTTCCTGAATGTCTGGGCGTGTATTTATTTATTTTCAATATAAGTCGGGATTTATCTGATCAGAAGATTCTGGGAGCCAGTTTTAATAGTTTTATCAGAATTTTACGGTCTGGTCTATATTGAACTCTCAAGTGACCGTATAATAATTGTAACAAGAGTCGAGTGTGTCTTGAGTAATATTGACATAACACAGTAATAGGAATACAATATTTCTTCACTGTATTTAATTGGCTTAAATCGTGTGTTGAATTAACAATAGGTCTAACCTTTATTGTATGTGATTTGTAGCCAGTATGTTGGATTAGTGAACTGGTAGGTGGGCCTGAGGGTAAATAACCAGTGAAAGGCCAGGTTAAACTGATATTTTATTTCCAGTTCAAGAGAGTGTATCAGTTACTTTAAGTAAATAAAGCAGAGGAAGGGGATTGTCCATATATACTTCTACAAAATATTAGCAGGACATTTTTGAGAGCTTTGAAATTTTAATCAGGACATTGAATTTTATTAAAAAGAACCTGGTTGAAAAACTATTTACATAGATCAATTCTAACTAAAAATATAGTTATGGCCATTTATAGTTTACATTTGTTTATTGATTTTGCACCGTTGCCTTATGCGTCTTAGACAAGTGTAAAATTGTATTGCATAATGCCAGCCCATTCATATGAAGCTTTAACAACCATCTTCTTAATGAAAAAGTACATATTTTTTTTATTTTGGAGATGTATGTGAAGGATTTGGATTGTAACTTTAAAAAATATTTTTTATGAGATGAAAATAAAGATGTCATTTCATCCAAAACTTCTCACAATCAGAATAGTTGGATATTTTTTATTCTGCTTAGGTCTTGCAGTTGTCCAGTTTTGTCTATAATTTATTATTCCCACAAGCGATAATTCCCATCAAATTGGATATGTCAAAATTGTTTGAATAGTCAGTCAACTATGTATGAATTATTATATTACTTTCATCTGTTGTGGGAAATGGATAAAATTTGATACTCTGAATGATGAGTAATGGCTGACCCTCTCTTGATAAAGTTCATACACTTTATTGTTTTGTGAATTTATTTGTTCTTTTATTGTTGCTACCATGTTTAGTCACAATACTAGGAGTGGTTTAACAGGGTATCAGTATATAATTGTTTAAATTATTAGTCATTAATTGTTTATTTATATCTAGGTTATTTGTTTACAAATATCAATGATTATTTTGCTTAATGTTATTTCTGGTATTTCCAGAGGGTTTTTTTTGCATACAAAGAGTTTTAACATTAGTATTATTGGGATCTGAATAATAATTTTCCTGTTTGTCTTGATTTGATTATAGTTTAATTGAGGTTGTTTTTCGAGTAGAATGTAACAATCAGTCAATATAGACATTTTAAAAAAAATTATGAGTCATACACATGGCTTTTTGTGGCAATGAGAAGGCAGTATTGGTCCAACAAATCATGGCACGTTTTATACATTGGGAAATAAAGAGTGATTTCTTCATGCATTATACATTGAATATATAATTCGTATATGAATCAGATGAAAAGCTATTGACATGTAATTATAGGCTATCTATTTTATTGTACTATGATTGGGGTAAACCACTTGAGTACCGTTAACTACTCTTCGGTCCTGTCAAATTACTAGCCGCAATCAATATCCTGATATTCCACAAGTTTGTATTTATTGCATTTCATCTCCTTATTTAGCAGCGAATGGTGGATAAGAATATGTTGGCAGAGTTTAACTGCAGGTTCAAATGTTATCATGCCTAATAGATATAGATTTATTTCAATCTGGAGGGTAATAGAGCCGAAATACTCTCTCTGCTGTGTGTAGGACTATAAATCAATCTAAGTTAAGGGAGATGGAATCAATATAATGTGTATAATTATTGCTGTGTTTGTATTCATCCTCATATCACATCATCTTCAGACTTTTAGTCATAAATTGGTTAAACGTCTCGCTCTTGCTCTAGCTGTGGAGTTCTGGTGCTTTTGTTCAAAGTAAACAATAAACGTGCATGCAAGGAACAAAATTTTCAGCCTTGAAAGAATTGCAATCTGTTGTATTTTATGAATGTTAAATTAACTTTTTATTTTCATTTACAGATCTGAAGTAAAGAAGTAAAGGATAGTAAGAACTATTATCAGCATCATGTGTTACTTCATCATAACGTGTTGGTCGTTGTTATGGACCCTATCTTCTATCACAACTCTGATGGTTGTAGTTATCAGTGTAATGTCTCCACAATGGCTTATTGGACCTTCTCGCAAATTCGGACTAAATTCGCAGTGGGAAAACACAACAAGTGACGACTCCAGTGAACACTTTAATCCCACAGTTGGAATATTCAACAGATGTACAAGACTCCATCGTTTCCAGGAAGTATACAAACGTGAAAACTGTGCAACATTTGTCACTGGTTTTGAAATGGAAGATGATTTTTTCCCACATGCCTGGAAGGCATCCTTTTTTTTCTTCAGTGTCGCTATTATATTTTTACTGTTTACATCTATTACATCACTATTGAGTATGTGTTTTCGCAGTCTTTGTGGTAAAAGTATTTTCACTGTTTCTGGATTAATACAAAGTATTGCTGGTGAGTATTTACTTAGAAAATTTACAAGAGTTTTAAGATTCAATTAGGAAGCCATGCTGGTTGTTAGTTCTAGCAAATGCTTGTTGATCTGTACTCTGATCATATGAGTTGCTACAGCCAGCATAATATAGAACCTCTGATGTAAACAGATGAATGTTCAAAATTATTCACAAAATCTGAAGTACCTTAAAAAATTTATTGTAACTTAAATCAGGATTCCATCAACATTGATTTTATGAAACAGTTAAATTTAATACCAGTATTCACTGATCTATATATGTTTTACAATTCATTTAAATTTGAATTTTGTATTTCTATCAATGATAAAATATGAATAATATGTTTATATTATTTTCTAGGATTGATGAATATATTAGGATTATTTCTCTATCCAGCTGGTTGGGGAGCTCGTCGTGTAAATCTATTGTGTGGTGATAAGGCTTCTCCGTTTTATATCGACAGGTGTTCTATAGGTAAATATAAGCTTTTTGGGATTTTTTTAAGAAAATTGTGTTTTTATTCTGAGCTTGTAAAATCTCTGCAGCTTGTAGGTGATTTTGAGTAAAATGATACAATTTAAACAATTTGAAGACTTGAAGAAAATCACAGAATCCTTTCAACAATTATATATACAGAAATGGATAGCTGTATCTACCAAAATATCTAATATTTTTCTAAAACAATATGATAATTCTTGAAGCACACATTTATTGTTCGTCAATTATTATTGAATAATGGATCCCCCAAAGTATTCAAAATAATCACTAGGGCCGGTTTTATGAGTAGATTAGATTTCTGTAATGCCATAGTTTTTAGTTTGGAGATAGTTTGCCTATTGGCAAGTCAGTTATACTTATAAATTCCAATGTTTGATATAAGTATATCTGAGAATGTTTCAGTTGAGAACTATGTGTAGTGATTTTCACCAAGTGGCTTTCGGTATGTGGAAGTGCTCAGCAGATTCAAACTTCCTTCTACTTAAAATGATTAATACATACATAAATACATCATGGTGCATGTACAGTACAGTACTCCTTCGCTTTACATTGATGAAGATGCTGTGGGGGTTTTAGAAGGGGGGGGGGGTATTTGATGATTTACAGCATATTAAAATAATGATGTAGAGAATAATTACTGGACTTATCCCTTGAATCATGTTGAATGGCCATTTAACCTTCGCATCAATCAACTATAGATGCATACTCTGATACTCTGATATTTGTAAATTTGTTCTTGATAAAATAAAGTCCTGTAGTTTCTTTAGTGCCAAAAAGGAAATGTTCCCACTTTGCATAGGGACACAGACAGATCCTTGTTTAACCAGACTGTCCCGCCTACTGTTGGAAGACTGGGTGTTCGCGGGTACCAAATCCTTAGACAAGGCTCTGGACACATGGGCATGGACATTTACATTTAGGAGCTTCATTCACCCATAAATAAATACTAGAGGAGCTTAGAAAATGTCTTGGCTATCTGCAGGAATGTATGTAATATGAATACTTATATAAATTGTAACAACTGAAACCAATATTACATGGTGACTTCGAATGTGAAAAAATAAACAACATGTATCATCACCTGATTTTAAAATGATTGTTTCAGGTTGGTCTTTCTATGTGTGTGTGTTTGGAACACTAATGGCGTTTGGCTGCTCAATGTTATCAATAAAAGCTGATCTATCCACCTCATCTAGGAAGGTTGAAGAAGAAGTTCTGGAGGGAAAAAATCTCATTTGTGTTATCTAAAAAAATACCGGATTGATCTAACATCATTTATCACATAAGATAAAAGACAGAGAATATATCATTATATGATGCATCCCAATGACTAGTTAAACATCAATCGTTGTTACATAGTTTGAAACTGATCAAAATCTCATCTAAACAATGATATTTAATTTACAACCAAAGAGTCATTGTTTTTTTGATGTATGATGTTATCTATATAAGTGCTTTACTTTTCTCAAATTATTGTTGGGTGTAATGTAAGAGAAGTCATTTCACAGATTCACATGTATCTCTTAATGACTCATCATCTGTCTGAGATATGATTAGAAGAAATGCATTTTAAAGTACTGATCTGACTTTGAAAGAAAATAAAGTTTGTAAGTAGAGAAATGTAAGAATTATTTAAGGGAACTGCACATATGAATTGCTTTTGACCAGTTCAGATTACTTATCGATATACAAATTATTGTAATATATGTATAAGGGGATGAAATATGACTAGTCAAGTACCAGTTGCACTGTAATTGTACTTATTAACTCTATATATAATTGAATAGGTTAGATTTGCTATCTCATGTCATTGATGTAATAATGATCAAAATAAATTAAATTCCATTGTAATTAATAATCAGTTAAGAATTGTTTTGAAATGTATATACTTGGTACTGATATTTTAGATGTATAAATGTAGTTTGTAATTTATTTATTATTAATGATATAATCTTTTAATTAAATTTGTTCTTTACTATGTTTACATAATAATATAGTGCCTTGAATCAAGTCATGTCTTCCTTAAGGTTGACAGATTTACCTCCCTTTATGATATTTATATACATGTATTTATCGTACCTCCTAGCAATGTGATGATGTTACTGCATGAAGTTTAATGTAGTTTTACAAAACAATATGCTGTTAATGTTTCCAGAAGTTAATCCTTACTGTGCATAACATAAATTCTGTAATTTCCTTGTGGATGAGTTATGGAAATCAGAAATTATGGAAATGTTCTCATTCTATTAGATAGGGAATTGGAAGATAAGAGAGACTTTAAACTCAGAAATACAGTTCACAATAGGTTGCTAATTGGTGATCATCAACTAAGTATTGTTTTTACATGATTATATATGATGACCCAATACTATCACTTGATAAAGACTAAACATTGCTCAGTAATGCACTACACAGTAACTATATTCCATAGGATTGTGTCCCATGTATCGAATGCATAGACGCAAAAACTACTGCATCCGAGATATGTAATGTATGTTACGTACTTTAATAATTAAAATTATTATTCTAAAGGTATCTGCATTAATTAAACAAGGCATTAGATTTGTCAGATTTAATGTTTAGTCAAATATGAACAACATACATGTACAAACATTTCTATTCTGAAACAATGAAGTATGGGTAGGCCTTATGATGACTACATTTGTACATGCTTCATGTTCTGGCTGGACATGTTCTATCTAATAATCAAGAGATAATCAGCAATACAATTGTACTATAATTGTACAAGTACATCAGCATTATTGTCATCAAAGATAATAAAACAATCATAAATGATTACTTTATTGGTATGTTAATCATGATAAGATAACATTTGTGTAATTATTAGACATTTCTGTTGCTCACCTTTAGGTCCAATGCATTTCATTTTGTATTAATTTCTTGTTTTGTAGGATAACAATATTGATCTTTTATAGATATATTAATGTTACATGTATACATTTTATAGTATGAAATTGAAACTTATAAGGATTGCGCTGTATCATTAGGTCTGTCATCGAGTCAACTGCCGTGGTTTTGATTCGCCAGTTGTATGTGACAAGGAGATGGGTCGCCTGTCAAACCTTGTGGGTTTTCTTTGTGTCCTCCGATTTCCTCCCATTGCTAAAGACCCCTACGCACAAGCGAATTATTGAAATGGAATTGAACCATTTGTTAGTTCCGAAATGACCTAGTTTGTGTCAAGTGGATGTTAAACGCCATTTCCCTCTCTCTCTAAAGATATACAACATATTCATAATCCTGTTGTAATTTTTGTGAATTAGTCAAGAGTTGAATATAATATGTCCCTTGTGGATCCTTAATGGGATAATACAGTTATTGTATTCTCTGCATAAAATGATTGTTGGATTATTGTAATATTATGAATATACCACTCTGTCAATATACCAGAACTATAGTGAGGTGTATTCAAAGTTGAAATGAGGTACATATTTAGGATTTATTTTTCTATGAAAGTTACCAATAACTTACAAATTCTAATCATTTGAGATGTTTTCTCTTCATTTTTTCATACATACATAACAATAGCTCTTCTATTTAATTCAACAATTACATTGTTATTATACATTTTTTTAAGAAATATTTTGAAATGGGTCTATCATATTGTAGTAAAAGCATCCAATGAGAAATGGATGGATGTTAAGTTTCAAATGTATCCATGCCCTTAGCGCATAGGGGGGGGGGGGGAAGGCCGAATGGTTAGTGTGTGCGCATTGTATTGTAAGGTCTGTTTTTGAGTCAAATAGAGTGGTTAATTGACTAGGAGAGTAGGGTCGCCTGTATCTAACCTTTTTTTTCTCTCCTGGCCCTTAAGTTTACTCCCACTTCTAAAGACCCACACACCATAATCAAATTATTGTAATATGTTAGTCCCAAAATGACCTAGTTTGTGTTAAGTGGTCATTTTACCCCATTTTTCTGGCGTGATTGCTAAATGGAAAGTTTCATTTGCTTAATTTACAAGTATAATGTGGTTTCTGAAAATTATTTATTTTGGTGTAGAAGATACAAACAAAAAGAAAGTTGGGGTATAGGCCAACATGAAAGTTGGGGTATAGGCCAACATGTAATTGTAACTATGAAAGTGTATTTTTGTAATATTATGTTAGGTATGTGTATTTAGTGTTATGTTAATTATTCTATAGCTATGTTTTATATTAAAGCTTCTTACCTTGTTAATGAAAATGTGTGGATATTTTATGAAGCAAAATGTCACAAATTAGCCAAGCCATGTTTCACTGTCAAACGGACATTATCAAGTGGAAATGAAATTTTTGACAAGTGGAATATAACGCAAGAAGTATCGAGTCAACGTTAGCGTAATATAGAAACTCAATTGTAAGAATTAGTGACTATTTCTACTGGTTGACAGAATGTATGTCGAGAGCGAGACATTAAGTAATATATTGTAACAAGTTTCAGTGAGGTCCAGGTGTTTTTACAATATATTACGCAATGTCTTAAGCTCGAGACCTTTAAACGACTTAAGTTACAGACACTCCAACTTAAAATACAGACAACACTCCGCACATGCGTTTACAGTGAAATATGTCATACCAGTTTAATATTATAAAAGGTATGCTTGGCAAGTTGCCCGCACGATTATTTGAAATTATGGTACGCAACATCAAAGGGTGATGTCACATCTGTACTTTAATAAGAGGAGTTATTTGCCCCTGAATCGTATCCAGACCAGTTATTTTATAATCTCACTCACTTATTCACAGGTAACACTGAATGGTTTTCCACAATACTGGTGTGTGTCCTGTATAGCATTCACAAGCTTGAGTAGTCAATATTTGAACGGAAATTTAAATCTACAAAACATGATCAATCAGAAAACATCATGAGGTTCTCCTGATGCCAAGATTTTATTCCTGTATCACATTTACAAGCTTTTATACATGTACCTCAGGAATTTGCAAATCAATAAAGTTTTTCCCTATGACCCAATACCTGCATATTTGAGAAGAATCAATTTAAGAATCTGATGAAAGACAACTCCACATCCAACATTCAGCAGAGTGCTTGCTTAGATTGACTATACATTCACTACTTTTGAACCAGGGACATACAGAGTACTAAGTGGGCGATTTACCTTGACAAACAGTGCTACAGATTATTCTTAGTTTGCCAAGAGATTTTTTCTAGACCTGTAAAACCGGGCTAGAAATCCCAGGAAACTTTCAACAATGGAATTGAACCTCAGACCTGGGGCCTGTTTTACGTAATTGGAACTAAGATAAAATCCACATTTTAGTAATTTGATTGGATAGTATTAGATTGGTTTTAGTGCTTAACCAATCAAAATTGAAGTATCTACTAAAATTTGGATTTTATACTAAGTTAAGATTTCGAGAAACAGGGTCCAGGTTAATAAGTCAGAGCCATACTTACCGAGACACCGCGGCTCTCCCAAGGTCATTTTAGTTATTTGTCTATTTTTATAAGTTAACTATCCCACTCACCAGATTCTCTATGCGGATGAAAATATTTATGCCACTCGCTAAGTTTGCATAGACAAATTTATTTCTCTCCACATGTACATCTTGTGTGAATAGGAGATAATATAACTGTACATAACATTCTATAATATATATATATATCATATACTGAATATACATGAATATAATGTGATATATTTTCTGTACAGTAACAGATATATATAAGATAGGTTGTGATAATGGTAATATATATATATTTATATATTTTATACAATTCCCTGCAACAAGAACAAATGCTACATGTTTTTATTTTATTTAAAACTTTTTGAGTTTATAGAAGTCGAGATAATATAGTAAACATAGAATTTCACATCATGTAAACCAGTTACGTTAATAATATAATACTTCACCTAAATAAAAAAAACATGGGGGAAGTTACTCTATTATCTAATATTACAGTAATATACATTGAGCTCCATGACATTACAAATCAATGTTTGAACCAGGTAGAGGGGGAAATTGAAGGCACAGCTCTCAACAATTTTTCACTTCATCAAATAGAAAGAGGTAGATATATAAGACCAGCTCTGTAGTCAATAATATAGGGTGTATATTTGTATAAGGGACACAATACTAGGAAAGAAGTCCTCATTTTTTTTAAAAATTAATTTTTAACTCGAGTACCAAATAATCTGAATTTCAAGCATTGAAAACTAACAACCGATTTCAAAAATAATTTCTTTTGTATGGAGAGCTAAAATTCCAAATTAACAACCCTTAATAATTATATAATATAAGATTTGTACAGCAGATCAGTAAAATGTTCACTGCAATATATTTCACTGACAGAAATTAATGCACAATGTGTCAAAATTTAAAAAATAAGTGTAAACTAAAATCGCCAACGTGACAACATTAATAATAGTTCCAGAACAGAATCTACGATTTTATCATCTTACATGTAAGTGCAACAAAATATGTTTGAAATTAAATGCTCATCCGCCCAGAGGCAAAATGTTTTACACATCCAGTCAGATCATGTATACATTATTATAACATTTGTAAAATGTTTTCAAACTTTATATCTGAAAAGTTCTGCAGGGCTGTATTTATAGTTTTTAAAACAAAAAAAATAAAGGAAATAGTGACTCTTAGTAGAAGTAACTATGGCTATAATATAATTATAAAGCAGATAACAATATTATGGATTAAAGAATAAAATCAATGATAACATGATAATATGATTTGTCCCAACAAATATTTCTATATACATTATTTTATGACTTTAACAAGTTTGTTTTTTTAATATGATTATAATATTTTTATCATTTTACATCGATCTATACAACCCTATGATATAATAGTAAGACGCTATATCATACAATTTGTAATAATAAATCAAATTATATCAGAAATTTCATGAAAAAATAAACCTATAAATATTAACACAAGAAACTAAATAAAATAATCTAAGGCTGTGGTCACACTTCAGAATAAAACAAATTGTTGTTTTTCAGGAGACTTGTTATTGTTTGTAGTTCCCTTGTCTTTCAGAAAATGAGAGAACTCGTGAAATGTAAACACAGCTTTAGTGGGCAGAAAAAACGTATTACTGGCACATATTCATGTAGATAAAATCTGAAGTTATCATTCTTGATATCAATGAACATAATGGCTGAATTATATTTTTTAATAAGAAACGTCAATTCAATATCCTCACAATTACACATTAATTCATTTTCACGGTAATATCATGAAGAATGCCTTTATCTGGATCTACTACTTCAAGAGTTTAATACAGACCTTGGTTCTACCTCATTTTTCAAAGAAAGGAGAGAATGCACTAAACAGAAGTGGATTCATATCAGGGCCTGCCTGGAATCCAAAGTTCAGGAAAAGGAATTATAGCAATAAAAGTGTTTTATTTAAAATATCAGATAAGAAGTCAAACAATAAAATCAAATAAATGTGGCACAAGAGAGCACTTCATTTTTAGACATGTTCGTTCAAACATTACTTCAGTTAAACATAACACTATATCAGATACATGTACTTTAATTGGACCAGATTGCTAATGCATGTCCGGCATGTAAAAACATGACAATCTACATTTTCTCTGTTACATTGTGCATGTTATTAGTTTCATGACATGAATTACCCATTTACGTTCAACCCTAATTCTTTTTGTTTCTCATTTTGTCAAGAAATCTGTATGTACCTTTTTTTTCATTTAAATTGAAACATAATAATAGATATATTAAAGCTAAAATAATGTGAAATGTGTATATAGGAATTGTAATTGTATATAAAACAATTAAAACAAATAATTCATTAAAAATAATCATAATTCATTAATGCCTGGTCTTGTTCCTCTTAAAACATCACTTGGGGAGTAGAATCGGACCATCTAAAACACAAGATATACAGCATATCTAACACGAGGGGATCAGCTTCATATCATCACAGTTTTGTTTAGTAACAAGTTCCTGCCTATAATTCATGATGGCGCCTTCCACCCACATAAGTCAAATCAAAGCACTTAATGTAAATATATATTTTTATTCTTTCCATTCACCAAGTAGGATAGATCATTGTTCATTCTTATTTGCCATTAAATCATTCAAGATTAAAATCAGAGTCAATCATTCTTTTAAAATATATTTCCATTTTTTTCTTAATTGTTTTATGCTTTAGAATCCAATGCAAAGCACACTTGCGGAGATGTTGTTTTGAAAGGGAAGTCCTCACGATGCTTCTGTTGTTTCTGCTGAAAAAAGTTCCTTATGTAAAGCTGGAAACTCGACGTCTGGTTGGGAATCCCTGAATCTTTGTAAGATACGAACATGCAGCAAACTCAAACCTCGAACAACAGGGATTTGAGCCACTAATTTGGCCAATGTCTCTGCGTCATCTTGGTGATTATTACCAATTTCAAGCTTCAATGATGCCTGTATTTTTTCATGCAATTTTTGTATATCGCCTGTATCTTTTAATCCTGGACGATCTGAAACATATATAAATGATAAGTTTTTACCTATTCAACCGAGTATAAAGTTTTCAACTAATTTCTGTACTTAAGATTATCATTAGCACCATAATTAGCTGTGATTTGCATATTGAGTATTTAGAAGGGTGAATGAGGCTTTTTAAATCAAAATTTTCTGCAATATTTGTGACATGTCTACCATTGAATTGCTGAAAATGTTTTAACTTTGATTTTTAATAATACATATTATAGAAGTTAACAATGCACTCTACTTATACCAAACATCTTAATCTGTTTAGTTTCTTGAGTCTGGATATTTTGAATATATTACACAAAATTAAGAACATTATTTTCTTGCTGAAAATTATAATGGCTCTAAATATTTGCTAAAAGTGCAAGAAGGCGAAATTTTCTTTGACACCATTCTCTTTTTCAAATGTCATGGGATTACTTCATGTACTGCAAGTTTGTACATGGATATGTTTTGAATCCATCTGAATGACAACACATCCTTTTCATGTCAACCCTACAGGCCACAATCCAAGAAGCGAGATCCGGATTTGAGAAATTCCCATAGTTCTTGTTGAACCATCATTGGAATAGCAACATTGCCCATTCTAGCCTTGAGTTCAAAGGTCTAACCACAAAATCACTGCATTTTCCCATTCAACAGTTTTTTTGCAGACAAGCGAGAAATTGATTTGGAATCTCTACATGCTCTGGAAATGAGTAGGCCTAGATAGAATCTTCTATTTTTTCCATCCACAATTTACTAAGTAATATAGTGCAGCACCATCATGAAACATTATAATGTCCAGAAATTCAGAAATTAGGAGAGAGAGAGAGAGAGAGAGTGAGAGAGTAAGAGAAATGAGTTTAATGTCCACTGGACACAAACTAGGTCATTTTGGGATTAACATGGTTTAATTTTATTTCAATAATTTGCTTACCTGTAGGAGTTTAGCAGTGGGAGGAAACCGGAGGACTGGAGAAAACCCACGAGGTTTGACAGACGACCCTACTCCTTGTCACGTATGACCAGGGATTCTAAACCATGCCAGCTTACTAGTTAGCCATCCACCCCAACGCCCCCAGAAATTGAAGTTAGGAAACATGAGATTGCATGAATCATTCCACAAAATGTTTACCTGCACTGATTAAGATGAGAGCACTAAATAAAGCCATTTCAACTTCTGTTAATTTATAAGTCTGCACTGCTTTCACAAACTCAAATATTTTCTCCATCACCATCTTTTCTTCATCATCTATACAAATAATGAAGATATTTTACAAAATATTATATTTTCAGTTATTTTACAAAATATTATATTTTCAGTTATTTTACAAAATATTATATTTTCAGTTATTTTACAAAATTTAATAATTTTTAATTCTTTTCCCCATGTTTTTTAAAGGTATTATGAAGAACTAGAAGAGTGGATACTAAATATACAAAGTAACATATTTTGAGGGGTTATAAATTCATTCTTCTTTTCGCAAAAATTGGGTCATCTTGCAGTAAAATATATATATGACTATTCGACTTATACACCACATCGACTTATAACCAGTAATATAATATGTTAACTGATCAACCTTCAATCATTAATGAAACTTACCTAAAGCACTAAATGCTTCAAGAGGTATATATGAATTTCCAAATATAACACTGTTTGTTATTTCATCATAAGCTCTGCATAACTGCAATAATGCCAGCTCAAAACTACCTATAACATCACAACAGAAAATTTTTATTTCATTATATATTCATGTAATATGACTGAAAGCAATTCAGTTTTCAGCCATACATCAGTAGCTATTCTTAGTTTTCATCATGGGAATCATGAGGAACATAATCTTGCCATGCTGTTTTCTGTGTCACATCTGTGTAAAATATTAAGACTTGGCAATATTTTTCGATGTATGCAATACATAATACAGAAGGTGATATACATAAACAACATGCTGATTATACATGTTGTTGATCGTGGTGTTTAACATCTGCTTCCACTGAGTGTGATATCGCAGACAAGTTAATTTGTTTTTATCACTGTATCTTATCTCCAATAACTGGACCAAATTCTATTGTTTACAGTTATAATAACTACCAATACTTAGCCGTATCAAGCTTTATATATATATTTCTTTACATAAAGATAGGTTGCCAGACAACAAAACATATTTTTTCTTTTGTAGGTAATTAGGGGAATTTAATTGAAAATTTCATACAGATGACATAATTTTCGTCGTTTCAGAGTTTACAAGGTTCTAAAAACTAAAACAAGGGCCTTAACTCTAGAAGTAATCTATAGAAATTGTTGAAATTTGGCAGACTTTTTCGTTTTACTAATTCAAATAATGCACATAAATTTCATACAGATCAGAGTTCAACAAAGTAAAACGAGGGCCACCCACAATAAACGTGGTTGTCTATCACATCTGGTTAAATTCATGAGCAATTAGTTGTGATAAATGAATAGGTATTGATGATAAACAAATTAATTAACTTTAGAAACATCTTTCAAAAATGGTTAAATGTTAAAATTATAACAGTTTTTCTCAACATAAACACCCCAATTCTTAAAAATTATTTATTCAGAATGGCTACAAGACAAACCTTTTATGCCACTAACGAAAAGTTGAGGGTGGCTAGTTACACTGAAGCACAGTGTTATTTTCTTGGTAAATATTGACCTGGTCTAGAATCATGATACAAATCGTATCGTAGCATCTGAATCGCAATAATGTGGTTGTGATGAGTGGCAATACCTAGCCCTATCTATAATAATGTCTGGGAAATAATGGTATATTATGTAATATATATCAGAAATAAATTATTGCCCACCTGCTTTTAACAACATAATCTGGTCATCTTGAGACAAGTCCATAAAACCAGGAATCATTTTAGCAAATTCTATAATTTGTTGAACTGCTAGGGTAATTTTTTCAGCAATTTCCATCCATAATTGAAAGTGATTCTGAAGCATAGTAGAAATGATACATCATAAGAAGATAGCCATGTAGAGTTTTGAAATAAGCCCACACAGCAGCTTTGTCTCAATTCCGTCTAAACCCCAATATGAACAATAATATAAATAACATCCTTTATCATATTCCTAAGATTTTCGGCAAACTCCAGAGCTGAAAGTCACGGAACACTGAATATCAGATCGAGTTCGTCCTATCATATGAAAACAATGCTTCACAAGGAGTTTCAGTAAAGCGGAGATAAATCTGGAACAGATAGTTACAGAACATTGATATTCAAAATGTTCATCCTCTCGCAAACCCCGAAACTTATCACCAATCTGGAAAGAAACCCCTTAAAGTTTTAGGCAAGGGGGAATAACTCTGGAAAGAAAGTTGCAGAATGTTAAATATGAGTACACTTCATCTTCTCATAATCCCAATGCTCCCCACCAAGTTTTACAAGAAAGTGTGGACCAACAGACTGAAAGGGGTGATTACGAAATAAGCCACATTTGGCTTTTATTGTGCGGACCAGCTTTTGTAAAAAAAGAAAGATAGGTTGCCAGGCAACGAAACATGCCCCCACAGCAGTTAAATCGTCCGGGCAGTCAACAAGAGTAGTCGCATATTTTTACTTTTTTCAGGAATGAACTATTTATAATGCACTAAAATCGGATGATGTTATATCAGAGAATCATTAGAATTTGTTTGGCTTTGATACAGTTCTCCTCCATGCTAATGTTTTGTATACGAAACATTTAATATTATGGATTTAGCTGTTCAAGTTATGAAAATTTATTGAAAATCAATATACTTGTTCGTCTTACGACCTTACACATTGTGTATAAATATAAAGTGAATCGGATGTAAACTTAAGCTTTTATAGCGTCCACAAGATTGTTTGAAGTTATAAAGGGCCATAACTCTGGGTTTCATTATGTCATGTGTATAAATTTAAAGTCAATCGGATATTAACTTTGGCCTCTAGCTCTAGCCTCTAGAGCATCCACAAGATTTTTAGAAGTGATCAAGGGCAATTATTATTGGAAATCGCTGAAAATCAATGGGCTTCTTCGTCTCATGACCTTAAACACTGTGTATAAATTTAAAGTCAATCAGATATAAACTTTGGCCTCTAGAGTGTCAACAAGATTTTTTGAAGTGATCAAGGGCCATTACTCTGGCAGTAATTATCGGAAATCACTGAAAATCAATAGGCTTCTTCATTTCATGATCTTAAACACTGTGTTTAAATTTAAAGTCAAGCAATTGTGGATGTCGGACAGGGGCGACGACAATATACGACAACATTTTAATGTGGGTGTATAAAAAGGGCCATAACTCTTAAAAATATTTATCAGATTTTGACGAAAATTAACATGTATCTTTTCCTTAAGTTTTCAGAAAAATCTGATTGAACTTATGGCCTCTATTGTCCTGACAACCATAACAAGTAGATAGACAGGTTTCAGCAAAAGCTAAAAGAAAGAAAAAACCCTCTAAAAATATTGATTCGATGTTGACGACAATAAATAGGGATTAAAGTCCACCAGGATTTTCCAGTGCCGCTGTCTTGGCAACATTCCCTCATAGGATGATAAACCCCATTTAGTTTTATTTTATGAGTGGAGATTTTTTATTTATCAAATTTCAACTAGACAGTGCGTTCGTTGCATAGAGAAAATCCTACAAGTCTTTTTTCAATCAAAAAAAATATCAAGTCGATAATTCAATAAAAAAACAGAGGCTTTGCCAAGTTGTTTTTACTTTTTTGACAAGTGTTGATATTTTTTTATGTCTAAACAGAAGAGTAGAAGCTTTATATATCATCACCCAACCCTTTCTTAAACGCACAAATAAATAAATATAATTCTTTGGTATAGATGCAAAGCGCCATCTCTTAAGAGATATCTCCCAGTAGAATGTGAAAGTTATCACACAAGCGATATCTACTGTAGAATGTGTTATTGGGTGATAAAATGTCGTATTAAACACATTTATTTTTTGCCTTTCAGTAGACCATTTGATGAATGTGAATCAATAAAAAAGATATTTTTTTCTCAATGTCAAGTCACAGCATTACATTGGTGCATGAAATTAACTAAGAAAAAAACCAACAAAAAACCAACAATCCTTTTGTCTACTTGAATTTCAACTTTGTCGATCTTACCATCAGTTTATATGAATCAATCTGTTCCTGACTGACCGTCTGTTGTTTTAATGATTCTATTTGGTCAGGGCTGTAAAGGGATGTTCTAAGATGGGCTTCTGTAATAGCTTTACCAAATGTCACTACAACAAATTTTAAACAAATTAAAAAAACAAAATCTGAAAGTTACAACATTTACTGTCTGAATGTGCAAACATAAAAAAATCAATTTTAGAAAACAATCCAATAAGTATGGCATGGAATATTGTTTAATGTCTTATCCCCTTTGTACTTTGAGATTAAGAGAACATTTGTTTTTATTTCTATGATTATGTGTGCAATTTGAGGAATAGATTTGTGCCCATTGGGTGGCCTTCCATGAAGTGCACTATGAACTTGCTGATGGTATATAAACTTACTAGGATCCATGAGGTCTACAGGTCTAACAAGAGATATTGGATGTGGACCAGGTGAATTAGGATAATTGGCTGTATCAGGTGATACAGGATAATCCTGTTGTTGATTACCAGATAATGAATAACTATAACCATTTGACGTATAACCATATCCTGGTGTTGTTAACCTGAAATTATTCCACTCATTGTAAAATCAAACACAAATCTAAGATTTTTATACTATATGAAGAATTCTAGCCACCTGTATCATTTGTAGTGTCCCAAAAAATACCTGTGTTTAGATTTAACCAAGATGGATGATGTGCACGTACCAAATCCAGAAAACAAAACATACCTTTATATAATTTGAGTGTGCATAAAGGGGCGGATTGTGTACTGACCGAGTAGCTTGGACAGGGGGGGAGGGGGTCTGGGTGCTCTCCACCGGCCACATACAACATGATCATCATCGCGTCATGGACGGTCCAATACCCCCCACAATATAATGTTCAGCAGGTTTTTTTTTAGACGAATTGGACAATTATAAGAACATGTCAATGCATTATTTGTGCAACATTCAATTTGATCAGTTTTCTTTTTTTTAATGTTCTATGTCAACATTCATCCATTCTACATGTAGGTATAAATACACCTTATCACTTATAACTTATTGGTGACAATTGCAAAGTACTTTCTCAATGTCCTTGGAAACTATCGATGCCAACTCCATTCAATGCTCAACAGTAACCAGGTCTACAGAGATACTATTCACATACACTGTATCAATGAGTATGTCCTTAATGCAGATATAAACTCAATTCAACAATCATCTGATAGATATTAAAAAATATATGTATTAAGGCATCAGACCACTTCCATTAATTATACACAATAAGTGCTGTTAATGAATAAATGATAATGAGAAGCAAAAATAAAAAATAAAATGAGATGATACAATTAATCAGCTTTGTTTCAATGGTCATAAAGTTACTGCCAACCAAAAGGTTTAAAACAAGCATGACAACTCAATCAATATTTTCAAACAGTGTCATGGATCACGTTTCAATCTAAAAATAATCATCTCAAGGAAAATGTATTAGAAACTTCTGTCCCGTTTTTGTGTAGTCAATGCAATTAGAATTATATCCATTTTCAGAATGTGTTTACAAAAATGTTTCTGACAAAATGTATCGAAATAAAGCCATTCAAGCCATGCCTAATCTAAACAGCTAAAGAGTTTAGAATTGATTTCTGAAGCAGAAAGCTTTCAAAAAAAAACATTGAATTCATCAAATACATTTAATGTTACATTTCTTCCCTGTTAACAGTCAGTACTCGTTGTTATCCTTGCTTAGAAAATGTGCTAGCTTGAGTAAAATCAGGAAAATGTTTCCCAAGCAATATTTTCTTAATGCAAGTTATCAGCAAATAAAACAGATCACCAAATAAACATGGAAATATTAACACAGGAGAAAATGGTGTTAGTTAAACTAAACAAAATGAGAGAATAAAAGCAACTAAAAAGAAAGGAAATGAAAGCTTACGTGACAAATTGATTGTTGTTGTTGTTGTTATATGTAGGAGAAGGAAGTTCATACCCATTTAAACGACTTTGTTTTACCATGTTGGCTTCATCTTCCACCTTTTCACGTTGCTTCTTCGACATTCGACCAAATTTTACCGCTAAAACGTTAACAAAATGTTTTAAAATATTGATTTATTTTGTCATTGTATTACTTGTACATGATCATAAAATTCTTCAAATTTATTAACAAATGATTTCTTTTGTATTTTTTTCATTTCATTCTGAATGATCATCAAAATAAGATATTATTGTACTATTATTTGGGGAGCCCTTTTCCAAACAAATTTTACAGCAAAATATGGCAGCTCTCTATAGCAGCGTCCAGAATTCAAAATGGTTTTGTAAAATGGATTACCGATAGACTCTGATAATGTTTTTGGGAAATGAAATAAGTTTAAACATCCTGCTTTTCTACACTGATTGGGCTAACGAAGATGGACATATGCCATGTAGTGTGCTGTGACGGAAATTTTGGCCGGACAGCCACGCTACTGCCTAACTTCTTGCCTAACACAGGGATCGGACATTGTAGCACAAAATCAATTTTTGGAAAAAAGCTCTTAATATGCAAAATATGAGAGTCTGTACAATACCCCAAGGCAATTTCCAAAATAAACTTACCATCTCTTGACATTCCCAAAGCTAAACATTTCTGTAATCTACAATACTGACATCTATTTCTATTAACACGGTCAATTACACACGCCTTATTTCTTGGACACTGATAATTAACTGGACCAGATTGACTCCGTCGGAAAAAACCCTAAAAACATAATTCAATTAATACATGTATATAGGGTTTAAAAAGCATTTCGAATTCTTATTACAATAATACACATACAGTTCTTGTAAATTCTACTCTAAAGGTTATAAGAACTTGTAGATTGTTTAAGATAATCTGTATAGCATACATGTGTATTGTATCTGATTGGATTTTAATGAACGGGGACCAGTTCTTTAGAAAATCAATGACAATCATCTTATTTTTTATCTGAAATCTAGGAAATCCTCTTCTTGATAGCAAATCTCAACAATTTCAAATTCTACACTCCTAATTGACCAGTGAGATTTTTTATGTCAGGAATACAATAGCGTGTGGTTTATTCCTATATGCTACATGTACCATTTATGATCGGATACAGTACATGTATGTACGAGTTTTCTGTGTAAGTAAGTATATACATGTGCCCTATTCGTAGGTTTGTTTTGTGTAATTATTTGTGTCGTGCAGTCCCCCCTGCTATTACAGGTACCAGTATTATTATTTATAGTAAATTATATACATGTAGGCCTTGAGTAATAACGACTATGTACATGTAGATGATGATTTTGGTGGGATTGTCTACATCTACACAGGGATGAAACCTGTGACATTTTTATACAGGATTTACCACATACAGTTATGTTTGCTTTTCAAACTAAGTCAATATCACATATATAACAATGAGTCTTCACACAAGAATGTTGGAACGTCTGCTGATTTTTGGGCAATAATAGAAAATGGACATCGATTTAAAGGCAAAATCGCTAAAACTCCCAGTCATCAGAAATGTCAGTACCATGTACGATTCCCAATAATTATAAATTTTTGTCAATATTCTGAAAACTGGAAACAAGTCTATCCACTATGGTGTCTGTTTGTCAAATGTTTAAACAATCTTGAACAAATTCACCTACAAAATGACAACATCAATAACCAAAAAATCTAATAAAAAAATACATTTTCTGAAAACATTCTTAAAATAACACTTGTCACATGTTGAAAGGATTTGTTTGGTTTTTTTAACACATCTACTTTCATAAGATTATCGTGTATTTATTCTACGTAGAAAACGAATATCAATATTGCCTAGAATACCCAACTCAGAAAATCCAATAAATGAGCAACAGTGCATTATGCTTTGAATCATCATTCTGCAATATGCTCGTACAAATCACTACATTTAGCGGATATTTTGTACTAGAAATGAATATAGCTGATAAACGTCGTCTGATAGAATTGTTTTTGATTTTCTTGTTGGTTTGTAACGACAGGCCATTTTCTCTGATAGATGGAAGTCGAGATAAATCATTGGTTCAATGTCAATTATTTAATACACATACGCGTTCTGCTGCTACAATCAATAAAATCAATAGAAAGTTTTTCTGTGGGATTTCATCATACCCAACATACTCATCAGTATCATTATCGTTTATTTATAAATTGGCCTACTTGCTTTTCAAATTGATTCAAGTCACTAAGTTTCTTTTATATTTTTGGGACAGAACATGCTTCAAATTTTTTACAACTTAATAAAATGTACTCAACAAATGGATAATATCACTCAATGGAATTGGGACCATTTTGGAAATGACATGTCTTTTATAGACTGAACTTTCACAATACAGTTCGCAAGGGAATAACAATCCAAGATTTTAATAAAAGACTATGCTCTTCAAAATTCAGGAAACATTAAATTCTTCATTTTCATTAATTCATGCTAATAGGCCTATGTGTACTCAGTTTGATTAATTAATATTTGATTTAGAAAACAAAATCAAACTGTTAACAAGAGATACTCTCCCCAGAATGGATTAAATCAGATTTAAAGCAGGCCCGTCAATTATGTTTGCAAACAACAAAATGGTGGCAGGTTTATTACATAGATCAATGAAATTTCAATTCAACATATCTTTGTAAATACTAAATTGAATGGAAACACTTTTAGACTCGTATTCCTATTAGAGATTCAATTGTCACAATCTTGTAATTTTCAAGGGATTCTTATTGCGCTAAAATCAAGCATCAAACATATCTTATTGCGCTAAAATCAAGCATCAACCATATCGCTTCTTCCTCGAATGTTTGTCACTGCAATCTACTGCAATGTTCTGGTAAAAATTAAATGTGACTTCCAAGTCTCTGTAATTGATTTAAGTCATTTTAAGATATAGTTGGAAGTAGAAATGTAATTTTCCTATAAATGTGGTGAAGGTGGTTGAGTAAATAAATATATTACATGAATATACATGTACATGTTGCTGTAATCTGAGAGGCTCTCTGAACAATGAACTAAAGTGAGAGATAGTAAAGGATGAATTAATTATAGTTCACTAATTAAACAAGAGTGATTAAAGTGTGGAATAAATAGTCTGATAATCATTGCAATTTTGAGAGAGCTGTGCACTTGCAGAGAAGATAATAATGAGAGACCAAGTAAAGAATATAATTAATAATGTGAGAATAAATACAAAATGAATAGATGAATTAATGAGAAATTTGTTAAAAGTATTTTATAAATAAATGGAGGCTAGGGAAGGATAAAGTGACAGTTTGTTAGAGAATGAAATATGTGAAGTGTGTAAAGAATTAAATATGGTGTACCTACCTTACATCCTTCACATGTGATAACACCATAGTGAACACCAGATGATTTATCACCACATACTTTACATGGTATAACTTCAATCTGGGCTGTAATATAAATAATATAAATATATAATATACATGGTATAACTTCAATCTGGGCTGTAATATAAATAATATAAATATATAATATACATGGTATAACTTCAATCTGGGCTGTAACATAACAAATATAAATATATAATATACATGGTATAACTTCAATCTGGGCTGTAACATAACATACATGGTATAACTTCAATCTGGGCTGTAACATAACAAATATAAATATATAATATACATGGTATAACTTCAATCTGGGCTGTAACATAACAAATATATAATATACATGGTATAACTTCAATCTGGGCTGTGACATAACAAATATATAATATACATGTACATTGTATAACTTCAATCTGGGCTGTGAATCTGTGATATAACAAATATATAATATACATGTACATGGTATAATTTCAATCTGGGCTGTAATATAATAAATTTAAAATATACATGGTATAACTTCCATCTATACTGTAATAAATATACATGTATAACTTCAATCTAAATATATAACATACATTGTACAACTTCAATCTATGCAGTAATGTACAAATATAAATATATAATATATATGCCTATAGCATAACATCAAACTATGGTATAATAAAACAAATACAGTATAAATACTGCTATATATAATATTCAATGTACATGGTATAACTTCAATTGGGACTGTATAACAAATAATGTGTAACTATTATTTACAATTGGGACTATAATGTAATATAACAAATAGTATGTTAACTACAAATTACAATATTCCCTAATTATAAATGGTATAATTTCAATCTTTAATGAACATTTAATGAAAGCTTTATACATGTACATGTTAGTAGAATTTCAATCTTTAATGAACATTTAATGAAAGCTTACACATGCTTGAGAATGGGTAGTAGAAATATAAGAATTGATATGAGTTTACCTGGTAGAGAGGGACATAATAAAATCTATCTCAATATCCCACTTATCAATCATTAAATGTACATAATCTGCGATTGAGCTATATCTTTTGTAGCTAATGTATTATTCTTCCACTATATTGCAATACTTATGAGTGTACATACTTGATATTATAGTGAATTTATTATAAATTAAATACAATTAAATTACATGTATAATAAAATAAAAAGGGATTTAACGCCCTACTGTTCTACTCCGACTGGGCTAATGAAGTCAGACATACAAACACATTGTCCTATGCCAGACCTTCTGCCCTCATCTCTGAGAAACAGGAACCACATCAAAATCTCAATGAACTTTCTAAGACAGCACAGGGATCAAACAGGGGCCTTCTGGTTATCCAGCCAGCATGTTACTTACTGAAGCACCGTGGCTAATATACAAATTATGTAATGTACATTATATTGATAATATGTACTACTACTATACAAGTTGTACAATTGAATGTACATTAGTTGTACAATAAGAATACAATCTAGAACTGCACTCATGTGTGATGCGCAGGTATTTAAAACACAGATAATGTCATATGAAAGTCTGCCAAGAGATTGGTAGGAAAAACCTCCTGACATATTTATTTAATGTAAATGGTTTTCTTGTGTGCACAATACATAAATATCTCGATTTGTAAATGCTAATTCAGATGATAGTACATGTAGGTCATAAAAATAACATACAAACAAAATGTTACATTTGGAAATGTTAGTTCTTTACTATGGGAAGAAATTACTCTACAAAATGAAATGTGTTTTTACGTCCCACTCTTCGGCACCTAACCTGGGCTAATTGAAGACGGGCAAACGCCCAACAGCGTGCTACATGTATGAGGAAATGTTTGCCCGGACACTCAACCTCCAGGCTAGCTAGCAAGCGTCTTACCCATTTAGCCACTGTGATCCCCAATTACTCAAGAAAAAAACAAGTTCAATTACTGATCTTCAGTATACATGTAATGATTAAGGATATCTGAGATTTGTTTACATTAATAAAGTCCCATGTAATACCTAGCTTTAGTTTAAACTCAATTTTTTTACAAACTGAGATGCTGGTAGTGGTATGGTATAGTTTACATGTACCATAAGCAGCAGTACTTGAGTATGAACATAATTACAACAATCTGCTTTAAATGAAATATACTGTAAAACATGATACATTATTAACTACATGTATTGTACTGTAACTTTAAAGTAGCCAAGTCTCCAACTCAATATCATTAGCCAAATTAACAAGAGAGAGAGGGGTTTAACGTTGTCCACTCGACACAAACTTGGTCATTTCGGGACTAACATATGGTTTAATTCTAGTTTAAAAATTTGCTTGCATGTAGGGGTCTTTACCAGTGGGAGGAAACCGGAGAAAACCCACAAGGTTGGACAGGCGACCTTACTCCTTATCACATACAACAGTTGACTCAATGACAGGCTTTTCAAAATGTACAGCCATAGTTTTAACCATCCAGATAGACAGGGTATCACAGTATGGAATACATACATTAAATCTACATGTATTCACATCTACACTGTATCTGGATTGTATGTGGCTTAAACACACTAGAATATATACAATTTCAGTACACCAAGCAGGTATGAAAACCCTCCAACAATCTAGGCACACAAAACAAACAAAGTATGTTTACTTTAAACTTAAAGATGTCCACAATGGACTGAAGGTCTCGAGTACTCATATCACATATATTCTATTATCTACAATTTTATTAAAGAAATCGGATACATGTCCGTGGTTTTCTTCGTATTCAAATATAAATGTACTCACTTGACTGGAGGTGCTGATAAAACATAATGCACATGTACATGTATCTGAAATGTGTTTTTTGGCATGATTGAAGGCTGGCATTTACCAACACAAGAAAATCAAAAACAACCCGTTGAGGCCATAACAACATTACTTTAAAGTGAAACGTAGGCACAAGGTGTACACTGTACAATATACAATATACATGCACCATAAAATGACAAGTCAGTAAAGTACATGTATGTATCCTCCAATGACCCTATAAGGAAGAGTTATGCCTCTGAAAGGCTACTTGTACATGTAGGATCCACTTGCATTTCCAGTCTATTTAGTCTCAATATATTCTTCTGCTATTTTCACATGCACATATCATTATAAACATGTATTGTACATTTAATGAACTTTAAAAATTATTTTCTGACAATGTAGTGTTTAATTATTTATGACAATGTAGTGTTAAGTGTTAAATTATAAATACAAAGAAACAACTGCAAGCTCATTCCTACTTGTACATGTAGGATCCACTTGCATTTCCAGTCTATTTAGTCTCAATATATTCTTCTGCTATTTTCACATGCACATATCATTATAAACATGTATTGTACATTTAATGAACTTTAAAAATTATTTTCTGACAATGTAGTGTTTAATTATTTATGACAATGTAGTGTTAAGTGTTAAATTATAAATACAAAGAAACAACTGCAAGCTCATTCCTACTTGTACATGTAGGATCCACTTGCATTTCCAGTCTATTTAGTCTCAATATATTCTTCTGCTATTTTCACATGCACATATCATTATAAACATGTATTGTACATTTAATGAACTTTAAAAATTATTTTCAGACAATGTAGTGTTTAATTATTTATGACAATGTAGTGTTAAGTGTTAAATTATAAATACAAAGAAACAACTGCAAGCTCATTCCTACTTATGTGCCAGGAATGTGTAGCATGCCCTTTCAAATCCCGTAAAAAAAATTCATAATTTATTGTGAAGTTGAGTGTCCGGGTCAAGCACCTTATGACAAGAACACTGTCCCCTAAACGTTTGTTGGCACATGACAAAGAATCTAAGAGGACGGTGACCATCTGTGATCATTTTATTTACCATTGTCAACATTCATTTGATTGACCACAGACGTCACGGTATAAAGAAAATAAATATTGAGTCTTTGAATTACAGAGAAAATTGATTTTCAATGTTAAACTAATAATTTTTTGTAACTGTTTGACCATCTTCTTATACATGTAGTTTTAATCAGTGTTCAAAAGACTACTGGTACAAACAAAATAGACATGTTCTTTTTATAACTTGTTCTAGAAATGCAATGTTTTTTACCTCATAAATTTTTGCACTGACTTGGCTAATGAAGACAGGCATTAGCCCATACTACAAGGGTTCTTTTACATGAATACCAACGTACATGTACATGTCATACATATACCGGTACACTTATTGCCACAAAATTTTCAGGAAAACACCTTACGTCTTGAGCCACCGTTTATCTTACACTTAAACAAGAAAAACTTTCATTGAAGACTAAAACTGAATATAATATTGAAGACCAATCTGATTAAAATACATATCTGTATTTAATTTCTTTTTTTATACTTTCGATGGCCTACCTACACTACATGAAAATCTGACCAGTTGTACTTGGGGGTCGCGCCATAAATCATACAAGTTACCTTTGACCCTATGACATCAGACATTGATTAATCAATCACATGTTGACAATTCTAGGAATTACCCATAGTTCTGTGCAAAGCATGCCAAGAACTGGTTGTAACAGACTGTTTAGTTGGCTTATTCCTCACATCAACTACAACAACTGTTATATAACAATTCTTCCCGATACTAATGTTGTGAAGACAAGTAAAACAAAATTTTGAACTATAAAAAAATGAAACGAAATAGGATCTGTGTTTTAATAAGATTGTTCTGAAGACAGTTTCAATTTCAGTGTTGGAAATTTGTTGTCGCTACATGTATAACAAGTTTCAGCTGTTAATTCATAGGTAGATCTCTGATTTATGGTTGACTAAAATGCAGTATGCCAGTTTTTTATTTCAATGACACAGACATCTCAGTCAAATATTTCATGGGTCTTTCACCACCAACCATGTCATTTTGGAGAGAGAGAAATGGGGTTTAAGGTCCATTTGACTAAAACTAGGTCACTTCGGGCCTAACATATGGTTCAATTTTATTTCATTAATTCGCTTGCACATAGGGTTCTTTAACAGTGGGAGGAAACTAGGGGACTGTGAGAAGATTCACAAAGTTGGCAAATGACCCTACTCCTTGTCATGTACATGCAAGGCACCAAAACAATGCCACTAGACTCAATGACAGACCTCATGCATACTCCTTGCAGTGTTTCGTGTGATTATAGAGCTAATCCCACATCTCACTGATGTAAAGAAAGCAAATTCTTGTTCCAAATTATGACTGGTCAATAGTCCCATTAACAACCAATCGCTGTGAAGAGAGAAGAAGATGAACTGGGTTTAACGTCTACTCAACACAACTAGGTCATTTAGGGACTAACATATGGTTTTAACTTTTTATTTCAATAATGCGCTTGTGCGTAGGGGTCTTTAGCCGTGGGAGGAAACCGGAGTGCCTGGAGGAAACCCACAATTTTGAGAAGGCGCTCCTACATGTATCTCCATGCCACATACGCTCACATCAGGACTTGAAACCACAGCCGCAAGCCTGAGGTGACCGGCCAGCTAGAGGTCGAAGCACGACACTCTAGACCACAAGGCCATCCCAACCCCCCCAATTGCTGTGTAACAGCTCCACATTGGACCAAATGTCACATCATGACTCACAATTTTATTACGCCCAATTAACCAGTGCATAGCAGAATATTGCAGAAAAATTCATTGTTTGACAAACAAGGCTATCAGCACGGATATAATGTAAACAATACTGTTTTGAAACGAACAACACTTTCATCGTTTTTAATACCTTAAATCAATGTCCAAATTTTTATGGAAGACCCCAGATTAAACGAAGGGCTATCATGTAGCTGTACTTGGAATAGATTTTATTGAACGGGAAGAATAGACACACTCCCTCAAAAGTTCAAGTATGAGAAGCTTATCCATCAATGGCCAGGGAGGGATTTCTCTGGCCACTGGCCATTGCTTCAGGGATATGGACCTTATGATGCAACGAGCCCCCCATAGGGTTCTTTACGTACATACATTCTTTAAGTGTGAGACAGAAACTCTGCCACTTTTCTCAGACAGACTTACATGTAAGAACTAGCTTTTACATGAACGTTAAACAAATTGGCCCCACCCCCTCCATGTATAAGTTTGCAAGTACACAGAGTTATATATGTATGTAGGGTGACCAGTTTGCTTCAGATACTATATATTCATCGAATTTGGAAAGCTTAGTTTCAGAGATTTTAAATTGACATTCTTGCACATAATTATATGCAGGCTCATATTTATTTTAATAATATGATGTATGCACCGGCTTCAGCTGTGGCATTTTTATCCATGACTTGCATTGATAACAGAACTAAGATCTACAGCACATATATCAGGACAACTGCCCATTTCCCACAACTAATGATTATACAGTAATATAGGGACTTGTGTAGTGCATATATATCAATAACATGTTTATTTACCACTTTATGTCATCATGATAAAGAATTGTCTGAAAATGATAACATACTGAAATATGCATACTTTCAACAATGTTGCAAAGTCTGCTGCAAAACAAACTATGCATACAGTATGATACACATGGACATGTACTGTGGACATGTATGTCATATGGGAACAGATTTTAATCTGCTGCAAAAAGCATGCATCAGGTTTTCAACTATAAATTTAAAAACCTGCAAATGTTTTTAAAATTGTGCGTTTAAAACAAACTGTTATCTAAAATTAATGTATAATCTTTGTGGTAACATGTTTTGCCAATCATGTGCTTTTACATACATTATCACTATATGTATCATCTTTAAATTTACTTCTACTACATGTATGTATACAACCTGTTAGCCGCTTTTATCACTTATCATTCACGTGACTTTTTCCAAGTTATCTACATTACTGCAGCAATATGCAAAACACATGTTCAAGTTCATATAACTGAACATGACAATATTAATATTAAGATAAATGTCCATTTAATAAAGTATGCATTTCTTTAAGTAATAACCAGTTGATTATGTACACAATATTTATCATCGAATTAAAAATTGATATAATATCCAGTTAATCAACCTGCACACCCCTACTGTCAAACATGGTTTCGTCCATCAGCTGAAATCAAAGTTCACTCCACCAGGCAGTTCACGGTTAAGATATATAACACAACAATTGCGATGTAACAGAAGACCGTTACAATAGATATTAAGAGGTATTGAGACCTTATTTCAATCGGAATTCTATATGTATTTAAGATATTTGCCAAAGCACTTGCTGCGCTTCAGTAGATGTGTGCATGAATCCATATTGAATCCGGGGGTGTGTCAACTACACGCTTTCCCTCTCAGCTAGCTTGCAACCCATGTCGATAGATGAAACCGAGTGTAAATAGAAGAATGTAGCAGAGTTTTGATGAAGTAACAGTCATCAGAAGTCCAAATTAAAATGACACCCATTTGCAAGTAATCACTATCCTTTAACGTGCAATCAAATAGAATACCTATGTTGCATAATTACACAGTAAAATCCAAATAGTGAACATTCACAACAGCATCACAGAAAATTTAGCGCCATTTTCCCTCAACACGTATGCAAATATATTGCACGAAATCCCACACTTTGGAAAGTTTAATCATACTTAATTATTAGTCATCAAACCTACCTTTCATATTTGTTGACATCATTTTGATTCAACATTCATGAATCTGCCCCAAATTTTTACGATCGACCCAGAAATTTTGCATCAAAACTATATCATTCGTATGTGAGAGATAAAAATAACCTGCGCACTACTTGAGGTCAAGAACAGAATATTCAATGCATTAACATCCAACCACCTTGCGCAACCTGTATGCATAATTAGCTAATCAATTTACATGATTAATAAGTTGTTACAATGATAAAAGATTCGTAATTACCTGAATACATGGTCATAAATATGAGGGTACGTATTTCGGCGGTGACGCAACGGGCAATGAGAACTATTTGATCAATTAGGCGTATGAACACAGGGTTGCCCGACCTACTTTAGTAAAATATCCGACAGATGGCGTTAAATGAATAGCTTGCATGCGAGGTTTCCCATAACCTAAATTAAAGGGAGGATTCCCCTTCAATAAAATACTCAATTTTTACCAACCACATAATTGACAGTGATTTATTTAAATGACAGACGACCCAATACAACATTCTTTAACTGGATATAAAAAAACATTTGAATGACATTAAGTTTTAGAAAAGTTATCATCGTTTTTCTTCCGTTTATTATGTATGTCAATGTCCCGTTATATTTCAGTAAAGTGGGACAGGATATCCCCTAACAATTTAAATGCCTTTAACAGACAAATTAGGTATGGAAAATTCACTACCACCATGGTTTGCGGCCGGTATATAGTTTTACATTTTCATGTTTTCAGTGTTTACTTTGATACAGGGTTATATTGACATATTTTAATAAGTACACCAAACTGTGTTATATTACACTGTATAATTTATGTGTAAGTATATTGTTCCGATCGGGCATATTCTCCTGCTAATCTTAATATGCAATTTAAAAGGTAAATTAAGAAATAATCCATTTTTAGCAACACGAGGTATATCTACATCGAAAATGAAAGTACTGAAAGAATACATTTCTTATAAAACCTAACAAGGGATTATCAATTGAGTAGAATTTTTACAGAAAGCTTTACAATCCATCGTCTTTGATCCAATAATATATTTAAAGAATTACAAATAACACATCAGACATTTTGCAACTCACAAAATTACAGACACAGACATTACATCCTCAGCGTTAATTAACATCAAACACACCTGCATTATATTAAACATTATGTTACATGTATATTTAAAGTATTTGTACAACAATCACGTTACTAATGCACCGTTTATTCACCAGAGCAGTCAAGATTCAGAATTTAAAAAATCCTAAATCATTGAACATTTTATATTTTTGTTTGTGAAAGATATTGAAAAAGTTACACATTTTATTTCTAGACGTGGTAAAATTTGACATGGAAAATTCTTTTGTACAAATTTACGATAACTGAATATGTCCCCTACTGAACAAGGTAATAGGTTGATAATCTACCGAATGCAATGATGACAAGTTGTTATTAGGATTCACCATGCAAGGGATGTTTGTCGAATTTATTCACAGTCACACGATTTTTAACTACTTATATGTTGACAGTTGGGTAGATGTTGTGGAAATAAGCCCACCTCCGATGACCCCAGAATGACTGACACAATTGACGTGTGCTGTTCGACCCTTTTGTATATTGAAACATTTTTGATGACAGTATATTTTTTTTTTTTTTGAATATTGATAACACAGATTTCCAAAATATTATTATTTCAATCTGATGTTTATTATAAACTGTACTGCAGAGAATCGGAGTGCATTCGAAAAACATGATCTGAGAGAGAGAGGGGGGGACGGGGTTTAACGTCCACTAGACACAAACTAGATCATTTGGGGACCAACATATAGTTCAATTTTATTTCAATAATTCGCTTGCTCGTAGGGGTCTTTAGCAGTGGGAGGAAACCGGAGGACCCGGAGAAAACCCAACGAGGTTTGACAGGCGACCTACTCCTTGCCACGTACAACCGAGGATTCGAAACCACGCCAGTTGACACAATGACAGGCTTTAAGATACAGCGCACGCACGCTAACCATTCAGCCCCCCTCGCTCCTAAAACATGATCTTATAGTCAGTCAAAAAGTATATTATATAAAGTGTATAATGTATGTTATAAAAGAGCCCAACATCCAGTTGTAATACTAATTATGTAATAGTTGCAAGAGCGTATATAAAAGCAACTGAAATGAGCAATATTAAACTCGAGGGGACAATATTCGAGGGACTACGTCTCAACAGGTAGGCCTATCGCTCTCCAGCAATGATCAATAGGCCTATCAGTCCAGCCATATTATCCAAATACATATTGTATTATATGAATAAAACCAATGATACAATCAAACAAACCATATAAAACAGAATGTTACTGTTGAGAAAGGTGTCCGTTAAACCAGGAACGTATAAATTATTATGTTCCGGGTGGAACTAACATGAAGTAAAATTTAACTTTATGAAGAAGTAAATCACAAAAGCTCATCTTTTCCATAAAGCTGGAACATTCGCAGACAATGTAACCAATATCTTTCGAAATTTGAAATATAAACATGTTCTAAGGAACATGGGATCTTTTACATATAAAACAATTACAAATTTGTCAAAATTATATAAAAATTGTGACTCATATAGTGACCACAAACAAAATATGGACGGACGGACTTGGGCGACGACAATATACGTCCACATGAAAATGTGGGCATATCAAAAAAAAACATGGAGGTCAACTTCATTGCAATTCGTCCATCGGGATTTCGTTATCCTACTTTCGCTTACGATCGACCACCGTTTTTTTTTTATCACAGGCATGATTATATTACATACATGTAGTTACGTCCTCGTATAGCCTATCTATATCCCGGAGCACTTTCCGCTGGGTTGCTACGGACTACTCTGAAATTTTTGAATAAATGCTATGTTTCATGATAAGCATAAGAGCTGGCTGAAAAGTTCTAAGCCTGAAAAGGATAGATCGATTGCGTTGAAACAAACCTTTCCCACCAACAAGTACAATCATTGAATCAATCATTAGATATAAACTCGACAGGGTAACTTAGTGTTATTATTGTCTTCATACCAGACCATCTTGTAAAGTGGGCTGTGGAATTTGAGCGTGGCAGATACAAATTTTTTTTACCTGGGTACATATCATTGTGATGGCTGATGAACGATCGAGCACTCGACATATTGCTAGTGTTGTGGGCATCTCTCATGAGAGAATTGAGCCCATTATCGCCAACGAGATAGGAATCACAAAGGTTTCTGCAAGATGAGTGCCAAATCTCTTAACAGCGGATCAGAAAGGTGTCAGATTCTTGACGTTCCGCGACAGTCAGTGCCGTTTTGCAGCAGATCCTGATAATAATTTTGGCCAAAAACAAAAACGAAACTAGTCGATCGTCATTTTCCTAGTAACGGCGTTTCTTAGGGTGCCTTAAGAAAATGTCTCCCTGACCGGCTCCCAAAGCGTGTACACCTTGAAGGCGACTATGTAGAAAAATGGAAACCATCGACTTTATACAGGTCTTTCAGATAGGCTTATAACTTTTCAACCCTCCCTCGCAAATATCTGATCAACACACATCTCTTGGAACATTGCCTATCGTTTTTACCCTCCCATGCTCACGATTTGTTTCCCAAGTCTCGCATTACATCATTTTGGAAACCATCGACGTTATACATGTCTATCAGATAGGCATACAACTTTTCAACCCTCCCTCGCAAATCTCTGATCTACAAATCTCTTGCTACATTGCCAATCGTCTTTCCCCTCTCACGCTCGCGATTTGTTTCCCAAGTCTCGCATTACATCATTTTTGAAACCACCGACGTTATACAGGTCTTTCAGATAGGCATATAACTTTTCAACCCTCCCTCGCAAGTCTCTGATCTAAATCTCTTGCTACATTGCCAATCGTCTTTCCCCTCTCACTTTCACGATTTTGTTTCCCCAGTCTCTCATTAAATCATTTTGATCTGTAAATAATGATGATCTGTTAAAGTAAAATGCGACCTTGTTCTTCTTTGGGTCGCGATCAGATGATGGTTTCTGGAATATGGTCGCAACAATCACATGGTTGGGAATCACCGATCTATCTATATGATAATATTATTATCAAAGATGTGTGTACGTAAATATGTATATGTATAAAATTCAGCGACTATATAATTTCGATTCGTGAAAAATCAAGGATCCACTGGAAATAGCTATGAGCCTACTGATGTGTAGGGTCGAGAAAATGGGTTTCTAATAGGGTGGAACTTGAAAATGAAAGAGCAACATTTAATGGTATAGGCCAACCGGATTTTCTATTAAATCGAATATAGTAACTTTCTTTTGGGATTTGTCACGTGGGGAAAATAAAAATGAAATTGTCCTTTAACTTTAAAATATCGTCTAAAAGGCACGCACCCGTATATTAAAAATGTTTTCCGTTAAAGTAGTATTTGATTCTTTTTAGATTTGTATTTATTTTTATTTCTACATCCTTTCGATTTATTCTCATTGGTGTCTCCAACTGTATATATGGTCTTATGATGTATGCAGCCAGGTTCACTTTAATTTTGTTCCCATTATAGAACAAGTCCTTTCCGGAGAGTTTTAGTTTCTGTTCAGCAGGTTGAAAAGTTAACAGTTTTGACTCATCGTTCTATGGGCTCCCTGCAGCTGCTTAACTTTGGTTTTCTTGTGTGAATAGGGGGTGGCCGGGTAGCGTTATTCAGCGATCCGCGACCTCCTATACTAGAGTTATGTCCCATTTTTCGAAAACCTTGTAAACGCGATAGGTTATAGTTTTAAATGATTCTTTTCAAATTTAGTGTGAAGCATTATGGTTATGAGAGGATGAACCATATCGATATTCGCCATCTTGCGACCTTCCGTCCTAAGTTACCCCACCTTCCAAAAATAATGGCTCAGTGAGCAAGATGTTAGCTCGCTAACCTGGAGAACTCGTGTTAGAACCCTGCGGTGGCCGAGAAGGTTTATCGGGGTTTTCCGGCGTGGTTCCCGTTTGTCAGTGGTCCAGGTCAGGGGACACACACCGCAGGCGTGCACGTAAACGACCTCTTTGCATTTGCAATTCGATAGAATGGTAAGTGGTGGCACCCTGTATGGCGTATAGTCGTCTCAAATTTCCCTGTAGGAGTAGAATAGAATTGTTCAAGTTTGTATACGACAGAGATCAGCTTTCATGAAGGCACCCTTTATTATCCTTTCGGACAAGCTGCTGTCGAGACATATCTGTTATTTACAGGTAAACGTAAAGCATTTATGCAGCGGATGTAAAAGGTATTTTAAATAGGATACTATACATGACATGGATTTGTGCAAAAGATAGCCTATCATGTTTGTCTACGATTCATATTTCGGTTAACAATTTTGATAATAACAATGAAAGCCAAAGAAAACAAACATGATTAAAATAATTACTCTTGTTTATTTAACCGTATTGACGGTCACGTAATATTAACCTACTGTTTATGCGCACGATACTCTACATCTATTTTATAATCACCGAGATCTTCAATTGAACTTAGAGCCAAAGTTTTTAACATCGATTGTTTCAGTGATTATAATTTGATATATATTTTACGACGAAAGCTGATTAGTCCAACGTACATGATCAACGTACACATTCAGTGCTGTTCAGTAGTTATCCCCAAAATATTTTTGTCACCTGAACCCCCGCTTAACATCAAATGAAGAAATATTAAAAATTGAGTGCCCCCCTTTCACGTTTCGGAAAATCTGCAAAAGCAACTGTGCAGTACATATCGTAAAATATTGAGATAGAAACCTGTACATAATGGGTTTGGGAGCCGGGCTGGCTCCAGGCTGGCTCACTGAATCAGTTCGTTAACCTGGGGATCCAGTCTTCGATCCTTGCGGTGGCCCAGAACATTGGTCTGCAGGACAGAGTGACAGGGAACAGCATAAAAATCGTTTGGGTGGGTAGGAAAAACCAGATCCCGTGTACACACTGGCATGCACTTAAAAGAACCCTTGGCAGTTGGAATTTGATATAAGAATAGGCCACGAGTCTACCCTTCTCCATTAGCACAGCCGGATAAGAACAGTATAGGGTTAAACCATATTTCAAATTTATTTCACTTCGCATCGGGTTTGCATTTCATTTTATTTCAGCATTTTACAACGCAGCATTATACAACGCACGGTCTATCGGTGACGACTGATAAACACACCTTATATATTTTAGATATTATGTATTATATTTGAATGTTATATGAATAGACTAGGGTGTCCACTC